>QLNU02015360.1:274194809-274303665 GCA_006491805.2 Dysdera silvatica
AATATGAACTGCAGTCACATACGTGAATATGAACTGCAGTCACGTATGTGAATAGGAACTGCAGCCACCTACTTCAATATGAACTGTAGCCACCTACTTCAATATGAACTGCAGTCACGTATGTGAATATGAACTGCAGTCACGTATGTGAATATGAACTGCAGTCACGTATGTGAATATGAACTGCAGTCACGTATGTGAATATGAATTACAGTTACGTATGTGAATATGAACTGCAATCACACGCATATTTTTTATGGAAGAGTCACGGATTGATAGTTGACTATAGTGGCTATTTCTCGCTAACACATAATATAGATTTTTACATTGGATACTGAAGGTCTTTAAATGGTAACGCTTTCACATAGCGTGTCGTTAACCCGGGTTTGATTTTCAACGGTACCAAAATAGAACGCTTACCGAAAAACTGCCCAATATAGTCCTGTGGTTGGTTCTTCAGGCTTTAAGAAGTTCGGATTCCTTGAAAAACTGTAGGTCCCGGCGCAGCAAGGATTTGTCATCCTTGGGCCGAAAAACAAACAATTAAATACTGAACAAGTCAACGTGGTGTTAAAATCATATGCCAATGAAGAGGAAACAGGTAAGACGGATCTAAGATAACAGTAAGCGACGTTTCGAAAGTAAATAATTCCATCCGTAGGGCCGATGGTAGCGGTATTACTTGATAAATCCGATGGAGTCGTACCCCACCGGACGTACGGAATTGTCCTTTTCCCTGCTGGTGATTTATCGAGTAACGTTTCAAAAGTTTATGGTTTTGATCATGAAAACAGATTATCCCAGTAAGTATAAGCTGGCATGAAGTCAAAGTGGGAAAATTTCATTACCCCTGTACTTTGTTTTTCCTTGTAAACGCTATATCCTCAGAAATGGGTTTGCTTCAAAAATTTTATTGAGGTTTGGGTATTGTGGTGTTCAAAAATGTATTCCATTCTGCTTGCTATTTCGTTTACGCATTTTGGCACGCACACACATTCCATGCGCTTATGCTAGCGAAAAATATTATTTATCTGAAGGGAAATATCATGCATTCTGAAATATAGTGAGAGGCAGAAAGGACGGACGTTTTTGAATGGACGTTTTGATGGCTAGAAGTCATCACCAGGTGAACTGAGAGATGCGTGTTAGGTAGCGTTAGGTTTGTGGAGTCTTAGCATTTTTTTCAGTTGAAGCCATGAGGCTGTGGACGATAGAACACCGCGTTTTTGCGTACAACTGTTTCATCAAGAATAACTAGTCTATCATGGAAGTTCAGCGTGAGTTTCGTCGCCATTTCAATATTCATAGAAATCAAGCTGTTCCCGCTCGCAATATTATCCTATGTTGGGTTTCAGCACTTCGTACACGAGGTACACATTGGAAGAACAGAAGAAAGCTATTCGCGTGAAAGTTGCCCAAATCGACAGAGCGACGTTTGAAGGATTGCATGCCAACTTCCAAGAACGCCCTCAGAAATGCATCAGTGATAACGGACACCACATTGGAGATGTTGTTTTCCACACTTTGATTTTATCAAATGCTATTTCAATACGAACTCAGGTATATCAATAAATTTCTTTTTAAGAAAACATTAACGATTTTGTGATTTTTTAAAAAAACGTCCGTCCTTTCTGCCTCACCCTATATATGAGGATGATACACACTGAAAAGCGAAAATATTTGTGGATGGTTGTGTCGCTTCAATATTTCCATTCTTATACTCGTATATCTTTTATCTATAGCATTCCATGCGGTTTATTTGCATTCATTTTAGAGTTTCGAAAATTATTTTCTATGTGTAGATTATTTCCTAGATTAAAATTATTGTACGATTTACACCGAACTTGCACACTATTCTTTGGAAAGAAAGTGTTCAGATTTTAATATAATAAGTGTGGTGAAATTAAACCCTAATGCCAGATTTTTTGTATAAAAATGCCGTCTTGTTTCATGAAAAATTCAGATTGAATAATCAATAATTTCTAAATTAATATTAAATCACGTTCTTGTTATTGATACGGAATTCAACAGAAAAGTTTGTTATTCTACTCATCTATCATATACTTTAGTTTTATGTTAACAGAAACAGTGTTACGTAAATTTTTTTTTATTTGACTAGCATTATTGCATTTTTGAATGCTTTATATTCTCTGTTTATGCCATTATAGTAAAACTATAAAATTCGAAAAATAGGGAATTAAAATTCATATGATTTTCCCCGCAAAATTTATTATCAGATGTATAATCTGAACGGTTGTTATTAAAAGTGTGAATTACAGAACTGTTATTATCGTCAGAAATATAATCTATATTGCTGTTGCTATTTAAGTTACCATCGTTCTTAAAATCTAAAAAATCTAAATCTAAAAACCTTGCCACATATCTTGAAAGTTGAACATTGCCAATTCTGGTCATTTTCCGCTAGTTCTGGAAGATTTTAAAGTCCTTTTATTTTTTTCCTTGCGATTTATTTAATATTATTTTTATTTTCAATTGAATTTATAATTTTTATATATTATCAGCCATATTATTGCATTGAATGGAAATCAAATGCATCTTGAAAAAAATACGAATTATTACAAGTCTCTGAAATTTTTTCTTTGCGTATAACAAATCTTATAAGCTGTTGATTTAAGCTTATGGTAAAAGTAGAAGCGAAATTATTGGGGTGGGACATCCCCCGTCCCCCGGATCTAATAATACGTCCATGAGTGTATTAATACTTTATGATACCATAATTAATTATTCATACTTATGATAGTTTAATGTAGGAACTTCAAGAAAATGGGAAGATATTTACGAGTAACTTTATTGGAACTGGGCCCGTCATACAAAAAGCAATTTATCGGACCGCGGCCTTTATGAAGGTTGAGAAGCACTACTCTAGAAGGCCTAAAAACGGAAAATAGGGGAAAATTAAACCGAAAAAAATAAATTTCTCGGCCATAAATTTTAGGTTCATATGCAAAAGGGAAGTTGATGGTATGTTTGTGTTTTATAACATAACGAAAGCTAAAATTATGTTGTGCTATAACATAAAACACCGGACTACGGGCTGGTAGAAGAATGGCAAGTGCTTCGCCTTATTTGGATTCAAATTATAATTTATTATAACGATATATTAGAAAAGAGAGCAGTTGAGGATCTTCTCCCCTCAACAAAAAATTTAAAATACGAAAAAATTCTCTCAAAATATGTATTTGTATATTTTAAAAGGGGTTTGTAAGAAAGGAAAAGAAATAATTTTACCTTTAACTTCATCAGTCGTTTACGCCATATTGATTGCCAATCCAAAGAAACTAGTTCCTGTTAACATTAGTAAACATTTGAACGTTCATAGTAATCTTTTAGCTATGTTATTGGCCAGATGGAAAAGATAGCAATGGAATTTTCAGTACTTTTTCCCTAATCGGAGATTAAATTCGCACTTTTGCTTTATGCTATTAGACCTTATGTAGCCTAAAAACGCTTATTCCTATTTAAAATTCCTATTTGGCATGTTTTTGAACAAGTATTTGTTTCATCTCACGATAATTTAAATATTTGGTACTTACTCACATATTTGGACGTTTTTGATACTTTATTTCTTAAAGAAAGAAATCCAATACTGTTGGTAGACAAGTACTAGACGAGAGCCTCCATGGAAAAATAAAGGAGGTAAACTAGGAAACACATGGAGAACTGTGAAAGACGAACTTAAACAAGAGAGAAAACGGGAAGATTATGTAAAAATATCGAGACCTGCAGGAAATCGAAGCAAATGAAAAGCTTTTGTAAAGGCCCAATGTCTCCCTAGAGATTAAAGGAAAAAAGAAACTCTACAAGGTGTCCTAAAAGTCCGACAACCCCGAAATATCTCGGTAAGAAAGCCATTTCACCGCAGGCATTAACCTGAAAAATTTAACGTGATTTCAGAAGATCTATCAGATGTGCTATCACACGTTGAGGCCCAGTGCCCTCAGGAGACCCCCCACGTGACCCAAACTCATTTTTTGAGATTAGAAACCATACTTCTTTTATCACGGAATCATGTTCAGCACAAAAAGCTGCCTTAAAAATGTACCGCTTTGTGGACTTTACAATAAGATGTCATTTTCTTATGATTAAGCAGTAGGGAAGAAATTAAAAAAAATATGAAAAAATTTTCAAATAAATTATCAATACGAAAAAAGTATGGAATACTGTTAGTGTGCCATGTTATCCAACACCAATATCGGTAATAACGTTTGGGATATCAATAGAAGGTGTGTGAAATGCTGAAAGGACGAAATTAATTGGTCGCGTTTCACGTCACCTTGATAAACTGCTATAAATTGATGGGTTTCTCCAGACAGATGTACCTTTCTCGACGCGCTGTTCAGTAGCGTTTAACACGGCAGTGACTGCTGATGCATGAATTCTTGTTTGAATATTAATCTCAACAACAAATTTATGTAAATTTTTTTACTGATAACATTGCAATATTAAAAAATGGCATTCACTCACAGAGAGCGGATAATTATTCTTATGATGTGAGGATATGGTGATCGTATGAGAGCTTATGCAGAAGTTACTTGCGTCGAATAATAGACGAAGTAAGTCTTATAACCCCCAACGCTTGTTTGTTTGGATTTTTATGGCGCAAGAGCATCTGGGCTATACTGCGCCAAACGTACCCCCAACGTACTATGCAATGTAATGAATGACTAATTATTGCCTAAGACATTTTCAAATCGAGGGGAGGCAGCATTTTGAGCATTAGTTGTGAGAAACAGTAAAAAAATAAACAAACAAACAACGATTTGCATTACCTTCATCATCTTAAGAACCATTTCATAATCATTGCTTTAACTACCATTTCATAATCATTGCTTTAACTACCATTTCATAATCATTGCTTTAACTACCATTTCATAATCATTGCTTTAACTACCATTTCATAAGCATTGCTTTAACTACCATTTCATAAGTATTGCTTTAACTACCATTTCATAATCATTGCTTTAACTACCATTTCATAATCATTGCTTTAACTACCATTTCATAAGCATTGCTTTAACTACCATTTCATAAGCATTGCTTGAACTACTCATTTCATAATCATTGCTTGAACTACCATTTCATAATCATTGCTTTAACTACCATTTCATACATTGCTTTAACTACTATTCTCATAAGCATTTGCTTTAACTACCATTTCATAAGCATTGCTTTTAACTACCATTTCACGAACGATTCACTGTTTGTTTTTTTCCGTTGTTTGACTTAGGGACAATTGAAAACCAATTTTCCTACCCACCGTGGCACCACCTTATCGCGGTGGATGGGTTTTCAACGAAGAGTGACATAAAAAGCTGCTAAATGAATTAAAGTCAGCTTTACAGTAACAATAATTATGGCACCATATTTTGAGAAATCCTCCCTTTTACCAAGTAGCAATAGGCTTCAGTCCAAACACCTTTTAAATTGATAAATGGGTTGGAAGAGTAGTATATGATCATGGAGGAATGAGATAAAATTTAGAAATTTTCGTACTTTTTTCTCGAATTCGATTTTTATGTAAGTTAAATTATACTAATTACTGTATATACTTTTCGTTAATATGCACTATAAAATTTTCATTACTGCACATGCTCAGAAAGATGTGGTGCATGGGAAAAATTGACCAGCCGGTGAATATATAAAATTGTATAAAAAATAAAAACATGATTTTGATAATTTTAATGCATAAATTACGAGAGCTCTTTCGAAAAAAAGAATTTTGCATCTTCGCTTCAGAAATTTCAAATATTTCATTCCATTTGGAAGTTTGGCACGAAATTTAACAAGTTCAGTCGCTTGGAAAACCGCCACTGAATTGCTTCTTGAATAATCTTTCTTGCGTTAAAAAGACTGTGGCTGTGTATTTATTTCCTGTGCATTGATAATGCCAATTTCAAAACAGGAATACGACCAAGTCAAATGTTTGGAACAGCGATTAGGAAATGTAGCTACGGAAGTTGCGAATGACGTCCTGTTACACCGCAGGCAGGTACTGAAACGGTTATGATTACATTTCTCATTGATTGGAGAGCAGTCATTTTATTTTATACCTTGTTTTCTGTAAAGCATCGGTTTATCTCTCCCGCCGAAGCAGACTTCGTTTGAGCGAATTAATGAAAGGATCTGAACAACGTGGTTAAACTTACTCGACAGCCGATGGCGTTGACAGCGTTGTCGGTGAAATCGACAATCTCTTGTCACAAAGCCAAAGTAATTGGTCCCGGAAGCTGATTTTTTGTCATTTTATGTACTCGATAAGGAGACTAGGTGAAGCCCCATACTTCTACATCAAAAGGACAGAGATAGAACCAATGGAAAGGATAAATTCCAGAGGAAATGAAACCTACGGGGAAACTGAGGTGTCATCTGATCTTCCCGGCCGAAGAAGTCAGAACTATGCGCCCATTAGGCTTGGTTACGGAGTTCCGTCGGGAATAGATTTTCCTTAACACGAGGGCAGCGGCCTCTGAAATTTACGGGGGAACATAACAGTCTATATTATTATATGGGTCTGACAAAAGCTAATAACGTAGAAGATTTACGTTACCTTAATCAGCTTGTAATTTTCCTGGACTGGCATTCAGCTGTTCAATGTCAGTCAGAAAGTTACCACATAAACAAGTCCCGAAGTTAATAGATTCGTAACTAATCAGGTAATGCCATGCGATTTTCTTTATATAAAAATATTTATGTCGAATGTAAGATATTATTACCCTTCATAGGGATAACACAATTGCCAAACATTGGTCAACACAGAAAAGCCTCCGGGGCGAAACTTTTGTGAGTTTTCGTGGGGGAATTTATTTAAAAATAATTTTCGACACCCACGTATTAATTAGCTCAAACTAGAGCTGTTTTTGAGGGTGTGGAAAATTATTGAGTAAAAATAAATTCCCCCACGAAAACTCACAAAAATTCGCCCAGGAGGCTTTGTGTGTTGACAATTATTTGGCAATTGTGTTATCCCTGAGAAGGGTAATAATATCTTACACCCTTCTATACGGAGAAAAAGACCGTTGTTCTTGTCCTCGTTCGTTTAGTGGTCATGACACTCCGGGCTAAACGGAGGGACCCTGGTTCGAATCCAGGATAAGGACGGCGTCTCTTTTTCTCCTAAATGAAAAACAGCTCTAGTTTGAGCTTATTTCTACATGGGTGTCGAAAATTATTAAGTAAAAATATTTATGTCGTCACACGACAAGATTTATAGTCTATGAAAATTGCAATGGAAATACAAAGTAACCATCTATTATTAGAGATGCTTGTCTAACCCAAAAACAAAGCGTTACTTTTACGCAAAATGCAAAAGATTTATCCGAGAGGAAAATAAAAGCTTGAAGGGGGCAAAGAAATCCATATTCTGATCTTTTATTTCGCCCCTTTGTTTTGCTAGATAGAAAAGAGCAGATGGGTTAAAGACACTGTAATCAAATTTTGAAAAGTGGCATCTGCCAGGACGTTAAATAATGAATCAGAATCTATTTTCAAACTGGGAAGATGGAAAAATAGAAGACGAGTCATCGACGGGTGTTAAAAAAAAGGGTAGAACGCAAAAGATAGAAATGTAATTCTTGATGTTTGACTCCCCTAAAAGCCCGGTAAATTAAATTTTCCAAAAACGAGAATTTGCATTTCGAAGGTGTTAAAACCAGTCAAACCAATTTTAATATGAAGCGGGTGAAATGAAAAGCCAAGAAAAAACCAAGAACATGCCGAATGCTTTCCGAGATTAGAAATAATTTAATCCGACAAGGCTGAAAAAGTTTTCAAGCCAAATGGAGAAAAACGTTCAACTTCATAATTTACAAATTTAAATGACAGGAACACAGAGAGTAATTGAATACTGCAAAAACTTTTTCTTCAAAATATTGTTTTGCAAATAAAATAATTTCGATGAAAGTTTGCTTTCGCTAAATTGCCTTAACTCCTTGATGTTTAAATTTTATTAAATATATTTTCTCATTTGCTGATACTCATTTTTTCAAATTTTCGTATATATGCTGAAGTGTCAAAACATTAGGTGCACTAGTATTTAAATTTCTGGCTGCTAGCCCCACCTCGCGGTGTGAAATGATTGCAGCCGAATGATATATGAATGCAGTGGCGCCCATATGCATACTTCTAGGGGGCTGCGAAAAATTAAAAATTATTACCTCCTGCTCAAGGTTGTTAAATATTTTAGTGAATGTACAAGATACCAAAATGCTACAAAAATAATTGATACTGCTTGACAATTAGTAATGAGCTAAAAAGTACCTTATTTTAAAATGTGACTGTAAAACTTTTGAAAGTAAATGCATAGCAGGTTCGGGCAAATAAAATTTTTAAACGGCTAGGGGGGAATTGAGCCTCCATGCCCCCCCCCCCATATGGGCGCCCATGTATTTATTAGCCAACAATAACGAATAGCCTTAGCTCTGCGATGACACAGTGTTAACGCATTCGCTTAGCGTTTCGTTAACACGGGTTCGAGTCTCAACGGAGCTCAAAAAAAGAACGTTCATTGATCAACTGCACATTGCAGTCGGGAAGTTGGTTGCCCAGGATTTATGAGGTTCAAAATCGTCAGAAAATTGCAAGTCTAGCCACAGCATGACTTCACTATCCTTGCGCCGTAAAATATAAACAAACTAATCATATTAATGGTGTTCCAGTGCAGGTTTGATAGACATAAGTCATATGAAGGATTTATCGCCATACCATCGCGGGCAGATTGAAGGAGCTACAAGGGTGGGACACAGTTTCTTCGAGGCAGTGAATGCTCTTGGGTTTTCGCTAACAGCAGTCGTAAAAATATGCCGGGAATATGAGATGTCTCCGTGCTTTCGTGTGTTGAATATCTGGCAACGGTGTAAACCCTGAGAAGGGTAATAATATCTTTTCAATAGGAATATTCCGGATATACATTAGCGGTACGTGAAAACGGTGGGCGTCCACCGGTGGTGAAAGCACGAGATGGTCGACGCCTGAAAAGAATGGTAATTACTCAAAGAAGGGGGGAACACTGCTTCAAATTATATCTTATACCAGAGAATATATAAATTGTTTTTTGGTTAAGAAAAATTCCACGCAATCATCGGTTGATCCACTTTAAAAAAATTCAAAAGCTTGCGAGTTATGATAAGGCAGATGGCAACTCTGCAGCGATGCTTCTATATGATAAAAATATATTAAATAACAGGTGAAAATTCACATTTATTAATAAGAATGACATATAGAATATTCAGCCTAATGGACGAATATTATATACCCCTTAATTTTTTGTGTCGGGAAACTGTCAATAAGGTGAAAATTCACACTTATTATTAAGGTTGACATATGAAACGCATCAGCTTAACGAACGAATGTTATACATTTCCTAATTTTGTGTCGAAAAATTGTCCATACTTTTATATCACATTAATGTGGATTACAAATCAATTCACATTTAATATCATTGTGCATTATATTAAATATTTATATTTTTTAAATACATTATATAAATTATATTATATAAATTACATTACATAAATTGTACTATTAAATGTTTATATTTTTCATATTAAGGTGCATTGTAAGAAGATTTATATTTTATATCGTAAATTCGTATTGCGTGCTGAAGCAGTTCGGTGCATTTATGTTACAATGCGATAAGAACGCTTACAAATAATTGCTTTATTTTATTATTATTGAATTAAATTGGAATGATCACATATATAAAATAAAAAAGAATAAGTAAAAGCATAGGAATTTTGAGAAGGTTAGGTAAATATCTACCACAAAAGATAATAATAGAACTATACTATGCATTGATAAACAGAAATCTGATTTACTGTGATCGGGTTTGGGGTAATTTAGGCATGGTTAATAAAAACATATTAAAAGACCTGCAACAAAATTCAATCAAATTAACAAATGGGAATAACAGATCGGAAATAAAAAATGTTTTACTGCAATATAACATTCTGCCTATCGAACAAATTTACAAATATGACATCTTGGTCAAAATGTATGAAAAGATAAAGGATAATAAATACATTGATATTCCGAGGTTAAGCTTCAATGAAAGAAATAAGGAAAGATGTCGAAACTACATTGAATTGTCAATACCAAAAATTAGAACGGAAATAGGAAGGAACAGTATTAGTTATATGGGAACTAAATTTTGGAATGAGTTGCCAGATGCATTAAAGGCCTTGAACAATATTAGAAAATTTAAAAAGGACCTAAAGAAATACTCAATTATGCAGATGTAAAATAATTGGGAAAAATTAAAATTGATAAATGATGCGGAGCAAAACAAAGAGAGTATTAATAGAATAAACAATAGTGTGAGAAATATCCCAGTGTATGCTTGAATTTTTATTGTATAATAGCGTCGATTGCCGGTGGGTTTAATATTTAAATAAGTTCAAGGTCCCAAGTCTGTTATATCTAGTGATATTTTCTTGGGACCTTTCCTGGTGCGGTCATGTTTTCGTTTTCTTTTTGCTGCGATAATACTGACTATTTATATAACTATACTACAGAAGAATAAATAAAGATATATTATTATTATTTAAGTTTTGATTTATTAAATTTATACACTTGAGTAAACTTAAGTATACTTAAATAAGTAAGTGAGTTTGAGTAAACAAGTGTTCTTAAATAAATTTAAGTGTGCTTAAAATAAACTTAAGTGTAAATCAAACAATATTAATCAACGTTTATTTGCGTAGTGATATTAGTGGAAGGTCGTGGGTTCAGGTCCCACCGAAGGCAGAAATATTTATTTTCTTTCGAACGTTTCACCATCTAATCACGCCATAACATCGGCGCTGGTATCACTACGCCAATAAACGTTGATTGATATTGTTGTTTGCTTTAATCTACGTAGTGTTCGATTTATATAAATAAAACACTTAAGTGTGCTTAAATAAACTTAAGTATGTTTAAAAAACCTTAAGTGATCTTGAATAAACTTAAGTAAACAAGTGTATTTTAGTAAATTACGCTTCTTTTACAAGCAACAACAAATTGTTTCTATAATAACGAAATCGCCAATGTTCTTGCTTTATTGAAGATATTTTTGTAACTTACATGTCTGGTGTGCGGGGCAGATTGAGATGAACATGGGCAATAATATATGAATATCATTGCCTTCATAGCGCGTAACTCGAGGGCTCTATATATATATCGCAATGGGGGTAAAAAAAATTGGGTGGAAAAATAAGATTTTGCCTCTGTTCTAAAAAACTGAGCGGTATGTACCCCACTAACCCCCGCCAGATTACGCTTATGATTGCTTTAAAGAAGTTGCTATTAACCATTAATTTTCTTTCCAAGCATATGAGTTCCTTGCGAATAGTACGGGGATTATATTCATGCTAGCAATAATCTATTGTGGATATCTTTAAACATGCAAAAATTTATAAGGTATCTTTAAACATGCAAAAATTTATAAGGTATCTTCAACAGTCAAGCCATATATATTACTGATGTTCACAATTTACTGCCCAAGTCTATGCATCTTTAGACAGCTTTGCTTTTTATCAAGTATGTTTATTTGGAAAGGAAAATAGTTTGTTTTCGAAAAGTTAATTTTCGAGGTAATGTGCTGAAATCAAAGACGCAAAATTTTGTTTTCTGGATTTTTTTCAAATTTTCGGACTTCAAGCTGAAAAATTTAGATTTACGTACCCAAACTATATTTGTTTGCGGTTTTATGCTATGCCGAATCATTACTTGAAAATATGTAGAAAAAAAATACAAATTCCACTAAAAATCGTTAAATAATCTCGAAAGGCAATCGGAGAAGTGTAAATGGGGATTTTAATATAAACTTTATTAGTGCTGAAAATATTGTGTTGTATATTATAGTTTGTGAATATCTGATTTCCCACTCGGGTTAATATTCTTTTCACAATTTGCAAGACATTCCTTACAATCATAACTTTAAAATATCTGCTTTTAATTGTTATTAATTATGGCTGATTTTTCTTTCTTTGTTAAAGCAATTAGGCTAGAAAATGCGGATTTTCAATCTTAAAGACTTGGTGAAAGGTTTATTTTTTTAGATTTAAATTCTGGTTTTAATCTTAGTCCTTCTATACTTTTTTAATTTTAAATTTGTGGTTTTTACTTCTCGCTTGTACTGTCTTCCTTTTCACTGATTTCCTCATAATTACCAGTAAAAATTCTTCTAATTAAGGATAAATTAAGGAGAGACCTGGTAAGCCTTTTATATAATTTTATTTTGTATAATTATAATTGGTTTTAAAAAATTCGGTTTAATTCTTGAAGGATTATCTCCATTAAAATTTGCTTCTCTGGAATAAAAACAATTCGCGTAAGAAAGGAAAACTGTGCTTTAAAATATTGAAAACATATCGAATTGAAAATGCTACAGAATTTTGAATTATATTCCCTAATAACATGAACAATATGTTAAGTTACACTTGAAAGAAATTGACGTATACCTGTGTAATTTAAAATTTAGAAAATTCAGTCCTTCGTAATAAATTTACTAATTGTGTTTCATGGAACAAAATTCGATCTATTTTGTTTAAGTAGATATTTGTTTATAGTCACATTAATTTCAAAGTATGACTGTAGTTTACAGAGCTTTTAAATTTGTTAATGGACACAAAAAATGATAATAATAATAATAGAAGTCATATTCTCTAATTCTGAAGTTAGGCTACCATAATTCTTTTATCTGTTAAATACAGCTAATTACGACCATTTTGTATTTCATCTGATATCTTTATTTTTCAAATTTTATTAATTGATTTGCTATCTTTTATTTTTAGTAAAGAAGTAACGTTTGCAGAAAAATAAAGAAGACAAAATTAGAAACATATAAATGGAATTATAACTAAATTTGTTCTTCCTTAAGAAATAATCAAATTTGATGATGTCTCCTTTCATGTTTTGGTTGAAGAGAAACTAACTAATTCACCAATAGGAAAATACACAAGTTTTACTAACGTAGTTTCAGTTTTTTTCTACTCCATATGTGTCTGGCTGGACAAAATAAAACCAGGAAGTTTATTCCCAATAGACAAATTTCTCTAAAAATTCTAGACGGTTTTGCTCAAAATTTGCAGAGTTTATTTTTATTACTCTTTCGTAAAATAAGGAATTTTCTTCCCTTTTGATTTTGTCTTTAAGCTTATTTTTCTCCACTGACGTATTCCTAAATTATTTCACACATTTTGTTTTAATTTTCATTTTTGCAACCGCAACTTAAACACACATATTGTAACAAACAAACAAAAGATAAAACATTTACATGAAATTATCAAGTCTTTGCAAACAGTTAGGAAACAATTATAGTCTTTGTAAATATTTACTTGAACTCAGAAAGTCTTTGTAAATAGTTATTCGTGAACGTAGCAAGTCTGTGTGAAACTGTTATTTGAACTCACCAAGTTTTTATAAACAATTACTTAAGCTCAGTTGGTCCTGGTAAATAGTTAAGAAACAATTGTATATTTTGTAAACAGTCACGGAAACTTTACACTAAAAATATGTTTTTCCTTTGCCTGGTGAAACAGGCTTTGGGACGGGCAGAGCGCCATGTTCCCAAGCCTCTTTTTACATCACTTCTTAATGTGCCATGTCTAGAAACTTCCTGACAATGTGACACGTGTTTAGGATTGTGGCTTTTTGTATTTCAATGTAGGTGTTTGGGTCAATGTTGAGTATCTCCAAATTCGTCGCAAGCGTTTTTGGTACTATCCCTGTTGCTGAGATGACTAACGGGATGATGAGGATCTTTTCCATACCCCATATATCTCGTACTTCATGTCTGAGATCTTGGTACTTGGTGATTTTCGTTGTGTAGGTTGTCTGTATGTTATTGGTGTTGGGTACTGCTATGTCGATTAAGTACGTGGTCTTATTCGATTTATCGACGAGGGTTATGTCAGGACGGTTATGTGGGACTGTCTTGTCTGTTATGATTGCTCTATCCCAGTAAAGCTTGTGTGTTTCGTTCTCATGCACGGTCTCTGGCTCATATTTGTAGTACGGGCATTTTTCTGTCAGAAAGCCAGCATTCGCTGCCAATTTCTGGTGGACTATTTTCGCTACTTGATCGTGTCTATGTTTGTAGTCTGACTGCGCAAGGATCTTGCATCCTGCCATCACGTGTTGGATTGTCTCCGATGCCGCATGACAGTGTCTGCATTTGTCGCTTTCTATGTCTTTTCTCTGGATGAATTTCTGATTGTTCCTTGTTGCGATCACTTGGTCTTGGATGGCTAGCATGAATCCTTCTGTCTCTGGCTGGAGAGTGCCTTTGGCCAGCCAAGAATTTGATGCCTTTTTGTCAACGTGTGGTTTCTTTTCAATGTAGGTTTCTCTTGTCTTTCTTCAGCATGTATCCGTATTTACTTGCGTTCAGCATCCTTGACAAGGGGTTTAACGCCAAGCAGAACCACTGGGGGCTTAGTGCGTCTCCTTGAAAGATTCCGCGGCGGATGGGGATCTCGGCCGTTTCTATTTTACTGTCTGGCGTGTTTAGCTGTAACCGGGTTCTCCATTGTTTCATGCTGCTCTGTAGGAATCGGATGATTGAGGGATGCACTTTGTATATGCTGAGTATTTCAAGGAGCCACGAGTGCGGAACAGAGTCGAAAGCCTTCTTGTAGTCTATGTATGCGGTGTTGAGTTTTCGCTTTTGTTTTCTTGCTTGTTCCAGGATAACTGAGTCGATGGTAAGCTGCTCTTTACATCCCAGAGTCCCTTTCTGGCATCCCTTTTGTTCTTCCGTCATTAAGTTGTTGCTTTCGCTGTGCCGGCTTATTTTTTCATATATACATATATTTCTTAAATATATTTCGATAATAAATAAAGACATTTTAAAATATTGTACACCCTGTAAATTAAACAGAGGCTGCATCTTATAAATTAATAAATTCATTCATGATTAATTTTTCATATAGGAAATGAGATAATGAAATCGTATTATTTGTGACAACGGTCAACATAATTAATTCAAAATATGTTTTCTATTTTATTAAGTTAAAATTTTTGTCTTATAAGCATATATGTTACCGAATATTAAATAATTAAAACACCCCGAGTTTAATATAAAATGTTTGGTTAAACCTTATTCCGAGAATTAGAGTTTACCTTTTTTGCGGTCATAGAGATTATCGAGCAAAATATTCAATTACCAATAGTGGTATAAATGGAATATATAATTTGGATATCAAATGTTTGCGGGCCTCTTATAATTTATCATTTTTTTCTTTGTACCTAATATACTCACTAAAGGTGCAAAATATGGTCAGAAAAAATATATTAGAAAAATTGATAATTTATTAATTTAATAAATAATCTATTTATGGATATTCAGAGTGTTCGAAATTATTTTTAATGCACCACACCTTAATCTACATATTAGGCAATTCAGAAGTGAATTTTAAGTTTGAAAAATTTCCCAGTTGCGGTTTACGTTTCAAAATTTTTCATATTTGAAACGGAAATTTGTTATTTCAAATTTTTGAAATTATTTGTTATATCAAAAGCTGAAGCATAGGAAGCAACGGTTAAAGTAACGGAAAAATTCGGATAAGAACCTCTTGAGGACAATGGATACCAAATTATAACAATTGTCATTGTAAAATCTTAAGTTTGAAGCTCTGTAAAATGTTACAAACAGGTCTTATTTTTAAGTACAAATATTGTAGACATAAACTGATGTAGTATAAAAGACGAGATTTTTTTATATACTTACAATAAAACTGATTACTATGGACAGATTACTATGGATATCAAATGAGTTTGAAGGAATTTACAGTGAATATGCATCAAAATCATTCGCCAAAAACATTATTTCAAATAGATTTTAGCAGTGAAGTGATTGAACGAGAAAGTTCGTCTGTCATTCACTCTTTTATAATTACAGAAGATGTATTCAATTTATCGCGCTGGATATATTTCCCTACATGCTGGAATCGAATTATCGTTCTTAGGATTGCTAATAAAATTACTTAATTTGCGTTATAACATCATTCAATATATTGCTTTTGAATATGGCGATAATGGATATATCCCTTGCTTATTTTTCAGAAATAATTGCGATAAAAATAAATTATATCATTTATTATAAAATATTCGTTGATGTGTTACATAATTCTGATAATATTTCAAAATCAGATGTGGTACTGTTGCTTTCTTAGACAAAATCTGTTTGCTTTTTTCTTGGAGAGTTGTGTGATTGCAATAAGAGGAATAGTTCTCTGGAAGTTTTACATTGCTTCAAATGCAAAATTTCTACAAGGTCCCGTAGACATACGTCCAGAATATTTCGCTCAGTACTCAATGGCTTACGTCAAGGACGCGTGCTTGGCATCAATTTGCTATTTGCAATCATTAATTACCATCTTCGAACATACGCTGGAAGTCTAATAGAGAATTGCTAGGAATTCAGGAATAATGCTATTCAAGTATCTTTTGATATAATTGAATAATTAAATCAAGTGCACACGCTTTTCTCTCTCTCTCTCTGCTTGTTTCTATCTACTCATCCGCTTTCCATAAACTCACGTAAATATGAATGAATTTCTGATATGTGGTTATTTTCAATTGATTATACAGTCAGAACTTCCTTTCTATATTATACGAATTATAGTGCAAAATTCGATGCAAGCTAAAAAATAATATAAAAATAAATAATACAGAGAAAACTATGTAACTGAAATCTGCCACAGGTTAATACTATTCAGAAAAACAATTGCATGTGACTAGACATGCTTTACAGACACATAAAAGACATTTTAAATGAGTCAGTCTTTTGGGCATGTTAGTGTTGGCATTAATTATTAAGTGCTATAGTAATTAATTATGTATGCCCTAGTAATTATGTGTGCCATAGTAATTGATTATATGTGCCATAGTAATTGATTATGTATGCCATAGTAATTATCTGGGCCATAGGTGTGCCATAGTAATTAACTATGTGCGCCATAAAAGAATGAACGATATTTCGTTTTTTCCTAAAGAAAAATTGCGATACCTTTTAGGCAGAATATTTTCCCAACCCCTTTTTTATCTTATGACATTATATAGTTTGAATGCAGGTCATTCACTGTGGTGTTCAATTTGTAATATTTCATAATTATGTACTTTCATATTTATAGATCTTAACAGTATCTAAAATCAAACAATAATGTTAATCAACGTTTATTGGCGTAGTGATACCAGCGCCGATGTTATGGCATGATTAGATGGTGAAACGTTCGAAAAATCGTTTCGAACGTTTCACCATCTAATCACGCCATACCATCGGCTTTGGTATCACTACGCCAATAAACGTTGATTGACATTGTTGTTAGATTTAATCTGCGTAGTGTTCGATTTATATAAATAAAAGTATCTAAAATGTTAATGGCTAATATATTGTACCAAAATTACTGGTGGATTTCTGATAAATTCTGATTTAAAGGCTTGTAGACGATAAATTACCACGTATTTTCATTTTACCGACATAGATCGTGTGGTGCTGGATACGTATTATGTGGTCGCCGAACTAGCCTATCTTTCAGCTTTTTCCTCAACTACTTATTAAGCCACTGGTACTGTATTACGGCACTCTATTGTATGAAATTTTTGTGTGGTGATTTGTTTTTAAATAAATAAATATAATAATAATTTCTTGTCTCCTCGGGTAGAGATATTTGTTAGAAGCTGTACGTTTATTTGATTGCAATAGAAGTGATGTCAATCTTTAGTAACTTTAAACATATATTAGTTTATTAGAATCATATTTGCTATCTTTTATAAGATTTATTTCGCTTTTCAAAATTTAAAACTAAATATTACGTAAAGAATTCGAATTTTAACGAATAACAGTAGGTGAAAAAGCACTAACCGCTACCGACAACGTATTAACCACATCGAGTTGGCAACACTCCAATGTTGTTTATTGCACGCTAGTTCCAGACGAGGAGAGACCTTGTTCTCTCGAAACGTGCGTCGAACCATCTTTTAAATGTGTAACTACGTCAGAAAACGTTGTCTATTTTTCATCATTATTAACAGTAGGTGGTTGCAATGGAAATTTTAAGTTTTGACATTTAGTCTTATTGAGAGAAATTATAACTAATCAAGGAAGTTAGAAGGAAACAAGCAGTGACGTACACAGCGAGCGTTGATGGGGGTTGTAAACCCTCGATTGCAATGAATTTTTGTATATTTAACATAGGAATACATGGAGTTGTAGCTCTGTAACCCCCCATTGAGCCTATAAACCCCCGCTTATGAACTTTTTATGTACGCCTATGGAAACGAGTAACGAACAATATTAAAAAATAGGCAATTGAACAATAGATGCTCCTGTAGAATTTAATTGTGAAGCAATTTATTTTTGAACTCATGTGAAGTTTATCTTTCATCCAAGACAAAACCACTTAACGCTTACACTCTCACTATTTCGGTAATGGTATGCAAACAGCGAAAATGTTCAACCCAAATATTTAAACCCCCAAGCAAAACATTAAAAGAGAGACTACATAGACAAACACTTCTGTGACTCTTTGTTAAGGAAGGTAAGTTGAAAAAACTTAAAGGAGTTAAGAACATAATATTGATACAATTGTTGGCATAATTTATTTTGATGGGCTGCAGTTTAACAAACCTTCGCGTGACTTAAAATTTGAAGACTGACCCAATATTCATTTTCGAATGATTTCTTTGTCAATATCGAGCTAAAAGGATGTTTTAGACGAGAATTATATTTTTGTATAGTAATTTGTCGCCTCTTATGTGGTAGCCTATTTTTAAGTATAATAAATTATGGAATAATGTTGAAAAATATACAACTTTTTTTGGCGTAGTTACAAATTTAAAAGATGGTTCGACGCACGTTTCGAGAGAACAAGGTCTCTCCTTGTCTGGAACTAGCGTGCAGTGACGTTTCACGTTAGTTCCAGACGAGGAGAAACCTTGTTCTCTCGAAACGTGCGTCGAACCATCTTTTAAACTTACAACTACGCGAAAAAACGTTGTATATTTTTCATCATTATTATATTTGCGTAGTGTTCGCCACTCTTTCAGTCTTAATAAATTAGGGTTGTCGTTAATTGCTATAAAATTATTTTTTTGAAAGATATGCAATGACATGTTTTGAACGTAATTAAATTTTCTTATATGCACTTGTCGTAATTTACTAATATTTTCGATTAAAAAGTATTAATTATTTTATTTAATTAGGTTAATGTAATGAAATTATCGTTTATTTACTCTAAGAAAGGGAAAGAGAGTACAACAAAACACAACAACTGATTGAGGTTTGTCTTTTTACTCTTATAAATAGTGTCATAGGCGTAAATAGAAAGTTCGTAAGGGGGTCATAGGCTCAATAAGGGGGAGGGGGGGTTACAGAACTACAATTGATAAATTCCTGTGTTAAATATACAAAATTTCATTGCAATGGAGTTACGACCCCATCAACACTCCCCTGCGTACGTCAATGGATAGTGTGAAATTTGATAGAAAATGATATGAAAATGAATATAGATAAATATAGAAAATGATTTGAAAATGATAGGTGAAAAAGCTCTGTAAAACGTATAGCATATTTAATCAGTTATGCACTCTAGTAAAAATGGACAAGTGCACAATATAAATTAGCCTGTAGCAGTAGTTGTGACGAGTAAACGTCCGTAGGTCACCAATTGTAGCTAACGTGATTTGATGCTGAAAATAAATGCACGCCTCATCAATTGAATTAAAACCATACTTATTAAATGTTAAATATTCATAAATAATTAAAGAGCCAAACGATAATGAATTAAAATAAAATATTAGAAAAATTTCGTATGCCGTCTTTGCGGAGCCTATGATGACACGTGTGCACAGGTAAATGGCAAGTCGGAGACTAATCATAATTTGGTGATTCGGGCTGCAATTACATGTATTGTTACCAAATATAAAAGGTTAAATAATCTACAGTAATTGTAAAATATGAAATAGAAATTTGCATTATTATCAGTTGCTGAAACTGTAATTGTAAAAGTACTGTCGCCAGGCTATCTGAGTGACAACAGCCTACAAAGCCCGTAATACGAAGAGCATACTACAAGTCCAACTTTCTCTGCCAACTTTCTGTGTAATATTTAATATCTCTAATATCTGTGTAAGTAAAATATAACTAATAGCCATAGAAAAAATTGGTATGTGCTGTAAAATATACAGATCTTTTATTTCTTATCGAAGCCTCAACGCGCATGCTTGATGTGTACTGGATGGGGGTGCGAAGGAACTTCTGCCTCCTCGCGATGCGAAAAAGGCAGATTTAGCTTGTAGAGTTCATCCTAGAAATAACGGATAACCATTTATATCTCTGCTTCTACGATACATAAAAATATCATTATGGTCAAATTTTAAAGTTATTTGAATGCGCTACATTTTTAATATCACATACATCAGGTTTTAACTTTAGTAAGACAGGAAAAATATATTCCTTTCAATTATTCTAATAAGAATGCTCCTATAGTTTTCTGTTACAAGGACCTAGTCATAATGACCAAACTCACATGTAGATATTATTATGTGTTGGGTATCTATGTGAAAAAAACCCCGAGTATATTAAGAGTTATTTTTCTCTAGATGTTTTTAGAGTAGAAGAAAAGACATAAACATTTGATGTTATACAATAAAATTAAATTACGAATGCAAATTCTAGAATTGAAGGCTGCTGAAAATAAAGAAAATTGTTGCAAAAGCGTAGATAGTTTAACAAAAATTGGTTTAAATATTTTAGTTTTTCTCTAATTGGGCCATTAATTATATTCAAAGGAAAAGATCGTTTGTTGAATTAGCACCGTGAGATATTAATTTAAAAATGTTTATGAAGTTTTACCAAATCAACATGGTGAAGAAGAAGGATATAAGAAACCTGTAACCTGTAACATTTAATTTGACTTCCCTTCCATACTATTATGTTCATCATCGCGGAAGAGAATTCTCGTAACAAGTTTAGGTGTTTCTAACATACCCTTTCTTTAAAACCTGCCCTTAATTCAGCAAATGTTTTTTTACATCGAAACATCATCATATAACTTAACTATTGCCTATATTTTTGCCATAAATATTAAATAATATCAATTTGCTCCAAATGTAATATCATCAAAAACTATTATTGTTATTACATAATTCTGTCATTTGAGATTTGCGTCAGTATAAACGATACTACCTTTGAATTAATTCATAACTGTCTTTAATAATCTACAACTTCTTTTTCGGCGCTACAATCCCTGAAGAAACTGGGTTTACTCATCTTTAATAATGTTAAAACAAATTACGTACTGATTAATGTTTTCTATTAGAGTAAAACCTGTCTATATATTATTCTAGGGACCAAAGAAAAATAACGTTATATGCAGTTTATCGTTAAAGATAAACGCCAAACCTAATAGATTTCATATCTTTCGGGATCGCAGAAAATATCGCTGTAGACAGGTTTATCGTTAAAGACAAAAAAAAAGCTAAACCTAATATGCTTCATATCTTTCGGGAACGCAAAAAATATCGTTGTATACAGATTTATCGTTAAAGACAAAAAAGCTAAACTTAATATGCTTCATATCTTTCGGGACCGTAGAAAATATCGTTGTAGACAGGTTTATCGTTATAGACAGGTTTATCGTTATAGACATATTTATCATTATATAAAGATTTCACTGTATTATAAATCTATTGTAAATCGCGCAGAAGATAAAGTTTGCTATAAGTTTAGTGGCTATGTATTTTTAACCGTACTGAATTGAATCGAAATATAAGGGAAAAATTCTTCACTGTTTTCGATGTTTTTCCCCCGAAAAATTAGAAGCTTTTATAAAAAAACCCAAATGTGCTGCGAAAGAAAAACGACACAATTTTTTTTTGTTATCGCAAAATATTTAAATTTTATAGCTGCATAAATGTTTATGAGTTGTTGTCGAGATTTAGCCCGAAAGATGAAAAAGGACATTTTTCGCGTTAAAGTTTTTTAAAACCATTCTCGTCCTTACCTTTGTCCTATTAAATTAAGCGAGGCGCAGCCATTTTCTGGCCGCTGCGGAAATCACTCACTAGATAGTAAGCATCAATTGGTGGCAACAAAATGAGTATTTTGTCTCCGAACACTGACAACAAGTAACAAAGGCTAGTGCTATTAAATTCACAAAGCAAAATGAAACGCTTTTGTCAAATAGAAACTCGACATGGGAGAATTCCTAAAGCAATGAATTTTCATCGAAGTAAACTGTCGGTATTCAAATAATACAATGACTCTTTGTCCTGACTCTTCTGAAATTTATTTTAAAGAGTTTATATTGAAAGTTGGCTGTCGCACGAAAACGTATCTTATTTCTATCTTGGTTTTAGGCAAGTGTTGAGTTATTTAAAGAAATTTGTAAGGTTTTAGATAGAAACTGTCTCAAATTTATGAACTTACAATTTGAAATATCTGCGAAGTTATTTTAAATAATTCTGTATTTGATTTCCCCTACTTTATGCAATTAATTATTTTATTGCTTACAATTTCTATAACCAAATCTGAAGTGAAATATGGAATATAATTTACTTCGGTGGTAAGGAATTCTTTATAGTAAATAGTTCTTCTCATAGCAAGTGATTTTCTTCATAGTAAATAGTTATCTTCACATTAAGTAGTTATCTTCATAATAAGTAGTTCTCTTCATAGTAAGTATTTTTCTTAGTAAGTCATCATCATATTCAACCATTATCTATCCACTGCTGGATGAAGGTCTCTCCAAATGCTTTCCACACAAGTCTATCCTGAGCAATTCGCTTCCACGTCACCCCAACCTGTTTTCTTATTTCATCCACCCATCTAGTTTGAGGACGTTTTCTAGGTCTTCGGTGGTCTCTTGGAATCCAGTTCAGAATTTCTGTTGTCCATCGCCAATCGGTCCTTCTCGAGATATTCCAATCCCATCGCCATTCCAGCCCTTTTATTTTAACGATGATATCCTCTACTTCTGTAACTTTCGTATTGCTCCAACTGTTAGACTCCATGTCTCTGATCCATAAGAGAGGACTGGCAATACACACTGGTTGAAGACCTTTCTTTTTAGACACAAAGGCAATTTCCCCTTCAGGATAAAACTGTTTCTTCCAAATGCACTCCAGCCAAGTTTAATACGTCTGTTGAGTTCTTTCATAATGTTGCCATCCATTGAAATCAGCTGGCCAAGGTAAATATATGAATCAGCAATTTCTAGCTCAATGTTGTCAACTTGTATTTTTGTTTCCTCTACAAAATTATTGAACATGATCTTAGTTTTTTGTAGGTTCATCTTGAGTCCAACTTCTTTACTTCTAGTTGAGAGCTCCTGTACCATGTCTTGGAGTTCTGATGGGTCCGTTGAAAAAATAACAATGTCATCAGCAAACCGCAGATGATTTAAATATTCACCATTTATTTTTATTCCCTTGTTATTCCAATTTATCAGCTGAAAAATCATCTGTAAAGCTGAAGTAAAAAGTTTTGGAGAAATGGTATCTCCCTGCCTCACCCCTTTGCCAAGTTTGATAGTTTTGGTATCTTTATGTAACCGAAATTTTGCACTTGCATTTTTATACACACGTTTCACCATGTCAATGTACACATCCTCAATGTCTGTTGATCTTAAAGAGTTGATGACTGCTGATGTTTTAATAGAGTCAAAGGCCTTCTCATAGTCAATAAATGCAACACACAATGGAAGTTCATATTACAACAACAACAACATTTTATTTTTTATGCGAAAACACCTATGCGATAGGGATAGCACTGGGAGATAGAGCAAAACCCTCCTTATTATACTGTGCCTCTCAAACTAACAATTTTTTTGCTGTTCAATCAAATATTTTCTGAGTTTTCTTTTAAAAACATTAATTGTTTCACTATTTTTATATCTGCTGTTAAATCGTTCCAAAGTTTAATTCCGTAAAAGTTAATGTTATTACGACCCATATTCATGTGTTCTTTCAATTAATTCTCTTAATACTTGAATATGGTCCACTGTACTGAATCCACTTCGAAATCCAGCTTGTTCTCTTGGTTGAGCTGCATCTAATTTTTTCTGCAGGCGATGTGTTAGCTTGAAACCTGCGCTATTTATAAAATCTTCAGAAAAGTGCTAATTGGTCGGTAATTTTTCAAATCCTCTTTATCACCTTTTTTATGCAAAAGAATTACTGTTGCAGAATCCCATTGGTTTGGTATGTTACCGCTGTTAAGACATTTGGTAAAGAATTTTGCAAGTATGTCTTCTACATATTCTCCAGCTTCTTTTAGGATATCTAATGTAATACCATCATCGCCAGGGACTTGTAGCTTTGTGGGATACTGTGGGTTTAAATTTACAGTACCTACTTCATATTTGCGTATTCTTCCGAAAATATCCGTGCATGTTGAGAAAGCATGACTAAGTTTATTCCAAACCATAACATTCTTTTATATGTCTAGTTAAGACTACATACGTACACCGATAAATTAAATAGCAAGAAATAATACACTGGCCCCGGCCAATAAATCAAAGAACTTAAAATAGGATGTGAATTGTGCTGGTAGTGTTAGCAGTGCTAGCGTTCGTAATTCAACGTTTCTTTATACATTCAGCCAAAATTGCGTTGCCATGTTCTGACGTCATATTGCACTGAAATGGGATCTGCATAATGTTAGCAGATGTCATGCTATAGGGTCTTCCTTTCTTCATACTTTTTATTGCAAATGCTACTTCTTCTTTTAAGATTTTAGGAGCTGTTCCTTCGACTATTTCAATGTCTTCGTTTAATCCACTGTTTCCTTCATATAGATTTTTGTAGAATTCTTCAACTCTTCTAAGTATTTCTTCCCTATTTCTTGTTACGGTGCCATCCTCTCCTTTTAATGCAATGATGTGTTTCTTCCCAACAGATAAACTTCCTTTAACAACCCTAAGGCTCTTGTTATTTTCAATGGCCTTCCTTACTAACTCACAATTGAATTTTCTTATGTCTTCTTTCATGCTTTTGCGCAGAGTTTTACAAAGTTCTATGTACTCAATCCTGGAACTGGTATTTCGATTGTCCACCTTCATATCTCTTCGCCTTTTCATGAGCTGTTTCGTCTTCTCAGATAATTTGCTATTGTGCTTTTTACAGGTTACACCACCAATTTCCCCAGCAGTTTCAACTATTGTCTTAACAATGTTTTCATTTGCTTCTGAGATATCACTTTCATCAATAAGTCCTTCCAGTGCAGAAAAGCGATTTTTTAATTCCAACTTGAATGCCTCGGTATTTACTTTCAGTTTCATTAAATCCACCCTCTTACTTACTTGTTTCCTAATGAGCTTCTGTCTTTCTAATTTAGTATTTAAGCGCACATAATAATATATATAAGGACATTTCCGGTATTCAATCTGTTCAGAACGCTACAAACTTCAATAATGGATTTCTTATTAAGATAATTTGACGTAGCATTACGCAGATTAGATTATTATTATTTTTTACTTATAAACCAAATGGATTTCTTGTTTGCCAGGATATAGTCAATTTCGCTAGTTCCCCCATTTGGGTGTTTCCATGTCCATTTTCTTTGCGGTTTCTTCTTAAAAAATGAATTCATGATGCTAAGGTTTTCAGCTTCTGCAAATTCGATGAGTTGATCGCCACGTTCATTCTTTTTCCGTATCAGTATTTATCAACCGATCTCTCTTCTTGTCCTTGTTGTCCAGTTCTTGCATTAAAATCTCACATGATGAGCTTGATATGTTGTTTCCCTTTGGTGTGTAACTGTTTGATTTCTTCATAAAATTCTTCAACCTCTTCGTCGGTATGGCTTGATGTTGGTGCATATACCTGTACTATTTGAAGTTGGTATCGCTGGGTTAGTTGAACAACAAGCCTCGCTGCTCGATCTGATGTACTTTCAACTTCCAGAAGACAGTCTTTAATTCTTTTGTTGATTAAGAAGCCAACACCACTTGTTCTTCCAGTCTCCGTTCCTCTATAATAAAACAAATGTCCTCTTTTAAAAGAGAGAGAGAGAGAGTTCCATCAACTCTTCACCTTTTCTTCTAATTTCACTGAGTCCTATAATGTCCCATTTGATCTTTTCAAGTTCTTCCAATTCCTGAAGTTTTGCTTCAGAAGCAAGGGATCGTCCATTAAACGTAGCCAAGGTCAATAACAAACGGCAGCCTGGGCCATTCCAGTGATTCTTAGCACCCCCTGCTTTCATGCCACGCTGACCGCTGCCTTGATCAGGAGCACTCCAGCACCTGGAGACTAGGGGCCATGGTTTCTGGTGTGTCAACATAATGGAGGAATTAGCCATAATTTCACCACGCTGGCTAGACGGGTTGGTGAATTAGCCCTCCCCTTCCGCCTTTCTATCCGTGTAGCAAATATTAATTTGCCACATAAATAGAAAGCTCAGCCTGCACCACTTGAAGGCGGGGTAGGACACTAGGTTACTGGCCTGGCCGGTTCCACACATCGTCACATACGTTCAGCGTGTGGGTCTCCTTCCAGTTAGATACCAGCAACCCTTTTGCAGGTCAATAGTAAGTACTACTTACTAAGCAGTTCTCTTCGTAATAAGTAGTTCTTTTCACAGTAAGTAGTTCTCTCCATAGTAGGTAGTTCTTTTTACAGTAAGTAGTTCT
The DNA here is from genome assembly GCA_006491805.2 of Dysdera silvatica. Taxonomy (NCBI): domain Eukaryota; kingdom Metazoa; phylum Arthropoda; class Arachnida; order Araneae; family Dysderidae; genus Dysdera; species Dysdera silvatica. Next base: position 274,221,443 of record QLNU02015360.1, read on the forward strand.
TTTTACAGTAAGTAGTTCTTTTTTACAGTAAGCAGTTCTCTTCATTCTACTTCATCAGTATACTTCATACAACAGTAAGTAGTTTTCAATGGTAAGAATTTGGAGAATTGGCTGATGTTTATTTTAAATCATTTGTTTTCTACGTGCAAACTTGTAAAATTTTTTTGAAATTTTCAAACACATAGTACAGCCATCTATATTAACTACATTTTTTTTCCGTATTTAAAATTTACCCTGTTTAACTGAACATATTTCATGTAGGAACGGTAAGAAAAGATTGAATCGCGTTTAAATCGAGAGTAATTAATCAGTAAGGAAAATTATAACGATGCTCTAACTTTCAGTATAGCCTTGTCAAAAACGAATGTGTCTGTGTACACAAGTCCTAAAACAACGACATATAATAACAAGTGTTTACGTTAAACAGCTCCAGGAAATAAGCGCTTTTCAAGCTGTGATCATGGAGAAGATATATCCTGTTCGCACTTAATGTAATAATACAGTAAACCTCCTGTTATGCTTGACTACACAGGAATAACAGTACATTCAGCTAAATGCGTTTCAAAATCGAATAGCTGTGTTTTAGGACTTCTGCATATTTACAAGCAAACCGATCTCCCATATTAGTTAGAATACAATGGGTTATTTCTATTGACTATGTTGTCCAAGCCGATGTATCTGTAAGTACCAGGGCTGTAGCCAAGCCGGGGCCAGCAGGGGCCTGTCCCCAGTTGTCCCTTCCCTTCATCCTGCCTATAGGCCTGGTAAGTACCGTCTTCTTCTAGCTCCAAAATCACAGACCTTAGATAACGATCATTTGACTAATTGTTCAGCAGAGGTAAATTTACTTCAAGTTTGATAGGTGTGTTTTGTCCCAATGTCCGAAAGTTTGAAATGCACGATACGGTTGCAAAATGTATAAATCTTCGTTCCCTCCATTTTTTTTCTACACTCAGCACAAGGCCTTATTCTAAGCGAGTTTTTGACACAAAATGTGCATTTGGGATTTTGAAGTATGCACCTGGGCTGGGAAAAGTGTGTTGCGTATTTAACTAAATGAAGTCTTCGATCAGTTAAAATAATATATTTTAATTGAATTGCAGTAAGTCAGATTAGAGCCCACAGCCATGGTACTCTGGCGTATTTAATGAGAAGAGTAAATCTGGGAGTAGTGGATCAGAGAAAAAATAACGTTGGACGAAAGAAAAGTCGGATTTTTATGGAAAAAATTTATGGCTTTTCACCCTGTATGTAATCTGTAATGTCATCATGCATATTTGTTTAAAAATATGCTTAAAAATCAAATTACAGATTTGTGTAACTATTCTAAGTTAAGCACATACACACATACAGTGACAGGGAGTAATTAACTATACTGTGGTTAATTTAAACTACTAAAACGAAGTAGTTAACTATTTTTTTTTATCTCCAAAATGCATTAAATATGAGTATATTTTTATATAAAAATTTCGGGGTGACACGCCTGGAAAGAACAAGCAAATCTGTAGTTACAATTGCTTTTTTTAGAAAAGTAATTAACCAGTAGTTATAACTTCCTTTGAGGAAAGTAGTTAGTAATTTAGTTTTATTTTTGAAGTCCTCCCCGCTCCATAAACAAAACTGGATTGAAAGTGTGCAATTGGAAAATTTGCTTAGAATAAGGCCTGCTCAGTACTCAAATGTTTTTAAAAGTATGCCTCTCAACAAGCATAAGACAAAAGAAATCTCCTTTTAAAACATGATATTCTATTGACTCTTTCAAGTTATCATAGATACGAGAAAAGCAATTTCCAAGTAATTTGTTTTATCATCTATAAAGTTCTGCAATATCTGATGATTATAAGACTGTTTGTTGTGATAATTCATTTCTGAGGATATCATTTCAGTTGGTGTTTTTTTTCATTTAACCTACGTATTTTCCTGAGATTTATTTGATATCTATCTTTTAGTTTCTTTTCATCATATTAATGTATTCATGTTTTCTGGTATGCTATTTAAATATTCCAGTTCTGTACTAAGCCATTTGAAAATGAATTTATCGTGTTTTGACGATTTTCTCCTTCAACGTAATTTAGCATTTATAGTTCGGAATAATTCTTTCAGAATTTCATTGTGACTCTGATGGTGAATGAATATTTTGTTTTCCTTATTTATAATAGCATATTTCCTTTCTTACTTTTCAAAATTTTTAAATCAACAAGTAATATCTTTTTTCGATAATTAGTAAAACTTTTGACACTAATCGGAAAGCGAAAAAGAAAAAAAGGAATGGCAAAATGATTAAAATAAAAAATAAATGGTGAAAATAAATGGATAAAATAATTAATGAGAATATAAAAATGAGAAGTAAAATCAAAATTAGGAGGATGAAGGAAGAATTAGGTAAAAATAGCATAAAATAAAGTTAAAATATATAAAGTGGAGAGCTATATATAAAGATAAAAATATAAAGGTAAAAATGACCAACTTCATAAAGATGCGGAACATTTCGAGGACTTTATCAAGAAATTGAAAGTGTTCTGTAATTATATCCCAATCTTAGAATACCCGCAATTTTAGTTTTTTTTTTCTAAAGTTAATTTCACACATTCTGTTTACTTTCCTGTAGCTGAACTCAGTTTCTTCCTAACTGTTTTATCCTGGATTTTCCCCCGTTTTCTTGCCAAAATTAGATAAGGTTCAGACATCAGTTTGATATCTTAATGGCCCGACAACGCATTTGAAGGATTTTCCAAGGCTTTTGAAAAAGTCTAAAGTGGTATGAAGGGATATTTTTCTAAAGACACCTGACGTTATTTCAACAGGAGAACATGTTCACACTTCTGAGTGTGGTCTGTGAGGAGGTGAGCATACTCACCCTTGTTTTCGCCCTTCTTCACAGCAAGATGATGATTTTCTTTCAATTGTGTGGTTATGTATACTTGATTTTCTCAAAACAGTTAGCATTCTCTATTTAAAAAATTTTTCGAAGACGTTTGTTTCCTATTCCACGAGGATGTTACGGTAAAAAATATATTACAGACCATAATATTTATTTTAACGAGATAATGGCCAAAATATTATCCACTCTGCAATAGCTACCTTTCTCGGATGTGACAATAGTTTCGTATTAATCCATTTATACTAAAAACTTCCAAGTACCATGAATGAAAAAAAAAATGGTAGAGGCAACAGCTGAATAAAAATGTCCTTTTCGGAAAAAGAGAGGAATAAAAGTGTAATTTTTTTCCCTCTGGTAAATTCCTCTTCCATCATTCGTTGGGGACTATAGCAACTTTTGCCGTATGTCATATTTCTAGCGGCGCCATTGCAAAGAACCATCATTATCCTGCATCAATCTAACATACGAATTTAAAGATACATTGCTATGCATCGATTTCCTCCTGTCTAGTATGAGGGGATTCCGGTGAGATTTTAGTAAGGAGAAATGATTTGTCTTATGGAAGAGGAGTTGAACGATACGTTTACAGACTTAAATTCGGTGGGCTTGTGGAGAGAAGCCTACCTGAATTAAAAAAATAAGAAAGAAAAAGTCTCATCAATAGCCATAAGAAACTTTTATGGATATGTATACGATCAAAAATAATGTGCAGAAATATACATGATATTTTCGTGTGGATTATCCCCTCAAACGATAATCATAATTTGTTAGCATAAACGAGCCATTTGGATGGTGCAGTTAATCCCACTATGTCGGCCTCATTGGAACAGATACAAGGATTAATATTTTTGTATGTCTCAAAGCTCGGTGACAGTGGCTTTCTCAGATGATCTAAATTGCATATAAGCGAACTTGGAAGGAAAAGTAGTTAACCTCAACTTCACCTAAAACAAAATCGTTGATCACTGTAAGAATTTATGATGCATATCTATCTATCTATCTATCTATCTATCTATCTATCTATCTATCTATCTATCTATCTATCTATCTATCTATCTATCTATCTATCTATCTATCTATCTATCTATCTATCTATCTATCTATCTATCTATCTATCTATCTATCTGTCTGTCTGTCTGTCTGTCTGTCTGTCACACACACACAGACAGACAGACAACCAGAATTTATTTATGCATAACATCTATAAAAATGAAATACATTGGATACAAGTTAAAAATAAGACTATTTAAAACACTTGCAACCATGGCACTTTGTTTAATTGACGCTCCAAAATATATTCTTTTAATTTGGTTTTAAATTTACTTTTTGGTTTAATTTCTTTAATTGTTGGCGGGATATTGTTCCATATGTCTATTCCATAATAATTAATATTATTTTTACATATGTTGATTCTTATTTTTGTTTTATTTAATTCTTTTTTGTTTCTTATATTATAATTATGTTCATTTTCACTTATTTTAATCAAAATTAGGTGCTTATTTTCGTATAATCTTTCGTAAATATATAATGCTACTTTTAAAATATGTATATTAGTTATGTTTAATATTTTGTTTTCGTAAATCAATTTATCTTTATGCTTACCTGTTTTGAAACATAATTTTTGATATGTTTTATCAAGTAGTTTATTGAGTTTAGTTAAATTTGTTTGGGATAAATTTCCCCATACTATATTTCCGTAATTTATATGACTAAATATTAATGCGTAGTACAAAATTTTTGTATTTAATATTAGTAATGAATTAAGTTTTGTTAGAATTCCATTAGATCTAATTTTTTTCTCAATATCAAATATTTGCATGTTCCAGTTTAATTGATCTTCGATTGTTAATCCAAGAAAGTTAATTGAGTTAACTCTCTCTAGACTGTTATCGTTGAATTTTATTTTGTTAGGTTGATTAGTAAATTTTTTATTTTTAGTATGGAAGATTATATATTTTGTTTTATTTGTATTTATTATTAAGTTGTTGTCATTAAACCATTGTTCACAGGATGTTAACTTTGCGTTTATGTTATTAATTCTTTGATCTATGTTATTTCCATTTGTTAACTAGATGATATCGTCAGCAAATAACAGGAGTCCCCCATCAAGATTTATTAAGTAATTTATTGCGATTAAAAAAAATAACGGTCCGAGGATTGTTCCCTGAGGAACATCTAATTTGTTTATCAATGATTTCGATTGAATATTCTCAATTTTAACTATTTGCTGTCTATTTGTTAAATAGCTATCAATCAGTTTATACATTCGGCCTCTTATACCATAATTCTGTTCTTAAGATATTTCTGTTAATTAAGTCAAATGCTTTGTTCAGATCGAAAAAAAATCCATAAGTAATTTTGTTTTCTTCCATATTTTTTTGAATATTATTAATTGCTCTTAATAGGATTTCTTCAGTTCATTTTTTTTGGAAACCGTTTTTTTATGGATAGTTTATATTTATTAAAAAAATCTATTAGTCTATTATATATTACCTTTTCAGTTAATTTAGAAAATACTGACATGATTGCTATTGGTCTGTAGTTTTCTTTTAAGTAGTTATTACCCTTTTTAAAAATTGGTCTAATTACTGCTGTTTTCAATTCACCAGGAAAGATTCCCGTGTTAAAGATATCATTTATTGTTATCGATAATGTTTTTTTAATTCATTTTTACATAGTTAAATTACTTTGGGAGTTAAATCGTTAAATCCTGGTCCTTTTTTTATATTTATTTTATTTAGTTCTTTCTCTATTTCGTGTTCAGTTGTGTTTTCTGAGTAAAAGGTTTCTAAAATATTTGTGCTTAAATACTTTTTATAGTTATCAGTTACTGATTGACTTATATTTAATTCCTTATCAATGGTTGTGCAATAATTGTTAAATTCATCTGCTATTAAGTTCGTATTATCTGTTTTGGTATTGTTTATTATTAGTTTTATTTTATTTTCATTTTTGTTATTTGTTTTACCCAATAATTTGTGAATTATTCTCCATTTTTGCGTGGTATTTTTTGTTGATAATTGTTCAAGATAGTAGTTATTTTTTATATTTTATTTCCTTGTTTAGTTTGTTTCTGTGTTTAGTAAAATCATCCCATCTTTTTTTTTTCTTTTTTTTTTCCCCATTCATAAATTTTTTGTATGAATTTTTTTTCGTTATTATTTTTTTCTTTAAAATTGAATTAAACCATTCAGGATTATTTTTATTATTTAGTACTTTAGTTTTTTTAGGAAAGCTTTTGTTATATAATTCCTTTATTCTTAATGCAAATTTTTCATAAATAGATGTTCGAGAATTAATAGACGGTACATCAAAAGTTTGCTAGTCTATTTATAATAATGCCCCTTGAAATTTTTTAATATTTTTTGATTAAAATTTCTAATCTTTTTTAATTTTTTTGTACGTTGAATTACAGTTTTCATGTTTATTAAAATCGTTCTATGATCACTTATTATTTAATCTAAAATTGATGTAGAATAGTTATCTGTGTTAGTAAAAACTAGGTCTATTGTACTTGAACTTGTTAGTGTCATTCTAGTAGGTTCTCTTATTTTATTTATTAGTCTGTGTGATTCCATGTTTAATAATTTTGATTAATCGTTATTTTTTTTTGTAATGTCCACGTTGAAATCTCTAATTATAAAAATTTGTTTTCCTTGAGTATTATTCTCTAGTAGCTTTTCCAGTTTTTCGAAAAAAAATTTTATTTGAATTTGGTGGCCTATATAATGTTAGGATTTTTAGTCCATTTATGATAATTGTCAGTATTTCAACGTCTTCGGTTAGTTCTGTTTCGTTACTTATCATATCTACATCTAATTCATCTTTCACATAGACCGATATACCACCTTCTTTTTTCTGTTAGAATCTCTGTAAATAGAGTATTCTTTATAATCATTAAAACTTATTAATGTTTCATTTGTTTTCCAAGTTTTCGACTACAGAGATTATTTATGGAGTATAATAATGTTGTATTATTTCTTCAACTTGTTCCATTTTGTTGTTCAGACTATTTGCGTCACATATATATTACTGAGATAGGATTTGTTTTATTATCATTAGATGATAGTTTATGTTTTTCGTGAATTAGTTTTTTTTCTAATTATATTTCTTTTTCCCTTTTTATTTTTCTTATGGATTAAATTGTTAATGAGTTTCTCATTATTGTGTATTTCCTTTTTGTCATTTGTGTTATTAACGGGAGTTTTTTTAGATCATAAGTCGTTGAGTTCATAAATATTTTTGATTTCATAAATTTCAGAATTTTCGTTTTTTCTCATTTTTATATGTCCCTTTGATGTCGATACGAATTTACGGTAATTATTTTTTTTTAAATAATCTTGCCTCTCTAAAGATTTTTGCATTTTTTTCAGTTAAATGTTCATTTATATGTATATTTTCATTAAGTTGCATTGAACACATGCCTGTTTTGAATTTGATATTTTTTCTTTGATTCCAGAATTCGTCCCTTTTTCCTATTTTTATAAACCAAATTAGTAATATACTTTTTCGTTGTTTATTGACCTGTAATCTATGTGATGTATCTATCTTTTTCTGATAAATCTATGTTTAGTTCTTTGCTAATCTTTAAGGTTTCATCAATGTGATTTCGTTTTGCTTTGATGGTAGTCCGTCAATTATTAGGTCCCTTCTCATTCCATATATTTCTGATTTATCAATTCTTTGTTCGATGTTATGTTGGATTTGATAAAGTTGTTGTATTTCCTTATCAATGTTGTTGTTATCATTGTTACTATTGTTTATATGATCGCTAACTTCTGTTGATATTTCCAATATTTTTGTTTCTAATTGATTATTTGTTAGAATGACATTTTCGTTTATTAATTTACGTTTCTCTTGCTCTTCTTTAATTTGATTTAGGGTTTTATTTGATTGTTCAATTTTTGATAGTAGTGAATTGATTTTATTATCTGTGTCTTTACTGTTATTTTCGATTTGTGATTTGATTTCTCTAATTTCCTTATAGAAATGGCATCATCATTAAATTGTTTGTATTCAAAGGCGCACTGTACCAGTCTACCACGGCATGACCCTGAGGTGCAATGCTAAGGCCTACACTGTTAAGTGTAAGCCTTAAGGCGTTGAGTGCGCTGTTGCCGACTTTGGTTCCCAAGGCAAAACGCCTATTAACTGCTCATTGTAATCCGGGGTTGGTTTTAAGAGGTTCGGATTTTCGGGAAAATATGGGTCTGCCTTCGGGGGGGTCGTTGCGCATTCATCTATCTTACTATTAGTCTGAGTTCGAATTAAAATGGTGTCGTTGAAGACGTGTAGTTTCTCTGCTCATTGTTACTCGGGGGTTTGTCTCCTTGGAACTGAGGGTTCGGATTGTAGGTTCCGTCGCAGCATGGCCTTTGTTGACCTTACGCAGTGAAACACGCAAACAGATCTTTCCCACATTACAGAGAGATTGTAAAAGCAAAACGAAAATAGGATAGCACATTGCGTGAATTAAATGTCAAGAATTGAAAGCAGAAATAATTTAACTGTACCAGTGTTGATTTTAGTTTTAGATATTGTAAAAGCAAATTTAGTTACCTAAAATGAGATTCTTGGGTCTTCACTTCCGCGATCTCCTTTCAAAAATATATTTGAAGTTCACTTTACCCAAACCCTTTCATCTTGGCCAGAAGCTTTCATTTTTCACCACGAAATCAACAGTCTCTAAATATGTTCAATATTTTGGAATTGTATTTGGTACAAGGTTTATAGATTTTCTACTGCGACTTCGGCAAAATGATACGACTCAATGATGTTATTCATCACTTTATACTTTACAAGCTACTGCGGATTCATAGGCCTAAATTTGGCTACTAATTAAGTTAGCAACGCTTCATTTATCTGTTAAAAAAATATTAGAGCCTACAAAAATGTACACACTACCTTTCCCAAAATTCTATTAAAATGTTTACGTTTGGTTACTATCCCACGAGGATGTTGCGGTAAAAAAATATTACTGACTATAATATTTATTTTAACGAGATAATGGCCAAAATATTATCTACTCTGCAATAGCTACCTTTCTCGGATGTGACAACAGTTTCATATTAATCTATTTATACTAAAAACTTCCAAGTATCATGAATGAAAAAAAAAATGGTAGAGGCAACAGCTGAATAAAAATGTCTTTTTCGGAAAAAGAGAGGAATAAAAGTATAATTTTTTTCCCTCTGGTAAATTCCTCTTCCATCATTCGTTGGGGACTATAGCAACTTTTGCCGTATGTCATATTTCTAGCGGCGCCATTGCAAAGAACCATCATTATCCTGCATCAATCTAACATACGAATTTAAAGATACACTGCTGTGCATCGATTTTCCTCCTGTCTCGTATGAGGGGATTCCGGTGAGATTTTAGTAAGGAGAAATCATTTGTCTCATGGAAGAGGAGTTGAACGATACGTTTACAGACTGAGATTCGGTGGGCTTGTGGAGAGAAGCCTACCTGAATTTACAAAAAAAAAAAAGTCTCATCAATAGCTATAAGAAACTTTTATGGATATGTATGTGATCAAAAATAATGTGTAGAAATATACATGATATTTTTATTTCTCATTTCGGATCATTTTCCCACTATCTGAATGGGATTTCTTCTTCTGTTCTCTCTTATAATGGCAGAAAATATTCCCTTGCGTTTGGTCCTACAGTTTCTCATTAATTTTGGCTCAGAAGACATTCACAGCACTTTCGTGCACTAAACATTTAGTCATACATATATATATATATACAAAAGAAATCAAACAGGTAACATCGCACATCACCAAAACATATAAGAATCTAAAGACGGTCTAAAGACGGTCTGTCGTTTAGTGAATTGTTATTATAATTGCACTACATTAAAATGTAAAGCCTGAATGTGTCTTTTTATGTGGATTTTACATTCACTTTAAAATAGGAATAGTTTGAAGTAAAGTATGTAGTCACTCATTACCGATTAAGAGTTGGTAATTTTTTTATTTAGCAAACTATATATTTTTAGTTATGAAATGGATGGAAATGTATGGGCACAAGAAATTGGGCTATGAACAGATCATGAATGAGTTTCAATACATATTATGCATTATTTATACATGTTTTAACATGGAAAAAAATTGTACTGAATCCATTGCTCAATATGTGCACGGATTATAGGGTGATTTCTATTTTCCATAGGAAACCCACCGTGAATGTGCGAAAGTCGTTAGCACTATTTAAGAGCATTTTTGACGTTAATTACGAATTTGCAAAGATTTTAGAGATGAGAACTAGGGAAAGTGACTTTTTTTGGGACTTCAGTTTGCGAGGGATATTTCTGGAAAAAACCCATTTTTTCACGATTTTTGTAAAGGATATCAAAGGTGACCTCAATTTTATTTTTAAACAAAAAACTAGAAGCCATGTTGCATCTAATAAACATAAAATTGTACTCAGGAAGCATAGGAAACATATCAAATTCAATTTTAAAACTTTGAAGAGATTTTAGGAGAAATAGGTTTTATACGGTTTATACCAAAAAAATCATAGGTGACTTTAATTCTAATTTAATACAAGACTGGAAGCTATTCTGCATCTAAAAGCGCCAAAATATGTTTAAATTCAGATAAAAAAATATGTAAAAAAACTTGGTCTACTTCCCCTGTATGCAGATATGTATACAGGTGAAGGATGTTGTAGGACCAGGTTTTAGTTTAATCCATTGCTTCCCAAACAATGGGGCCCCAAACGTTTTGAAGTATCTATATTTTTAGAAACATTTTTTAAAAATTGAAAATGGACCTTAAAAAAATTGTGGTTTCTGTGGAAGCCAAACACGTATTCAGGATATTTTTAAGGGTCCAGACGCACCGGACCTCTCTAAATAAATCCTTATTAGCTTTGAAAAAGAACAAAAATAACTAGCTTTACGCGCGGAGGGCTTCCATTAAATTCGTTATTAAACCTACTAGAAAGGGTATTCTTTAAATAGGAAAAGCGGTGGGGATCCTTTTTGCCAGATACTTATTGCCTGAAAACTTCCCTTACGAGGGGGAGGGGATTGAAAGGAATAGACCACTTTCTGCCTCTTTCCTTCTACCCTTTACTGCCATAACTATATTTACACGTTTATTTACCACAATGGGAAAACATAGTTCATTTTGGGAGGTCCAGGCTCATTCCCAGGATACGTCTCCAGTTAGAGATAGGTGGGATGTGAACTATCGATATTCTGAAAAATGGGTCGCGGATATAAACGTTTGGAAACTACCGATATGATCTAAAAAAAGACGGAGTTTTTCGGAAGTTTCCTGTACACGATATTTCCCTTATATTCATATCTGGATACAGGAATATGTAATACGTAGGGGACACTTTTGGTATATATTCAAGGAAAGTAAGAGAATCTCTTTAATGGACAAAAAACGAATGATGTATTTATGCACAAATTCCCGATGGCGACTGATGTTAACCTCAAAAGATGAGCTTTTTACCCAACTTATTCTTCAGATATAAATTTTTATTTACAGGAAGATTGTTGTAGGTCATCCTGTATATATACACACACACACTATTTTCCTTCGTTTTTAACAAAATGTTTTTTACCTATTTTTTTTATAGATGCAGAATAGATCCTAGTTTCTTGTCTCAAAATAAAATTGTGGTCACACGTGGTTTCCTTTGCAGAAATCGTATGTAACTCGTTTTTCTAATAGTCTCTTGATCTTTAAATCGAATTTGAAAATTTTCTCGATACTTTCCAAGTATTATGCGATGTGTATTAGATGTAGCGCAATCTACAGTTTTTCTGTTCGAAATAAAGTTGAGGTTACTAGTAGCCTTCTTTACAGAAATCGTATAAAATGTGTATTTCCTACTGCCTCCTGAGATTTTCAAAATCGAATTTTAATATGTACTCAATATTTTCCGAGTACTATTCTATCTATGTAAGATTTCGAATGGCTTCTGGTTTCTTGTGCTAAATTAGAATAGAGATCACTTATGGTTTCCTTGGCATAAATCGTATAAAACCTAATTCTGCTAAAATCTCCTGAATTTTTTAAAATTGTATTTGAATATGTTTCCTATGTTTTCAAAGCATCATTCTAGGTTCGTTAGATGCTAGTTTTTGGTTGAAATTGAAATTGCGGTCACCTCTGGTCTCCTATACAAAAATCGTGAAAAAAAATTTTTTTTTCTCAAATATCCCTCGCAATTTGAAGTCCTGAAAAAAGTCAGTTCCCGTAGTTTAACCTCAAAGCCTTTACATATTCCTAATCAGCGTTAAAAATGCTCTTAAATAGTGTTAATGACTTTCACTTATTTGGGGGGGATTCCTGTGGGATGTGGAAATTCTGCCAGGTTTTGAGGTTTTATTATTTTGTTTATGCTTTATGAAATGAATCATGAAATGCAGACAAAGATACTCCAATAGCCCTTTCTATCAATGGAATCTTAAATATACTGGTGTTTAATTATATCTATACGATTTTAAGTTGGATTGACCATATTGTAATCGGGCAATTTTTGTTTTAGATTCATTTACATCATCAAATGGTCTAACGAAAAAAGTAACAAAAGTTATAAACGTGCGGTTTTTACTATGCGTTCTAAGAAAAGTACATCTGTATATTTTTGAAATATACAGTATCACCTCTCAATTAGGGACAATCACGGGATGGGGCATTCTGTCCTTTAAATAGAGGCGTCCCTTCTTCGGAGGTAAATGTATTGATACATATACTGGGGACCAGAATAATCATCCATTAAATAGAGGTGTCCTTTATTCGGAGGTGTCCCTCACGGGAGGTAACAATGTACTTTGTTATGCAGTTGAACCTCGTTAAAGCCAACACCCACGGCGAAAAAGTTTGCTTGGACTGAAAGCAGTTCTCGTTACCAGGAGAAAATAGAATCGCGTATTTCAGTAAATGATAATCGCCCCGTTACTCATTGTTGACGGGAATTCTGGACATAGTTCGTGTTAAAAGTTACTCCCGATAAACCGATTCGACTGCAATTTAAAATTGCCCACAAATAATTTATTGTTAGCTGTCAGAAGTTTGACAGCTTATTTTGCTCATCACTTTCTCTTCCATTAGCTTATTTTTGTCACGATGCCAATTTCTAATCGTGTTAGTTAGTGTCTTTAAACTAATGCTTTCTGTTTTTTTCTCACAAGAATATCAATCGATCAATCAATTTACTAAAATTTTTTGCTACTCAATATTTTTTTCGGAGCCTGCTGTCTGGTAACTCGCGCGTAGTGGTAGCGCATTCATCTAACTTGCTGTTAATGCGGATTCAATTCCTCAACGGTGAAAAAAGTAAACGTTTACAGACTAACTGCTCACTGCAGTCCGAGAGTTGGTTCCTTAGGACTTAAGAGGTTCGGATTTGTCGGAAAACTGTAGGTACCGGCAAAGTATTACTCTTTTTCTCCTTGCACCCTAAAAAACACAATTCCTTTTTTGGAAGCTGGTGAAAGAACGTAAAGTTGTGGGTTATTTGTGAAAATTTGTAAAAAAGCGAACATTTGTGTAAATTTTATTTAGAACTACATACATAATAATTCGTCCATCATGAGCACGCTCAGTTATCGAACTCATTCGAATTTCATTGACAAGAACGAAATTGGAATTCCAGTCAAATTTCATTGACAAGAATGAAATTTGAATTCCAGTCAAATTTTATTGACAAGAATGAAATTTGAATTTCAGTCAAATTTCATTGACGAGAACGAAATTGGAATTCCAGTCAAATTTCATTGACAAGAATGAAATTTGAATTCCAGTCAAATTTCATTGACAAGAATGAAATTTGAATTCCAGTCAAATTTCATTGACGAGAATGAAATTTGAATTCCAGTCAAATTTCAATGACAGCAAGGAAACGATTACCTAATCGTCGCAAAGATGAAACATCCATATTTTAAAAAATTGAACAATCAATTGAATGAGTCACATACAATTTTGATTAAACAAGGAATGTAATATTTTTGCATTAAACTATATTTCGTTACTTTATGTGATATTTGTTGCGGGATTCGATTATTATGGAACCTGATATAGTCTCAGATTTTGAAACCTACATAGGCTTTCATTAAAAGTGATCATTATATTCAAGCATTTCACTAAAAAGCATGGAAACATTGCATAAGCATAGATGAAAATGTATGAGTGCGGTTATGATTCCATACGGGGCTGAGGACTATTAAACATTTTGCTTAAATCTTTAAAAAATAATCTTCGGAGCAAAAAAGAATTTAATTGCGCATTTTTAAATACACAAATTATTATATCGCTCTATGTCACGATTTGTCCTTCGAGTATGGTAGCATTGCTACTTTATCTCTGCTTAAATATTGTTTTTTCAGTTATATGGAAGCGACTTGTGGCAATTGGATGTAAATGCACTATTATCATTAGCATTTTAATAGAAAAACGAAGTAAATTCTCCATACGAACACAGTTGTTACAGACAGATATATTCAAAGTTGAGTTAATGACACCGAATTTAATATTAAGTTAATAATTAAACTCACATCTATTGCACAAGTTATTAATATATTGTATATATACGGAAACTCATGTTTGTAAAAATTGCAATACCATGAAGGAATCACGTGATTGAGCTGAAACTTTCAGGAAATGCAAATTAGGGTATGCTATTCAAATGATTAGAATTTCAGAGTCATCACGCATGCGTGGGCTGAGCAGCACCCTCTGAACTGCTGATGGATCCGTATAAATAGAGGGCTGTAGCGGGGCGTGTATGGCTATCTGCTAGTGGTAAACGTTACATGAGACGTCACTATGCCTCTACGACGAAAGAGGGCGACATTTCAGCAAGTTACGGAGTTTGAACGGGAACGAATGATCGGCCTTCGTGAAGGAGGGTTTTCTTATCGTGCAATAGCAGCTCGTATGGGGCGTAACAGCAGCACAGTGATGCGAGTGTGGAAGCAGTGGGTTCAAGAGAACCAGACAACTCGGAAATCCGGGAGTGGACGCCGAAAGGTGACGTCAGCACGGGATGATAGACACCTGGTCCGCATGGCGGTGACGGACCGTTTTGCTTCATCTGGACAGTTGGCAGAACGTTGGTGCACTGCTACAGGTGTATCATTGTGTGCTTCATCAATTCGTCGGCGTCTACTGCACCGTGGACTGCGTGCAAGAGTTCCTTTATACAGGATCCTCCTGACGCAAAACCATCGGCGCCTGCGGCTACAATGGGCTCATGGACATAGAGACTGGCGTGCTGATTGGCA
Organism: Dysdera silvatica; assembly: GCA_006491805.2. Classification (NCBI taxonomy): domain Eukaryota; kingdom Metazoa; phylum Arthropoda; class Arachnida; order Araneae; family Dysderidae; genus Dysdera; species Dysdera silvatica. The sequence continues at coordinate 274,236,570 of QLNU02015360.1, forward strand.
ACAAGTGGTGTTTTCTGATGAATCCCGCTTTAATTTGGGGTACAGTGATGGCCGCATCCGTGTTAGACGCTATACCGGTGAACGCCACCTTCCGGAGTGCATTATCCAACGTCATAGTGGACGAACCCCCAGCGTTATGGTCTGGGGTGCGATTGCGTATCATGGACGATCTCAGCTGCTACGAATTGTGGGTAATCTTAACAGCAACCGGTACATCAATGAAGTTCTGGAGCCCGAAGTTGTTCCCTTCCTTCAAGGCATTCCCGGAGCTGTATTTCAACAGGACAATGCCCGCCCACATATTGCCAGGAATGTTCAAGACTTCTTTTCATCACAACAGATACAGCTTCTTCCTTGGCCTGCCTATTCGCCGGATATGTCGCCGATTGAACATGTGTGGGATTTCGTTGGTCGGCGTCTCGCTCGTGATCCTCGTCCCATAGCTACTACAGATGAACTTTGGGGTTGCATACAAGCAATCTGGAATGCTCTTCCTCAGGCACACATTCAACATCTGTTTGATTCCATGCCACGTCGTATAGCATCACTTATTGCAGCGCGTGGTGGCTTCACCAAATACTGATTTTCGACATGTAATATTGTTTTTTGCTTTGTAATTTTAATCGTTTATTTGTATCAACACAGGTCGTTTGTACATTAAATTTCATTCAATTCGGACGAGTCCTTCATGGTGTTGCAATTTTTACAAACAGGATTATAAATATTCTGCAATTAAACATAAATCCATACTTATTGCAAAACATCAAATATAATACTGAAACGACATCTAGAATACGGAAACTACATATAGAAAATTATTGTACTTCATTGACCGATACGTTTGTGAGCGTATAGTATACCCACTATTACTATTCTATTGTTGTAAAATCGTAATACAGAATTCGTTGAACACGGACTGAAAATTGTCTGAAAACTTCATTTAGGGAATCTTCCACATCTTCTTACCGAATTGTAGACTGTCTCTCTTTCTCTTTGTTCAATTAAAAAGAAATGCTTGTAAAACTGGCAAAGAAATATTGTAAAATGAAGTAAAATACAGGCTTATACAGATATAAACCTTCGGTGCGGAAGGTGGTTTCAACGTAATCAAATATATCTATTCATTTGAATTTGTTTTCTCTCTAGTGCGTGGACAGTTTCTTATAAGAGGGAGAGAGCAAACTTCTTCCTTCCTGGAGCTTTTTGACAAGTAGGTGTCCCTTTAATCACTTTAACCTATTGATGCACCAGAGAATGTCTGAAACGCGCTTCCTCACAACGTTTATAAAGCCTTGGTACCTTTTCTCCCTAATGCATATGAAATGATGAAGAACTACCAATGACAGATATATTTTAAACCCTACTTATTAATAGGCATCCATAACAGTAAGATAATCGAAAGTAAGCATTGAATAACACAGGCACCGACTTGAAAAATTATTGTGGGTTCCAAAAATTTTAAATCGATTGACCCACGCCCTTTTTAAAAGGATGTAAGTGTAATTTAAATTTCATTATCAGATTATCTGGTACAATAAGACACCTGAAATGTTAAAATGAAGCAAATTATAGGTTATTATAGAAAAATATTTTTTCTCTAGATAATTATTTAATGTTCTCCTAAATGTATACACCCTTTATAGTTTTACGATTGCTTCCAAAATACTCAGATGTGCCCAGCCTCCTCTCCCTCGGTCTCTCTTTTTAAAAAAAAGTTGACTGAAATAACGATTAGATTCCCCAGGTGCTCCGGGGGTGCTTGGGAGGCAAAACAAAGTAAAAAGTAAGAAGAGTGTGAATCTCCCAGCTGTTGAAAGATTGGGTGGGTCAACTTACTGGACAATAGATTTTCGCCTTTATCACTATGGCCGCTAAAGATTCTCGTCTCTGTGTGTAGAGCTACAGACTAAACTTTTGTATTTTCTATGAACCCAGACAAAATGAAGAATTTTCTTTAATGAAAGGTGCAGTGAACAGGGTATAAATAATGAAAATATTGAAGACTTGATGACGAAAAACTTCGTGCATGTATTTCCGTACGTGTATTTTCCTCACGAGTAAAAATATTAGGGGTTCGAGGAACCCATAACAAAATTATTGAGGGTTCAAAAAGTGTCTCGGACCCACGAAGTCGGTGCCACTCTTGAATAATGAAATACTCGGTATCGAAAATAAAGTCTCGAACCCAGCAAGAAGTTTAATTAGCAACTGGATTGAGCGAGCTGGTGTAAAACGGACCCAGCTTAACATCACAAACAACGGAAGTATTTTGACATAAAACAGATCAATATTTTTGGCTGCGTCAATGCATACCGATTTCATGCAGATTTCGACATGCTTTTTTAAACTATGGTGAAAATTTCTGCATTTAAGGAGATTAGGAAAAATGCCGAGGCATGGGTGAGGTCATGTTTAAAGATACATAACAATATCTGCTTCAGCAACTAAAATTGAAGTGGTGAGAAAAAATATAATACAGTCCATGAAAGGGAGCGACAGAGAGATACAGAGAGTGAGAGAGTAAATTTACTCATGCACTTTTTCAACTTCGTTTGTTCTGTCTTTTAAGGCGAAAGGTCAGAAAAGTTCATGCTGCTCCAGACAATGCAGTTTTTGCGGAATCTAAAACTCTTACGGTTTAAGGAAATAACCCTCGAACTATAGTAAAATAGTTAATCCGTAACCTCTTTTATTTTTCGCTGGGCAAACACGTTATCACCACACACATGACAGCAGGGCCAATTTTTGCTCATATTAAACAGATTGTCGAGCAAGTAAGTTTTTTATTCCAGGTCTTATAGTTATGAAACATGTTTCTCCCAGGCGTACTTATTATTTAAGTTTTGAGTATTTGCATTTGTTTTACATGTTTTCCTACACTTTATTCATACCGAAAACGCAAATAGGCCATACGTTAAAAAACAGATCTGCGGGTGAAGGTTTACGAGCGAGGTGAAAAATTCGCACACACCTAAATCGCTTTCGCTTCTTTAAATCGCCCTCAGATATTAGGCTAGCCAAGAAAACCAGAAGCGGTTTAGAAATTTTATGGGTTTTTCCCGAGAAACAGAGTAAAATTACGACCTTTTCTAGATTGAGGTTTAGTCGCTTTTAAAGTGAAAAGCTGGGGGAAAAAAGCACATAAACGGCAAAATTTCTTTTCCTATTTCAATTTCCTTTTTTGGGTCTCGTGTTATCTCACGAGATCACAACAAACGGATAAGAAAGAAACTTACCCTGTCTTTGACTTTAAATGCTAAAGAAAAATGCGTCGTCCTTTTGTGAGCTGTTTTTGGTTTTGCGGTTTTTTTTTATTTTGGGCTCCGTGTTTTCTTCCAATCTTGAAACAGACACAATAGTCTATTGCTGCTAAAGGATAGTATTATGGTATCAAATCAGACTAGCGGTATTTTGTGTTTGTGTAGTAAGAAAGGATGACGGGAAAACAAGAAAGTAAGTCCTAACTGATAGGATATATTCGATCGCGGGGCAAGAAATTTGAGTTATTTTTAGAAATAAAAGCCATGTCAAATTAATTGAGGAGAGTAAATTGTTTACTTTCGCTTTACAAAGTAAGTGTTAATGTTTCGTCAGCCCTTTAGTAATCGAAAAATAAATCGGGTCTAAACTGGTGGCAAAAATCGTAGAATTCATAGAATTGTAGAATTTGAAAAAGTTTTTATTTGGACATCAAGTATCCATGAATAATTAGTAACGTGAAATACTGTGCTAAAACGATAATAAACTATTTAAACACGACTACCACAGTTAAAATTATTTAATTAGGTGGATGACGATCGTTTCGGCAGTGAATGACTGCCTTTGTCGAATCCAGTTACAAAAGTGAAGGTAAACTTTACCGCACTAGGCGTATAAACACATATTGCCATCTATATTTATGGAGAACATATTAAATGGAGGTGAAGAGACTTCTTTACGGGTTCATATGCATAAAAAGTCTCTTCACCTCCATTCCATATGTTCTCCATAAATAAAGATGGCAACACGTGTTTATATGCCAAGTGAGGTGAAGTTTACTTTCACTTTTGTAACTGGATTCGACAAAGGCAGTCGTTCACTGCCGAAACGATCGTCATCCACCTAATTAAATAATTTTAACTGTGGTAGTCGTGTTTAAATAGTTCATTATCCATGAATAGTACATTTTTTTGCGGAAATGTAATTTAAAACTGAGGTAATAATTGTATAAGTGTAGAAAGGGAATAAAATAAAAAAGCAAAATGTTTCATTAAATTGAAAATAAATTAATGTATAAAACTTTATTTTAAACTTAATAATAATTGCCAAGAAACCAGTAAAAAACATGATCTGGCAACTTGTATGGGTTTAGGATGAGTAAAAGTGTTGCCAACCTTAAAAATTGCAATAAACATCCGCCATGTAACCACTTACACATATTCTTAGTTTAATAGATTTACTTCCACTAAATTAAAATAAGTAAAATAGCCAAAGTATGTTTCTGTTGAGAATTTGTGAATTACACTTCTTGTGTGTGACTTACTAAAAATTTTATAATGATTAATATAACTTTTGTTTAGAAAAGTTAGTGTACTTCAACTTGCATATCGGAATTTTGGTAACACAACGGCAATACAGAGGGTGCTTACACCTATTTATAACTACTATGATAGCGTACAATAAAATACATACAATAAAAAAATTATTTTTTACCGTATTCTATCTGATAGCCCTGTTTTTGAATTATCATATTACATCTAGATTTCTACGATAATAGGACTTTTCGTAAAGTCATATGTGGAATTTTGTCCCATTCCTGCTCCACATCTTTCCACAGTCCATCCAAGGTAGTGGGTCGGCGTTTTGAAAGAGATTGTTTTAAAAGTCCAAATGCACAATAAGCCATCGGTGCTACATCTGGAGACTGGGTAGGAATATGGCTAATTGGTGTTGACTTAATTCCAGTTTCTTGTCTCATTTTTTCTAGAAATGCGGTTGTACTTTTGGAGGTGTGGCTGCTCGCTTTGTTCTGATGGGGTTCAACATTTTGAAAGCCAGTAGGATACATTTTTGCAATATTTTCTTTAAAAATAGGAGTCAGAACATTATTTTGATAATATATAGAGTTGAGTTTTGGATTTTTTCAACTTTTCTTATTTTTTATTTTCCGTTACAAGAAATGCCAGCGATAACCATAAATCATTTATAGAAATTTTTTTTCCTCCCTTTGAAACAAACTTTTGATTTTCTCAGGACGCTTTTTCGACAATAAACCTTTTTTTTATTACAATCACTCAAATAAATCCATGCTTCTTCAATTGTAACAATTGTTTTAACTATTTCCTGCTAAATGACTTTCACATAACAATCTGCATCTAGTCTTCCGCTCAGCAACGTAACGAGGTAGCAGGTAATGAACTGTACTTTTCTGTTTTAATTAAATTCAAATCTTTATTAATTATTTTATTTATAGTTGAAGCTGATGCAGAACTTTTTCAATAGTTCTTTGAGGTTTTGGATTTTTTTGCAAAACACATGAACTGCACTTTACAAATAATATAAGAAGTATGAACCTTTTTTTGGGATATCTCTTTTACGGTTTGTCTCCTCTTGACATTAAAGCTTGACTATTTTTTCATTTTACATTAATAATATCGCTTATTTTATATTTTGAAACTGGAAAACCATGCTTCTTGCATCGCTTTTTAATTATTGAATATGAATATTTCTCTTCGGAAAGGGTAAATATATAACCTTCAAGCCAAAGCTTTCTGTCGTATGCCATTTCACAGCGCAAACTAAATTTTTAGTCGCAAACGATTTTTCACTTTTCAGGTAATAGCCTCTTGCCGGATTTTTTTCTGGTCGCTGTTAGTTTTTGTTTTTAATTTTATAAATCGCTATAAATATGTGTAAACACCCTCTATACTACCACATGAACTTATTTTCATACTTAGGATTTCAGAAACAAAGAGTTCTCTCTATACTTCTGAAAGAAGATATATTTTCTCCCACACATAACTTGTAAAAGAAAATCTTCTATAATACGCAATTAAACGAGAACTATTTAATGATAGTAAATACGATTATTTGTCAATAATAGAAAAAGTTACGATCCTGAAAGTGGAAAACGATGTTCAACAACAAATGCGTAAAATAAAACTTTTAACATAAAAAAGAGAAGAATTGAGTAATCGCATTATAAATGTCGCAATATAATTAAGGAAGAATATCTAAACACCTTCCCCATGAGGATACTTATAAAGAAAGACAATGTAATATAGCTGTACTCAATGATAAATCATAAAAGTGTGCGTAGATATTTGTTCAAGAAAGTGGGAAGGAAATCCTAGAAATATGGAGAGAGAGAGATACGCTTACATAAATTACAGAATAGAAAAGAAAAACACTGAATAATGGAAGCTGCACACATAGAAGAGCAGAAAACGTTATTTCCAAAGCAAACATTCCTGAGTTGCAGAAATAGGTTGATGATGGATAGTATGAATTCTTTATTAGACATGAAGAGATTAAACAAAAATATTGTTTCAGAAAACGCGAAAAACAAAATGAAGATTTATTACGGAAGGAAATATTCGCTAACGAAACAAATCCATATGAAGCATAATCTGAAAGGATTATGAGAGATTGTGAAGACATAAATTGGATAAGGATAATTCGAAATATTCAGAGTTAAACGGACACGGTCACACTGGTTTTCATAATTATAAGGAAAATATAGATTTTCATATAATTATATCATAAAGGAAAGGACATTTATATTATTTACGTTAGGAGCTAGAATTATGAAAAGAATGAAATAAAAGATATTTGACATTTTCGTTGTCACAAAGTGAAATAAAGTAGAAACGATATATTTACTTCATGAGCATAATTATATATGGAAAAATCATTTTTCTTCAGTAAGTTCAGTTATTGAAACATCAAAACTTTGTCCAATAATCATTCTTAATCAGGCACTGTGCTTTCTTTTGTGACCTAATTTTAGCTAATTTTTGCAAATCATTAAGGGGAAGTTTATCCCAAGCAAGCATACACACGTTAAGTTTTGTAAGGGGAGAAAATTGCACCCATTTACACAAATTTTCCTAACAAGAAATTCTCAAATGTTCTTCATAATGTTCAAATTCTAGAGAATTATATGGCCTTCAAAAGTTTGATTTTGCTTTCTTCAAATCAACGTCTGATAGTTTTGGAGATCTGACTCGATAAACCATCTTTTTGAAATAAGAAATTTTTCCCTTCTAAACTCCATCCATATGCCAAAACTCGTAGATCTATTATATGCACATACATTTTTTAATATATTACAGTAGGTACTAGTATTAAATCAGTCCTAGCACTTACGAAAATTGCACCCAAGAACTACCTTGAAACTCCGGCTCCTATTTAATATGTTTGTGTCCCCACAAATCACATCAGTGGCGATGAAATCCTTTGGGTTCATATAGAGTGAAACGTTTTTCATCGGGAAATATCAGTATTTAATTTTACATTGTCTTGCATTTACCTAAGCACAGTTTACTCTGAATGTGATTTTATGCTTTTTGCTTAGAGCTGACTTCTTATTAATTTCTACGATATTTTAAGACATGAGATTTATTTAGAAGAAGCTTAAAAGTAGCAGGAAACATCTATGTTCAAATTAATGGAATTTTTCTTGCTGATATATGTTTCGGAACTGCCATGCGCACTATTTGTCTTCAACCTCTTTGCGACAGCTTTGATTTGGTCCCACCTGTGCTTTTCTTTTCGAAACCATACATTTTTCTTTTAAGCACGTTGTTAACTGTACCTTTGACTTTTGTAGTTCTAGCAATATTTTACCCCTGGCATGAAAATCCTACACTTTTTATATTTTCATTTCATTGAATTCCTTTTCTCAAAGTAATTTTAAAATCGTTTACAAACGAAGAACTACTAAATAGTAAAATACGCACAGTAGGTCAACAGTTAGAAAAATTTGTATGAAACTATAATTTACTGGCTTGTGTAAAAAGTTAAATGCAATAACCTTATAATTGTGAACCAAACGAAAGACGTAAAATCAGAACGTATTTCAGTTTTTCCCATAATTTGTTAACGAATGTTGTAAAAAATGCTAACACGTTTACATGTTTTTAGAACTAAATCTCTGCATATGATTACAATAATACTTTCACGCAAATTTTTTTTTATGAAAATTCCGGAAAAAACGACTGTCCTTATAATTATGAGAATCAGGATATTAACGTATACTTTGTTTTTTTAAATATTAAATAATAGTTAAATAGTAGTTTATTAAATATTAGTAATTAGTCATAATTCCATTGGTGCCGTAAGTAACTATAAAGTTAGAGTAACGCGTTTCATTCAATAACTGCCCTGCGGTGGCGCAGTGTGGTAACGCGTTCTCCTAGTGCGCCGCTAATCCGGGTTCGACTCCCAGCAGTGCAAAGAACGCTTACTCAGAGATCTCATAAAGATCGCACTGCTCACTGTAGTCCGGGGTTTGGTTCCCTAGGCCTTAAGAGGTTCGGATTCCTCGGAAAACAGTAGGTCCCGGCGCAGCATGACCACTGTAGTCTTTGAGCCGTAAAACCAAACAAACATTCAATAACTGATGATTTTCCCTCCTTTCAGTTACAGAATTCAATGTTACTTGCTTTAAACTTTTTCTTCGAAGGGAAAACTCCTTCGGGTAATTTTTCTTTTTCGATATAGAGAACTGAAATATATTTATTCTGAAAAGAAAAGAAAAGTGCAACAGAAATTCTGTTCATTCTCAAATGAAAAGATTTTTTTTAAATATACTACATTATGTATTTTTTTTTATTTCTGAATTGGATTACAACTTATAAGATTAGAAACGTGAGGTAGACCTATCTGTTAGCAAACGTAACTAAAAATTATTTTTAAATAACTTTCAGCATTAATAATAAGTAAAACACATTATTATTCTAAACGATAAAATTATAGTTTCAAATGTTTGTGATTACGTACAAAACTCCAAACTAATTTCTTCAGAATGTATTTCATTTTCTAATTTATTTAAATAATAATGTAATAATAAATTATAGCTGCATATAAACAATTCTCTCCTTGGGCTCCTGCGGTGGTGCAGTGGTAACCCTTTCATGTAGCGTGCAGTTGACCTGTGTTCAATTCCTAAAGGTACAAAAGAGAGAGAGAGAGAAAGCGCAGTTTTAGCCCGGGGCTGGTTCCTGCATGGCAGTGTTTCTAATACGTTGGTCATTCATGGACCACTTTAAGAATTCCTTTATTTATCGCGGACCACCGTGGAGAGGGGATTTCTCTTCCCCCATTAAAAATATATTTACTGAAATTAAGGTTGCCAAATATGATTAATAATATTAAGCCATACATAGCCATCGTCATACTGATCTTCCCCTCTCCACCTCTTCCAAGGAAAGACATATCCAAAGTAACCCTCGATTTATGTAATTTATTGGCAGGCTTATATACGTATTTAAGGAGAGACTTATTCATTCATTGAAATATAATTTGTAGTTAATTATAACTCCTTTCGTGGTAAATTTTCTTCATTTTTTTTTTACTTTAAAAAAGCATGAGCTTTTGGCAGAAAATCTCTAGCCTCTTTGACCAGGTTCTTAAAATATTGGTTGTTTTTCAAATCCATCTAAAACAAAATAATTTTTAGAGTAACACTATTTGATAAGGAGAGTATAAGTTACGATCTTATTTTGTCAAATTTACAATGAAAGTGACGTCATTAAATTAGTTAAATAATAATAAGCAATGTAGACAGCAAGGGTGTATTTAGAGGATTCAAATCTTTCACGAAACGCCGTAAGGTAAGGTTTATAACAAGTAATGTTTACGAGAAATTCCATAAATCTCACCCGAACCCAAATTCTAGCTACGCCGTCAATTTCTATTTTATTTTTTGTTTTGAAATTTGGTGACGATCCTGCGGACCACTTGATAAGCCGCCGCGGACCACACTTTGAGAAACACTGCCCTAGGTCATAGGAGGTTCGAAGTCCTCAGAAAAATTATAGGTCCAGGTGTAGTATGATCACTCCTGTTTTTTCGCCTTAAAAGAATCTCTCCATGAATTCAATTTTCTAATTTATCAATCCATTTAATGAAAACATTTATAACTTCTTTCAAAACAAATATATATCAACTCACGTGTCTAAACGTGTAGGGATACAATTTGTTTTATTGAAGTATCGAAGTTGGAGAGCGCAATAATTTTTTTTAAACAAATTTATTAGAATTTGAGTATTACTTTTCATTGTGAAAACTGACGAGAAAAATTTTCCATAGCCTTTTCTCAAGCGTTCAGATATTGTCATTGAAAGACATAGGTGTGACACTCCTCTTAATAAAAAAAAAACTCAATCAATAAACCAGGAAGACAACAGCTATGCGAACAAGTTTTGAGTTCCACTCGAGGGAAAGATGAAATTGGATTTTCTTTAAGAGACCTTTGAAATTTTTCCTGCATTTTCTCGCTCGAAATTCTATTCAATGGCTATGGAAGAAAACGACGATAGTTAGACTGCCTGCACACATAAGAAGAAAAGCTAGCATGGCCTATGTTACCTTGTATGGAAAGTAACCCTATCGATTTGAAGAGATTCGTTTTCCCTCTAAGATAAATTCTATTTCCTTGGAAATGATTTCTTTTGATGAATATACGTTAAAGGGGGTTTGGAATACGTGAATTGCATTTTAGCAACGTATCTATTACTCGTGTTCTTTACAAATAGCGACCATTTTCGGGACCTTCGCTTGCTGCAAATAAATACTCATTACCGGTGCATATTGAAAACCAATTCAATAGTTATTCTGGGAAAAGATTTATTTTGCCTTCGTTTACAACGCGTCTAACCGAAGTATATAAATCCGCATAGCACAATTTACATTTCATATAAGTGAAGGCATATTAATTATAGTTACTCGTTTTAAAATCGTTTCGTTAGTGTTTTGCGGCGAGAAGATTGCAAAGGTGCTGCTGCTGCGTAACGCACAGTTTTCCGTTTAATTTGAGGCTCCACAGCTAGGAAATAAAGCCTCGGTGAAACGGAGCAGCACAACATCACGTGTTCTACAATACTTTTCGGAGTCAGATCCGGGTTAATGTCCAATAAACGAACGCATTTCTACGACGTCACCGTAAGGCAGTTGCCTACGTTTTCAGAACCGGAACCTCTTAAGGACTAGGGAACTAACTCCTGGACTATAGTGAACAACAATTAGTCGATAAGAACATTTTTTTTTTATCTGGCACGATTGGGAGAAGAATCCCGACGTTAGGTGAACGCATTATCACCGAAGAGCCATTTTTGAATTGAAGAAAAATAGGTTGGCCACTCCCTAACTTTGTAATTACAAACCATTTTAGAATTATTTTATTTAATTATAAACTCTTTAATTGAGAATACCACATAATTTTCTCTTGATCACAGTACTTTGCGTATTTTTCTTGTTTGATATATATATGCCTCATATATTATATGCGCTATATATTTACATCGGACTGTACACAATTGACATAGTGTACATTATTTGAAACTCAAGTCCTACAAAATCTGATTTAGAGTACTGGAATCATTAGCTAAACACATATTTTCTCAGCACATGTGTACATACTCAGATTTTAAGTCCTTTATGCAGTCGAACTTCATTAACATGAACACACTTGACACAAATCACTTTTAACATGAACTGTTTTCTGAGTTTCCGCTAAATTTTGCAGTAACATAATAATATACTCTTACCTTTTTCGCACAAGGTGAACGGCTTTTAATATGAATAACATTTGGCTACCTTGAGTGTTCACGTTAAAAGGGTTCGACTGTATTGTTAATAAAAATAATTTATTCCCTGTTATATATACATATGGAGACAATAAAAACTCGGGATAGGGAAATACAAAAAGAGCAGTGGCGATGCTTGTAACTGGGCTCCTTTTTCTAGTAAAATGATTAAGAGGCTACTCGTATTTTGTGAGAAAAATACGTGTAAATTAATCTGCAAGTAAAACTCGGCATTGGTTATAAAATTTTAAAGTACTGGGATATCACATAATATAGTTTATAAGCACAGTCTTGGACTAAACACGTCACAATGGAGGCAGAAGAGCAATGCAGTGGTAGGATTTCTGGGAAATTCGGACCATGCATGTTTTGCTTGATTTCAGTCATAAGTAAAGTGTTACGTGAATATTTTAATTAGCTAGGTAACGCTTAACACACATTTATCATAATTACACAGATATATTATGACGTACTAACAAATACTGTCCTGCGCACTAAAATGCCCTTAACTGCACACATAAGAGCAAAGTAATTACATAAAATTTTGTTTAAAACAAAAGAAAACAGATTTCTCTATTTTCTAAACTACGTGATATTTTTTAAACGAACGGAACTAACTTTCTTTAAAGAGGAATGCCTTTTTATGCGTTATTCGATACCATTTAGTAAAGTATTTTGTTTCGTATTCTGTAGGGCAGAGATAGCATACTGTTTAATGGCCAGCCAGTTAGTCGCCTAAAAATAAAAATATATCATATGTATTTCACCTGGCAAATTCTCAGTAGAAATATTAATTTAATCAAAATAAATAGAATTGAAAATTTTTAAATTTGAAAAAAAAAAAAAAAGAGTGGAAACATTTTAAAGAGGATACCAACATCCGCACATATATGGGCTACGTATCTTGATTTGTATTGTTGGACGTTAAAACAGAATACTGTTATTTGCATAAACAAAGACTGACCTTTGAATCAAAGCAGTAGGGTAGCGATTCAAAAAAATTGGGGGGGACGCCAAATGGCTTTAAAAGAGATCATGTGATGCCGCCATAGAGAAAATAACGTGTTTTTATATCCAATGAGGAGCTTGAGTCCCATTTTCCTACGCTACTGAATTAAAAGCACACGTTCTTATGGAAAAAAAGGTAGCAACACAGGGTACAGATTTAAAGTTCATTTAAACTATGAATTTGTAAATTTATATGCTTTTTTTTCTTTTTAGTTAAATTTTTACAGAGTGCTATTTTCTTCACAATCTTGTATAAGCTTCTATGTAAACACTCTTATTTAAACATGTATGTATGTATGTATGTGTGTGTGTGTGTATATAGGTAGGTAGGTATGCATGCGCGTACCCATATGTGCGTGCATTTATTTATTTATTTATTGATTGATTGAGAGAATAAATGCAAGCATCCTTTTTTAAATACCTCATTTGTTATTCCAGATACCTATTAATTCTGTGTGCTAATTATTAATATTCTAATTCAAAGAAAAGATTTTATAACAGCGAGGAAAGGCTAGAATGTCTAATTTCTCACATTTTCCTTGCAACCTTCCTCATGCAAGATAATTATTCTCGCAGTATCTTATTGCTTTGGGATTCCACTTCCAGAAAGGCATCTGATGAAAAATTAACTAAACACCTCTCTGCTCCTTTGTCTTCATTTAGGATATCTGATTAAGTGTCAGTGGCGGCTTTTCAGGGAAAGGAAGGGAAATGCTACTTCTCAACATTTTCATCGAATTCATTTCTCATATTAGTCTTCTTTTTCGTATTTCCTTATATATATATACACACATATTTTATATATATATATATATATATACATATTATATATATATGCATAATATAAATATACATTTCGATATTTTACGTAATTCATTTTAGAAATTTCATTGGTCGAGAAGACTAATTGGTCTATACATTGATGGATTAAGGCACCTGTTACCTTTCTTGGGAATAGCAATGATTTTGGCAGTTTTCCACACTTCCGGAAAATACCCAAGTCTGATTGATGCATTAAAAATATTTGTAAGAAAGACTATTGCTTTCATAGGTAAATTCTTAATGTGTTTGTGATATTATCTAGTCCACAAGCCTTTTTAGTATGCAGCTCCTTAATCATTTTCATTATTTCAGCTGGTGATGCAGGCAAGAAAAATTTTGTTTCTGTACAGATGTTTTTAAAGATATCTATGGATGTGCACACAATATATGAGATCGAGGAATTAATGAGACTTGGTGTATTGAGCTGATTTTTAAGAGAATTGGCCAAAATACCAATAACTTGATTTTTATCAGTCATAACACGATTTGTATTATCGTCCCGAAGCTTAGGAATCCTGTTATCCTGCTTCTTCAATTTCTTTATGAACTTCCATGCCGCGCCATTTTTATGATCGAGATCTTTGATGAATTTTTCCCATCTCCTGTGCGTAAATCTCCTAATGATATTTTTCGTATTATTTGCACACATCCTCCATTGATTTTTATTTTACGGATCCCACGATTTCTGATATTGTCGTCTGAGTTTATTTTTATTTGAAATGGGTTTTTTAATCCATTGGGGAAGATCAAGGAGATCACCTGTAATGTTTTTAGTGATTGCGCTTTCTTCAGTTGCGTTGCTAATGACATTGTTAAGATTATTTACTGCAGTATCGATATTGACAGTGCAAAATAGCGGAATTGAGCGGTTGATCTTTTCGTCGACAAGCTTTGTGTAATTTTCCCAACAAATATATTTTGTTGCAATATATTCCCGTTGCAAGCAGCGAACACAGAATACTAACAGAGAGAGCTTTAGCGCCAGAAAGTCTATCGAATTGCACCGAAACTGCCGAATATACATGAAGTCGTGCAGTAATTTTGTTGACTATTTTGTTTTAGATTTTTCAGCGAAATGACTCCTATTAATGACATTGTGTGTAATTTATTGGAAACTGTTTAGCCGGTGGAAAGACGAAGACAAAAGGGAAGTATTACGTCAAGCACGTCCTACGGATTTATTGACGACTATAGCCAAAAAAGAAATTAAGAAAAGCGATAAGTCGCACAATATTAGTTTTAAAGAGTGTTGGTTTACTCAGTATAAATGGCTATGCAGTAGTCTAACCTTAAAAAGATTATTCTGCTGGCAGTGCTTGCTTTTTAGTAATAAACATTCTGTTCGGAATAAAGACGGATTCGCCGACTTATTAAACATAACATGAGTACTTCATAGGCGTGATGATTCTGCTGAACATCTGAAGTGTGAACTAACGCGAAAAAGTTTTTTAAAAATTCAAAACATGATTTCCGATGCCCTGAGGGAGAATGCTAGGCTTTTTAAAGTGCAGTTCAATGAAAACGTTCGTTTGAATAGATTGTTTCTACAAATAGTGATTGATTCAGCAATATATTTGAGCAAACAAGAAATGGCATTCCGGGGCATGATGAAAGTAGTGACTCCATAAATCGTGGAAATTTCAAGGAATTACTAAGATTGTTGATCTCAAAAAGTCCTTAAGAAATTCAAAATCACTACAAAAAGATTAAAAACGTCTTCACTGGTGACTTCAAAACTATTCAAAATGAAATAGATGATCGAATGTATTTCCGATTGTTTAAACGATCACGTCAAAGACGAAATAAACGAGGCTAATTTTTTTTTCTATTCAAGTGGACGACACCACTGACATAAATCGAATATCCTAGTGCTCCTTGATATTAAGATCTGTAAATTGTGAAGGTATATTAGTTGAGCGATTTTTGGGTTTCCATGATGTGAGCGAAGACAGGACGTCAGAAATGTTGTACAAAATGCTGGAGCAAATTATGGATCCTTTTGATTATCACCACAAATTAATAGGACAATGTTACGATGGGGTCAGTGTAATGTCTGGACACTTGAGTGGACTCCAGAAAAAAGTCAAAGATGAAGCTCCTCAAGCCATTTTTGTCCATTGTCTGGCACATCGCTTCAATTTTGTTTTGCAGCAAAGTTTTTCTAAAATTTCTAAGTGTCGAATTTTTTTTAAAGTCTCAGTAGTATTCCTTCGTTTTCATCCTCGGCGAAGCGATCTTATGCCCTTACATCAAATTCCGCCAAGATGCGTCAACCATAACATAAACTCGATGGTCCTGCAATTCAAATTGTGATGTGATCGTAGAAGATTGGGATAAATTAAAAGTATTCGAATTTATGACAAACAGCGAATATTCAGATAAAACAACAATTCATCTTGCAAGGGATTTTGAATGATATGAACGCTTTTGAATTTACATTTTGGCAGTAGTATTCAACGAGATTTTTGGCCTTACTGCTATATTATTCGAAATTCTTTAAAAAAATCACTTAATTTAAACTATTGAGTATCTCAAATAAAATACACTCGTGGCTATTTATTAAGCCGTGAAAGGGACGATGCTGTTTAAAAACACCATTTGAAGACACGCTTAAAACCCGCGGAATAGTCAATCTAAATGGGAATATGCTCTTTCACTAAAACAATTTCTCAAATTATAAAGCAATATATTTTGAAATTTTAGACCACATGCTTACGGCAATAAACACAAGATTTCAAGATTGTGAAAAACTGCAATTTGTCTTGCCGATACAACGAAATTTGAACAATTTAATTTCCATTTTCCATCCCAAGTACTTGAAAATCTGCAAGAGTTATACAGCGATGTGTTTAAAAAACCCAACGCCTTAAAATGAACTATGTCTTATATGCCGATATAAAATTCAGGAATATATCGACGCAAGAAGTTCTTCGAATGCTTCATGAAGAAATTTTCACAGACGCTTATAATTTGTTTTCTCCCGTCTTAATAATTCCATCTACAAGTGTATCAGTGGAAAGGAGTTTTGCCTTAAAAGAATAAAAACTTACTCAAGAAATACTATTTCGCAAGAGAGGCTTTCTTATCTAGCAAATATTTCTATTCAAAAATACGTATTACTGACGCTTATTAAGAAACAACCCTTTTACGATGACATTATCAGATAGATTTGCTGAGGTTGATTCAATTTATAGAAATTAGGTAAATCCTCATTAAATAATTTTGAAACTGCTATCCTCTCATATCACTAACAGAGCCAGGATTTAATTTCGGGGGGGGGGGGGCTCTTCCCTTATTTTTCTAACCACGAGCCGCCGTTGTTAACTATCATCACGGTGCCTGGAGTTCGCTTCTTCATCACATTCTTCGTTATATAAGCTATTCAACTGTTTCCGAATCTTTTCCACAGAATTTGCTGATTTTTTCATGGTACTTCGTAAATTTACATTGCACCTTTCAGTATTTTCTAATGTTTTTTGTTAGTGCCATTTTCTATTCTTAACGAAATGAGTTTTCTTCCCGACAGATAAACTCATCTCACGACTACATACCCATAGATACACTAGTACCGACCAGAATCAAATTTGCTTAAATAAATGAAATAATCAAATTAGCTATTCAAATACATGGAATAAAGAAATTAGCTATTCAAATAAATGAAATAATGAAATGAGTTATTCAAATAAAAGAAATAATGAAATGAGCTATTCAAATAAATGAAAGAATGAAATTAGCTGTTCAAATAAATGAAATAAGCTATTCAAATAAATGAGATGATCAAATTAGCTATTCAAATAAATGAGATAATCAAATTAGCTATTAAAATACATGAAATAATCAAATTAGCTATTAAAATAAATGAAATAATCAAATTAGCTATTCAAATAAATGAAATAATCAAATTAGCTATTGAAATGGAATAATCGAATTAGTTTAAATAATGTTGAACAATGCTACACACACACACTAAG
Source organism: Dysdera silvatica (assembly GCA_006491805.2). Classification (NCBI taxonomy): domain Eukaryota; kingdom Metazoa; phylum Arthropoda; class Arachnida; order Araneae; family Dysderidae; genus Dysdera; species Dysdera silvatica. The sequence continues at coordinate 274,254,160 of QLNU02015360.1, forward strand.
GTTCATTATTGTGTTTAAATGTAATCTAGAAAATATTTTTTTCGCGTGAAAAGGTTGGCAGCACGTTATTTGTTTGTACTGCACGTTTAATCTTGAGTTTGAAGTCTTCTGTTCTTAAATAAAAAAGTTGTGCGCCTGGTGATCCAGTAGAGGAGAAGGTCTAAATATGGGCTACCACTTCTAGTTCAGGAATTGTAGCCAAACCTTTGAAGATTTTCAAAATATGATACTGTAATATATAGCTAAAACATGTTTGCTTCATAATACGATACAAAAATAAATTTTCTAAAAATAATGTTTTCTTTGAATTATTAATTAAATGTAAAAGTAAAATTGTTGACTTTTAAAAATGTGGTCTATAGAAGGGCTACCCTCAAAATATTGTAAAATACTAATTAAGAAAGAACATTGTATATGTGAAGACATTTTTTACTTCAGATAAATGATTTATTGCGACATTGAACTTGAAAAATACACTATAAAATAAAACGAATTTTTGTATACAACAGGGAAAAGCTTCATATTTTCGGATTGAAATACACTGAAGTGCTAGAAAAACTGGTACAGGCGTGCGTATGCAAATAACGGAGCTTTGCAACCAATCAGCGTAACGCGATGCGGTCGGCAGCGCCTATATAAGACAAGAGATGTCTGGCAAAGCTGTTAGATCGGTTCTTGCCGCTACAATGGCAGGTTATCAAGATTTAAGTGATTTTGAACATGGCGTTATAGTCGGCACAAGAGAGATGGGACATAGCATCTCCGAGATAGCGACAAAATTTGGATTTTCGCGTACGACCATTTCACGGGTATACTAGATCTATATATTTTAAGACTAAAGTAAGTGGGTTTTTTTTTTTTTTTCTTAAATAAATTTATTGTAAACTGTGTGTTCTGTGATGAATATAAATACAACAAATATTAGTCTATATGTTCTGAATTCAACTACGAGCAGCGAAATATTTAATTTTCTCTAAGAGGACAGTTATATCCAAGGGTGACCCTAACTAAAAAGTTTTCCTTGAACCCAATATAATAATTATAAGGATTTTCCAAAATCCTAGGGAAAAAAATAAAACAGTATTAAAGGGGGGCAGATTAGGCATCCTTTTCGGATAGCAAGCCCCCTATGAAAAGTCTTCGTCGTGCCTCTGGTTAAATCCATAAATTGTGGAAGCATTTGAATATACAAAAAAAAAGGGTCTAAAATGTAGGGATATTTAGACCTACTTATGTAACCCATGTTTAGACCATTTGCTTAGTGACGCTTAGAGCGGTGGCAGCCATTACTACGCAACTGTATTCGTTATACGATTTATGTGAAAATAAATTTAAAATGTCAGTAATATGGTGCATTTACCAAATTAATTCTTAGTTAAACATATTATTGTTACGAAAATAGAACAAACATACTTATAAAATATTTTGCGATGGTAAAATACACAAAATAATACGTTCCGTAAATGTAGAATGCAAGTGACCTACTGTTCTTTCTTTCTTTCTTTCTTGAAGTAGAGTTTCGCATAATTCTAGCTAAAGGACAGCACTCACCAGGCCCTGAACTTCAACTAGCCCATATTTAGACCAACTCCTTCAGTTGTAACAGCTACCTTTTGGCCCATTGGCTAAATCCCGGGCTGGGTTTGGCTTTTAGTAAACATAGGTTAGAGATTATGTTGAGTCATCAGTCTTCACCCAGATGACCTATAAAGCAGCCTTGGGACTAAAATTGTACAAATACCTGTGAAAGTAGTAGAGTAATTAACTGAAAGTTGTAAAATAAGGGAAGAACTATTTTCTTGTTCAAGGCAGCAAAACTACAGTGGCAAAAACGGTTGCTTTAGTAAAGTAATAAAATATATAGAATACCGGATATATAAAAAATAACTAACAATTTCGTTTGTAATAATGATGAAAAATATACAACTTTTTTGGCGTAGTTACAAATTTAAAAGACGGTTCTACGCACGTTTCAAGAGAACAAGGTCTCTTCTCGTCTGGAACTTACGTGCTATGAACAACAATTGATGTGTTGCCAACACACAGTGGTTAATACGTTGCCGTAAACGGTTAGTGCTTTTTACAGGAGCCGCACTACTAAACACTTTCATGACTTGTTTTATAAATCAACCCCAAGTTTTAGTAGTGCTTGGAAAAATCTGTTAAAACTCTTCCCCATTGCTTCTCCTTCAACTGTATCCGCTACTTCACTTTGTAACCAAAATTTATCATTTCGAAAGTTGGCCACCGAACACAACTCTGTACTCCTACAAAAAACACTAACCGTTTAACCACTGTGTGTTGGCAACACTTCAATGTTGTTTATTGCACGATAGTTCCAAGCGAGGAGAGACCTTGCTCTCTGGAAACGTACGTCGAACCATCTTTTAAATTGTGAACTACGCCAAAAAACGTTGTATATTTTTCATCATTGTTATATTTGCGTAGTGTTCGTCACTTTTCCAGTCTTAATTTCGTTTGTATAAAAAAGAGATTATACATTCATCATATCACATATAATACATAATATTATGTATTATATGTGATAATAGGTTATTCGAAAATTGATAACGATTGCAGTTGATAGGGTCCCAATGGTTAGGTTCACCGCAATCGGTGCCCCTGGGTTTGAGTTTGAGTCCCAAGTATAGCATTATTGGACATAAGCCCAGCTAGCTCAGTTCGTAGGGCACGAGGCTCTTAATAGCTCTGTGGTGATGCAGTGTTAACACCTTCATTTTGCGTCCCCTATTAATATGGGCTCGGTTCCCAATGGTGCCAAAATCAAAGAGCGCATATAAAAAATCCTAACTGCTCACTATAGTTCGGGCGTTGGTTCCTTAGACCTCAAGAGGTCAAGCTTCCTCGGGAAAATTCTGGTTTGCTACCCTACGATAACGCATTCGTCTGCCGGGTCTATGAACCTGGTCTTGACTTACTAATAGTATCGCAGAATGTGCGAAAATTTTCTGTCCATTGTATATGGTTCCCTGTAGCAGCAAAGGTTCTTATTTCTCGGGAAACTGTCCTGGCGCTGTGTTACTTGTTCCGTCCCTGCGCCTTAAAAACACAGTTATGTGCACTGGCTCACCTGGTTTAATCTCATAAAGTTGAGTTTACAATTATTTACGCCAGTCTAAAGTAAATTATAACAAAATACTTGCACTAATAACAATAATATACAACTCAATTTCTAAAACATAGATATCTAGGAGTCTTTCAAATGTGATGTTTCGCAAAAATGAGTATGTAAACAGAAAGTTTAATAAAATCATAGTAAAAACATGTTAAATGAAAAGTATCATAGATGCAATTCAATCTTTACTTAACATGACGCATGAACTTCCCAAAACGTATTACTATTCGTTGCTAATCATCAGAACCTAGCTAAGTATTACTGTCGCATTTCCGGCATAACGCTGCAAAACAATGGTGATTCGATTTTCATTGGATATAACCCAATAACTTTGAAGAAAAAAAGAACCTATTGTTTAAGGGCATGAAAGAACATCGAGTCCAAATCCTTTTATTGAGAAGCCACATCGTTTTAAAATCATTTTATTTATGCTGCATCCGACTCGTCAAAAAAACACAAACGAAAGTAAGGAGCTAAAATTCTCATTACCATAGCAACAGAATCTTGTAGAAGCAACAAATGTTGCAGTGAATCGTTTCCTGAAGGAATCAATGTTTATTTTTGGAAATGTCGAAAAATAAATTTGACTTTTTGTCTTCAAACTTCTTCCATTAGTTTCAAGACTTTTTCTGCATGACGAACGAGGCATAATGCTTCGGAAACCAATGAATTTGTTTCATATTTCCGTTCTTTCTACTCCTGCTTATAAAAAATACGTTGGCATAGCTCTTTGAAATGCAAGTTCGAGAAATCTTTCTTTTGTTTGCAAGTTTTATTTGAATAAACCTATTTTCCGTTCTCATTCATTAGGTAAATCTTCTTACTGTGTACTTTTGATTTTCGTTGTTTGAACCCTGACGTCTTGTATCTTGTGTAAAAGTGCAATTAAAATAAGAATTAATTTATTCAACCCATGTACAGTTTTTTGTGTTACATCTGTCTTTTCTGATGTCATTTCTGATGATATGTTAATAGCTTTGAAATTAAAAGACGTTAACTGACGATTAAGTTAAAAATGGAGCAGAGTAGAAAGCTACAACTTGTTACATGGCTCTTCCGAATTTTGAGGAGTATCATTGCTTTTGCTTTTGTTGGAGTTCTGAGCGAGAATATTTGATAATAATAATAATATCACTGCTTTTTTATTTATTTTTCATTTGTAAAGTCATAATAACAATATACTACATAACTCTAAATGATAATACGGACAATTATACAGTAAAACCTCCGAATAATTGTCACCTGCGGGACTCTACGAAGGCGAACGTCCTTCGGAGGTGGCTGTTATTTAGAAGTTCAGTACAAAAGAACAAAATAAATAAAATTAACAATAAAAAATTATAACCATTTCAAATACATTAATCCTCACCTATTTTAATTTATATTAAAAAAATCAGTGATGCGTAATTGTTTTGCTTTTTTATGGCAAACATTCATTTCTAAGGATATAATATTTGTAGGCTTTTTGTGCAACTAATTATCAGAGCAAAGTTTTGGATCTCCCGAAAATTAGCCAAAACATCAGAGTATATTTTGACGCTTGAATTTTTTGTTTGTTCCATACTCTTTTTCGCTTCCATTTCCTCATCACTTTCTTTCCCTTCCATCATATTTTCTAACAATTCCTGAATAGTATTTAAAAGTAGCAGAAACTTTTAAATTTTCGTCCATGTAAACAAACTCGCTAGCTCCCATACTCGTCATTTTTACTAATCTGAGAATGCTATCACACCCTTTCCCCATAACCATCTCTTTCTGTGTTTTTGGGTTCGTCAGGTTAGGAAAATTCTTCAATTGAAAAATATTTTAATTGTAGGACTTTTGGTTTTAGTTTGAAAGCCATTCTAGTCAAGTTCTCCATTTCCGGTCTTTTAGCCCTTCGTTTTTCTGTCTACGTTTACGTCCCGAAAGGACAGTTGCAGAAAACTTCACTATTTTTTAAAATCTCATTTATCATATATGACTTCTTACAACCGTAAAACGTTGCTAAATTTAATGTACTGCTACTTTTTACATTGTCTTGGATAACTTTTAGCTTCTCTTTTGGACTTAAGAATTTTCGTGAAAAACTTCATGTTTACAAACTGGCGTCCAAATGACAATTTAGGTTGAAATGTTACTACTTAATGGTAACAACGCATAAAGAACCGGAACTACCAAAAAACTAATTTTTAGTGGACAATGGTTGTTTCGCGAACGAAATATTGGGATGGTCGGTCATAAATAGCAACACTGTATTCACAGAAAGGAGAATACCTATAAAGTTATAAAATGAACATGTGTTTCAATGTAATAGTACCCTAAAAGAAATTATCGTGAAGTAAATTTTACTTTACGTTATTGACAATTTGCGTTACAGATATATTAGAAAAATGTAAAAATTGAATAATTTTTTTTTCTTGATGCCTACTGGGTGGCTATTGTTTGGAGGTTAGCGCTAACGATAATGCTAAAGGTTATCAAAAACCTATGGAACGTGTTTCGTTCCATTGATATGTGACCGGACTTCAGAGGTTATCGTTGTTTAGAGGTGATTGTTAAAGGAGGTTTTAACTGCAATGAAAGATCCCAAGAAAATACCCGCCGGGATATAACACACCTGGGACCTTAAAATTACAATCCGATTCCAAAGATATGGATCTAGAAACCGTCAGGTTATTTATTATCCCTTCGTTTTTTTTACCTTTCTCTTTCCATTTCAATCCCCATCGTCCCACCTCACGTCCATGAATTTTATTACTAACTCTTAAATAAATAGTAAAAAAAAATATTATGCACTTTCCTCAAAACGACACCTAACCAATTAGGAATTACTTACTCTTTTATATATTTACTTATACTTGCGATTTGTTTTTCTAATTTTTTTTGTCTTTTAGTTTCCATTACCCTGTATCAAATATTTTCTTAGACTTTTTTAAATGTTTCTTTACTTTTCAATTTTTTGAATTCCTCTGGTAGTTCATTCCAAAGTTTTGCACCTTTTTAATTTACATTATTCCTTCCTACTTCGGTCCTTAATTTTTGAAATAATAGGTCATTGCATTTAGGACATGTATTTCTATCTTTTTCATTCAATTTTATTCTTATACGTTCAGTGTGCCTGCCCTTATCCTTTCATACATTTTAACCAAGATACTGTATTCGTGTAAATGTTCTCTTGGTAATATATTATATTTCAAAACTAAGTTTTTTTAGTCTAATCTTTTATCACTGTTAATTAATTGCATCGCTTTTTCTGTATGTTTTTCAACACATTTTTATTTATCAAGCCTAAGTTCCCCAATATAAGAATACAATATGACAGATAACTGTAGATCAATGAATAATACAGTTCTATGCTGGTTTTTCTTTTATGGTTGTATTAATTCTTCTTAGAATTCCTAAGCTTTTACTTATTTTGTTTGCTGTTTTATCTATATGGTCATTCCAGTTCGATTTATTAGTTAATTGAATTCCTAAGAATTCAATTTTATCAACAATTTCAATTTTTTTATTATTAACTATAATTGAAATATTTTTTATATCTTTGTTTCTTTACTTTAAAATGCCATTACTATGGTTTTTTTCTATATTTAGCTTCATCTGATTTAAAATTAAACCATTTTTCAATTCTCCATATTCTGCCTCCATTAGTTTGTCAATAGCTACCAGTTAAAATCACGCTTGTGTCATCTGCGAACAAAGTAATGTGTCCGATATCTGATACATTGAATATGTCGTTAATATATAACGAATATAGCAGTGGTCCCATATTGGATCCTTGAGTTATTCCATAATTATTTATCAGTAACTCAGATTATATTCTTTTAACACAAATTGTTTTACGCTTTTTAAATAACTACTTAATAAATTATACACTTCACCCCAATCGAAAAGTTTTCAATTTTTCTGTTAATATCGTTATATTTATTACATCAAATGCGCTGCTTAAATCATAAACTATACCAATTCCATTTTCCTTATTTCAATTGCGTCTTGTACTTTGTCAATTGTTCTAAGCAGTGATCCCTCCGTTGATTTTCCTTTTCAGAAAGCACATTGATTTTTATCCATTATATTGCTTTAATCTATAAATTCAATTATTCTTTTATACAGTAGCTTTTCAAATAATTTAGCAAATATTCAAATTATTGCTATCGGTCTATAGTTAACTATACTACCTATATTTCCCTTTTTATAAATAGGAACTATTTTAGATCTTTTCATTTCAGTTGGAATTTCTTAAGTATCTAGTATTTCATTAAATATAGCCAACAATGTTCTCACTAGTGGGTTTGCACATTTCTTAACTGTTTCTGGATGTATTTTGTAATTTATACTGATGGATCGTTGCTTGAGATAAGGTATAAATTCCAAATCAATTTGACACCCTGGTCCATTTCCCAACATTCGTAATTTATCTTGGTTTTATTGTTTATGGCAACTATCCCAAAATATTTATAGAAATGAAAGTTAAAAGTTAATTTAAATGCTAGTATTTGTTAGGTTTTCATATCCGAGATCTTTCAAAGGATACAGTCCCTTTCATGGAATAAATTCACATATTTTATACTTGTCGCTTATTTGTATTTGTACATAAAATATTTTTGTTATATCATAAGTTTATATTTCTTATAGTAATGGTATTTGTAAATAATAATTGCCAGTGATTTCTACTGAACTTTTAAATACTTCAGTAAATAAAATATTCAGTGATATAATTTTATATTTTATTTAATATATAGTTCATGAAATATCGTAGAATTTGGAGAAACAGCAAAAAAGCTGCAATATAAAGTCGTTATCTCACAAAAAAGAAGATATCAAAATTTGTTCCTCATGATCTATCTCTCTTCACGATGCTATTTCTACTTAAAGGATCCTCCAATCCACTATTGCTGTCGCTTCTTACAGTCAATACAAAACTTGGCTGAGAGTGGGAAAATAATGCTTATGAAACTGGTAAAAGGTCTATCGAGTTTCCTTTGATGCTTCTACTTAATGGATACTGTAATGTAGCTGACGCCTAACATCCATCAACATTCTTCTTGGTTAAACACAGTTTGAAGGCAGAATCCTCTAGACTAGGATATATATCTATTACGATCCATTATCGAGTAGTTGAATTTGAAAGTTCAAAGGTTTCAATATCAAATACAAAGGTGGTTTTTCAGAATTAAGAACTCTCTTTCGTAAATTTATCATAATAACTGTAAAATTATTTTTGTAAGTATTGTCCGAAGAAATTTCTTGTCCTGCTTTTAATTGCTCTTCCTCATCACACGTCTGAAAGCACTTTTGCATAATTAGCGCAACAACAGAAAATTAGAAAATGGTTATTAATATATCTATCATACAGAGAATGTTGCCATACAATGTGTGTGTCGTGTTGAGTGGCGTGTACACGAATACATTATTTCCAAAATATTTCTTTCACAAAACGGAATTTTAAAATTATGTAAAAACTGGATACACGTAGGGTCCACCGATAGATGGCCCCACAAATTGAACTCTTTTTGTTTTTTAAAAGTTGACTTTTGGTTATCCATTTTTTGTCAGTATCTAAACAATTTTTAAGTAAAAGCTTATTTTTTGGGCTATTTCGAAAAGTTCACCCCAAGTTTTAAGTAAATTTTAGGCTTTGAAAGGAAAGTCGATACAAGTAATAAATTTACATGCAATGTGCATAGAAAAAACTCTATAATTTTCGGAAAACGTCGAGGAAATTCACGCCGCGATAATATAAATACAATAATGAAAAGGTCCCATTAGCTACAATTTTGAATTAGCCTAGAGCTTTCTCGGTGCGGGCCCAAAAATAAAAAGGATCCTAGATATTTCTCTTGTTTGTATATGCAATAATCCGGCCCTGACAACAGAAAGTAATTTTCTGCACCTAATGCATATTTTTGCACATTTTTAAGGCGGTTATGTCATTTTTAATCAATTTTAAAGGCACATAAATTTGCACTTTTAAACGTTTTACTCCCTAAATGTTTTATATACTATGTTGATCCAAGTAGAAATATTCCCATATGCTCGCCCATATGCATTTTTCTCTTCCGTTCGGTGCGTTGTTTCATTTCATAGCACAGAACTTTTCTTTTTTAGGCCTAATCTTCAAAAATAAAAAAAAAGCATTCCCATGCTGGGAAGCGTACTTTCTACCCTTTGCAGTGACCTGGTAACGTCACTTGCCTCTCAGCGAAAGGACTCCGGGTTCGAGTCCTCTTCACGCTCACGCAGAAGCTACTTTCGTTATTTTTTCAAAGTTTATTCCTTTGATAAGACGTTAATTGCATGAAAAAGGAAAAATTTGTTGTCCCTAATTCATATTTTTGCATATTTTTAAGACGAAAGTGTCATTTTTTTGATTTATTTCTCAAAGTCACACAAAAGTGCCTTTTTAAACACACTTCCCCTAATTTATTTTTATCTTAAAGTATGGGAGTCACTTACGAAATGTTTAAAAATGCTTTCTTTCTGTATTATAAACAAAATATGGGTTCTTACCTTTGAACTCTCACGTACTTTGGGCCCTACATTAATTAGAACTACTTTAAAACAAATTTTGTAAACATAAAACAAGCAAATTGAAATCCTCAAAATGAAACACTTAAACGTTTTTCCCTTTCATTCCGTGTGTTATTTCATTTCATAGAATTAAACTTTTATTTATTAGACTCGAAATTTAAAATTAGAAAAAGGCATTCAGATGACGGGAAATGTACTTGTGACCTTGAATAGTAAACTGGTGATCAAATAGACTTCTCAGCCAAGTGGTCTCGAGTTCGATTTCCTTTCACACAGAAGCCACTTTTACAATTTTTTCGAATTTTATTCCTTTGACATGCCGTAACTTGCATTAAATAAAACACATTTTTCTGCCCTTAATTCATATTTTTGATCATTTTTAAGATGGTTATGTGATTTTTAATCAGTTTTTAAACGCATGCAAAAGAACATTTTTAAACACACTTTACCTCCTAACTTCTTTTTATCCTACGTTAATCTAAGTATATTTTCTCGTAATACTGCCCCTAAGTACTTCCCAAAACATTCAGCGTGTCGTTTCATTTCATAGCACCAAACTTTTCCTTTTCTAGGTTCAAACTTTGAAATTAAAAAAAAAAAACAACAAACATTTCCATGCTGTGAAACGTACTGTCTACCCTTTGTAGTGAACCGGTGATGTCACCCGTTTCGCAGCAAAAGGGTTCCGAGTTCGGAGCCCCTTCACGCAGAAGCCACTTCCACAATTTTTTCAAATTTCATCCCTTTGACAAGCCGTAAATTGCATTAAATAGAAAACATTTTTCTTCCCCTAAGGCATATGTTTGCACATTTTTAAGACGGACATGTCATTTTTTAATCGATTTTCCAAAGTCACTCAAAAACGTATTTTTAAGTCCTCTTTTCCCTCTAGCTATTTTTTTATCTTTAATGTTTATGCAAATAAGAGAGTTTTCTTTTTACCTAAGTTTTCTCTTAAACGATTTTTCCCTTCTATTCGGTGTGTCGCCTCATTTCATAGTTCCAAACTTTCTTTACAAGGCTCCAAATTAAAAAAATATATATACATTCTCATGCCGAGAATCGTACTTGCAACCATGTGTCATTAACTGGTGGCTAAGAAGCCAAGAGGTTTCGATTTTGAATCACATTCATTCAGAAGCCGTTGTCACAATTTTTTCAAATTTATCCCTTTCAAAAGCCACAAATTGCATAAAATAGAACACATTTTTCTGAACCACTCACACTTCTAAGATGGGTATGCCATTTCTAAATCCATTTTTAAAATCATGCAAAATCGCAATTTTAAACGCAATTAACCCTCTAATTTATTTTTTATATTAAAGCAAATCGAACTTTTTTCCGTTATGCCTGCTCTTAAACGCATTCCCATGCTAGGAATCGTACTTGCAACCCTATGTAGTGAGCCGGTGAACCTCACACGTTTCCCAGCCATGAGATTCGGAGTTTGTGTACTCTTCACACAGAATACATTATCACCAATTTTTCAAATTCCATCCGTTTGACAAGCTATAAATTGGGTAAAATAGATAGGGCTGGATTAAGGTTCCGTGTGTCCTTAGACTTTTTTTCGGGCCCCTCGTGGTATAAATTAAGTCTGTGTAAGTACAGTAGGACTAATATATAACGAGGAGATTGGAACCATCAAACATGCTCGATATACTCAAACGCTTACAAAATCCGAACTGGAATTTAAATTTTAAGCTTTGAAAAGAAAGTCAGTACAGGTAACATATTTGCATGCAACGTATATACAAAAAAATCTAAAATTCGCGACAAACATCACATAAATTCTCGCCGCCATAAAATTACTACCCTAGTGAAAAGGGTCTGATTGGCTACAATTTTGAAGTAGCTTTGAGTGTACACTGCGCAGACCTCTCAAAAAAAATAAAAATAAATAAATAAATAAATAAAATAAAATAATAAATAAAGAGCCCTAGAAATTTGTCATGTTTGTCTATGTGATAACCTGGTCCTGACAGCAACCACTTTCTTTTGAAAAATCAGCTTAAATAAAATTACTGTCAAAGAACGGCGTTTGAATGATCGTTTTGCCCAGCATCGGAGAATGAATAATGTATGTTACCCAAATGAATATTATTTATAAATTCAATAAATAAAAAAAAATCATATAAATTAAATAAATATAAATAAATATTACAGAAATTTAATAAATAAAAACAAATAATTTACATCATGATACACAATAAATATATATTTTGTATTAATGTTTTCTTTTTCAAATCACATAGCATTTTAACTAAAGATATTGAATGGCGATTTGAGGACGTGCGAATAACAGTTTATAATATGAGTATCATAGTCAAGCATTTGCGAGTAGAAAGAGTTTGGTATATAGGACGTATCACAGTTCCTTTCCTGTTATCTCATATTGGTTCTTTGTTAGAAGAAAGCGGTTTACTTTTATTTCTTTTAACGCTATAAAACACCTAAGTAGCTAGTAAGAAGTAAGAGAGGCAGGGAAAAGAAAAGAAAGGAACTTTCTGAAAGAAAACACCCAACGTTATCTTCGACTTCACGGTGGGAGCTTATGAAAACAAAACAAAAAAAGGAAAGAAAAGAAAAGAAAAGAAAGCATCTAGTGCAGAAACAGGACAAGAGAAGATTCAGTGAACATAGCGAAAAATTAACAAACTAAAAACTTCGCGAAAGTCAGTGATGACGAAATACTTTGAATTGAGTTACCATAGAGTTATAATTTTTAATTTGCCAATTAATTTACAATTGTGTATATATAATATTTTTAAGTGTATAATTCTCTCTCGCTCTCTCTCATTGCCCGAAAAGTGTATTATATGAGAATATAAAATCGGGTTATTTTTAGCTAACTTTCAGAAATACACATTTTTAGAACAATTTCGGAGCCATTTTTAGAATGATTTCGAAGCCATTTTCTTAATGTTTAAAATGTAAAGACTATTTTTTTAAATATTCCATCTGATAACCTTGTTTCTGAGCTGTAAGTGTGCATCGTACTTTCAACGATAGAAGGGTTTTTTGCAACGTTTCCAGAGGTATTGCTTGCCATTCCTGTTCCACAACTTTCCAAAGTCCATCAACTTTCCAAAGTCTTTCCCAAGTAGTGGGTTTGCGCTTAGAGAGAGCTCTTTTCAGCAGACCAAAGGCACAATAGTTCATAGGAGAAACAGAACGTACTATAAATAAAACATAGTAGATAATATAATTTGTAAGATCGACTATATGGCTTAGATTTCTTTCCTCATACTACGAGAATAACTTGATGGACTTACATGGGTATTTTTGTGTTAGTTACATGTAATTGGTTACTTCGGTGAATATACACTGCTGTTCAGTTGTTGTATGTTAATATTCGTTGTGGTAATCAAACTTTGTGAGCGATTTTTAAGGGTTTAATTTAACTAATTTATTTTTACAATACCAATATATACTTATTGTATAGCACTGAATAGTGAGCTTAAATTTTTTTTATTTGTGGATAGATTTCGCCTGTCTGCGAGGAAATAAGATTATGGTTATCATCCTGCATCTAACGATTCCAGTCTAATGTCATGATGGCATTACTCTATACTTCTCTCCGGGAAGGTGGATATGTCTATGCATGGAGGAACCACATGATGGAAGTGGTCATACTTGTACGTTTTCTCACTTTATAGATATAGTTCCACCAATTTTATACTATTTCAAGCGCAGTATAGTCTTATGCATTGTTTTGCCGGGACCTAGGGTGCTGAGGCTTTAGAAATATTCCATAGTTTGATGTGTATCAGTGCGTTCCTATGTTATTCATAATGTTTTATGTGATTATATGTGCTTTAATATGTTTTGTGTGATTTTACGGGTATTTTTTATTTGTTTGCAATTATTTGATTATGATAATTTATGAGTAAGAAGTATTTATAATTGTTTTATACAATTTACGTAATTACATGCGATCTTATGGCTTTACGCGATTTATAAGATTTTAGCCGATTTTTTGCCTGGGTCTTGAATGTGAGCCCTGGTCTTTAGATAGTTTTATGTTTTTTATGCGCTTTATATGAATTTATGTTAGGTTATGTGGAAGGCATGAATATTGATATTCTATTAAATATCTAACACATTTCATGCATATTTATGCGATTTTATGTTGAGTTATGCCATTAATACGATTTTATGTTCAGTTACGCCATTAATACTACTTTATACGTTCGATGTTTTATATGGGGCACCCGGGATAAGACGCGGGCTTAAGCTTTTTCTTTTCCTTCGAAAATAGCGCCACCTACATATTGTTTTGCTAAGTGGTTACGCTTTTTATGAAGTATTTTGAAGAAGTGTAGAAATGAACGTACGACGTCTCTTATTAATTTAATGAATCTTTATGCATTTTTGAAGCATTTTGGCATTATTTTCTGTTCAAATTACTTCCAGCGCTCTGAGATAGAGGATGCGATCTGATCCAAATAATAATAACCCTTAGTTAATTTTTTTTTATCAGTTAAAGGGTGACGGATATGTTATCACGTGCTGTCTTATGTATGTGATGGGAAGCTGCTATTATAATTTCAATAACGTGTGAAGCAAGAGGGAGTATAAGTGTGTTTTATCATCCATAACTAAAATCTCAACCCAAAATCTGGACGCTAATATTGCACGACCTGGTTGTTTCAACTAAACTTCACTTAACGCCTTCACAAGACCAAAAATTGGAATTGATATTAAATTAATTATAATCAGTTGGAAATTAATAGGAATTAATTTAATTGCAATCAGTTAGACATTAATTGGAGTGAATTTAATTGTAATCAGTTGGCAATTAATTAGAATTGGGTTAATTACATTCAGAAATAAAATAATTGTAATTAGTTTGAAATCAATTTTAATCAGTTTGAAATTAGTTTTAAGCAGTTTAAAATTAATTGTAATCAGTTTGAAAATAATTGTAATCTGAATTAAATCAACAATAATCAGTTTGAAATAATATTGTTTTACAAATTATTCGGATACGCCAGTTTGCCCGGGTATGGGATAACAAGAGGTACTTTACAAGTTTTCACATGAAGTTTAATATTTCCTTATATGTTGGTAATAAACTAAATCTTTTCTTCCATGTTTTACAAAAATATATTAGGATAGTAAGCAGCCGAAAATAGTTTTTTACATTATCTGTTTGTTATAAGTAAAGCTCATTCAAACGTCATGGTCCTCGTCTCGCCATAGGTCCCTCCACGACTTTTTGTCATTGTGGAAAAAGTAAGAAAAATGGAAGGATATATCCTCTAATATACTAATTATAAAATAATCGTAGAAAGGATTCTATTATAAATTAAATGATGATCTAACTCGGATGTTTTGAATTTTTGAATTTGATGATATTTTAAAATTTAAAATCAGGAATCTTTGGGTAGGCTATGCAAAACAAATTCCTTGGTGTTAGTACCATTTGCATCAGTTGTTTTTTAAGGCCAAAACTTATACACTTGCTTCTTGAATGAAAAAACTTAGTAGAGTTTAAAAAACAAGGCTTGGAAATTTATTCTTTAGAAAGAAATAGAATGAAGACGTTTTCCTTCCTTAAAGAAGAAACGGTCAATGCAGCAACGTGTTTAAGGACAAAGATGCTTTAATTTTAATGGTATGGAAAGTAAAACAAAAGGGAAATCATTTCAGAAGTGAGCTTTTATAAAAAAAGTAAATTTTGGCTAATGGTCTATTTTTTCGAGACGTAAGTGTCTTTGTATAGAAGTCTTTCTCTTTCTGTGCATGTCAGAAAAAGATGGATGAGATATCATCTTGTCTCCAATAAGTCGAAACTTGATCTTGGAAACCGTTCATCAAATGGGATTTGCTTCTGTTATGGTAAAAAGTTGGTGACACTAATACTGTTTGTAACTGTATTGCGCAACTCATGAACCAGGTGAAATATGAACAAACAATTATTAAGCACGATATCTAGAAAAATGTCAAATTCAAGTTACATTTTCGTACACGGAAACAAGCACAGTCGAACTCGTTTAAAACAAACATCAAAGGACCATAGAATTCTTCTCTCTACAACCGTTATCTGATATAACCATTTATTAAAAATCGTATTTTTGTATAAGCATTAACTGTTAATATGCATAATCTATAAATCAATATCTTCAATAAAGTATTATTAGTTTTAAAGTTTTAAAAAAGATTACATATTTAATGTAGGACTCTATCTTGCACCCTATTTTATCTTAACCATTATGCAACTTTTCAATTTCCCAAGATAGTAGAATAGCGGTAGAAATGCGTTCTACT
The DNA here is from genome assembly GCA_006491805.2 of Dysdera silvatica. Lineage (NCBI taxonomy): Eukaryota > Metazoa > Arthropoda > Arachnida > Araneae > Dysderidae > Dysdera > Dysdera silvatica. The sequence goes on from QLNU02015360.1 coordinate 274,270,082, forward strand.
TTCAACCATTTACGAGTAAATATTTTAAAATTTTATGCTCTGGTTATCAAAGACTCTAAACGGTTATACACTAAATCAAGGTAAAATGAAACAACAAAATAGGACAAAGCACAACAAATGAATTGAAAGAAGCTACAGAGACTGTTATTATCTACATTATGTGCAAAATAATGAGTAATTATATACTGCCATTTATGTGCCATCCCATCAGGTCGAATAAATATTGTTTGTATTACACAACTATGGAATATATATTCTAACAACTATAATGCACAACGATGTGGATTAATACGTATTATAAACACATTCAACAATATAAAGGAATTAATATGGGAAATAACTTTAAAACATTTCACAGATAATTTTGCAGAAATAAGATTTCATATACAGGGTGTCTCAGCACCAGGGTTACAAACTTCAAGGGGTCATAGTACTCATCAAGGTGAACGATAATTGTCATAGAATCTAAAGTCGCAAACCACCCACAGCGCCAGTTCTAAAACCGTCCAGCATGCACAAATATTTACAACCAGTGCATGAGAAGCGCAATATGAGTTGTCCTAATCATCTATGCACTTGATCAGCTGACCTGAGTAGTATCTGATGCTGAGACACCCTGTTTAGCAGTAAACTTTCTTCTAATTGAAAATCTAACTTTCATCATGATATGGATTTTATTTTTAACACACTTTAAACGGCCTTATATGATTTACTTTTAGAATTTGATAATTAAACGGTGAACATGAAGAAGAAGAATAAAGTATTCGATATATATTGAAAGATTGCATGTCAGATTTATCATTTATGTGTTCAACACAAGCGGAAGATACTAAAATTTAACGAACTTTTCTTCGAAAACGAACAATTTAATTCTCGATACTGAATCATTTGATCCTCAAGAATAAATCCTGATTTACGTAAATGGTCCTTGTTTACGATTGTTTAAGAATAAATTTTTCTGTGGACTCCCTAGAATTAGTTTTTAAAATATGAATAAGTCAGAACTTCGTATGTATACGAAGACGAAAGATGGGTGAGCAATAAAAAACATCCTAGTTACCATAAAAGATTATGACATTTTTAAATTTAGAATTGTAATAGAATTTTAAATCATACGCGTATATATATTTATTTAAAAAGTATGAGCATCTACATCATAAAATAAAAGAACACGTATAATTTTGAAGCTGCATTAAAGAAAAGCATTTCATCATTTGCTGTGTATTTTGAATTACGGCTAAAAATTTCGCTAGAAAAATATATTCACCTGCTTTGAAGACATAATTAGAGCAAAAGTATAAAATTGTTTTTTTGTTGGGACAAAAGAAATTATAAGTACTATATCTGAAGAGTAAACCTATGCTGGATAGCGGCAAATTTTGTTTATTAGTTTGCTTTCCTGGAATCGATTCACATATTTAAAAATTAGAAATTGTTGAGGATAAGCAAATACTTCTTTAGTTTTATCGCAGAGTTTAGCGTCAACATAAATTAAAGTTTTGACATTAGCAGGGAATTTGTTTTTGAAAGCGGAAATCGATTTAATTTTATAGATTGAGGAAACAACGATGATTTGTTTTAATTTTAACTAGGAAATAAAATGCTAAATAACAATGAAGCGTATGTAAGGATTATTCTAAGCCTCTTCCTTAGGTTTTTGTCATAATTGCAAGAAATTAAAGTTAATCTAACTCCCGTGATTCAAATATTATTAATAGATTAATAATGCGATTATAATGATTTTGACCCATAGAGCGCACTAACGTAGTTTTCAAATATTTACGCTAATACCTTTAACAAGTTGTACAAGAAAAAAAAAATTATTATATAAGTATTTACAGTGAAAATAGATTATAACGACCTGCAAGGAACCGTACAAATTCAATCGTTATAAACAATGTCTTTTTAAAATCATAATATAGTAATAAATTTTAGGGTGTTATAAATTTCTTCGATAGTAAAAAATGCTGAACTTGTTGGTTTCAAAATTAAATAAAAATATACTTAATTATAATGAATTTAATTGAAGTATAAATTAAATTACATTTATAGCCATACTAAATAAGTAGTATTTTTTAGTTTTTTAAATTAAAAATTGAAGAAAATACTATAGTATATAACATAGGAAACAAATGTAATAAATAATATTTATTATATTATACCAATGACTTCGGAAGAAAAAACCGGTTTATGATCTTTGTGAGCCCTAGGCTGAAAGAATAGAATGGACTCCTAAAGAATGTGGTCTTCCTGATACTTCATCAATGAAGTACAAGTGTTTTTTTTAAAATTCATTGTCTTCAATGTTCAAGTTTAGAAGTAAATACATTTTTTTGGACACTTGCAAATAAACAAGATTAAAACAACGCTTGAATTTTAAAAACGCAAGGCGAGTTCAAGGTACCTGTGGGGTTCTAAAGTGGCGGAACCTTAAGTTAATAATAAAGTCGTTAACGAATTAACGAAAAGTCAACTCAATAAATATAGCTACTTTTATTATACTATTAGAACTTACAAAGTAATTTTTCTATCCTTTTGTACAACGAAATTTTCTATCAAATGTGAAAAATCTGAAAAGTCGACAAGTTACTTTTCATTGAAATAAGAGCTAAAGCATTGAGATGGGAGTCGGTCATAGTAGACCTTAAGTATGTTTTAATAAATTTCAATTTAGAGAATGAAGGTTCTGCTGAGGCTAAGTTAATAGGAATCGTCAGTAAAATTGTAAGAGCGCTCCCAGCGTTTAGTAAAACATCATGGAAACTGCTTTTAAATGCGTACTTACGAATAATCAATGGTGAAGAAGATAGTGTTTTCAGAACAGATCAAATAAGAATTTTCAGTTCTGTGTACAAGTCTAATCTGTTCAAATCGTCTAAAGAAAGGGTTGGTTATAGCAGTTCAATATTTCACCGTCTTATCATCTTTTTAACACCGCAATATTAAAAAGAAATCCAAACGTCATGCTGAAGTTTTGACATACTAAATTTATTTTTATCACCATTTAGAAGCTGCATGAGCATTCTATGGGAAGTATGATGTCACACGCAAAGGTCAATTTACCAAATGCTCTGTCGAAAGTATACAAGGGTCACTAAAAACTTATTTCTTGGGACTTGCACTACACGTTCTTAGGAGCCCTGGACGACCGCCCAACTCTCCCCCCTAAGAGCGGCCCTGATATCATGTTCCCCCCTTTACGAGGGTATGCATAATGAATCCCAAATTATTACTTAATAAACACCCGACTTTTAATCTCATTGCAATTGATACCTCAACGTTTTCTCTTCTCCCGTTTTTTGCATTTATACAGTAGCGAGAGGTGGTTCAAAAATTTCGTCTATGAGGGTTTGTAATTTTATCGTTTTGCCCGTTAGTTGGCATAACAAAATTAAATTTCGTCTAACGAGCGTAGTGGTGGCCCCCGTGTCTCTTAAATACGATTCGGCTCTGTTATAAATCTTTATCTTACTACTTACTAATGTGGTCATTTGGGAGTTTCTGATCCCTCCACGTAAGGTGAAATAGTTTTCCAGTATTTTGCCTGTTACCAGAACTCTTTTACGAGCGCATTGGTTTTGCGTTATCCTCACGCTTCTCATCAGATTTTCTGAAAGACTCAGTGGGATTACGTGTTTCTTTTTCCCAATTAGAGTTTTGATGCGCGTTCCTGTCTTGATACTTATTGGAATGTTTATGAGGGGCATTTTTTTGGGCGTATGTGTTTTCATCCCGTGTTCTATACTCACTGTAGTTAATCCTCTTATCATCCGCTTATTCTTTTGCTAAAATGGCCACCTGTTCATTATTTCTGTCTCTCTCTCCTTGAAATAGGCGTATAGTTTTATGGGCCTGAGCTTATTCCCCCCAATAACTTTGAAAACTCTACGTTGATGATCCTGGATAAAGTAATCATATGCGTAGATCAGTGGGCAACATATTGTGAAATTGTTGCAACAATAAGAGATTTTTAAACTCTCGAAGGACTTTACAACCGAGTCTGTAATCCACGAATCAAATGCTTCCCCCATTCGCCAACATATTTGTACGAACGAACGTATATAGTATAACTGAGGCATGTTTTGCCTACCATTCCAGGGCTGACTTTGGTTATTTTCCGTTATTCTTAGTTCGGCTATTTTTCCTAGTTCTATTTTCCTGATTTCCCAATCTCTGCTACGTACTTGGGTTTCTTCGGGTTCCAAATTCGTTTTTGGCAGTGGGCAACTCCTCACGCCTTTCCAGGTGGGTTCTTCATGGAATAAATCTTCCTTTTCATCTATAGTATCGTAGTTTACGTTTTGGGAGTCAGTTTCCTGAAACGCATCTTTGTATCAACGCAAAGTTCTAAGTCTATCCACGTTTGTGGCATTTTCTGTAAAAGAGAAGAAAGTGTACTGGATTATTTTAACCTTGCTCCTTCATCCACGAAGAGAGAGAAAGCTACTTAGTTTTCCACAATTTTAGACCTCATTTGTTTTTCCAAATTCGACCCCTTCTGTGTTCCTCTTTCTTAGGAAAATGGGATCTTTCCTTTCGATATAGTTAGATGTATCTTTTACCGTTCACCGTAATGAAAAATAACGATATAAAATTTACACACATTTATATAAAAACGAATACATACAGTTTTTAGTTAGTTATCAATGCACTAATTCTCAAACGAAATATATTAAAATACATGAAAGATCTGCCAGAATGAGTCCACATCTCACGTTGTGCACACGTAAATTAACTACGTCAAATCTTCTCACGCAACCGATTGCGAACCACAATCTTTTAAAATAGAGTGCAGAAGACAAAATACGCATATACTAATACTTCACTAATTTATAGCCAATTAATTATATATATATATATCTCCTCGCCCCTCTCTCTACATACATATATATATGAATCAATATAAGAGATACCAAGTTTCTGAATTAGTATAATAGAAATGCCAATTTCTTCCCAATTGATATAACCGTGATCATTAAGTCGTTATAAGTTAATACTACACACAGATTATCAAGTCTTAATCATGCAATAGTATATCAAAATATTAATTATTTCATTAACTCGTATGGCAGCGTCTAACTGACATACTTTGAATGGGTATAATGACTGCAGTATTCACATAATTTTTCAAAAATAATCATTCACTAATTAATGTAGCAAATAAAAGGGAATATGTATATCAAAATGTAGCCATATTACAACTTCGAAAAAGAAGGAAGGACTATGTAAGTATAAAAATATGATCATGTAAAGTTTTTACTTAACATTGAACAAGCTGTTCTAATTCATGTACATTATCATAGAAAATTCCAAGTGCGTTATATCAATTCTATGATTTCTGCAGAGAAAGTTAGACATGAACGGCTTAGAGTCCGTGGACCATGGAAAATTTTATTGTTCTAGAATGTTCGTTGTTAGACAATATATAAAGTTTTTACCATTTGCAGACTTCTATCTTGTTGTGGTAATTGCATATATGGCAAAAGACCACGAAGGTCCGCGTTGCGATTCCATGTAACGTAATTTCGCTAGTTCACACAATTTGTAGGCCGCTGCTGCCATTGTTAAGTTGAGGCTACATAGTCTATACTCCCCATAAGTGCCTTGACTGCTGCTGCCAGTGGCACATGAGGGAGTAACAAGATAGCAAAGAGCGTTCTTGGGACGTCCTGAGGACGTTCTGGACATCCTCAGGTTGTCCTTAGGACGATCTTTGCTATCTAGGTATATGCAATACCGCCCTACTGTGAATGTGATCTCGCCAGCAGAAGTTGTGTAGCGTGACAGTCAGTGACCTCCGAGTGTGTCACTCGTCTTTTAGATTTCGTGATTGAGGCATCTTGATGGGTTCAACTCTCCCGAAAATTACGTAGGCCTTGTGGGCAGGTTTGCGACTGCGATGCGATGGAAAATAAACATCTCCGTAAATAAAACAACTCTTTATCCACCATAAGCGCTTTCTGAAGGCGTACGTCACCCTTCTAAGATGTGACGATTATCCGCGTAAAATATTTACAGAGGCACGCTGGGAAACTACCACCTGTGCAAGAGCAGAATACCGGCCTGGTACCGGCACTAGTGTAACGGGAGTATTCCCTGAATGCCCTCTACTGTACGTCTCCTCAATCCCCGTCGAAAAAGATCCCTCTCTTGGGAAACCACCTTCTTTAAGAATGCCTAAAGGGGTCTGTTTGTAATTGTAATCTGGCTGTCTGTGAAAAGAATGGCTATTTTTGTGGAGTCATTAGATACAGAGTCTTCTAGTTTTACTAAAACTTTTTCGAGTTCTGTTGCTTCCGCTTAGTTATTGGAATAGTAGAAGCCTAAATATTCGTTTCATGATTGCGATACCATTTATAAAAATGGTATTGAAATCACCAAACAAATATTTAGGCTTCACTCACTTTGTTCCGATTATAAAGTGGAAACAACAGCAATCGAAAAAGCCTTAGAAAATCTGGAAGACTTTGTATTTAGTGACTCCATAAACACAGCCATTATTTCACAGACAGCCAGATTACAATCTATTCAATTAAAAATTACAATAGCCATTTTACCATTAAGGATAATACATGGCACCTTCTATATAAATTGCATCTACAACATTGTAAAATAAAACTTCATTGGATAAAAAGTTACAACGGAACTGAAGGTAACGAAAAAGTTGATGTATTGGCCAAGCTGGCCGCCCAATCAGACAATCTGCCATTAATATATGAAAAAGTCCCAGTCATAGAAATAAAAAATATGATCAAAGATTCATTATCCAGCAAATGGGAGGATCATTGGCAACAAACTGAGAACGGAAGCCTCACAAAAAGATTTTTCCCTTCCGTCAAAGATAGGTTAAACGCAAATCACTTAAAAATCACCCATCAACTAACGCAACTCCTAACAGGACATGGAAGATTCGGTCAGTACTTTCGACGTTTTGGCATTCGAGAATCGTCAGCATGCTCCTGTGATGGAACTGTTGAACAAACCGTGGATCATGTCATACTACGCTGCCCAACTCTGGAAGCAGCTAGAATTGGCCTACTCAAGAAAACAGTTGCCCACGGTGAACTTTGGAGTTAGTGAACTGGTCTCGGAACGTTATTTTGGCGACTTTTTAGCTTTCGCTAAGAGTTTGGACATCATGCAAATTTAATTTTACTGTACGCTTCACATTGATTATTCTGACTCCAATTGATTATTTGCCGTCGTTGTTTGAGTGCACATATCTTGTGTATATACAGTGGGAGGCGAAAGTATGTTTACACTGGAATATTGACACTTCTCACCCGTATAACAAAAAATTATTAACAGTAGAATTTTTCAAATTTAATGGAATAAGTATAAATCATGTTCCTTTATTTCTTGAAAGTTAGACTTGTAACACAAATTGGTTTTATGTATTTAAACAACATTTGAACCCTCTCCAGAATATGAAGAGCAAAATTAAGTTTACAAATAAATAAAACATCAAAAAAAATTAAAAATCTAGTACTTGGCAGGGCCTCCCTTGGCCTGAATGACTTCACGGAGCCGTTGAGGTATGCTGTGGATCAAGTTAGTCATAACATTTGGTGGGATGCTGCTCCAAGCTTTCTGCAATGCAGTCTTGAATGCAGGAATGTTTGTGCGACATGATAATGGCACACGGTTTTCTAAAATCCCCCAAAGATGCTCAAGGGGGTTCAAATCAGGTGATTGAGATGGCCATTTGAGCACCTTTATCTTCTTGGAGGCAAAATAAGCAACTAAAATACGAGATTTATGTTTGGGGTCATTGTCTTGTTGGAAAGACCAACCCCTTTTCAATCCCAACTTCATCTTTCATTGAGCCAAATTTGATTCCAAAATCTCCTTATACTTGTGGGAGTTCATAAGGCCATCAATGAATACCAGATTTCCCGTTGCATTATTGGTAAAACAACCCCAAACCATAACTGATGATGGGTGTTTGATTGTTGGCTGCAAATTCTTGACATTAAACGCTGTTCCATCTTTTCTAAACACTATTTTCTTCTGTTGTTTTAATAGTTCAAACTTGCTTTCATCGCTCCACATCACATTTTCCCAGAATTTGAGTAGCTTATCAGCAAGTTGAATTGCAAATTTTGAACTCCTTTGTTTATTTTTGGAAGAGATATAAGGTTTCTTACGTGTAATTCTTTCTTTATATCCCACCTTGTTTAACACCCTTGAAATTTGTCTCCGTGATATTGTCTTTTTGAATTGATCTTGAAATTCTTCTTGGATTTCCCTTCTCGATGTAAATGGGTTTTTGTTTATGATTCTCATAATCGTCTTGCGCTCCCTTTCTGTGAACTTTGGTTTTCGACCTGTCCTTTGGGTGCTTACAACGTGTCCATTGATTTCATATCTTTTCACTATTTTCTGAGCTCCCATTGCACTTATTTCATACTTTTCTCCTAACTGTCTGTAGGATAATTTGCCATCCACTCTGTCTTTAGTTAAGGCTGTTCTTTCAATCACCGATAGTTCCCGTGTTTTCACCATTTTCACTCTACCCTTTATCAGCCCATGACTCGCACATTTTCATAAATCGTTGATTATGCAAATTAGATTATATGCAAATTACATGGATACAGAAATTGTCTTTTAATTTTACTTTTTTTGATGTTTTATTTATTTGTAAACTTAATTTTGCTCTTCAAATTCTGGAGGGGGTTCAAATTTTGTTTAAATACATAAAACGAAGTTGCGTTACATGTCCGTAAGTTTCAAGAAATAAAGACATTTGATTTGTACTTATTCCATTAAATTTGAAAAATTCTACTGTTATAGTTTTTTGTTAAACGGGTGAGAAATGCCAACATTCCAATGTAAACATATTTTCGTCCCCAACTGTATATATATGTCGTATGCCTTATTAATTATTATAACATATACTGTATGCCGTAAGAGAGGAAATCAAAACGTGTAATATTTTATGGTGAATGTAAATAAATACTCTTTAAAAAAGGGGGTCTGTTTGTATCATGCTATGATGGGGTGTGTGATGTCACATCACAAATACATTAAAGTTTATCTTTTTTAGCATTTTTGATGCGGCTACTGAAAGTAAATGGACAAATTACACAACGTAAAAATGGATACCACTTTATTCAGGGTAGGTGGCTAATAATTACTAAATATGAAGAAATAATAATAATAATAAAATATCACAATGCATTTATTATTCTTGTAAGAAAAGATACTGCTATATCGAAAAAAAAATTTCTGACCAAACTTCTTTCTTGAAACACCGCCAAATTGAAATTAAAGAATATTTTGTTACCTGAGTAGCCATTCTCTTCTATTACTACAAATAAAGGAAAATGAAATTGAGTTTATTGTTGACGCTGACAAAAAAAAGGATCACTTGCAAGTATGTTTTCGAAAAATTTGACAAAAATAAATACCCGAGCAAAGTTAATGAAATGAAGAGCAAATCTGAAACCGACTTTTAGTTGTCATTTCAATGCTGCGTTTTAACAAAAGAAGGGAAAGTCTTTATATGCCATTCAACAGTCGGATAAAACTCGATTTAACTAATATTATCGCCTAAGTGAAAAAGATTTGAGAAATTTCTTTCGCTTCATGCATTTTTCCGTTAAATATTTAAATTCGCTCTTTTTTTCTCCTTATTTTTTGAGCTTCGGTAAGGAAATATTTTGCAAAGGTACCAGAAAATATAAATTAGATAAACTTGGATGGCTTGGTTTCAGGAAAGATGTTATGCGGTACATAAGCAAGAAAAATGGAAGAGTTTCTGTAGAAAAATTGTAAGTTAGGATAGAGGAATAAAATAAACTGTAATTAAACGAGAAATTCTCACTCCTAAATTTTTCTACATTTATATTCTTGAAATTATATATTTTATTTATACATAACGTATACCAATTATCGCATTCCCTCTTATTAGTCAGCATGATGGATAAAATGAGGTTTAAATTATGCCTGAAAGCCCCGTATTATACGCCAAGTTGTAACATTAAAGTTGCTTTTATAATTCTTAAAATATCGAAGAAGATTCGGCATTTAAAATGAAAATGTTACCTAGCGGTAAGACAAGGTAAAATGGCACCACCCTCACTTCATTTGGCATGCAAGATATGACTAGCAGATCAAATTCTGAAATCTAACGTTTCTCGAAATATCTGGAACATTGTCTATTGCACGGCAGTACGTTATATAATTGCTATATTATTATCTCTCTCTCTCTCTCTCATATTTGGTATTTTATAATAACGTTATATACTAGAATGCCATTTCCAGGATTGAATATAAAGGATTTTATGATACTTTACGCAAAATCAATAAAGCAGATAAAGAAAATTCCACTTTGAGTTAGTAAGAAAAGTTAGTGACAATAATAAGATGACTTGGGACGTTTAAGTTGTAATAAAGGGTGAGGAGATGTAATAAGGAATCGTGACAAAATGCTCAGGAGAGGAGAAGTTCACAGGATATAAACTGAATGAAGCAGTCAATGAGTTAAATGAACATACTCACCAACCACAATCGACAGAACAGTACCCAAAATCTTGAAAGAAATAATATTTTATGCAATCAAAAGTATGAAAAAAGGAAAGCCCTATAGGTAATGAGGATATTTCATTAGATATTCTGAAAGGAACTGGAGAAGACGTAGTAAAGAATATCTTTTAAAATTTTTAACCAAATGCTTTGTAATAATGTTAGAATGCTAAACTAATAGGACACTGCTATTGTAATTCTATTACATAAAAAAATCGATTAAGGGGACTTAAAAAATTACTGACCTATTAGCTTGAAGCTTAATGTTCATTACAAAATTGGCAATGTCTTTAGAAGGAATTAAACATTGCTCAACCAAGAGAATAAGCTAATAAACAAAGACAAAACTAGAATAGCACATGAAGGGATCTCCTTTTATGTATTTAAGGCAATAATGTAGAAAAATTATTCAGTTGTTTTTTAAACCATTAGTTAGGTCATTTTCAAATAATTAGGTAAATTAATTTCAAATAGTTAATTATATGATTGTCAAATCATCAATTAAATCAATTTCAAACCATTGGTCTAAAATGATTACATTAAAAAATGATTGTTTAAAAAATTCTCGTTTCAAATGAACATTAGCAGATAAAAATATTTAATTATATGCAAAATGAATCCACTTTTCAATCTATGTAGCAACTAGCATATTAAAGTGGGTATATAACTCGCCATTGCTTCTCTAGGTAAAATCGGAAGTGATTGGAAAATTTTCAATTTTGGATATTTCAATTTTTGGTAATCTGATTACATTTTCCGTAAACGAAAGGAGTTTTCTTTTATTTTACGTATATTTTCCACACAGACTGTGTTTCTTTGGAAATTTATTTAATTTCTGAGGAATTGAAAGTTAATTTGTTAGCAAAATAAATTGAATTCCAAAATTTTTTATGTGTGTGAATTTCTAATAGGGTTCATTAATAAATTTCACCTTAATCTGCTGCTCCTTTCTGAAACTAAATTTCTCAATACTGCATGATTTTGGGTCCTTAAATTTGCTCTTATATTTTAGGTATGAAAAATTTCCATAAATTGTAAAAAATTATAAAGCTTTTGTTACGTAATTTTTAATTACTGTGAACTAACCGAATTCACTGACCTTATTTTGTGTAAAACCAATATCATATATATTAAAATGTACCCATATTATCTTATATTTCCCAATCAAATTAAGAAACAGAATGAAAACAAGACAATTTTAAATTTTTGTCTCGGTAATATGTTGAAAAAACTTTGTGGTACATGAAGTACAATAAGACATGAAGATGAAAGGTACAGCAATTACAACAAGTGGAAACAAAAAGAACAATATACAATGAGTAAATGAATTTGCACCAATAATTTCAATATACAGTAAGTACATAATGTGTTGTGAAACAGTGTACATAAAGTGTTGAGGAAATAGTAGGTACATAAAATTGTGAAACAGTAAGTACATAAAGTTGTGAAACAATAAGTACATAAAATTGTGAAACAATATGTATAATATGCAATAAGTACATGAAGTTGGAAGAAAATCTTCTTTTCTCTAAAAAAAAAACCAAAACAATATATTTTCTCTTAGTTAATTGGAGTAATTTTAATTACAGTAAAAAGTAGTTGTAACACGGACTGTAGTTTTTTCAACTCAAAATCTCGAAAATGAGAGTAGATGTATCTCTAATGTCAGCAATTTTTCTAGTATAACAACTTTTCATATTAGAGGTAGTTTCCAGAGGCATTTCAGGGGGAACCTTGTGCTCATATACCGAGGCGTAAGAGTACAATAAGCCTGACGCTGGTGTTATGAAAGTAGCTGCTTTTTCCAAAAAAGGCACAAATAATTCTCTTACCTTGCCAATATCCATCAAAGGAATGCAAATTAAGTTCTTTCTCCAAGCATAATAGAGGTTCTTTTCACCAAACATCTCAAGAAATTTAATTTCACACACACACTCAAAACTGTGGTAAAATGAATATCTACACCACTTCTTGAAATTAAGTTGAAGAACAATGAATTACGTATAAAACACGCTGTTTAAATTAATACAACATTCGTCCTAATGTACGTCGAAATGAAATATATATTTTCTTAATCTGACAATAAGATAAAGAATGCAATAAAATAATAATCAACTTCCGAAACCAAAACGTCAAATGATATGCTCTCTAAAAATAACATTTAAAAACAACAAAGTATGAAGAGCAAAAAGAATATTTACTTTCTCAAATGCATGAGAAGATAAAATGAAGAAATAGACTTGCTTCACATTCAACCTTATTTTGCAACATATACTTCATAGCATTGTTTTAATGATTTTTTCTTTGGGTATGGAATTTGAAGGGAAAAAAAAAAGATATTGTTATCGTTGAGTGATTTCTCTTTTTATTTACAGAGCGCGGAGACAAAATCGCTCTTGGAAGGTTAAATCCTCCAAATTTTTACTCCTACATTATAGTGCTCGTTGGCTTTTTTTTAACGAAAACTTAAAACAGTTCAAAATTTCTTCTCTTGAGAGTTAAAAAGGAATAGAACATACCCGAGGGAAATTAACGGCCTTCTGCTTTTCTTTTCGGACTTTCGAAAGCGCAGAAAGTCTTCTTCCATCGAAAACTACGTGGGAAGAGCACAAAGCAAGGGGCGAGCCGGCGATTGGGGGACATCCAGGGGAAATCCATTAATCAGTTTGATGACATAACTAAAACCTTTTCCGTACAAAAAAAAAAAAAAAAAAAGATACAACACGAATTCTAAGGACTAGAGCCATGGAGGCTTCTGCGTATTTCTAACATTGGCTCTTAAGCTGGAGAACTCAGCATTATTTTAAAATGTAGAAAGAGAAAGACGTGTGTGTGTATTACAGGAGGAATAATCCCTAATTATTTAAAGTCGACTTAATTTTCTAATCCATTTAGTCGTTCTGTAAACTGCTGAATTTTAAGTAGAGAAATTAAACGTATTATCGAAATATATCAATGTAAGTACGTGGAAGTATAATTTTTCTTAATCTTAAAATAAGATAAAATAATGCAATAATTTGCAGTAGGCTATATGCTCCGTAAGGATATTTTAATTTGACCAAAACGTTTGTATTTTGTAAAACAAACACGAGTGTTTTTAACACTCGGGTTTTGTTTTTTCTGGACTGCGAAAAATGCTTTTCCAAATCTCGGAATCTATAAATATAATAGTAATTAGACTTTTTTGCCGTGGTGGTGTCACGCACGCTGACAAGCTATTATTTTTTGCTTGCAAAAATAATTGCTAATTTAAAAATTTTAATTAAAACTCTGTGTTTTAAATTTTGAAGCTAAATTGGCAACATAGAGTGCGTAACAAACTACCCTGTGTTACATAATACAAAATATTTTGAATGATTCGCCTATTTGGAAAGGATTACTATGATTATTAATTCTCTAAACTGTATCCGGTTCTGCAATAGAAGAATGTTTTAACTAATTCTATTCTGATAAGATTCGTAACAACTCATCACAACATTACATAACTTATTTTAAACTCTATTCTGATTTACGAGTAGGTCGTAAGTACATTGAAATTTAAACTTTAAATAATTTTTAATTATTTACAAAGTAAATATTGAAAGAGCAACGCGGTTTAAAGTGTTTGTGTAGGCCAAACAAATTATTAGAATATTTCTTCAGTAACAAACAACGTTATCTCGATAAAATATGACATAAATTATATTTACTATAAAGCAGATTTTAATACTAGATTGATAAACTGACGTTATAATTTTTCCCCATTTTCTATTAAGCTGACCAAATACTATATATTCTAAGAGTATTTCTTTCTTAAACAAAACATCATATTTTGATGTTCAGTTTCGGAAAGGAAAACTTACATGAGTTTTCTTATAACCATACCGAGTACTTTGTATCCTTTTCTTTAAATATGATTGATTTTTTCGAGATTTAAATGTGCTTGTTCAGTTTAGTTAAAAACTATTATTGTCGATATTTAGGCCACAATTAAAGTCAATCCATACTAGTTAAACTCTAATAAATATAGGTGCAAATTTATTTAAAGATATTATTTCTCGAAAAAGGATAGCAACTGTTTGGAAGTTTCGGAAAAACTTTTACTTATTCTTAAAAATAGTTTTTTCGAAGCAAAAACAAAAACACAATTTCTGTAGATATATTACTCCCCCATATCTTACTTTTAAATCTTAAATAAAACAATTTATATTCCCATATACCTAAAAGTTTTATCCTATAAATTAACGCCATTGATAATACATTTTCGTCAACAGTCATAAATCAATCAGTAAATTACACTGATCTTTTATTTTAAAAATATATCGTTTCTTATTTAATTTTATTTCACTTTTTCATTCGATAACTTACAATAGATATTAAAATGTTCGATTCAAGTTTTTACTTTAAACGATGCCGAAGTAAAAAAATAATCAAGAATTATTAGGCTTCCTTTGTATAAAAAGCAAAATCGATAGCAATCTAATATCGATACTCAGCTTTCAAATAATAATTACGTTTTTATAAGTTGTGAATAAATTTGTCTGAAAAATAATTCAACGTTCTTTCAAAAGTTTGGTGGTTAAGTTTAAACAAAACATTGGCGGTTTTATTGGTCACACACATTAAAAAAGCGTTACTTTCTTCTAAACCCAGTTTTTGAATTTCCAGATTGGCGTCAAGTTTAGGCAACCAATGAAAGAAAAGTTCGGAACTTTGGTTTCAAGGTTGAAACTTCCCTTCTTTTTTTTATTGGGCAACATATTATCTGAAATATATTAAAAAATTTTGATTTCCGACTATGGTAGCCATTTGCAAATTTCCTCGGTATGGCGTAAGGATTACGGAAGGTACTCAATGCTGCTCTTTTGAACATCCTGTATTCAAGATAGAGCACTGCCTCATATTCATTATCCTGTAAAACGAATCCTACATTCAACTTTGGAGAGAATTAAATGGAAAGCAACACTTTAAGAATGAATGGCTATCTAAGTCTTCAGATCCAATATTCTGCGATTTGTAGATATGGGGATATCTGAAAGCAGGGTTATACCGAGATCTTTTAACGTCATTGGCAGTATGGAAAGACTCTATTCGAGGGCATATTTCAATAATACCTACGGAAACGTTGTTTAATATTATCCACAACATTTCGTCTTGTCTTGTCTTTAGGCAGTGTTCCATAACAATGGTTGCTATATTAAGCATTTATTATCATAAGATTCTTTGTGTTCTGTTACAGAGGAAGTGCTATCTGAGGGATGTAATTGTAACTAAAAGATAAAAATTATCTTTATATATATATTTACAGATATTTGTAATCTTCACAGACAATTGTAACTAAAAGGTAAAAAATATCTTTACAGATATTTGTAATCTTCACAGACAATTGCAACTAAAAGGTAAAAAATATCGTTACAGGTATTTGTAATCTTCACAGACAATTGTAACTAAAAGATTAAAAATATCTTTACAGAATAGATAAAATAAGATATCTTCCTGCAGTTTTGTGCATTTCCGTGTGCACTATGTGTACTTTACCATGCGTTACAAATTCACTAAAATACCAGTTTATTAAATATTCGCTGTCTTTTGAAATGCTATCGACAGGAGTATCTGGTGTTCTGTAAGACTCAATAATTATAAAGACGGTAACTTTTCACATGAGCAGGTTTATGAATTGCAAACAGGTGAACTGTACTTACTTTTAAGTTGTATGTTTTAGATGGATATACATATAGTATATATGTCCTAGTATATTTGCATGATAAAACATTTGTGAGTAGAAGAAATTTAATATATTAAATTATTTCATCTGTTATTGCACTGGTGTTTAACTTTTTGTATCTAACTGACTATACACAGTATGTGTCATTTACCCATTAGCTTAGTAGCCACGACATCGATCCGGCACCTCGACAATTTCTGGTTCGATTCCAAATAAAAGCATCGTCACTTTTCCGATTTCTTTATAACTCAAATCAAGTGGTTATAATTTGAACCGAAATCATGGATATGTTAACTAACTCTCCTAACGTTTTGATTTCATGACGCGCCATTCGATGAGTGGATTGAGAAAAATTCACAGGTAAATAAATAGTCGTTAAACGTAAGATCAAATCTCTTTATCGAAAGTAAGCGTAAAACAATGTGTAAAAAAATGCAAAATGTTTTTTAAGTCTCTTAATTGTGGATCGTACGACAAAGAAAAGCTCAGGAAAGACTGAAAATACCGTATTTCATTCTATATATCATCATCATCATATTCAACCATTATCTATCCACTGCTGGATGAAGGTCTCTCCAAATGCTTTCCACACAAGTCTATCCTGGGCCATTCGTTTCCACGTCACCCCAACCTGTTTTCTTATTTCATCCACCCATCTAGTTTGAGGACGTTTTCTAGGTCTTCGGTGGTCTCTTGGAATCCAGTTCAGAATTTCTGTTGTCCATCGTTGATCAGTTCTTCTTGCAATATGCCCAGCCCATCGCCATTTCAGCCCTTTTACTTTAACAATGATGTCCTCTACTCTAGTTTGCTCTCTCACCCAAGTGTTTCTTTTTCGATCTCTCCTAGTTATTCCAAGCATGCACCTCTCCATGCTCCTTTGCGTTGTCTGTAACTTTCGTATTGCTCCAACTGTTAGACTCCATGTCTCTGATCCATAAGAGAGGACTGGCAATACACACTGGTTGAAGACTTTTCTTTTTAGACATAAAGGCAATTTCCCCTTCAGGATAAATATCAGGATAAATATATATATATGTACGAGTATATATTATTATTTTTTTGAAAAAGTCTTGAAGAACACGAAACGACGCAATAATAAAAGACGCAAAAGTAAGTACGGGCCACTCAAAGTGTCTTTTTACTTCTTTCATCTTTCTTAATTGAAAAGGATTTTGAGACGCTTTGATCTAAGCTATGTTTAGTTCGATGAGAGGGCGAAATTCAATTTGAGACTGGTCGAGCTAAGATGTTTCTTTGTGCTGGCGCTCTTTAACTGCTTTCTTCGTTTTCTTATGATATTGACACATGTGGGAGGAAAAGGTTTCAGAAACTTGTCAATTTCGTGTGATAACCATTATTACAAATTTCCATTTTTTTTATTTCCAAACGTCAGAAGATACACTTATTTTTTTTTCAAAAAATCGCTATCGTAGTGTTAAAATATTTGTGCTTCCCAGATAGCACAAAAACGTCCGGAGGACAGACATCCTCTGGACGTCCAGCGCAGATATCCCCAAAGTCCCCAGGCATTTAATACACACTGTCGGACGTCCGTGGGACGTCATGCGGTGATCCATGTGCATGCGTGAAGTACGTCCTTTGAGGGTCCTGAGGATGTCCGCGGAGAACATATTTCGGAGGATTTTAGGACAAAAACTGGAATTCCTTTTAGCATGTTTTAAGACTTGTTACTGCGGATTTTAGGACAAAATTTGGATTATTTAAGGATATTATTTTAATATTTATAGGATGTGTTACGGCAGTTTTTAGGATGAAATTTTGGTTTACTATTAGGACTGTTTAAAGACATGTTTTGGATATTTATAGGACAATAGTTCAATTTCCTTTTAGGACGTTTAAAGGACTTTATTGACGCAGTATAGCCCAGATGCTCTTGCGCCATAAAAAAGCCAAACAAACAAAGGACTTTATCTTGATATTTTAAGGATATGTTACGGCGGTATTTAGGAAAAAAGTTGGATTTATTTTTATGATGGTTTAAGGACATTGTTTGGATCTTTACAGGACGTATATCGGTGGTTTTTAGGACATAAGTTGGATTTCCTTCTGAGACGTTTTAAGGACATTATTTTGATATTTTCAGGAAGTGTTACGGCTGTTCTTAGGACAAAAGTTGGATTTCCTTCTAGAATGTTTTCAGGGCGTGTTACGGTAGTTATTGGGACAAAATTGGATTTTCTTTTAGGATGTGCTTTAGGGATATTATTTGAATCTTTCACGGCTGGTCATGGGACGAAAGTAGCACATTAACCCTAATTATTATCGTAGACATATAGGTTTCTTCAGATCATATTTCGCCTGAATATGTGTAAAACTATATTTCCATATATATGTGTGGTTAGAGTAATTAGTAAGTGAAAGTTCTTTTCGCTGTGTTTCACCACTTAATTTCATTGATAATATTTTAACCAATGAATTTTTAAATTATTTACTTAAATTTGTTTGCTAAATATTTTTAGCAAACTTATAATTTGCTCTCTTTCAGTCTGACAACTTCCTTCACATTTTCACCCCTCCCACTTAAGAGGCGGAATCATATTTACTATAAATTACTTGCATATAATCTCAAAAGAATCATATTTTTCATC
This sequence comes from Dysdera silvatica, assembly GCA_006491805.2. Classification (NCBI taxonomy): domain Eukaryota; kingdom Metazoa; phylum Arthropoda; class Arachnida; order Araneae; family Dysderidae; genus Dysdera; species Dysdera silvatica. The sequence goes on from QLNU02015360.1 coordinate 274,288,925, forward strand.
AAAATCCACACTTCAGGGTTTGTAACATGTTAATGGAAAATGTGATACGTTAAATTTTATTTTTATTTCTCTCCCTATAATTTTAAGATATATATGCAAGATATATATATGCTGGACCAGTAACCTAGTGTCCTACCCCGCCTTCAAGTGGTGCAGGCTGAGCTTTCTATTTATGTGGCAAATTAATATTTGCTGCACGGATAGAAAGGCGGAAGGGGAGGGCTAATTCACCAACCCGTCTAGCCAGCGTGGTGAAATTATGGCTAATTCCTCCATTATGTTGACACACCAGAAACCATGGCCCCTAGTCTCCAGGTGCTGGAGTGCTCCTGATCAAGGCAGCGGTCAGTGTGGCATGAAAGCAGGGGGTGCTAAGAATCACTGGAATGGCCCAGGCTGCCGTTTGTTATTGACCTTGGCTACGTTTAATGGACGATCCCTTGCTTCTGAAGCAAAACTTCAGGAATTGGAAGAAGAACTTGACAAGATCAAATGGGACATTGTAGGACTCAGTGAAGTTAGAAGAAAAGGTGAAGAGTTGGTGGAACTTAAAAGTGGACATTTGTTTTATTATAGAGGAACGGAAACTGGAAGAACAAGTGGTGTTGGCTTCTTAATCAACAAAAGAATTAAAGACTACCTTCTTGAAGTCGAAAGCACGTCAGATCGAGCAGCGAGGCTCGTTGTTCAACTAACCCAGCGATACCAACTTCAGATAGTACAGGTATATGCACCAACATCAAGCCATACCGACGAAGAGGTTGAAGAATTTTATGAAGAAATCAAAGAGTTACACACCAAAGGGAAACAACATATCAAGCTCATCATGGGGGATTTCAATGCAAGAATTGGACAACAGGAACAAGGAGAGACATCGGTTGGTAAATACGGATATGGGGAAAGGAATGAACGTGGCGATCAACTCATCGAATTTGCAGAAGCTGAAAATCTTAGCATCATGAATTCATTTTTTAAGAAGAAACCGCAAAGAAAATGGACATGGAAACACCCAAATGGGGGAACTAGTGAAATTGACTATATCCTGGCAAACAAGAAATCAATTATTGAAGATTGCAGCGTACTGAACAGATTTAATACTGGAAGTGATCATCGAATGGTGAGATGTAAAGTGCACTTAAATACTAAATTAGAACGACAGAAGCTCATTAGGAAACAAGTAAGTAAGAGGGTGGATTTAAAGAAATTAAAAGAAAATACCGAGGCATTCAAGTTGGAATTAAAAAATCGCTTTTCTGCACTGGAAGGACTTATTGAAGAAGTTGACATCTCAGAAGCAAATGAAAACATTGTTAAGACAATAGTTGAAACTGCTGGGGAAATTGGTGGTGTAACCTGTAAAAAGCACAATAGCAAATTATCTGAGAAGACGAAACAGCTCATGAAAAGGCGAAGAGATATGAAGGTGGACAATCAAATTCCTTCCTTCCTTCCTTCCTTCCTTCCTTCCTTCCTTCCTTTCTTTCTTTCTTTCTTTCTTTCTTTCTTCCTTCCTCCCTTCCTTCATTCATTCATAAGGAAAGAAAGAAGAGGGGCGTCTATATAGTTTGTGCCTAGGTGCGGAAATTTCCTAAATCAGTCACCATGTGATATAATACATTATTCATTAAAATTTACGTAAATTCAAAACCTAATATTATTGTTTGCATACGCATACGTTATCTATACAGTCTTTATTTTCAAAGTTTGAAATTTTTTTTATTCCAAAACAGATTTAGTGAAGCCCGGGTATAACGAACATTTTCGTTGGTCCCAAGCCTCTCGTTTCCTACGGGTCCTACTTCATCTTGTTCAGTTCAATGTTTACCCAAGCAGCGCAGTTTGTTACTGCGTAGACTTTTCTATTTGTAAAGATGTTTCGCTCGCTCGTAATATCGTTGTAGGTAATTGGTTTCCGACAGATGAGAGTTGGTAGAGGAATTGTGGAAACGAAAACTGGCCTACGTGGGATCTTCGAAAACTAAATGAGAAATGCGAATTGTGTGCGAGCTTTGCGCCGTCAAAAAAAAAAAAGTTAGACTTTCTCTTTACAGATTCGCAGAAGATATTACACTTCCTTCTTTCGTAGGGGATTCCAAAGTCAAAGTCATTTCTTTACTCAGTACAGCACCAGCTGTCCGGAAATATATTCAACATAGTACGAATGGGACAGGATTTTTGGAATGGCCAGATTTATGAAAATTTGCGTTACACATAATCGGAAAACTAAGGTATAAGAATTAATCAGATTTTAGTGATAGAGCTTACGTTCTTGGATTGAAGTCTATATTCAATTTTTTTTCCCTATAAAACGTTACAGACATATATTTAAGAAATCGAGAATCATCGATAAAAAAAAAGCAAAAAAATTCTTGGGACTTAGTAATAAAGTTTCTTTTTGGAGGAAAAGATAAAGTGCATACGAGAATTCTTATCATGAGATGGTCATTATTTCATCACTTGCAAAAGAATTATTCATTACAGCTTAAAGAAAGCAATGAAAGCCTAAATTTTCTTAATTTTGAGTCCCAAGAGTGCTTCTTTCAAGTTTTCTTAAAGAATACAACATTACAAAAACGTTTTCTTTTAACAGCTAAGAATTGTATGCAGACTGTTCTGACCTTTGTGTTCAGATGTGCATGTTGCGTTGCTTTCACAAATCTGAATATTATTGCAATGTCCAGGGAGGGCACACCATGCTATCAGCTTATTCATAAGATATTCTCTATGTAAGCTCATATAAATCTCATAAAGTAACATGTTATAAGTACAGAATAAATTGTTTTTATATATGAGATATTATTACCCTTCACAGGGTTAGCACAATTGCCAAATGATCAAAGATTGTAACTCGTTTATAGTGAAGCTTTATATGTGTTCGCAGAGTGGAGGATGACAGATCGTCTGTAGCTTAGTCGGAAGAGCCAGTGACGGGCCACCAAGAGGTCGTGGGTTTGGTTCCTACCAGGCACCGTAAAATCATCTTTTTCCTTGCGAGCAAAAAATACACTCCGATGGTTCTGTGTGCCGACCACTTGGCAATTATGCTAACCCTGTGAAGGGCAATAATATTTCATATATAAAAAACAATCTATCATTTAATATTACCACATCATCAGTTATGATCAGAAAAAATTTCCCGTCTTTAATGTTATAAGTAGGTTTATTGTAAAGGTGTTTTAGATTAAATTTTCATAACAAATTTAACGTTTAGGCCAAGAAATAACATCAATTTAATTTTATATCTATTGCGTAGATATTTTCTATTTATCGAGAGATAAGTTATGTAGAAGAAGTTCATCTACAATTAAGCTAATTCAGCTAAGAATATATCATTTAAGCTAAAGGTAACCTAAAAATACATGGGTTGTTTTTTGAGTAGTGGCCACTATTTATTTTCTAGATATATAGCATACATACAAGGTTCTAAGTTTTATAGGCCTTCCATGTATCTACCAGCGTTGAATACAACATGTTCCCAGGTACGCTGAAGCTTTTAGATACCGTTGGCACTGCCAAATCTCTAGATTGTGCGAAGAGAGCGATCTATTGCCTGACGAAGGTCTTCAACCGTTCGAAAACGAATCCTACGCAGTGTTTTCTTCATCCGAGGGATTAGGTCGAAGTCTCAGGGGCTTAAATTCGGAGAGCATGAAGGCTGGTAGAGCACTTCCCAGCTTCAGCGATTGAACAAATCAGATACAGCTCCTGCTGCATGCGCCCTTGCACTGTCGCACAGACGTGTCTGACGCATTTTCCCGTCCTTCGCTGAAGGCTCTTGCCCAGCTTTCTACTTTTCGCTAAAGTAATGTGGATGCACTGAAAGCCTCTTGCAAACCTTAGTGATACTGTTATGCATTGCGACCTCCAGCACATTCGATTTTTAACCAGCTCCTCTGCTCTTCTTTCGAAAACATGGCAACTGTATGCCGCGACCACTCATTCACAAATGCGCTGTTCCTTTTATCACTGTGGACGTGCATGGAGGAGGAACGGCGAGTTCATTTGCTCTGAAGGAGGGTAGGCATTTAACATACCTGTGGTATAAACGACTTCGCCTGGCTCCGTTTCACAGCGTCGCTAGGGCATCGTTGGCACTACTGAAAAAACAACCCCCGTTTATAGCCTTATTTCATTATCCTCTATATATCAGTCAGATGTTAGTAAAATTTATGTGATTTGACGACGATACTACGCATTAATAAATTAATTGAAAAGGCAACAAATTAACACAGTTTAATAAATTTAAATCGTTTACAGCTGTTTCAATAGCCCTGGGCTATTTTCATCAGAATGGCCAATGATAAAACAATGTGTAATGACAAACCTGTGTTACAAACAGCGGTTACAGGTATAATGAAATGAACAGTAAAAATCAATCAAGCACATGGGTTAGGGGAAATGTCTCTGGTAATGGAACGTAAAGTTTAGAGAAACGTTTCTAGTAGTAAAACATGAGTTTAAAAAGAAATGGACTAATAGTATAAATCAGCAAAAGTTTCTACTGACTCACGGCGTATTTTATCTCATACAGATTAGTTTTATACTACAAGTCTGTTTCTTTAAACCTAAGTTGCATTACCAGAGACGTTTCCCCTAACCCATGTGCTCAATTTATTTTTATTGTTCATTTCTTTATACCTGTAACCGCCGTTTGTAACACGCATTTGTCATTACATATTGTGTATATATCGTCGACCGTTTTGACGAAAATAGCCCAGGGCTATTGAAACAGTCTGTAAACGATTAAACTTAATTAAACTGTGTTAATTTGTTGCCTTTTCAATTAATTTAAAATTTATATAACTAAATATACAGTTCTCATTTTTTAAACTTATCTTTCGGAATCTCAGTACGTTATATTTTGTTTTTACAACTTTTACTAGCTTAGTGAGAACAAAAAACCCGTATTTAATATTTTTACCTCTTTTTGTTTTCAATCAGGAATAGTAAAATTGTTTATTGCGTTTCTTGACAAGATATTATTTACAATGTTTCCTTTTTAAATCATATCAGCATCTGACATTTTTAACAAGCCTATTATTTTTCTCAGAATCCAATTTACGATCTTTATTACTGCGATTTTATTATTTCATAGATTACCGTGAGGTCTCCCTGGCATTTCAATTTCGCATGCTTTCTGGTCTTGAATAAAACTTGATTGATTACATAAACCCTTCATTCCTTCCGTATATAGTCAGCAAAATGAATTGCGCTCAGGATAGATATAGATTAGGATATGTAAGTTTCTGACAAATGTATCCTCCGTACACGTAGTATTCGAATAATTTGTTCCACTGTTCACTTCAATTATGACAAGTCTTCATTTCGTCTATGGGCATGTTCAGAACAAACTGGCTTATTATTTTTTATATGTTATTGCACACAAAGCTTGGATTGGATCGTTCATTACCTTTTGCAAACAGACCGCAGTTACTGTATAGTTTTAAATCGATTCGTTGATGAAGAAAAAATTCCACGTTGCATTACATAATTTCAAGCATCATTGCTCTACAAAAGAGCCTGAATATTTCGCAAGCATTGTCAAAGTTATATAAATGCAACGTATCTAGGGATTCATGTAAAATATATAAATGTAATTTTATTCTACTGATATTATAATTAACCATGAAATAAGTAATATGAATTTGTTGCAGGTTTATCGAAGTATTGAGTACTGGTGGAGTTATAGGCAATCAGGCGTAATTGGTGAAATACTAGATGAGTGACTAAACTTGTTTGTACAGTATTTATTAGCTTGGAAATGAGATAATTTTAAGTACTATTGGTAAAAGATGCATAAATGATAAATTTTTACTATAATGGATGAAAAGCTTATTGTTAATCTGCATGCAAAGAGTATAAAAAAAGAGAAAAGAGAAGGAGAAATAGAGTAAAAACAGAACGGAATAATTCGGAACAAAATTGAGAAATTATAGAATATCCAAAATAATAGACGAAATAAAATCAGATATGAGCCTTATGGAAAATGAACACAAGAAATAAGGAATGAAGAATGCTCGTATTATTTACAGTTACAAGAAAAGTTTCGCTACATTTCGAGAACAACAGCTCCTTTATCAATGTAAATGAGATTTGGTTATTTTGCTTTGCTTTTAGCTCATAATGAATTTTATTACTTATGTTTGCTTACAATCTTTTTGATGAAAATTTGCACGACGTTATTGAAATTTCTTAAAACGAGAGTGACATACACATATCTTATGTGTTTGAGAGCATGTAAACAGAAACTCTTTCCTGCTCCTTATGCATATGCGTATTATTATGCTATATATATATATATATATATATATATATATATATATATATATATATATATATATATTAGATTGTATTAATAGCATATTGTATTTGATTCATTATAAAGCCCTTCATAATTTAAATAAAAATACTTTTTTATTATGTTTAAAATCGTGTATGTTTTAGAACATGCTTCTTATATTCACCTGATATTTATTTTCCAGAAAAAGATGTAGAAAATAAAATACATGTATATTGGGTTTATAATATACATTTCTATGACTCATGTTTGTAATACGTAAATTCGTACATACGCAGTTGATAAATAGGAGGATAAATCAATGAATGCTATATGCTGTTTTCTCATAGGCAATTTTTCAAGAGGTGATTATTGTTTGCTCCGTCCACTTAATGATAGGTAAATACAAAAACTATCCCCCAGCTGAATGTACTATGGCCCGAAAAAGCATTTGTGTGTGTACATAACATACATATAATTTTTAGCTTAACCTCAACTCACACACATGCGTTATCCTCAACATATGTAATTTCCAAGATACGCGACTATTTAATGCAGTATCTGATACACGAGTAAATATCTCGGTTATAAGAACTCAAGCTGTGAAAGAGGCAGCAAGGTCAGAGGCATTGAAAAGCAACCGGAGTTAAAAACTATTTTCAGAAAGATGAGACAATAAATGATTCATATTTGCACCTGTTTCCTAAACTCACAAGCAACAGAACTTCATCACATTCTCTTCTACCTTCATTGATTGTAAGTTTGACTAAATTACCTATAAATTGTTTAAGAGTAGAGTTTTTTCCTAGATGTTTAGTTTTATACAAGATTTCATGCTGAAGCTCGTAATGATGAGGTTCACAAACGAAGTTTCGAAAACGCAATCTCGAGATTAAAATGGCCTGTCTTTGAAGAAAAATGCCGAGATTAAAATGGCCTGTCTTTGAAGAAAAATGCCCTGAAATTCAAAAGAAGAAAGAAGTAACCAGTTCGTAGACCGGCCTTTTTGTTTTCAAATTCACTTCCAGTGCAATTTTATTTTAAACCATTAGAAGCGCCGTTGGAATTCTAGATGTGTTTTGGTTATTTAGTTTTTCGAATATTTTTCGACGTTGGTAGATTAGGCGTCTGAAAAACACTTCAACAAAGTAATATATTCTTGTAGCGTATAGAATTTTAAGATATATGAAGCTTAGATATGTTGACCAAGTGTAGGTTTTGATATTTTTTAAAAAATATTGTATGTAAAATAAGGAATTCGAAATTTTGCTAGCTGGCACTGTATACATTTCTGTTTTGAAATTAAATTATTTTGAGTATTTACAGTATCGAAATATGTCAGTACCTACGGAGATAACGAGACATGATATAGGGATGTTATAATATTTTTTTTCAAATGCGGTAGATTCTGATGAAATTATTAAAAAACATTTAATGGAAAAAGTATTTATAGGTTTTAAGGACCGAAAAGCTGAAAAAAATATTTTTTTTTTTGCATTCATATAAGACTGCGATATTTGAATATCGAAACCTTTTCAAAAAACTTAATATATTCATTTATGCTGCGTGATTATTGAAATTTTAGTTGTATAACGTGTTTAGTTTTCTGTGTATTTTTCAGAGTTTGACCCATTTTGTTGTTTGTTGCTGAATATTTCTAAAAATTATATGAAACCTTTCAGTTTTCTAGCGTCTTTAGCGGAGAAATTTTGGCACTACGTGAGAAGAAAAAATTGCCATACCCCAAAACTCTCATAGTTTCACGAAATTTTATTTTACATATATATGAGGTTTATTTACCCCCAGAAATGGGTAAATTTAATAACTTAAATCAATCGTGATTTAAAATCCAAGTATTAATTTATTTTTTTCTATTTAGTAATTTTTCTGATAAATCATTAGAGATATGATGGATTCAATGATTTTTTCTGCCAAAATGATTGTATAAACTCCACATACGGTAAGAATAAAAATATTTTAAGAAAAGATATACCTACACATAATATACATAAAATTTTTACCAATATAACTGGAAAGTAAGGATTCAACAACTAAAAACAAATAATCAAAAAGTGAAAAGTAATCAGTCAAGATTTGTGGAAAGTAAGTACTAATTAAGAATTGAAAAGTAAGTAGTTAAGAATTGAAAAGTATGTCATTAAAAATGGAAAATTAAGTCATCAAGAAATTTAAAAAAAATGATTTATTAACAACTTTATAAAGTAAGTGCTGTTTTTTCCAGATCAAACCATTTACTACTTTAAAAGAATATTTGGGGTTGTATTGCTACTGAATTGTTACACGTTGTTATTTCATGCAAATATTAGAATTATTGCTATAAATATGATGGCATAAAAATTATGATTAACGAAAATAAGTTTTAAATATCTGGGTTCTCGATCACGTGATGGAGCTCTTTTTGACTGATAGAAGTCCGGGAAAACCTTAAATTAAACTCGACCCAATAACCTTCAGGTTTCGGTCTTGATGTTCTACCTTCCCAGCTACTTTGAGCACCACTGTTTATCTTTTAAATTCCGTACTTATGATATCAAATCGGGTCTTTTGCATTAAAACAGAAGGGGTTGTGGGAGTATTAAACCAATCGAATTATTTTCTTCACACTCACACTAATTTTGACTAATACTGGAATTTTGTGATCCGTAAGTGTTCTGGAAAAAAAGAAAACAACTATAACTCAGGTTGACCTCGAAGCAGTGATTGTATGATTACCAAAACTATTATCACGACCAACTCAATAAGAATTATTATAGCCAGTCTAGTTTTTAAGGTTAATTATCCTTTTCATCAAAAAAAAAATGCCATTGACTGGAAAATAAAGCAAAAACAAATTAAATTCTATAAACATAATGAAACTGACATCTACTAAGTAATAATAAATATTAAAAATAGCATAAAAATCAAATTTTCTTTTGCCATCAGTACCGACTATAATTCAACAGTTTCTTTCTTAACAATATGTTATGGAATCATTGTTATGTCATCAAAATTGTTATGGAATCTCCTGATGAAACTTCGTATTGTTTTGTTAACTTCCTTCTTATTAGAACATAGCTTTAAGCGTTCGTGTTTTTTGTTGAATTTTTTCTGCTATTCTGGAAAGACATTCTGCCATCGTTTTAACCCTTATGAAAACAACCAGGCTAACTTTACTCCACAAATCGAATCTTAACGAAGAGTATAAATAGATATTAATAAGAATTGTATACGGGTAAATATTCAATAAATATTCATAAAGAATACTTCTATTTTTTATATAATTTACAACGCTGCAAATGGTATTTTGCTCATATGTTACGGATTAACTGGACATTCGGTTTTCCGAACTCGGATCAGGTCCTGTACGGTAAATCGAGTCTACTCTAAGATGTTAAATGCAGACTTATACCCTAAGTTAGTGGGAAGATAAATTGGAGTAATTGCATTTATAAGAAATTAACGTCTTATTAAATTACACTTAAAAACGTGCAAAGCTCGTTCGCCGATAAGACTGCTATACTCTACGAAAAATATATGTTATATTATCAGTTCTAAGATACTGCAAGTATTTGAAGCGGACGGTGGTGGTGAGGGAAAAAACTCTGGTTTCTTTTTACAATAACCTCAGTCTTTTTACGGGTGGCCTTAAAAGCCTTTGCCTTTGAGCTATACAGAATTACCTTATCATTTTTTAAGGTTACTTCTCTTTGAATAACACGCCTCGAATAAGAACATTAAATATGCTAAAGTGGTTTTTACGAGAAACGTATTATAGACGTAAAATATTGGAAACCCATCAGATAAAACTCATGTCGCAATCAGTTTTGTGTTGTATTTTCACGAAGTTGAGGTAATTTTAGGAAAGTTACCCAAGGAGAAATTTAGCAAAGTAGTTTTAGAAAATTCTAACGATTCGTATTCTCTAATGAATGGCCATAACATATTAAACGATTTTTAAAACGAGTTCGAGAATATAATTCTTCATTTCAGTTCAAAAGATTTATCGATATTAAATTATTGTTAATTTCTATTACATACATATACAGTAAAACCTCTCTAAAACACCATCTTTCCTCGAAACGAATTTTTTGCACTCATAAACTCAATACAAAATCAACCTCCATTCAGAGACTCTCACAAACCATTCTCCATCTAAAAGCAAGCACATTTTGGAAACTGAAAAACGAGGAAATTTCTCTTTATGTTAATCTTCCGACTTTAATCGGAGTAAACTATTAATCAGTGACCTTCCCCTTCAATATTTCGTTGTTAAAGAACTTTTTTTTATTTAAATTGAATTTACATTTTAGAACAATTCTTTTTCGTCCATTTTGGCTATCAGTCCGATTCCGAGGAAGGATCCTATCACAGGAACTTAAAGAAAATAAACAAAAAAACACCCCCCTACATACTGGTTTTAGGAATCACTCAAGAATGTCAATATTATATTATTTTAATTAACATAATATAAAACATTAAGGTTATATATATAATATATCAAGATTATATAATACATTAAGATTATATAATACATCAAGATTTTATAAAACCTTAAGATTAAGATTATAGGTATATATGTATAATATTAATGAAAACTTTAGTATCTATAGAAGACTATAAAATATTTCACTTTTTATCTCAAATTTCAAAATTATCTAGGAAAAAATTGTAACAGAAAAAATCGTAATATCAAAACAAGTTACAATTCTTCCCTTTTTTTAAGGTTGGAAATTTCACAGCTTGCAATAAAATATCAAATTACAAATTAGTTTCTTTTAATTTGATAATTTTCTTGCTAATATAACACAAGTTTTGCCGTTTATGTTTCTGTTTGCTGTTTCTTTTTGGTTTTACGGCTCAAAGACTACAGTGGTCATGCTGCGCCGGGACCTACTGTTTTCCGAGGAATCCGAACCTCTTAAGGCCTGGGGAACCAAACCCCGGACTACAGTGAGCAGTGCGATCTTTATGAGATCTCTGAGTAAGCGTTCTTTTTGCACTGCTGGGAGTCGAACCCGGATTAGCCGCGCAATAGGAGAACGCGTTACCACACTGCGCCACCGCAGGGCTGCCGTTTATGTAATTTCAATTATTTTTCGTGTAATTTCATGATTATCCCCGCTTTATCACGGAAATAATACGAAATAGACCATGTAGAATTTGGTGAAACTGACATTCTTTTTCTTGCCAATGGAACCTAAGTTCGATTTTGATAAACATATGTATGTTTTTAAGACTATAGTAGTCTGGTGACTAAATTAAGTTGATGAGTTGGTTGCAGATGACACATTGCTGAGTTTCACGATGCCGTATACTGTATAAAGCTTCACAATTAACCAAGATTACAATCAGACGGCAATTCTTTCTTGTTTATATTACTTAGCTCTGCTGCATGAGAGACATATTATGAACAGAAGGGTAATCACTACGATTTGTGTTCATGTATCTAGTACCATCACGAAATGGATCTGATATCAGTTTCAGAGTTTCCAATTCTCTACGTCACCTAAATCTGTATTTGAAGAGAGAAGACAGCAATTCTTATTAATAGTACGTTAATTAATTTTAGTTGTGTATATTAACTGTATTCGAATACGAATTTATATGAAATTTCCTAAATCTTTTCTTGTTGCAGGCTCTCCCATTTCTAAAAGAATCATCTGGGTCGTAGTTTGTTTCATTATTGCTTGTACATGTTATTATTGCAGAGATATTGAATAACGAATGAAAATAATTTTATTGGATTTTGAAGGTAAAATTAACTATAAAACTAATGACGTAAATTGCATCGAACATTTTCTTGGATAATTCCCGTTAAACAGCTCATAAAATAACTCATGAGACAATTGTTCATAAATAAAAGTATGAAAAAATTTTCATAAATAAAATTATGGAACAATTTTTCGTAAATAAAATTACGAAATGATTTTTCAAAAATTCTTTGTCTAATATTTACCAATTACATTTGATTAAATAATAAGAACACGTACGTGTTTAGGTTTGCTAATTATCAGTAGAGACATCTTAATTATTCCGACTATTTTTATTACGCCATATTTTTATAATTTTTTGATTTATTAATTTTAACTAATTTTCAATGGTCATCCAAATATATATTGTTACAGATAATGAAAGAGTCAAATGATCAGATATTTGTTAACCTTCTACGTATAATTTAAATTTATAGTATAGCAATGTTTTTTTTAAAGTATTCGAGCAATGTAAAAAAAGTTTAATAACAGAAGATGTTCAAAATCCTAGACAAGAATATTAAAAGATGGTAATTTTACAGCAATTTTGCACTCGGCTGTGGTTTGTCTTCGTTAAAAATTGAGAAAGCAACACATGCGTAGATTTTAGTTTTTAATTTAAACGATTAGTGAACGTTGAACAGCTGTGGCAAGGTTATAATCAACGGAAGTTTCGGAAACTTTCCAGAAAGCTTGGATATTATTAACAATATAAACTTTTTCTGGTAGTAATAAAAGGTAGTCCAAATCCTGAATCCTAATTCATCCTGAGACTCGAAGTTTTCTCTAATAAGATCTCTTGATGGAATGGGATTGTTGACAATACTATAACTATATCAAAATGAATATGCTAATTATTTTTCATTAAAATCATTAAAAACAAAAAATTGAATCTCCATAAACTCAACTTTTATTTCTATAATAAAGTGACTTCATTTCCTACTATTTTATATTCTTACCTCTGGAAGAGGGTTTCGCAACAAGCTGTGCTTTCCACACTCTTCTATTATAAACTTGCACAACAGAAGCGGGAAATACTTTTGCATTAGTTCAGTATAGACAATTCAACAAGTATCCTCAGAAAGTATTCGTTTCGTATGCTGCGCAATAGGTTAAATTAATTAACTATCATTATTTTTACTAGTAGTAAAATTGGAGATCCGGTTAAAAGCAACTGACTTTAGGTCGCTGGGATTTTAAGCTATAGATGTTTTGGTAGAAAACGACGCTATATCCCATGTACAAAAATAAAATTTAGCCATTTGTTACTGAAGCCGTGGTTCTCAAAACTTTTTATCGTATAAAACCTTTTCTTATCACGTGCCTAGCCACCGAACATGACTATAAACTTTACTTAGGGCTATTATTTATCAATGCTTGGGCAAAAGCATAAAAACAAGCAATAAATCAATATAAAAAGATGGATAATACACCTTTATTGTTACTAGATATTGGTTGCGGTTAGATATTATATATATATACACTACTATATCGAAGGAGATGGTTATGGGAAAAATTATAGAATTTAGAGATTTTCTCGAAAATTTCGGCGATATTTTATAAATTGCTTACGAAATCACGAGGTTTCGCCGAACATATTTTATGAGACACTGCTTTAAAATATGGATGAGTAAAGGAGCATATGATAAGGAGGGAAACTGCGTACTTTTTTTTGAAGCACGAATTTTAGTCATATAAAATTTTTCAAGTAAGAATTCCGAAAAGTGGGATGAAAGCATTTTCAAATTCAGCGATAAACTGGATATGCGAGTAGGCAAAGTATTTTCAAAAATTTTTATGCGACTTTTTGCTTTCATATTTGGTCAGGGGAACAGATGCGATAGTTTTATTTTAACATTGTTGACTTTCCTTTTGTTTCTAAAATTGATTTGCATATCGCATCAGTTTTCAGAATATTCTAGAATAACATCAGTTTTCGTCTTAATATTAAACTTAAATTTCTATTCCCAAGACTCTTTTCATCACACCATACAGGTAATTATGTTTTTTTTTGACAATCACTTACAAATACGAACTGTCTCACATTGAATAGATTCATCGCGTTTCACGCCTACTTGAAGAAATTGCAAACCAACATTAGCCAACGCGGGAACTTGTAAAATCAATGGCTACTTCGCATTATTGGAAGAATAATCGTAATTTTTAAATATTAGAGCTTAAAAATCGCTTACTACATATGTAACTTTACCTCTTTTTTTGGGATAAATAATATCGTAAGGTATTATTACTCTTCTCAGGGATAACACAATTGCCAAATAATGATCAACATACAAATAATAAAATTTATTCATCGTAATGAATAATATTCATTCCCAGTTTTTTTACCTTTTTTTAATAAATCATCCTATAGACTCTCCTATTATATAACAACATTAAATTAACAAATACATAAATTTTTTCATATCGCTCTAGGAAGCGAAACTATAATACTTACAAAAATCTAAAACCTGATATCTGTACATTTTTTCATTTCATCCTCATAAATAACAAGCTAAAGAAAAATATAATTCAAATATATGTTGCTGTTTAAATAAATCGAACACTACGCAGATTAAATTAAACAACAATATCAATCAACGTTTATTGGCGTAGTGATACCAACGCCGATGTTATGGCGTGATTAGATGGTGAAACGTTCGAAAGAAAATAAATATTTCTGCCTTCGGTGGGACCTGAACCCACGACCTTCCGTA
>QLNU02015360.1:274328531-274360342 GCA_006491805.2 Dysdera silvatica
GAAGACATACTTGCAAAATTCTTTACCAAATGTCTTAACAGCGGTAACATACCAAACCAATGGGATTCTGCAACAGTAATTCTTTTGCATAAAAAAGGTGATAAAGAGGATTTGAAAAATTACCGACCAATTAGCTTGTTACCTGCTATTTATAAAATCTTCACAAAAGTGCTAACACATCGCCTGCAGAAAAAATTAGATGCAGCTCAACCAAGAGAACAAGCTGGATTTCGAAGTGGATTCAGTACAGTGGACCATATTCAAGTATTAAGAGAATTAATTGAAAGAACACATGAATATGAACTTCCATTGTGTGTGGCATTTATTGACTATGAGAAGGCCTTTGACTCTATTAAAACATCAGCAGTCATCAACTCTTTAAGATCAACAGACATTGAGGATGTGTACATTGACATGGTGAAACGTGTGTATAAAAATGCAAGTGCAAAATTTCGGTTACATAAAGATACCAAAACTATCAAAATTGGTAAAGGTGTGAGGCAGGGAGATACCATTTCTCCAAAACTTTTTACTTCAGCTTTACAGATGATTTTTCAGCAGATAAATTGGAATAACAAGGGAATAAAAATAAATGGTGAATATTTAAATCATTTGCGGTTTGCTGATGACATTGTTATTTTTTCAACGAACCCATTAGAACTCCAAGACATGGTACAGGAGCTCTCAACTAGAAGTAAAGAAGTTGGACTCAAGATGAACCTACAAAAAACTAAGATCATGTTCAATAATTTCGTAGAGGAAACAAAAATACAAGTTGACAACATTGAGCTAGAAATTGCTGATTCATATATTTACCTTGGCCAGCTGATTTCAATGGATGGCAACATTATGAAAGAACTCAACAGACGTATTAAACTTGGCTGGAGTGCATTTGGAAGAAACAGTTTTATCCTGAAGGGGAAATTGCCTTTGTGTCTAAAAAGAAAGGTCTTCAACCAGTGTGTATTGCCAGTCCTCTCTTATGGATCAGAGACATGGAGTCTAACAGTTGGAGCAATACGAAAGTTACAGACAACGCAAAGGAGCATGGAGAGGTGCATGCTTGGAATAACTAGGAGAGATCGAAAAAGAAACACTTGGGTGAGAGAGCAAACTAGAGTAGAGGACATCATTGTTAAAGTAAAAGGGCTGAAATGGCGATGGGCTGGGCATATTGCAAGAAGAACTGATCAACGATGGACAACAGAAATTCTGAACTGGATTCCAAGAGACCACCGAAGACCTAGAAAACGTCCTCAAACTAGATGGGTGGATGAAATAAGAAAACAGGTTGGGGTGACGTGGAAGCGAATTGCTCAGGATAGACTTGTGTGGAAAGCATTTGGAGAGACCTTCATCCAGCAGTGGATAGATAATGGTTGAATATGATGATGATGATGATGATGATTAACACACACAACTGTTGCATTTGGGCTGCGACTAATCCACACGCTTGTTTACAAGAGTCCCTTCACTCACCAAAAATCACGGTGTGGTGTGGCTTTACGGCATTTTATGATCGGTCCTTACTTTTACGAGGAAAATCACCAAAGTGGACCAGTGACCTGTTCCGTCAATGCTGACAAATATGCCGATATGCTACAGAACTTCGTGGCTCCACAACTGCAGCAACGAGGATGTCTCGATTCGACCAATTTATGCAGGACGGTGCACCACTCTACATTGGACTTAAGGTACAGCGTGTGTTGCGGCAATATTTCTCTGACAGCAGAATCATTAGTCGTGCATTCCCCACAGTATGGCCACCTAGGTCGCCCGATCTCAATTCTTGTGACTTTTGGCTGTGGGTATTTCTTAAAGGTGTCGTGTATCAAGGACGTGTCTCCGATATCGCAACATTGAAAGATCGAATAACTTTACAGGTGAGATAAATTAATTCCGATATGTTGCGAGCTGCCGTGGAAAATATCATGCAACGTATACAGTGCTTGAAACATCACGATGGTGGTCATATTGAACCTCATTTGTAAGTAACAATCATTTGTTGTTGATAAAATTGATGTGTGCTGTGTTGTTTGGCATTTGCTCATTCATTATTAACACTAATACATTTGTGAAGCGCCAAAATTCCCCCTGGTGGCGACTTTTGGTATTAATTTTTTTTCTTTAGAAATCGAAATCCCATGGTCCACTATGTACGCCCACCAAATTTGGTTGTTTCGTCCAATACTTTACTCGCTAGAGGGCTCTGAACACCGCACGTTATTTTATAACCATCCTGTATTATAGACTTTTTAATATATTATAGTATTTTTTAATGTATTATAGAATTTTTGATGTATTATAGTATTTTCAATTTATTTTAGTATTTTACGTAACTTTTACCTTTGAATAGAGGTTATATTTCATCTCTTACAAAATTTTATGTACAACTTCACCGTTTCCGGCGCAGAAATACGCTTGTTGTCCTTGTGATGTAATTTCAATCAATAACCAAATGTAAATTCGTAGAGTAACGTTAACCTGCCGGTAACGTTTTAGAGGCGAGTCTCACGCTGAAATGTCAGTTGCAGTACCACCAATGCTCGAAAACACGGGATTGCATGTGTTTTCTTTATTGTCAAATACAAGAATTTGGTCGTGTTTGTAAAGAAAGCATTTTGATTTAAATTTTGTCATTTTAATTTTGCGGTAAGAGTTTTCATTTTAATTTCGTTTCTTTGCTGCCGTGCTTCAATGTAAGGAACAAGCAAAACAACCCCAATACATAAGTATTTTAATAAATTATAATGAAATATAAAAGTTCGTAATGACTAAGCACGATAATAAACGATAAAAGAATGAAATATGCGAGGTAGAATATTAATAGTAAAAAAAGTACGCAAAAGTTCAATAATGCTATATTTTCAATAGATCTGTTAAAGTTCTCGTGCTAAAATACTTTCTATCAAACTCAACTCATCCTGCTCTGTTTAAGAGTGTCTATAAGATTTTATAAAATTAACTCTCAATGATTTAGAACAGTATCTCTGAGCCACTGAAGGTTACAAGATGTATAGAACATTGCAGTCCGTCTTCCTATAGAGAATCATAAGTATGCTGTGTAAAGTTTAAATCAGGTGATCTGGATGACCATTCCATTCGGATGCGTATTTCACTCTATAGGTATTGGTCAACCGGTAACTTATTGAAGATTAGTAACAACATTGTAGTGCGTAGTTTGTAGTGTCGGGCAGAACGTACTGACGCATTTCAAACGGATGTCGCTATCATCGTTTTCAGAAATGGATTGGGGTGTACTCTTAGGGATGTCAAGTCGTAGCGCCACCTATTGGCAAAAAGTATACGAGAAAATAGTCGAGAAATGAAGGGAAATTGAAAACGGGAAATTAATTAATGGAGTTTAATGGAATTCTCCACGCATTACTAAAACATGGAGTAACCTTATGATCATTAACAAGGTTGTTAGATTGTTTATAAATATGGA
Organism: Dysdera silvatica; assembly: GCA_006491805.2. Classification (NCBI taxonomy): domain Eukaryota; kingdom Metazoa; phylum Arthropoda; class Arachnida; order Araneae; family Dysderidae; genus Dysdera; species Dysdera silvatica. The sequence continues at coordinate 274,331,980 of QLNU02015360.1, forward strand.
AAGCTTATAGAAAGTTTAATTCAATGATCTAGATTGACAAATGGTAGAGGTTTCCAAAAATTTAAAGTCGTGATTATTCTCCCGTTAATACAAGAGATAGGGAGAATTTTTGAAAAATCCGGCCCTTTCAATATATTTTTTTATTCGTTTAGCTGGAATTTAAGAGTAAGATTAATTTGGACTTGCATATGAACAACTACATTCATAAAAATTTGATACACCCCAATAATTGAAGAATAGAAATATCGTCTTTGAACTTTGAATAATTAATTTGATTGAAAAGGTACGTAGCAATCTGAAAATTGTCTTTTTTAAATTTCATGCAATTATAACGAAATTTTTATGAAAATATGAGAGGATTACTGATTCAGAAAACTCGCCCTCTGCAAAATTAGAGAGAGAGAGAGTCGTAGGAAAGGAATTAGGAAATTTCGTTATATATTGTACGATAAGATCAAAACCACTTTTCACACAGATTGATTTTAAGATCACGATCGCGCAAGAAATGTCGAAGAGAGAGGGTGAATAAATTTGTAAAGCGCGAAAACGTAGAAATAAAAAGTGGCCATTTTGTGGTCAATGAATTGGCAGGGTTAAAAGTGGAGGGAGGGAAACGGTGTAAGACTTTTTAAGAACAGAACAAATTAACTTGGATGACTTTTAAGTTAAACTTTCTGTAAGCTTTTAATATTGATGAACAATCTAACAACCTGTTGCTATGTTTATAAACCTACTTCAAGCTTCAGTAATGTGTAGAAAAGACTCCATTAAATTCTTCCTCTCATTAATATTTCCCTTTTTCGTTTCGTTTCATCTCTAGACTGCCAAAATATTTCTGACAATAAGTGGCGCCACCACCAGACAACCAACAGTAGCATAAAACAATAACACTCAATGCTCATCTGGAATTCACTCCAGCCGATTCCTGGCGAAGGACAGCATCGCCTATCTAGAACGATCGATACGCTCTAAAACACTGTTAATCGATATATAATCTTTAATATATATAGTATATCATGAAATTCTTCGTCGATTTTTATGTTCAATAACTTATGGACCATGTAAATTTGGACGGACTTTATCGCCCATCAGCACGGAAGCAAGATTTGTCTCCAAAAGACGGACAGAGATACATTCAGGGTTTAGTATTCAGTAGAAATATCTGACAACTGTTAAGATACTTCCTGGAAGGACATGAAGATTTGTGCGGCCATTAATTATTCATCTCAGCCCTCACTGACTGACTGTAACCTCCATAACTTTTCCTTTCCAGGATGCGAGTGGGATCGTATCGAATTCTAGGTTCTTTCAAATCACTACCCGATGGAAATCACTTTGGAGGCTGCATTGGGACTCATCGGGAAAAAGGAAATCGATCTTATCATTGTGTATCGAGTTGAGAAAGAGACGAGCTCTAACGATCAATTCAATCGAATCTGTATTTCGGAAGGCGAGAGAAATAAACAAACAATTAGCCTTTTTATAAACAGATTATCGGTTTGAAGTCTTTGGAACGAGGTTGACTTAGGAACAGCTCTTCTTGAATATGCGATGCTTAAAGACAGATGTCATGCTGTATGTGACTTACGAGTCTATTATTTAAAGAAAGAAAGGGTCTTCCTTCACGGATATTGTAAGCTTAGGGTCTGCTAAATAGACTACTACGTTCTTCTTTAAATGGGGGGCGTGAATTCCCGGCGAACGAAGCTTACTTGAAACGGCTATCTCTGTCGGCGAAGACAGGTGATCTAAAGGGAAATACTATAATGCGAAGTTCTACCTCATTTACTGACATAACTTAACTATCTTAACAAATGTCACGGGACTGCAAATAAGTACTAGGAGGTAGGTAATATACATAAAATATTTATTAATAGCTAAACATAACATGAGACTAGTAGAAAGCATGAAAAATGATAATTGTGATAACTTCGTCTGAGGCTTAACTATGGCGCGGCTAAACATGCCGACATCTATTAAATAGCTCATCTGAAGTGTGCTTACATTAGTTTCCTCTCTAAATTGCTGACCTTTCGACACTTTTTTTTATTCTAACAATTTGACTACGGTAGTAGCCTATCTTGGGTATTACACACATAAAACAATCAATTATGACTGATTTATTGAAGTTCATTTTAGTTTTGGAACACATATTGCAATCCATAGCAATCATTACGAAATACATTATCAACAGCAATAATATCCAATAATTAAACTGTCATGTGACTATCATTAATTATGTTGCGTAACTAACTCTATATGTCTAATCTGACTCTTAGGGGAAGATTGCCGGAATTGACGAGACGTGATCAAAATATATTATTCTCTTATCCGACTCTCGCGAAGAATTCGCCTCGATATCTCAGAAGTTTGCTATAGCTGTACGAGAGGCATATCAATTTGGTCGACATCACTTACGGAGAACGTACGCAGTCCAAGGGAGCTACATGACCTCACTTTTAAAATATTGCTTTACCATCTTTGGGTCCTATCTGGTACTGATCTCATACTGACTCTGATCTTATGCTTTTCTGCCCTGAAACAGGTTAAGCTTTCTAAAACTTTCAGAGTAAAAATGGCGTTTCGACCTGTGATTGGTTATTGGCTTAACCTATCAGCGAGGTGTCTTGCGGTTTTGGTGCAGGGAGGTCCAGATTTCCCCTGCGGCGGACGCGTCCGTGGAAAGGCAATAACTTCTATTAATATTTACGAGGTTTCTTCAATTGACGTAAACGACTTTTATGGATAGGAATTCTATGTACAGACCTTTGAATTATCCAATTAGCAGGGTTTGTATTGTGCAGACGCAACCCTAAAGAGACGGCATGTCCAGGCGCGGTGATCAAAACCAGGGCAGTCTTTATGCGTCTGTTCTTTACTTACGCCATAAAATCTTGGACTATTCTAGAGACTTTTAGGTTCTACAAAAGGATGAGAGAATTGTAGGAAGGGTATTATTCATGAAACATCACTCCGAAATCGCATGAAAAGATACTCCGGGCTAAACGGAGGGACCCTGGTTCGAATCCAGGATGGGGAAAGCGTCTCTTTTTCTCCAAAATTACATAAGCTCTAGTTTGAGCTATATATATACGTGGGTGGCAAAAATTATTGTATAATAAATTCCCCCACGAAAAACTCACAAAAATCTCGCCCCGGAGGCTTTTCTGTGTTGACCATTATTTGGCAATTGTGTTATCCCTGTGAAGGGTAATAATATCTTACATGAAACATCTTCTTGCCGCCGTTGCATTGTAAGGGAAAGTGAGTGCTTTCTTTTATGGCTTAATGTGAAAATTTAAGGGGAAAATATACAAATTACAACAAAACTTTGTTACAGGACGATCTTTTTGTAACAATATGTTCCCCAAATACCTAAGAATATGTCTTCTGGAGACTGCATGGTTTGCTTTATAACTATTCTAAAGAAATTTTTGACTCTATGTTTTGCATTTAGCCAGCTGGTTATCTCTGAGGAAAAATACCCGATTTCGAGTCAGCCTATTTTACTTCATCTGATTTCTTTACTCAAATGATCTTTTCTGTTTATTTTAAAACGGTAATCTCGAATTCGCCAAAAGATGACATGAACACGAATTGTAGTGGCTGTACTAATGAGTTGACTTTTACACTGCACAAATCCAAGGGAGGAAGTGTGTTTAATAGAAATTTTGTAATTACAGATTTGACATCTGCGTAGGTTTTTATGTGCAATATTTCAATCAATCAATAAAATCAATCAATTTTATTTCAAACTCAAGGGTAAGAAAGAAAAACATACAAAAAAACTAGAAAGTTTTAAATATATAAAGTAGAGTTGTTTGATGGATGGGAAAAATCCAACAGAGCTGGCTTTACAGGTTCCAAGCACACACCTCCCAAAAAAAAAGAAAGAAAGAAAAAAATGACAAGGGACTTTTTTGCTTTTGTATTGGTCTTGCACAGGTTTAAGAATTAATTTAATGAACTTTGTTTTATCATAGATTAAGTCAACACAAACAGTTAAATGTTTAATTAAAATAAGAATAAATTAACAGCGAAAACGTTATTTTTTCATGTTTATCAAATTCTGTGAGTAGATTGACAAAATTTGGCGAGCGCATTGGAGAAATTTGGCCGAAACTTTTGCATAAAAACGTAACGTAACTGTTAAGCAAAAATCATGATATTTTTGTTCATTTGTAAGTTTTACGACGCAAGGACAACGCTGCGCCCTAATCTACATTTTTTTCAGAGGAATCCGAAATTCTTAAGGCATAGGGAATCAACCCCCGGACTATAGTGAGCAATTTGTTGGCAAACTTTTTTTTGACACAGTTGGGAGTCGAACTCGAGATACTGGCACGCTAGGTGAACGCGTCACCACTTCAGGGCCCCATGAGCAATTTCATGGGTTTAAACTCAGTAGAAACCTCCCTAACGGAAAGAGGGGAAGTTTGAACAAAACATTCGTTCCTGTTTATTGTGGTTTAGAAAAGAATTCCACTAAAAACAACAGATACTTTTATATAAATGTCCGTTCATAAGATTTTAGGTTTGTTACTGATTAATAATGCGTATAACCTTCGAAAATTAGATTTCTCAGAAAACGTAAAACAGAACTTTTACTTCTGCAAATATATTTCGTATTTATAGAAATTTGCCATATATTAACATTAAAATCTGAAATAAATGGGCGGTAGTACAACTTTGGGAAACATTCGACTAGGTATTTCTAACGGTATAGACTCTTCTTTTTTCCAATAGGTAGGAATAGAAGACAAACATTTTTAAACCTCTATTTTTGAAAGAAAGATTTACTTAGCGGACCGTTTCGAACGAAATACTAAAGCAAATTTGTGGATTATTTTTAAAACACCTGCTCTGTCTCAGAAAGGGAGAATTGTTCTGCCAAAAACTACTTAGAAATTTGCAGCACTGAACAAATTACTCCTTCAAATTATAAATCAAGCTAATAGAAATGTAATAACTAAAACAATATAGGCCTACTTTTCCTGGTTTTTAATATTTTTCTACTCCGTTTAATACGGAAGTCATGAATAAAAATCAAGGCCGTGTTCTTTGTACGTGCCTAGCTTCTGCTCACGATAGTGAAAAATGATATTTTTAGTATTAGGCTATTTAAATTTCGAATTGAGCTTTCCTTTATCGTTATCTTTGTTGCTGTATACATGCCTGCTTACGAAAATAAAACTCCATTAAACCTTTCACAATGCTTATGAGATTAGGTGAAGTTACATTGGAGGTATTCAAGTCTTGGACAATCAGTTGAAACTACTTTTTTTTAACTATCTCTCGTGATCTTATGAGGAGTTTACAGCTATTAAGAATCATAAGAATATGGTGAATAGGCCTAAGGAATAAAATATATTTTGGTGACTTGGTTCAGATTGATTTCGGGGTGGATGGTATAGACTTCTATTGATGAGAAAGATTGGAACTTTCTGAATAAACTGAAATGAAAAGATTAAAACATGGCAAGGTATTGCATTGGTTTCAATAGGACCATGCATAGTTTCTCTGAGAATGAGTTGAGAAATAAAGTGAAAATGATAAAATTCTAACTCATCTGAAGAAAAGGTTTAGTATCTTCATTGCTCGAATGTGATATTTGAGAAATTTAGGCATTAAAATGACAAAATATGCGAACAATTGATAAAAATGTGAGGACTGAGAAAGATATAAGATGAAAATTTCAAGGCTGGATGTGATTATACGAAATCAAAAAGGCACAGGAGCATTACAAATAAAGACCTAGAATGTGTTGGGTGAGAGATCAGCTGCATAGTTAAGGTTAAAGCCTATGAAAGAACATTAATGTTTTGGATAATATAGTTAACGAAGGAACCACTGATGAAATTTTAAACCTTATCTGGATTCAAGAAGCATAACAACGTCTGTCCTCGTTCCATAAACTGAAAACCATCATGCATAGTGTAACTGGCTATTTCGGCAGATGGGATGGCCTAACATATTTCACATAATTAAATATAATGCTTTTATTAAAGGAATGTTTAACGTTGTAACGTCTGGTGCTACATTTTGAATTTATCGAACTGAATTTGTATACGTTTTCCTCAAAGATTAGTTCGAAATACCTCTCTTCCTTTCGCATCAACAGAAAAACCTGCTGTGACTGTTCCCTCAAATCTTTCACCATTTTACTAAAATTTCAAGATTTCCTCTGCAACAGTTCAAAGATCAACTGCGGACCACACATATAATGCTATGTGTGTCGTTCCCAGAGGCATAAACTACAGTTTAAGCCCCACGTTTAACGCTATAGAAATCGTAAAATTCTGAAGTTTGACCGTACAAATGGTCTGGACGAGATCTGTCATCACACTAAGCTCTTTAATTGCCGTAGTCGGAATGATGTTCAGCAGCCCCTACTGCACCTGCAAATCCACTTTCATGCGCTTGCGTAAATCTCTTCATCCAATAGAATCTCTACTTTCCAAGTAACTCCTCCCATTAAAACTTTAGGCAAAACTTCAGGACACTGGAAATTGTGTGTTTCAAGACCTCGCCCTGAGGCTGAATAGCGGCACCCTGCTTCGTGCCGTGTGAACAGAAATATTGTTTTAATCTTAGCTCTCCGTGAGACTCAGAACTTTATCAGTACATGGAGGTAAACACTTCCTCTGTTTGGTTAAGGTGAGGATCGAAGTCCCTCCTTGGAAATGTTTTTGTATTCTCGTCTTCGAGAAGTATCTTCAGTTTCGTAGCATTTTAAGTATATATACAGCTACGTATGTAAATAAATACGAAAAAGCACCTAAACGCCTCATACTTGGATAACTACGTACCGAACTTCGGTCACTACGTTACGTTGTCTACTCCTAAAAAATATCATTGGCATCTTTACGTCTAAAACTGATTTTAGTGTAACATGTTTCCATAACCCGCTTTTCTAGTTCAAACCACTGAGCTAAATTACAACTGCAGTGCGGACTGCCTATAGCACAGCAGTACCTGAAGCCGTTTTTTTTGCTGCGAAAGCATACACTTCGTAAGCGAGTTAGGCAAACAATCTGTGAACGCGCACCGAAAGCTGTAGCTGACAGTTGAAAGCGTAGTGCACATTTTTATTTTTGCCATCAATTTATTGTATGATTTGTATTTGATTAAAGTTTTTCGGTTAAGCGAAGTTCGGGTGACTGGGGTACTTCTGTTAAAAAAGTAGGTGTATTATTTACGCGTTTGTAGCCTCTTTTCCGGATCCCTTTAATAATACCCGCTGTTAAAAATTTACATTTAATTTAAAGATACACACAGTAGTTGTGGAATATTGTATTTTAAATTAGCTTTTTTCTATACTGTGATATATATATGTGATTATATATATAGATATGATATATACTGTGATATATATGTGTTTTTTTTAACTTCAAAAATTGTAAGTTCGACTTTTATATACCATATGTATGCCATAGAATTTTTTAATCACTTGAAAACTAACTAATCTTTGAAGGTTAATTAACTAAAGCATACACTAATGATCATTAATTTATAAATTTGTAGAAAAACACAAAAATAAGCGTTGAATATCGGTCTGTTAACTGAGTATATAGTTCTCAACTAAAATCCAAATTATTCTTACTTCTTAACACAATTTGAAGATAAAAGACATTTTCACTAAATGTCCTGCGTTATTTCTTTGATTTACATTAACTTAAAATGTAATATCTCCTCTATCTTTTGTTGTTAAAAATATCTATTAACATTACAAGATGCATTAAAACTGGCTGTTTGCCTAAAGCGTATAAATAAAGGAGTGATGTGGTCCTTCGGAAACGGCAAGCTCAATCTGTTATCTGAGTTGTACTATAGCTTAGTGGTTCAAACTAGAGCTGTACACAACCCATCATCGCAAATTTCGGTGAGCCGCAAAGAAAAATATATATATATGAAGATAAGGGCTCTGTCTTCCTGAGCCCTAGTGGTTTAGTTGATATGGCGCCCTGGTTCCTACAGGGGTTTTCGGTTCGGGTTCGGGACGATGCTTCTTTCCTTACGGCCAATCAAATTTCGCAATTGTGGGTCATGTAAAGCTGTAGTTTGAGCTAGCAAACTTCGCTTACTGGAATCTTTTATATCACTTAAATCTCTACGGATTTATAAAACACCGCTCCCATGGCTTCCTATGCTAACCATTTAGTAATTGTACTGTTCTTGCGAAGGGTAAAACTATTCTATATGTACTGATATTTATTTTAAAATTTAAACTGATAAGAAAATTTTAAAAACTTGATCAGAGAATTGTGGAACCTCTATCAAAGCGATAAGGCGAGTGAAAAAAATTTCTCGCGGGAATTAGATTTTAGAAATACTAAACTTCGCTAAGATTGCTTCTACTGGCACTGGGAATTCGGTGCCGAAGCAGCAATGTTTTTGAAAATTCAACCATTTCTCAATAAAATATAAATTCAAGGCTCGTAAACGAAATTTTTAATGTTTACTGATTGTATATTGCATTTTATAATTGTATTTTCTATAATAACCATTACCCTTATTTTGGTCGTTGTATGCTTTTTAATGAAATAGAAGATCCAAATCTTTCAGTCGAATGTTAATTAGTACGATCTATTTATACTCGACACTAAGAAAAAATGCGAGGTTTTGAAAAACTTGAATATTAGTTTTAGAAAAGTGAATCATGGAAACGATGTGTCGTCGCTGAAAATATTAAATATTTTAACAGAGCGATGAAAATCTTGAAAATTCTAAGTTCTCAATATTTATTTTAAATGAAAAGCATTCTTTAGAATTATTTCGAATTTCAACCATTTTTTTTTTTTATAAATTGCTTGATTCTTGTTCTACAGTCTATGACGCAAATATTCGCGAGAAGTTCATTCTCGGTTAAGACACAGAAAATTCGACCTATTTAAAATAATTTGCTGCGGAGAAATATTTAAAACTTCAACATTTTCTCGGCATAGGCAACTGATTAAAATTTCTATCTTAGTTTTTTTCATTTTTCCGGATTTCCATCGAAATTGATCACCATGTAATTTGAGGAACTAATTTTGTTGAAATTTCCCCAAGACCTATCTCCGTTTATGCCCTATTTTTGAAACCTCATTTTTCATCTTCGTTGAGTGTACGTAGACAATGGGTGTGTGAGTACTTTAGATTTTTAATTTCTCTTCGTGCTCTGAAGATATGAGTTACCGAAGATAATTTGATGGTAAATTAACACTCGGGTTCAATTTTCCGTTTCCCCTACTTCTGTTTCATTAGCCACATTTCTGCCACACTCTTGTCTCTTTCGATTCCGTTTAACTTTTCTCCATTAATTTTATTAGAAGCGTTTGAATATCCTTTCCTTATTCTCAAACGATTTGAAGTCAATTAACGAAAGATTTTCATAAGCATCAGAAAATTTAAATACTCGAATATTTTCCGATTAATTTTTGAAGTTGTAATATACTTGGAGGAGTATTCACGTGTTTGAAATTTAGGTATTGAGTTTTTCTATTGATTTACGAAGATTCTAGTATACTTAAAATTAAGATTTGATTTCCCATTCCTCTTTTGTAAAATAGAATCGTCAGTTCATTTTCATAATTCGAAAGAGAGTATTAAACAAACATAAAACATATTGGATATTATAAATAACCCACATATTGATTATTATATATATTTTACGAAAACTAAAAATAACTTGTATTTAAATGAGTTTGTTTATTTCTTTCTGTTAGCGAGAAAGTACACAATAAACTCATGTTTATGTCTCCAGAATTGTTAAATAATCCGTTAAAGTAATACGGATAAATAGGGAGCACAAAGAACATTCATCTTCTAGACAGACGCTTTTTATTTTGTGAGTTAAATGCCCCAGTTTACGTGCCTGGAGTTGTTTAAAGAGATACCTTAATTTTTTACAGAACAAAGAAAGTCGAGAATCCTTCTCATTTAACACTTTTCTAATATTCTCCAATCGTCGGATTCAGTTTGTAGTTTAATCATTCATGGCTTGTTTTGCGGCTCTCATTCGCGTTCAGCGAAATTGCCACGGCCGCAAAATCTACGATTATGTTAAATGAAGGCTACACAATTCAAATACTGACAAGAGAACCCCTTTCGTTATTCACTGCACTTAAAGATAAGACCTACAGAAGAAGATAGTGCTTGATTTACTGATCATGAATATGTAATCATTTGTCTGCAAAAATGACATGGCAATTTTTTATGAATATTTGAAATCCAAAAATGACACTTTTTTCGCCAGGTTTGATATTTTTTAATCGCACTGTATGTGAGCAAAAACAGGTTTGAAGTCGGTAAGATTATGAAGGATCATCGTATTTAACGGATAAAAATAAAAAATTATGTCTCAGCTAATTTAAACAGTATAAAAAAATTAATATGAAAAATGAACTTTTAGCATAGATACTTGGCGAAATTGGCGACAATTTTGAAGGCTACGCCAGGTTTTCGTTTGAAGTAGTTATTGCCGATTATCGGAGCCCATGTCAAGTTTCTTCTACATTTCTTTTTCCAAAATATTATCTCATAAGGAAAAGAAACACATGAATATATATAAGCATGCATACATGTGTATGAATAAATGAAATGTATGCATGAATGAATGAATATATGAGTATGAATAAATGAAATGTGTGAATATAGGAGTATCCATATATGAGATGTATGAATATATGAGTATGAATAAATGATGTGTACGAATAATGAAAAGTTGCTATATTTATCCAACCTGGATGTGGTCATTGCATATCACATGCTGTTGCAACCATGGAATTTAAAAAAATTGTGAACAAAACTTAATAGTAGGCTATTTGAAAATGCATTTATTGTAATTAGAAAAAATGTGAACAAAATTTCATGAAATGTACTTTATTTCATGAAGTTATGTAACCATAAATTGTGGATTAATTGTTGAATTATGCTCTTTATTTAAAAATGAGAAAAATTAAACTGTGTACATCTCAGGAATGTCGTAAAAGTGATACAGTACAAAAAAAGAAAAGAGTGAAGCAAAGCAATTGATCACAGTGAGCACATTTTAAGAATGACAGATTTTTGCAATTATCTCGGCTACAATTGTTGTATTCAATTTCAAAAGAAATTTCCTCAACATTTTTGAATTTTCCGGGATCATGATCGCTATAACAGCACCTAAACCAAGCATATTGTAATATAGGGCGATATTTTTTAGACTGTAATTGATTGTGAACCAAAGAATGCATTTTTATTATCTCATTTCGATGTCGTATGTCAATATCCATTTCATCGATTGCTATTCTGTTGATTATTTTTTTACAAATTTTTTATATTGTCGAAAGAAATAAACATCCAGCGGTTGTATGAGGGATGTTGTTTTGGGGGTATTTGCAAGGATATACAATTTTCCGGAAAATCTTAATAAGTGTTTGGGTCTGTACTACCTGTCCATTAGCTTAGTAAAACACAGGAAGGAGGAGACATGATGGGTTTCATACAACATTCTACCCACTTTCTCATTTTGATTTTGTCCATTTTTTCCGACTTGGAGCATGTAATATATAAGTTTGAAGGTTGAAATAAATTCGTTTTGAAACGTTGTTAATCGTTGAACAGTCGGGCCAAATGTTTCCTCAGCTTCTCTTAAACAAAGTAACATTTTCCCTGTCAGTTTCCCACTCATTGATTGGCATTACTGTATATGAATATGTTCTACCAAAATTAGACCCTATTAAAGAAAATGTATATGATATGAATGTTGAAAATATGTCCACATTGTGCTACATTCTAGGGACCATAGGCGTACGCAGAAAGTTCGTAAGGAGGATTATAGGTTCAATGAGAGGTTACAGAGCTACGACTGACATATTCCTATACAAAATTTCATTGCAATGGGGGGTTACAAACCCCATCAACACCCCCTGCGTACGCCAATGCTAGGGGTGTCCGAAAAGAACATCATACGGACATTCCAAAACGAATGTCCTACGAACGTGCGAAAAAAGTCCGTATTGTGCTATCTGGGTACCCTTCACAAGATTAGAACACTTGCAAAATGGTCGGAACACAGAGCCATCTGAATGGTATTTTTGTAAATTTATCGCAAAGAAAGAATGGTTCCCCACCAGGCCCCGTGAATTCATTCTTTTTCTTTGCGAACAATTTACCAAAAAAAAAAAAAAAAAAGTGTTGGCTCTGTTTGATGGATCTGACCTGATGCTAATCCTGTGAAGGGTAATAGCATCTCATTCATAAAAAAAACAATTTATAACCTAATATTACCACATCATCGGCTATGATTAGAAAAAATTCCCATCTTTATCATCACGTTAGTCCCGTTTTTCGAAGGTTCGCTTCTTTGACGTTGATTTGGTTTAAAATGCAGTCCATGCACTGCCCCATTTCGAAACTCGTTTATATAGTGAAGCTTTATGTGTACTAGCAGAGGGGAGGATGATCGGTCGCCTGTAGCTCAGTTGGAAGAGCACTTGTCCGGATACCAACAGATCGTGGGTTCGGTTCCCGCCAGGCACCATGAAATCATTATTTTCTTTGCGATCAATTTACAAAATAAATCAATAAGCCCCGGTGGCCCTGTGTGCCGACCATTTGGTAATTGTGCTATCCCTGTGAAGGGTAATAATATCTTATATATAAACAAAAACAATTTATCATCTAATATATAAGTAATTTTAGGACCGTCATAAGGGGCCTGGTCATATATTACTACAAATGAAGGAAGTTACTTTTAAATGTTTTCGAATTGTTTTTTCTTCATCTGCCACTGGAAAAATAAAATTTCAAAAACTGTTGTGATTTTAATATATCATGTATTTTTATGCATAAAACTGTTACCTAAGCAATAGTCAGTGCCTCTTTAATGTTACCATAAACTTTTCTATAGGCCCTCTTTGGTTTCCAATTTTCTTCACCGATTTGTCACTGAATGCATTCAATACCAATTTGTTCCAAATAAACGAAATGTGAAATTATTCTAAAAGTGTTCAGAAGTCAAATTTCCATGGTTACATTTCATGTTCTATCTCTTGATAAAGAATACCTGGCACAGGATCCGAAAGCTTTGAAAGACAAAATACTTTTACCAAAACTAAAATAATAAACTTTTCAAGATTTCTACACACATATATAATTACGCTATAGATCGGGGTTGTCCAACATACGGACCGCGGGCCACAATACGGCCAGTGAACAGTGTTAATCCAGCTCGCCGACAATTGTTTGGAATAAAAAAAAATTCTCGAACAAGAAATTTAGATTTTTTTTTCAGAAATAAGAAAAAAGGGTTGGACAATATGGGTGACCACACTCTATATCGAAGTGAACAAACAAATGACTGGAAGAAAGTCTGAAGCAAGGCTTTTAAGTGTAAGTTAGTTAGGTTGTTTTTAAGAAACCGCTGGCCCACGAGATCCGTGAAAATTCTTTAAGTGGCCCGCTACCCAAAAAGGTTGGACAACCCTGCTATACATGATCTGGAATGCCTACCATTTTTGCTATCATATGTCAGTCTTTGCAAGTCGTAAGTTAACATGGCGGAAGTGTTGGAGAAGAGAATCTGAATTACTTTAAACAGAATACGTTTAAATCGTTCAAAAATTAGTTTTGTCCTTAAGGGGTCTTTTATTTGATAGCTCAAAAATAAATTAAACCATGGTTCAGCACACGACGATTTTTATAACTTGTTTCGTATTAAATTAAATGAGTGAATTTTAAGATTTGGAATAATATTTCACCTGTTGCATAAAGGCACATTCGTACTTGCAGTGATCTTAGGAGGAATCGGCGATGTTCTTCCTGTATTTTCTATGAAGCCTGCCGAATTTGAATGTTGGTAGCGCTCCCGCATAATCCTCACAAAGATTTACACTGCGTTTTGACTTGTAATCCAAATGCAACTGTTGTCTCGATCCTAAATCAATGATAGGCTCTGTAAGGGTAGCCTACTCGCAGAAATATTCAAATATGCGAAGAACAGAACTCTATGTAGGGAAAGCCGGCATCTACATCGAATTCCGCTGAAGATGAGTTTTGCTGCGTCTGAACGCCTTCGCAACATACACAGGAACAGATTGAATACCAAATGTTGTTGTCTGGAAACGTGTCAGATTGGATTTTACTGTCAATTGATGTTTGTACATTCAACAGGGCTTATCAAATGTTCAATGAAATGATAAGCTAGAAAAAGCTAAGCACAATCGAATTTTCGACAGTGTGAGTTCTGATTTATGGAAGGATATGCATGATAATAATTTATTCGACTGGTGTAAATTGCAGGTGCTCATACAAAATTTATGACCAATAACCACTATAGCATATATTTCTCTTGACATCAGGAAAAAAACGCAAACTATTGAGAATTCATTGCCGTAATTTGGGGTAGAGGGGTTGACTAAGCCACACTAACAAATAAAATTTAGCCCCTAGGAAAACGAAAATTAAAAATAAACGCCATGTGCAGAACATTGAGATGAGGAATATGGCCTACCTCATTTCATTGAATTATTCGTGAAAACACTGCACAAAATATAAGTAAAACAATTTGAGCGACAACGTTTTTTTTAAAAATGTAGTTAAAATTTATTTAAAAATCAAACGTTTTCGGAGGATAATGTATCCCCCCTTCTTCAGGATGATTGCAAATAATAATAAATAAATTCATTTCAGCCCTTCTAGAACAGTCTACTGACTCCATTATGGGTACCCTTTGACGTTACATCTCTCTTCACCTGTATACCCGTACGCGAGGTTTTGGATTGTTTAAGACAAAAGCTTTGTGACTCAGGCCTCTCTGCTGATATTATTCGGCACCTGACTTTACTGTGTATTGATAACACCTTTTTTAGTTTTCAAGTTAAGCTTTTTTTTAAACAAATTGATGGACCTGCTATGGGTAATCCACTGTCTCCAATTCTTGCAGATATTTACATGTCTATGTTTGAAGATAGACTTTTTGGTCTCAGCACTAATATTTTATTTTGGCGACGTTATGTTGACGACGTTTTTTGCCTTATCGCACCTACTGCTGATTCTAACATTATTCTTCAACTCCTCAACTCTATTGACCAACATATTCAGTTTAGCTTTGAAATGAAAAGTAATGATCGACTCTCCTTTCTGGACCTGTTGATTCAGAGAGTTGGTCGTTCATTCCATACCTCAGTGTTCCATAAACCCTTTTCTGTGTACCTTCCTCCACATGCTACGTCAGCACATCTTATTAGCCAAAAGATGTCTTCCTTTGTGTTTTTTTATCAAATGGGCTATTAGACTTTGTAGTACTGAAGAGTTTCTTCAATCTGAGCTCTCCGTCCTTCTTGACAGTGTTGCACAACGGGGGTTTCTCCGTTCTATTATTAACCTCTCATACATCAAACTCCGTCGCAACAATATTGTTTCATCATTGATCGCTTTTAACAGCAATGACTACAAAAAAGCAATCTGCCTTCCTTACTTTCCCGGTGCATCTCCAGTTTTTGCTAGGATTTAACGAGAATTTAATTTTTCTATTGTTTTCAAACAATTTCAGAAAATTCGCTTTTCTCAATTAAACGACAGAACCACCCCCCCTAATTAAACAGTGGGGTGTCTATTCTATTCCCTGTGAATGTAATAAACTTATATTGGCCAGACTCGTAAATCCCTTGACACACGTGTTAAGGAACACCACGCGTTAGTGAGTAAAGTCCTGGTTCCATTGATTCAAATTCTTCTGTTGTTAATCACAGTTATTTACATGATCATAGTTTTTTATTCAATGAATCCAAAATAATTTGTCAACCTCAATCCCTTTTTGATCTTAACTTTTTTGAATCGTTGTATATTTACATTAACAGGAAATTTATTGTAAATGACCTTGAAGCGCCTCCTGTACTTCGTTCAATATGGAGACCTCTGTTTTTGGATAACCGTAACATGAGCCATAGTAAATTTCCCATTTAACGTCTGGCAACTTCTCATAAGTTGTTTGCAATCATCCTGAAGAAGGAGGATCCATTATCTTCCGAAAACGTTTCATTTTTAAATAAATTTTAACTACATTTTTAAAAAACGTTGTCAGTCAAATTGTTTTACTTACCTCATTTAAACTCGAAAACACAAAATATTCAAATGATATCAATGACATAGTCATAACGAACTTCGAATATTTTTGGAAATTCATTCTTTCTTTTATGAGTATACTTTAGTATAGATGGAAATCGGTATACGTAGGTCAGTCAAAGTAAGTTTCACTCTTCAAAAAAACTGTGTCGAAATTATAGAACAATGTATTGCTTACATCAAATTATCATTCAAAAGCTACTTTTCGACGTACTCTCCTCCTTTATTTAAATATATGTTACATACGAGTTTTTCTACACCTCGTATGAAAAATTGACAACCAACTGGCGATAGCCGTTCTTGGGTTGCAGCGTTCACCTCCTCATTCGAATGACATCATCTCTTTTCAAGTCCTTCTTTCATGGTACCAAAGACTTGGAAATCATATAGCGCAAGGCCCGGCATGTTAGGGGTAGCTCCATACTTCCCACTAAACTTTTTCAGAATTTCCATCGTCAGGGTCGCCGAATGCGGTTTCGCATTGTCGTGCAGGAGCACAATGCCTTTGGAAAGTTTACCTAGCTGTCGATCTTTAAGTGATTTTCGTAATCTCTTCAAAGTTTCTACAACAAGACGCTGCAGTAATTTGGGTCACTTCGACATGAATTCAGTATGCACTGCACCTTCTCTGTCGAAAAACAGCGCCAGCATCTCCAGTCAAAATTTTGTCCAAAAAATCATTCCCTTCCTGCTGATAACGTTTTAAAAATGAAAAAGCGCTTTCAGAACATTTCGTTTTGTGTTCATCAGTCAGTAGACGAGACACCCATCTCCCACAAACTTTGCGGAAATAAAGATGCTGCACAATGATGTTATGCACTTTTCCATATGAAATACCCAGTGTACTTACAATTCCTCTACTGTGAGTCGTCTGTTTTCAAGAATGAGTTCATTCATATGTGTAACGTTTTTATTCGTCATTAGAGTTTTGATGGCCTTCCTTCGCGGCAATTGTCCTCGATATTTGTAGTGTCATTCTTGAACATACAGATCCGTTTTCCGATAACTGGACGGGATATTTCCTTATCACCGTACACTTCGTGCAATTACTGAAAAATGTCAGTGTAATTGCATCCTTCTGCCCACAAAAAAACGAACAACTGCACGCACTTCAAATTTGGGCGCCACCTCCAGCTGCCGAGGCATGTCTATGACTGACTAGCAATCAAACTATAGCTGATGTGCCAAATAAGCGTCTAGTGGGAGAGGAAACTGAGAAATGCACAATCCTTCTGCGCATGTGCGTGGACTTGGCAAAAATTCCTATCAGTGTTTCCATCAAAAAATAGTTATTGACTGGAAAACTAACATCTGACGAGAAAAGAAAATAGATTAGAGGAGGTATTTTAGATGAAATGTTTAAGAAGAGGTGTTTTAGAAGAGGTGTTTTAGAAGAGGTGTTTTAGAAGAGGTATTTCAGAAGAGGTATTTTAGAGGAGGTATTTTAGAGGAGGTGTTTCAGAGGAGGTCTTATCTACCGTTATATTTAGATAAAATATCTTTCTTAGCGGTTGCTCTTAGGCAACCATCGTGAAGAGTAGTTCCCATCGTCTCTCGCTTAAGACTTAATATTCTAAACTCATCTCTTTAAACATTTTACTCAAAATTGATTACACTTTGACAACTTTCGAAGTTCTGAGATGACGTCTTCGATCTGTGATTGGTTATTGGCTTGATCAGTCAGAATCGCATGCATGTCTTGCCGTTTGGTCGGCATGGAGGTCCAGGTTTTCCCCTGCGGCGGTCGCTTCCGAAGAAAGGCAAGAATTTCTGCTGACATTTACGAGTTTTCTCGTATAGTGATGTAAGGCGATTTTAAGGGTATCTTTGTACGTCCGAGCTTTTGAAGATTCCAATTAGCAGACTTCTATTGTACTGACGCAACTCCAACGAAACGGGATGACCAGGCGCGGTGATAAAAACCAGGACAGTCTTTCTCCGTCGGTCGTTCTTTACTTGCGCCATAAAATCTTAAACTGTTGTAGAGATTTTTAGATACAAAAGAATGAGAGCTGTTGCAGGAAGGGTATTGTGCATGAGAACATCTTCTTGGCGCCGTTGTTTGTAAGGGAAAGTGAGTGCTTTCTTTTATGGCTTAACGTACAAATTTAAGGGGAAAATATACAAATTACAACAAAACTTTGTTACAAGGTGATCTTCCTGTAACATACACCAACGACGAAAAAATAAAAATTGCTTGCAATTTTTATGAAATGTGACGAAGTCCAAAATCTGGGTGTGAGTAAGTACACAAACGTTTCGAAGTTACTGACAATCTATAACGTCGATTCTAAGTGCTAAACAAATACAAAATAAAACATTTTCCTCTGGCTAGCTACGTGACATAAAATACTTACTACTTGGTAAGACATACTACAGAAGAAAACATGGTACAAAATGAAACATAAAAATAACTTAAGTTCCCAATTTTGCTGAAAAGGAACATTTGAATTAAAATAAACACATTATAAAAATATAAATTCCATACGTTGCTTTCATGCAACTTGCATGATGTTCTTAAATAAAGGTATTTCACAAATGTCATTTCGTAAATAAAGGTAATTGTTAAAATACATAAAAATGCAATAAATATAATACATGTATAGTTATAAATGGCAATAGGACATGAAAAAGTAAATGAAATAAAAAACCGTTGAATCAATACATGTAAATCTTCTTATATCTCGTATACCAAAAACATTTTTTCATAGGTTCCTTGTACTTGAATTTGTCCATGTCATCTAAAATAATAAGCACACATAGTTAGAGTCTAAGATATTTGAATATGAAAGTCTTTTGCGGCAGCATATAGTCCATC
Source organism: Dysdera silvatica (assembly GCA_006491805.2). Classification (NCBI taxonomy): domain Eukaryota; kingdom Metazoa; phylum Arthropoda; class Arachnida; order Araneae; family Dysderidae; genus Dysdera; species Dysdera silvatica. Next base: position 274,350,887 of record QLNU02015360.1, read on the forward strand.
GTTGAAAATTCTTTCACTAATAAGGGAAGGGCCCGAGCTGGACGACGCCAATTTTAATGGGAGTGGTCTCATTTGAAAGCTCTCAAAAAATTGTTAGACACGTATTCGAGCGTTTTTCAGCGTGGGCCTTAATATCTTATGTCCAAAGGAGAACTCCCAGGAATGTGACTCCTAGAGATTGGTAGATTAACTCTGTTGAGTATCTCCACATTGTCCAATGGCAGTTGGCTAGGGAGTGTCTCTTTATGATGTGGATCCATTCACAATATATTCGTAGTCTGAAAATATGGAATCACAAATTTTTCTTGTAGTAATGAATGAATGTCGTCGTCTCTTTAAAATCGCTACTCAGGGTTGTGTGTCGTCATCACCCGTCTACTCACTTGGGTTATCTCTCCAGAAGGTGTCATTTGCGCATACCTTCGGAATTGAAGCGGCGCTTGAATAGCAGTTTATTAGTAGTCTTTTGCAAGCATGTGCTGTCCATTTACTTGAAACCTCTGAAGTTTGTTTTGTCCATTCACATTTGAGTGCAAAATGTAGTTACTTGAGATGCTTATGAGGTTGCCATGTTGCATCGGGGACAGCGATTTCTTTTACGGTGCGTTCCTTCCAGTTCGTCGTTATGCATGTCTCAGGAACAGCAGTCTGCTTGTAATTAATGCGTGAGAAGTGCACGTTTTACTTGTAGCTTTATTTAGCATAAGTAAATGTTCGATTATTTGATTGCGTGGTTTGCAATCAACAAAGAAGTACGCAACATTATACTATTTTCGTACAAATTATCTTCAAGAAAATATCATTTCAATCATTTCCAATCAACAAATCAGCATTCCCAAAATTAATGTATATCTAAGTATAAATTGATTAGGCAAAAGTATCTTTGAAGCAAAATATTTGATTAGGTAACTGGCATTTATCTTATAAATGTGTGTAAGTATTCTATATTTTATTACATAATACACAAATGCAATGTTGTTTTGGAAATAAAATTAAGTTCTTTATCTCCATAACTTATCCATGTGGGATCTAAATTATGACTGTGATAACCGTCACTGTATACAAAACAACGTTTTCAATTTACAAGGGAACCCCTTTCGTCGTTCACTGCACTTAGAGCCTATAGGAAATGGTAGTTCTTGACTTCCTGATCACGAATATGTAATCATTTGTCTGCTAAAATGATATGACAATTTTTTATGAATATTTGAAGTCCGAAAAATTACACTTTTTTCGCCACGTTTGTATTTTTTAAACGCGCTGCATGTGAGCAAAAACGGGTTTGAAGTCAGTCAAATTATGAAGGATCATCGTATTTAATAGATAAAAATAAAAAATTATGTCTCAGCTAATTCAAGCCGTGTAAAAAAATTAATATGAAAAATGAACTTTTAATACAGATATTTGGCGAATTTGAAAACAATTTTGAAGGCTACGCAAGATTTTCGTTTGAAGATTTTCGATTTACTTGGCAATTACTACTTCCCAACTTTTTCTTATTTGGAGTGGCAACAGAAATTTACTACTTCATGCCTCTTGAGGTAAACAGATATATTTCCCTCCTGCCGCTTGGCAATGATGCGTGAGTGATATGATCTATAGTTTTCGTTAAATTTAAAATTTTCTCAATAACGTCTATGCTCTTATGAAAGAATTTCGATATTTATTAGTCTGTTCCGTTTCAGTAAACATTAATTATCAGCCCTACTCAGTACAACGCTGGAAGATTTTATTCTTACCGCGTGCTGGCTGGTTTCTTGTTGAAGTCTGGATGGTATACTTGAAAATAGAAAAGATTTGTTTGTACGAATTTAAATTGTGGTAATTTTTATCAGTTTTTGAATTTGGTTTTTACTTTTACGAATTAACTTGAATTCAAAGGTTTATTGATGAATTACGATGACAATTGCTTAAGTGAAGTATAGTGATTGAATATTACGATTTATTGACGCGAAAGTTTCTATAAACAAATAATGGTTGCATCACGGTGTCCACAGATTTAAAAAAATCAGGGAATTTGGTATTCCCGGAATTATTAGGGTATTTGTCAAAGAGTTGAAATTAATCAGGGAATTTAAATATAAATTTAATTAAAAAACTTTTTTTTAACCGAAAAGTTCGGTAGTTTTATTTGGTCGTGTTTTCATGCCCTTTAATGTTTTTATAATCAGGGAAATAGTTCGTAGTTAAAAGATATTACAAAATAACTTCTGTTGCTTATATATATCAAAATTATAGGAAGAGAAATAAAAGTGAAATTTAACGTATCATATTTTAAGTTAACATGTTACAACCCCTGAAGAGTGGATTCTGATGAAAAATATGATTCTTTTGAGATTATATGCAAGTAATTTATAGTAAATACGATTATCCCTTATAAGAGGGGGTGAAAATGTGAAGGAAGTTGTCAGACTGAAAGAGAGCAAATTATAGGTTTACTAAAAAATGTTTGGCAAACAAACTTCAGGTAAATAATTAAAAGTTCATTGTTATAAATATTATCAATGAAATTAAGTGGTGAAACACAGCGAAAAGAACTTTCACTTACTAATTACTCTAACCACACATATATATAGAAATATAGTTTCACATATATTCAGGCGAAACATGATCTGAAGAAACCTATATGTCTAAGATAATAATTAGGGTTAATGTGCTACTTTCGTCCCATGACCAGCCGTGAAAGATTCAAATAATATCCCTAAAACATCCTAAAAGAAAATCCAACTCTGTCCCAACTGTACGTCCCAAACTACCGTAACGTGTCTTCAAAACATCATATAAAGAAATCCAACTTTTGCTCTAGAAACAGCCGTAACGCGTCATGAAAATATGAAAATAATTTCCTTAAAACGACCCAGAAAGAAATCCAACTTTTGTCCTAAAAACCACCGATACATGTCCTAAAAAGGTCTAAATATTATCCCTAAACCATCATAAAAATATATTCATGTTTTTTCCTAAATACCCCAGTAACACGTCATGAAATAACAAGATAAAGTCCTTTAAACGTCCTAAAAGGAAATTGAACTATTGTCCTATAAATATCCAAAACATGTCTTTAAACAGTCCTAATAGTAAACCAAAATTTCATCCTAAAAACTGCCGTAAGACTTCCTATAAATATCAAAATAATGTCCTTAAATAATATAAATTTCCTCCTAAAATCCGCCGTAACAAGTCCTTAATACATCCTAAAAGGAATTCCTGTTTTTGTCCTAAAAACCTCTGAAATATGTTCCCCGGGTACATCCTCAGGACACTTAAAGGACATGCTTCAAGCGTGCATATGGATCGCCGTAGGACGTCCCACGGACGTCCGACAGTGTATTTTGAATGTCCTGGGGACGATGGGGATGTCCGTGTCGGACGCCCAGACTATGTCTTCGGGAAGTTTTTCTGCTAACTGGGTAATAATATCTTATATATAAAAAACAAATTATCGCCTAATAGTACCACATCATCGGCTATGATGATAAAAATTTCCCCTTCTTTAATTTATTTACATATATTTATTAAACTAGGTTTATAACGGTAAATTTAAATCATTATATACACTGAAGTGCCAGAAAAACCGGTACAGGCGTGCGTATGCAAATAACGGAGCTTTGCAACCAATCAGCGTAACGCGATGCGGTCGGCAGCGCCTATATAAGACAAGAGATGTCTGGCAAAGCTGTTAGATCGGTTCTTACCGCTATAGTGGAAGGTTATCAAGATTTAAGTGATTTTGAACGTGGCGTTATAGTCGGCACAAGAGAGATGGGACACAGCATCTCCGAGATAGCGACAAAATTTAGATTTTCGCGTACGACCATTTCACGGGTATACCGTGAATATCAGGAATCCGGTAAAACATCAAATCTCCGACAGCGGTGCGGCCGGAAAAAGACCTTGAAAGAACGGGACATTCGACGACTGACGAGAATCGTTAAACGAGATAGACGTGCAACACTTCCTCAAATTGCCGCGGATTTCAATGCTGGGGCATCAACAAGTGTCAGCGTGCGAACTGTTCAACGAACCATCATTGATATGGGCTTTCGGAGCCGAAGGCCCACTCGTGTACCATTGTTGACTGCACGGCACAAAGCTTTATGCCTCGTCTGGGCTCGCCAACACCACCACTGGACTGTTGATGACTGGAAACACGTTGCCTGGTCTGACGAGTCATTTCCAACTGTATCAGGCGGATAGACATTACGTAAGGGTAATAATACCTTAACACCTTTACATACGGAGAAAGAGAGCGTTGTTTCCTGTCCTCATTCGTCTAGCGGTCCAAGACACTCCGGGCTAAACGGAGGGACCCTGGTTCGAATCCAGGATGGGGAAAGCGTCTCTTTTTCTCCAAAATTACACAAGCTCTAGTTTGAGCTATAATTAATACGTGGGTGGCAAAAATTATTGTATAATAAATTCCCCCACGAAAACTCACAAAATTCTCGCCCCGGAGGCTTTCTTGTGTTGACCATATTTGGCAATTGTGTTATCCCTGCGGAGGGTAATAATACCTTAACATAATTTTCCAAATTGGACAACGTTGAAAATAAAGTTGTTTTATTGCCTTGTTTCCCCCACCAGCATGATATAGGAACTTTGCACTTTTACAAACTACAGAATCGAAAGACAAAGAGATATGACCGTATTGTTTACATTACATCATCAGATATTTCTCACTAGAAGCGGATGGATCTGGTATCAACACGTGGAAATTGCCATTATTTGTTGTTAACTTTCTGACTTCGAGAAAAGCCAGAACGGGAACGTTTTGCAGGCGTCATTAAATATAAACAAAATGATGGTCCATGTTGGTAATGGGCTTTTTGCAATACGAGCTGTATTTGATGTCTATCATAGTTACTGGGTGGTTTCGTGCTCCTATTTATTTTAGTAACACCGCTCTTTCATTACAATTTTATATTTGTGATTGTGTTTGCTACTTTTTTTTTCCTTTTACCAACCAGATCAAATCAGAGGCTCCAGGATTCCAAACTAAAATTATTGTGGATTCAAAAAGTGTCTCAAATCCACGAAGTCGGAGATTATGGTAGCAATAATTTTGAGTTGTATCTTATTAGTTTGAATAATTATATGAAAAATCTCCTTTACATATCAAATGTTAAGAGTATGATATACTTTCTTTTTTACAAATATTCTTTTCTTTGTAAAGGAGGGAGGGGGCGGCAGTACAGGCTGTGCCTAAGGGCGGCAATTTTATAAATCCGCCACTGGAACAGTGGCTCAGTAAGCAATAAAAGTCTGAGTGTCAAACTTTGGGTGAAACGAAGGATTTATCGGATTTAAAAAAAAAACAGGTTCCGGGAGAACGAAGATCCTTCAATTTCAGAAAATTCCGAACTCGTAGGTTATTTGAGAGCCACCATAGTTATAGTGAACCAAGACTGGTGCTAAAATGGTAAAATAACGAATTGGCAGCGACACAACTGTAGAGAACAGGCAGATATTCATGTCGGAAGCGAGAATGGGTACGACGACACGTACGGACCAACAGATGCATCAGTATTCAATAGTTTGCTACTCAATACAACACTGGTTAACCAAGAACAATATTTGTTATGACTATGCGCCACATGCTCGCATATATGAGCCATACCAGTAGATGGCTAATGCAACGTTCTTTCCTAACTAAGATTCATCGATGCTAGACTTGTCTCATGCAAAGAACATGCAAGTTGGACAGTTGACGGCTGGAAGACGTTGTGCTTGTCTGCTGCATTACATGTTTTATTACGCACTGTGAATTGTCATGTCCGTATTTGGTATCAACAATATGAGGCTATGGATCCATCATACATGTTATCGAAAATGCAGGCCAGTGGATGTGGTTTAATGATATAGGGCTGTAGTTCAACTTCTTATTCTGCGAAACCCTTTTTTTTACTGTATGCCTAGTCAGGGAACCCATCTGTAAATATTAAAGGACTTATTTATCATTTATTAGACATAAACGTAAAAATGAGCAATAGCTCAGTATAAAAGTGTAAGTAGAATTTATCCATTATTGCGGGGTATTGTTTATAGTTAGTTAACTTTTCCAAGGGGTTGATATAGAGGATTACAGAATGTAGAGGTTTTCTTGGAAATTCTGGCGATAGTTTAGAAATGGTTTGCGGAACGCTGAAGTTCCTCGGAATGCATTTTGAGAAACACAGGCATAATGTTTAATTTAAAAGTACTTGAACGCCTTGTGCACGTAGAAAAACGCTGGTTTCTAATGGCGTGAACTGCTTACTTATTGCCTATCATCCGCTTTGTTGTATATTTTTACTCGAATTCTGACAATGTCTCCAAGACGATAATGTTTTTTGCCATCGGGCAATTCGTATGCAGGAATGATTCAAGGAACATCAATCTGACTTTCAGCATATCAATTGATCTCGGATCTCAACCCCATGGAGCACTCATGGGACACTTTGGAAAGACATATAAAGTGTCTTGATGTGCCAATCGCCTACAAATCTGCATTACAGAAAGCTTGGCTGGACATATCTCCTACACACTACCAACATCTGTCAGTTATAATGCCTTCTCGGGTAGCTGCTGTACTAAAATCAGTAAGAAGAGCTACAAATTATATATCAGCTAGGCAATTACAATCTAGTGATAACTTAATGTATATATGTGTTATTTTTTATGTTCTACTTATTATATATTTAAATTTTGTTTGTTTGTGATTTTACGGCTCAAGGACTACAGTGGTCATACTGCGCCGGGATTTACTGTTTTCTGAAGAATCCGAACCTCTGGACCTGCAATTTTCAGAGAAAAATCCGAATTTCTTAAGGCCTAGGAAACCAAACTCAGGACTACGGTGAGCAGTGAGATGCGATCTGCATGAGATCTCCGAGTAAGCGTCCTCTGATTATTTAAATTTAATTTCCTTGAAAGGTTAAAAATCAGTCATCAAATAGTAATACTATATGCATTAAAAGTATATGCATTACGGTTTCCTTATTAAGAAAACTTGTATTTCGAAATAAATATATAATGATATGGTCGTATAAAATATTTATATTGTTTCTAATAAAATATACGAAAATATAACAGATGTATAAGGTAAATCCGGGTTACATGCCTCACTTTTTTTAAAATCGATATTCTGAGACCCATGGCGCACAAACATGAAATTTACTTAGTCATAATAATCGATACACTTTTAAGAAGCATATATATTAGAAAAAAATAATCTACAAAAAATTCAATAAGCCGCTATAATTTATTTTTTAACACCCTTCGTTGCGGCATCTCTCCCAATTGTGTCGGGTGTTACGCCGCACCATGAGGCTTGCCGCGTTTCGTATAGTAAATGAATTTACTTCCTATCAAATACGTTTCTTCAACAACTATGTTATGAAAAAATAGAATAACTGAAATTGCGATTTTATAAAACATAAAAATTGAATAAATTTAAAAAACATCTGCTGTTTTTATTTTGAACTCATTTTCAGAATCGGAACAAACATGGACAAAATAATGACATAAATGAATTACTTTTTTTTTCAAATAGGCTGGACTAATTTTTTAATCTATTCTCTCTCTCCCACAGTCGGCACAAAACTCATCGAAAATCGTACATTCTACATGAAGCCATCGCAAACTTACATATAGCACAACGTAACCATTCGCATTTTTTTGTTGTGCGATAATAATTTTCTTCATATTCATTGCATGTATTCACATCCAAAGTTTGTGATGACCCAGCTTCACTTTCCTTTCTTTTACTCATCTCATTAGGATTACCTCTGGCTTTCTCTATTGCAATGGAATCAAACCCAGAAACATCATCTACTTCAGAACTAGTACTATGACTATTTGATTCATAATCTAACCACCTTCTTTAGTTATTTCTATTTCTTTCTTTTCCAACTTTCTTCTCCAATCTTTCTTTTAACGGTCTTCTGTTTTCTGCAATGGTTAAGACAAGTGCCTATTTCTTCATTGCCTTTCCTTTTTTCTTTATTTAGTTTTGAAATTGGAGATATTGCATGCAAATATTTCGATGGAATTGTAATATTCTTTTCAGGCAAACCTTTACTGGTGGATGGCTGTGAATCCACAAGGTCTTTCTTTCTTCTTTTAGCAACTTTATTTAGGCAGCAACATGAACAACAAAAAAATATACATTGAGATTACAAATTAATGTTAGTTTAAGTTAATTATAAGAACAAAGACATTTACATTAACATATAAAAATATAAATATATTTTTGTAGTTAATTTTAATGCAAATACATCAAAATTAATTAGAAAAATATAAATACATTAATTTATATATTATGAAATAATTTTTGTTCATGTCTGCCTAGGTAAAGTATGGATGGAAGACGTAGTCTGACAAAGCCAGCACCACCCAGTATATAAATCAATATTTGAGTTTCCCCATAACACTGCCTCTTTCTCGAGGAAGTAATAAAGGCAAGTAGGTCCTGAAGACGACATAAAAAATCTCCCAATTCACCAGAAGGTGGTCGATATATGGTAGTGACAAAAATACCATAAATTTGTAATGTCAGCATCTCAACACCCGGGAAGATTCCCGTCCATTGAGGTATCAAATTAAACTCGTGTTTTCTTTTAACATACATTACAACACCACCTCCTCTACCCAATTCATGTGCAATCGAGACCGATTCATAATCAAAAAGAGATGGAGCCTAATTTGGGCAGAGCCAGGTCTCAGTTATACATAATATGTCAGGGGATGGATTTATACCAAGGATGAAGTCTTCAATTAATTCCACTTTGTTAGTAATACTGCATGCATTAATATGAACGGTTAATAATGTGTTATTAACTTGATTATGAGAAGTAATCTGTGAGGGATAGTAATATTGGTTATTAATATCAAGAGTTAATTCATTATCCGGCTCAGTGAATGAATCCCCAAGGGCCGCAAAGCCACAATCGGTTATATGTCCGCTATTCAGGAATGACATTTATAAAATATAGTAAAAGAATATTAAAATAAATAAATAAAATAAAAATACAGTAATTCAATACAAATATACTTTGATATAAAAATATATCGCAATTCATATATGGTCAAAAGCCATTTGAGCGCACCACACCACAACAATAATAATCGTTTAATTAAATAGCGATCACGACATAAAAACAACAAATCATTCCGAATAATAATAGCCTGTTGTTAGTAAATACTTATAGTTTAATCAATATTAAAATTTACATTTAAAACATCCAACGAATCAGTGAACACCACTGAACCTTTCCTGCCCCTTCCTCGGCACAAGGATAGCACGAATCAAACTGAGCCAAACACGGTGCATCAGAATACCCATTTCAAAATAGACAAAACGTAAATGTATAATTGTTTCATATGTTAGACCATCAAATTATATAGTATTGAGATAATAGGTTAAATTATTAACCAAAAAAATTTAAATATTTATGGTGCAAGGACAGCAATGGTCAT
>QLNU02015360.1:274368099-274378388 GCA_006491805.2 Dysdera silvatica
CTTACAATGCATATAAAACAATACAATTTATTGTATGTCCACTTCAAAATTAAAGAGCTTTTAAAGAGCTTTTTTTTTCCTCCTCTATTTTTACAATAAATTTCAAATCGAACACGGATTACTTAAAATTTCGTATAAATTATGCAATGGTATAAAAATTTGTATATTGCATGAAAAATACATCCATGATCCTCACCTAAAATATTAGGTATGAAATAACGTGCAGACAATTCGTTACCCATTAATGTCATGTCCATAAAAAAAAAAATAAAGTATGCAAAGAATAAAACAAAAAATAGATTTTCACAGGAAGTTAAAAAAAAAAATATGCAATTATCAAACTCACCTTCAGCAGCAATAGAAATAGAATTGATGGATGTCATTTCATTAGATGGCCTCTCTTCTATAGGAATCATATCTCCGTTTTCTAATGAAAAATCTATGGAACTAGTTGGACAAGCAACATAAAATGGTACGTTATGATGCTTTGCACATACGGCAATTTGGTATGTCCCTATCTTATTAGCAGTATCCCCATTTTTCACTACTCTATCAGCACCAACAACAACAGCAGATACTTTCCGAGTCTTCATCAATGCAGCAACCATGCTGTCACAGATTAAGGTCACAGGAATGTTATCATGTAGTAATTCATATGCAGTTAATCTAGCACCTTGGTTGTATGGTCGGGTCTCAGTGCAATAGACCCGATTTAAACTATTCGACTGAAAAAGCCACCTAATAACACCTGTATTACAAAACAACATACAAAAAATAAAAATTACACTTATTTTTTATATAGAATACTATATCCTTAAATAACACAAAACCAAATCAAAATAATAAAATAACATTAAAAAATTAAAACTAAATAGTATAATAAAAAATAAAAAAAGTATAATTCCAAAAATGAAAATATATATTTAAAAAAATGCTACAAATTAAAGTTGGGGCTTTTTGTTTATTAGAACAGCATATTTCTATTATTAAATGACATAAAAAGTTTCTACTTTAAACCACATATTATGGATACAGTGAAAATCATATTTTGATTTAATCGTTTCACAAAATGCTACTTCATAGGAAAGTGCTCATATTAAAACCAGCGGTATAAACAGAGCCTAATCAGTGCAAAGGCGTACAAAGCCCAGGCTTTGGGCTCCCAGAAATAGCCAAAATATTATTTTATTATTAAATATAAATATTTTACTTTTACTGAATCTCCCCCCGCCCAAAAAAAAAGAGCAATGCAGTAGCATTGTGCATTTATTATTATAGTGTTACCTCCTAAAAACGAACATCCATGAGACCAGGCATTTTGTCCCTTAAATAGAGGTGTCCCTCCTTTGAAAGTACAAGTATTGATATATATACATACAGTAGACCCCCCCCCCCCCCTATAACACGGGTTCATATAAGACTGATTCGTATAACACGCTAAAAGAGGCTCGTATAACACGGTAAAAGAATGAGAAAGATGTTACGTTTTAGCTCCAATAATTAATATAACTTTAATTATTAAAATCTAGAAGAACATTTTACGAATAATGATCTATCAACAAAGCGCTCTGAGGAATTTAAGAAAAAATTGAAAGATTGTTTAAGATCCATATTTTGAAGTAAAAGAAGATTTAGAAAGTAACACTAGTAAGTTGTTTAAAGCACAAGAAGATACCCTTTTTAAACAACGAAAATAATAATTGAGAAGAAACAAGTGAATTTTCAAGCTATGAAATAACAAAACCAACATTTAAAAAAAGATGTCGTTGGAACCTAATTATGGATAGCTCCGACAGTGAATAAATGTAAAAAAAGGTGTAACTACTTCTTTTATTTAACGCAAAATGAATAACAAAACATTTTTAATTTCAATATTTGTTTGTTTTGAAGAAAAATAAAAAATATTTTAACTCTTACATAGTAAATATTTATTTTACAGCTTTGTTAAGTATCTGTATAAGTGTATGTTTATGCTTAAGTAAACTGTATGTTAACCCCTCATTTGCTAAAACAATTAAGTCCATAAAAGAAAAGCTAGAAAATATGTATTGATAAATTTTTATACATTTCTTGTGAAAAAAGACATTTATTATTCAACAGCCATAAAAATTGTTGTCATGTAGTTTCTTAAGCCTGATTATTAAAGAAAGTTATTTTAAATATAACAAGTAAGTTAATCGCTTTGGGCTGTGAACGGCTCATGTATTTGTATAATCTAAGTGACTCGTACAACACTGATTCATATAACACGGAACGTATCTACCATGTTATAGGGGTATCTACTGTATTGAAGTTAATCTATGGAACCGTCGACTCCAGAAATAAAGATTTCTACTATATATATAAACATTAAACATATCTTACTCATATTTATAAAATGCACATTATAAGCAGAGAACGACATATTTAATATTCAATAAATTCTGAAGAATACATTTTTCTTCTAGGAAAAAGAACAGAACTCTCTTTAAATTCCAGTTTACTGACGTGAGAAGCTTATGAAAATATTTTTAGAAAATTCGAATCTGCACATAAAATTCTGATTACAACTTACAAATACGATGGAAAAACCAAAACCAAAATGAATCAAGGATTTAACATCCAAATTCCTTTAGGTGAAAAATTACTTGAAAATTTGAAACAAAACGTTTATCTCAAAATTTTAAATTGGATATTTATTTACGTACATAACAAAAAAGTCGAAATCACATGAGGGAATAAATTAAAAATCAGCAATCTGAGAAAAATAGATGAAAAAGAGATGGATGCGAAATTGATTTGGTATGTAAATAAGAATATTTCAGTCTGTAACAAAATTAACAGTGTGTTTCGAGTAACAAAGGTGTGTAATTTTTACTATTCTTTCTTTTGCTTTCCAAAAATACAGAGAAACTTTAAAAAGCTCAGATTTTTAAAGTTTAAATTCTAACTTATAACTACTAAAACTATATACTATGTATTTTTCTGATAGGCTTTTTCTGATACGAACTGTACGTGTATAGATAAGAGCATTCGGGCATCTAAAATGAATAGAAATAATGGTATTTAGTAAATAAAATCCAGCATATCCGAATTAATAATGTCCTTTGTAAGGTCAAATTATCAAAATATTTTCGAACTACCAATTTTTTTGTATTTTCGAACATCTTAATACCTGCGCTATAATGATGTAATTCTAAAAATCAATTCTAAATTATGATTGGTATATCTCAGTACGCACTTGCTGGCATTCGAATACTTTTATTCGCATAGTGTATACCATACCTTCAAATCAGATATTGTTCCTTTCGTTGATCCCTATATTTAATCCCCCTCACGCCAAAGTTCAAAGTTGTTCATAGAGCTAATCGGCTTTTAGTTTTAACCGATTATGAAGTATCTGATTATTTCCTTAACAAAGGGCTAATTATAGTAGAAAGCGTTAATCGTTTAATATACTTTTTTAAGCATCCATGAACTTCAAGATACCTAAAAAAGCATAGCTAATTCCCTATTTTTTTGGAGTCTTTTAATCCAAATAAATGTATCGGAAAATTAACGAGTGCAGTTAATGTAAATTGTCGGCCAATGTTCCAGAACGGTTAATTAATTATGGATTGGTTAATTACCCAGCAGACTTGGTTTCTGCCTGGAACAGTAGCCTTCGGACGATAAAATTAGGGATAAATTATTTAGTGTTGAAACAGAACTTACTGTGGTCTGATAAATTTATGAATGATGCGTTTTGCACATCTGTAACTATATAAAGTTTTTGTGCACTAAAAGAATAGAATACACCAAGGAGTGTCGATGATAATGTCTCTTGACATCTGCTTTCTTTTACATGCAAGTATTTTCAAATTAAAGGTAGTGTAATCCCATGCGAAATTTTATATTTGCTTCAATCAAGTTTAATGAAACATTCACATATACAGAAATTAATTATTGACTTTTAAATACCATTATATTCAGTCGTGTTCTTTATGAAGTTCTCACATACTTCCTTGCATGCATGCATGCTTTCAGGACAGGTTGTTATCAGCACTGACTTTTGTTAACACACACTGATTAAAACTTTCGTCTGTTCGAGTAATATGTCAGCGTTGACTTGAGGGTAAATTTGCTTCTTCATAAGGTACTCCAGCAAAGTTTTCTGAATCAGTGGAGTTTCTTCTTAATATTGAGTTCTGCTCAAATTATTGGTTACGGCAAATGCATGGGCGCCGACGACATAAAAATATTGGGGGGGGGGGACAATATACCAGTAGAAGGCATTTTGTTTGAAATTGGAGGAGACACGGAACCTAATACCAACATTGGGGGGGGTCCTCCTGTTCACTGCGCCCATGGTTAAATGTATGATATGGAGTTTCCCTGTTAGAATGTCCCTGTTGTAATCTACCTTTTCAATTTGGATGTTTTTGGTATCTTTATATATCTGAAACTTAGTATTTCCATTGTCATTCATTCGTTTAGTCATATTTCCGTGAACAGCAGCAGATGTCGTATGACATCTGCTGTTCTTTTTAATGCTTGAACATGGTCTGCTGTATTGTATTGCAGTGGCGGCTCGTGTATAAAGAATTGGGGTGTTGCACACATATTTTTGCCCTTAGAAATACATTTCGAGAGTGCTGTTTTCCTTTTCATCTTTTCTCTTGCGTTTGGTGGGGAGGAGGGTAAGGAGCTATTCAGGCATAAGGGGCTATTCAATTATTAAGTAAGCACACTTCTAGCCATTTAGTACTCCCTCCCCTTTGTAAGAAAAAAAAGCAAATATCCATTCCCCCTTCCCATGTGCATGCCAACGTAAGATTTTGGTTCCCTAATTTTTTGGTATATGTTTTTGAAATAAGAATGCAACGTGTGATGCAAATTATAATACTTATTTACATTTTTACTCTAATATTGAGCACTTATTAGTAAGTTTGTTATAATATTAAATGCTTATTAATAAATAGAGAGTAATCACAACAAATTATCGCATTAAAAAAAAATTAATAAGCTTTTAGTGGCCATATGCTACCATCATCAGAACCGTACATCAGCTTATAACAGCGTATTAAAACTTACTTTGTAAGCAAATAGTCTTTAATAAATAAAAAGTGGATTTTCTAAAATATATTTTTAAAATAATACAGTTATTAAAATTTAAAAATGGCAGGGAGGCCACTGATATCCTTGAAGGGGCCTGAAGAAAAAGTTGAAAGCCACTAATTTAAAAATCAAATATTTAACTGTGATTACGTGTATTTTATATCTTCTACACGCAGTGTGCAACAACTACTGCAACAACTCAACATACTCAACAAAATTAATAGAAAAGAAAATGAACTGACAGGGAATGAATGGGGGGGGCGAGATTGAGGGGATAGTGTAGCTTTGTGTGACGAGAATTAGAACAGAAAAAGCATGAAATGATATGGAATATAAGGGCCAATAGGTATTTTACACTAATCACTTTGAATTTTAAAAATACTAATAATTTATAATTAAAGTCAACGTTAATTATGTATTTTTAGTGATATAATAATAAGAATAAAAGATAAACGTAATCCCAAACCTATCATATATATAAAATTTAAAAACAAATCACATCGCAAACTATGTTCATGATGAAAACGATGCGAAACTCACAAATAACGATAACGTAGGACTTTGCGCATAAGAAAAACGAGAGGGAAAAACGCAGGTTGCAGAGTTTGTGCAACACCCATGCCTACGTGTCTCGCGAATACGATGATTGTATCTGGCATTTCTACCTATACCCAGCTCATTAACGGCTCGCTGTTGTAGCGCTGCTGCAACACAGGCGGCCAGCAGATATGCTATTTCGAAGATCGAATCATTTATTGAAATGTTTGGGATGACTGCGATCATTTTTATGACATGTTTCAAGCTAAATGAACATATTCTAATAAAATAATAACAATAAAAACATTAACACAAATTGTTTTTCTTTGTAGTGAAAAACTGGTTGTTGCGCAACACTGAAACTTGACTACCAGACGCTACTGTGGTAGTGTATCCACTTCAAAATTTCTGCCCGTTTTCTTGGTTGAATTATATACAATTTCTTTTGATTTTGATGTATTAGCACTTCGTAAAAATTTCAAAAAGCGCAAGTATGCCAATAGGCTTCTAAAGTCTTAAGTTGTTCTTATTCTTTTTTTTTTGTATAATAGAACTACTGTAAGGTCAAGACACCGCGGGCTCAACGCGGGGACCCTGGTTCGAATCCAGGATGAGGACGGCGCCTCTTTTTCTCCAAAAACAAAAAAGTTCTAGTTTGAGCTAAATATATGTGGGTGGTAAAAAAAAAATATTGCATAATGGAACTACTCTTGGAATATTGCCTTTATTTAATATTTTAACAGTATGACATCAATTAAAAAAGAATTCCTGAAGCATCACTTCTACTTTATCTTTTTTCAAGTCGTTATTACCTCAGGGGCTTTTCCTTTCTTCAGCCTTTAATTTTATAACTACTTCCGTTTTCAGGATTTTAGATGTTCATCTTTCGACTCTTTTGAAGTGTCCTTTTATTCGATTCCTCGTTTCACAGTACAGATTTCTGCAAAATTTTTTCATTCTGTTCAGTATTTCTTTAAGGTTATTTATTAGTGTCGAATTTTCTCTTCAATACAATGATGTGTTCGTTCCCAATTGCCAATAAGTGAACATTCTCTCATTTTCTAAAGATATCATACTTTTGATAGTGGTGATTTTTTACTTCTACATAATTGTACTTTCCCGCGCCCTTAACATCCTTTTGTAAAGGATTGCAATTTTCATCTTCACATAATTAATTATGGAAAGAAAGTTTCGTTTTTTCACCTAACTTCGTCATTTAGTGAGTTGTATCGTCTCCTAGAACAATATCACATCACACTGCATAATTTGCATACCACCAAGAGAGAGTTTTTTCTGAGAAGTTTCAGTAGTATTTACAATGACGTTAAAATCATTTCGTTAATGCATGCGGTTTCTCGTTGAACGTAATGATGAAATTGGAGTTGATTTTTATTAATTAACGGGTTATTACAAGATTATTATTATAAGATTGTTATTAATTAATTGGAGGAAATTGTTATTAATTAACGTAATGCAACTATTTCCTGTTATTAACGTAACTTGACCTTAACGATCTTACTCGTCAAACTTAACTAATTTCCTATTATAATAAACCATTTAAACACGACTACCACAGTTAAAATTATTTAATTAGGTGGATGACGATCGTTTCGGCAGTGAATGACTGCCTTTGTCGAATCCGGTTACAAAAGTGAAGGTAAACTATGAACTTCACCGTGCTTGGCGTATAAACACGTGCTCCCATCTTTATTTATGGAGAACATATCGAATGGAGGTGAACAGCCTTTTTTTTTTCTACCCTATGAACCCGTACTGCCATCTATATTTATGGAGAACATATTAAATGGAGGTGAACTGATTTTTATACACATTAGGCAAAAAAATATTGACAAAAGGATCATTAACCACTAAGTCACTATTGATAAAAATGTGGTAGGCCTCGAAAAAGTCCAAATCCGAAGGCGAAACAACTTTGGCTATGATTTTTGCATCGGAAAACGCAAACTTGTGCCCGGTATTCCAACTATGTTGTGCTATGGCAGATTTATGAAGTTCTTGGTTTTGAACATGTTTCTGGTGTTCCTTTACCCTAAATTGTAAAGCCTTATGCGTCTGTCCGATATACATTCTTCCACACTCACATTGGTTTGTTTGTTTGTTTGGCTTTTTTATGGCGCAAGAGCATCTGGGCTATACTGCGCCAAACATGGTAAAATCAAAGACTGTAGTAAAAGCCAGTACTTTTTAAAAATTTAAAAACGTGCGTATGGTCAGCATGGTCATTTAAAATGTCAGACAGTGATGAAGAGTTAAAAGTAAGAGTGCGGGCAAGTCTATAATAGGGGCATTGAGTTAAAATGTGTAAAACACTCATGGGTTCATTGCACACTTGGCAAATTGGTGCTGGTTTTCCTTCCAACAGATGTCTATGGGTGAGATGGGAATGCCCAATGCGAAGTCTAGCAAGGAGAACCTCCTCTTTCCGATTTTTACGGTATGAGGAGGGCCAGTTACCAATTGTATGTTTAATATTATGCAATTTGTTATTGGTTTGATGATCCCATTCTTCTTGCCACCTTTGATTCACACAGGTCTTGATAATTGGTTTCAGGTCAGAGAAAGGAAGAAGTTGGCTAGAAGCAAGTGGTGAGTTCGTTGCCCTTGCAGCTGCATCAGCAGCCTCATTCCCTTTGATACCAATGTGAGCAGGGATCCAGCAGAATTTAATATTGGAATGATTGTGCAGGTGCTGCAGTTGTGAATGGATTTTGGATAAAATAGGATGAGGTGAATATTTAAAGGATTCCGGTGCTTTTAAAAAGCCCTGAGAATCGGTACAGATTATACAATGAGTTAAGCTATGAGTTGAAATATATGTAAGAGCCATGAGTTGAAATATATGTAAGAGCCATGGAAATGGCGTAAAGTTCTGCTGTGAAAATGGAGTATGATGGGGGGATTTTTTCTGCAATGGCACTGTTATTAATGACAAATGCAGAACCTACATTTGTTTCAGTTTTGGACCCATCTGTAAAAATGAAATTGGAGTCTTGAAAATGATCCCGAAATTCAGAGAATAACTGCTGGTAAAAAGCATTAGGTGTAGTGCTTTTGCTGTGGTTAACCAGATCGCAATGGATGTCCACGGCAGGAATAACCCATGGCGGAGAGAAATGAGTATGAGAAGGAGCAATACTCCGGCAATCTATACCCAATTCTCTGGTTAGTCTATCCATCCGAATACCAAAGGAAGGGACGCATGAAGGGCGAGCACCAAAAAGCAAGGTGGAACGAGGTTCAAAAACAGCATCCCAAAGAGGGTGAGTGGACAGTGATTTAAGTTTCGTATAATAGTTAAGAGACAGCTGCATACGCCTTGATGTTAAAGATGGTTCGTTGGCTTCCACATAAAGACTTAAAGCTGGTGAGGTACGGAATGCACCTGTACACAGTCTGAGACCCTGATGGCAAATAGGGCCAAGAGCTTTCAAGATGGATTGTCGAGCGGAGGCGTCAATGACAGAGCCATAATCCAGTTTGGAGCGGATGAGAGCACGATACAGACGAAGCATTGAATAACGGTCTGCTCCCCAGGATGTATGGGAGAGTACTCTGAAGATATTAAGGGCTTTATGGATTTGTTTTTAAGAGACTGAATGTGTGGCTTGAAGGTAAGTTTATGGTCAAATAACACACCAAGAAATTTTGCCTTTTGAACAACTGGAATACGATGATTTCCCAAATAGAGTTCTGGTTCTGGATGTAAGCCTCTCCTCCGACAAAAATGGACACAAACCGTCTTCTCTATTGAGAAAGTAAAGCCATTTTCATTTGTCCAGTTAGTGATGTTATTGAGGGCAATTTGCAACTGCCTTTCTAGCCTGCTCATGTCACGGGATTGACAAGAGATTTGGAGATCGTCAACGTATAGTGATGTTTGTACAGTGTGTGGGACCTTGGGTTAAATAATGTATAGGCTACGTACGATTTACAAACACAGTTGGTGTAATATTCGAAATAAACTCTCCGTTATAAAATCCGATATAAACTCTTCTAAAATATGGGGTAAAACTAACAAAGACAAAATGCAAAAAAAAAAATGTTTAACTCTGATCGAACTTGTCATGTTGTGTAAACAAATGATAAAAATAGGTTTGTCATGAGCATGTCGCAAGCGCTGCCTGCCACATCCAAAGTTTTTAAATTAAATTACGGCTTTGGTAGTACCCGCGCAAAATCTTTCCGGGTAATTGCCGTAGTGAAACTGTCTGTGACAGAGCAGTAGTATGCCAGTGCTAGTTTTATTATTTCAATTCACAATAATGAAAAGTACATATCAATCAGGATCACAAAAACGTAAAGCTGTTATTAAGAAAAAGCTAGAAGAAATTGCATTGGACGTGAAACAGAAAAAATTAAGTTTCCATTTCGGTGATCAAACATCAATCAGTTCACAAGACAATGAAGAGATATCAGTTTCTGTAAGTAAGCCTATTTTATATACTTTTATATACTTGTTTATTCATTACTTAAACATAGAAAAAATGCATTTAAATCTATTGCCTACCTTTATAGTTAAAATGCCTCTATTTTACCTAAATTTATAGTTAAAAAATCAATGCCTAAGAGAAAACGAGATCGAATAAGAAAATCAGTAATCCCATGTAAAGCAATAGGGAAACGTGGGCTGACACAAATAGAGGATAACATTTACC
>QLNU02015360.1:274378488-274389299 GCA_006491805.2 Dysdera silvatica
AATTCTGAACTGGATTCCAAGAGACCACCGAAGACCTAGAAAACGTCCTCAAACTAGATGGGTGGATGAAATAAGAAAACAGGTTGGGGTGACGTGGAAACGAATGGCCCAGGATAGACTTGTGTGGAAAGCATTTGGAGAGACCTTCATCCAGCAGTGGATAGATAATGGTTGAATATGATGATGATGATATATATATATAGAGAGCACCTACATTTTTTTATATGTAAAATTATTGTATTTTGGAGATAGACGTGTTATATTATACTGTTGTGAAATTGACTCTTCTTGCTCGACAGAGCCGTAGTATAGAGTTTGGTTTTGCATATTTAAAAGGGATTGTATTTGTAATTCATAATTTGTAAAGTGAAATTTTTTTATAATCTAATGTTCTATGTCATTATGCTTATATTATTTTTCGTTACATGTCTACTTGTTAAGTAGGATAAATTGTAACTACCTATTTGTGTCACTTGCTCAAAGCTGTTTACAACTGTGTGCTAAGCCATAGCGCTAATCATATATAATTAATTAATTCATAAATTGATAAGTTGCCGCATTGCAGTGTTACTCCCCATTCCCAATTTTACCAATCGTACTCAAGAAGAAGTTAAGTGACTAATATCACAGAACTTGGATACAATCCTGGCTTGCAAACTGTACTTGCTTAACATTTCGCTTGATAAAGGGAGCAGCAGTTCTCGAAAGGTTGTTTTTCTTTTTGGAGATGGTATATTTTACTTTCTTACTTATTTTTTACACTCCGACCAGTGACAAAATTTTGCTAGTTATTTATTATATT
The DNA here is from genome assembly GCA_006491805.2 of Dysdera silvatica. NCBI lineage: Eukaryota > Metazoa > Arthropoda > Arachnida > Araneae > Dysderidae > Dysdera > Dysdera silvatica. The sequence goes on from QLNU02015360.1 coordinate 274,379,291, forward strand.
TTTGCAACCCATAAAATTAATTTTTGACCAGTATACTTACAGAAAATTGCTACTCTACCCGGAATTGTAAAAATTAGTACACTTGTAATCTATTCAAAAATTACATTTACTACTTTTATTTGCCATTTTTTTTTCTCTCTGTACATGTAACATATTTTTATTTTAAGGTATAGATAATAGATATGCTTCTCCGATACTGCCTCGAAGCTCGTTATCTTCCGAGTATTTAAAATATAATTTTGACATTTCACTTTTTTTTATAGTTTCCGTCTTTCATTTATTTAATCATCCGATCGAGTAATTCTAAAATTTTATTCAATAATGGTCGACTTTTCTCATTTTGTTCCATTTAAGCGTAACTTGTTATCTCCTTCGTAGTTTTATTATTTTAATGGGTTTTTCGTTTTTTTACTTTTTGCTTTTACGACTAACTTTCTGAGGACCCCATAATGATGTTTTATCATTATGGATTTTGTTTTTCATTTTCTCAATGCATTGTTCAGGAGAAAATGGATTCAGTAATATGATTAAAAGTTGTTTCCAAACATAACTGGCTCTTCTAGCTGCTGTGAAAGCAATGTGTTTTCCAACACTCGTTATCACATTTAGCGCCTGGAAAATAGGCAATGGTATTACATGGGGACGTAAAAACACATTTTACTTCGTATCCTAATTATTTCAGCATTTCGAATAAAGCCCGTTAAGGTAGGACAAATATATACCTATATGAAATAAAACATAAAAAGCAAAGGATGGAGAAGGATGGTCACCCTTGTTCTTGCGCCATAAAAAAAATACAACCGAAGGAACGCAAAATCTGAAACGCCTTATAAAAGGCAATACTGAAGTTTTCAAGGAGATGCTGCCTGAATATAGACTTTACGCGACAACTTCTTTTATTGAGAAGAAAACTCATCATCCATCATTAAGCTCATTACCAGCACTGCGAAAAATAACTGCTAATTACATTTGCCGAGAATTTCCTTAATTTGTGGTACCTGCGGAAAAGCATAAATTACGGATCGATGACAGTTTTTCAAAGCAAAGCCAGTCGCACATATTCGTAGAAAGAACTGCAATGAATATAATTCCTTGGACTGCGCGTAAGTCACCCAAAACTGCTCGTGATTTTAGGGAAAATTTTATTTTGCTATTTAGTTTGAAACTATTATTTTTTACGACGGTGCGTTCATTTTTATTTTAGTGGTTTAGTATGTAAATAATAACACAACTTAATTATATACTAAAAAATATAACTACGGTTACGTACGACTATCCATTTTTTGTTGTTCCCACGTGGATCTTTTTAGGATTACCATAGCAAACGGAAGGAAAATTTTTCACGCAGGTTGAGTTCGCGATAACACAATAAAGAATGCATAATACAAAAAAGTTATTTGCTACAAAATACACCTTCTAGCAGAAAAAAACCCCTCTTACCTAATTAATTAAAATGGTTTGTGTTACTTCCTGTTTAGAGTATAAAACAAAAACACTTTTAACATCCAGCCATGGTTTTATACCACGGCGCCGTTAGCGAGGGGGACAGTGGGTACCCGTGCCCCCGATGTTGGTATTAGGGTCCATATCCCCCTTCAATTTTAAACAAAAGGCTTTCTACTGGTATATTCCCCCCCCTCCCCCATTAGTTTTATGCCGTCGACGCCAATGATTTATACCACCAACACCCCTCCAGATATTTTATACACACCTTAATGAAATCAAAACACACAAACTCTAATCCACATCCCCCTAAAAATTTTGAACACCCCCCAGTTTATGAATCCCGAAGCCATAGTAATTTTTGCATGCTTTTGACAAATTCGCTTAGCTTAGTGTGGTACGCACTAAATTGGAGATCTCATATACTATTTTTGAAGAAATTACATCGCACACATTTCATGGTAACTAATCATTTGTGATATATTACATTTCAGTTTAATCATACAATATACGATACTGAATTTAACCACAGATTAATGTAGAATGAGCATAATCAATAACGATGGCGAATTATCGAAATAATTGACAGCTCAGAAAACGAAAGCTTCCAATACCTCGTTTTTATGATTAAACTATGTAGTTTAAATGAAATATATTTAAAAAATCTTGAATATTTATTTTAAATCAAGGCGTTAATGAAAATTTTGCTTAGATTTCATGCACAATTTGAAAGATTAAATTATATTTATTCTTTAAGTTCTGCATCCGAAGACTGCCAGTCAAATTATTTGATATATATATAGAACTAATTGTTCGACGCAAACTCTGTTAGGGACAGCTGAACGTGAACTTTATATGTGTTCTAATTAATGAGGTTCAATGCCCACCCTCTGAGTTCAACCCATGTAAATTAATCTTTATTTTGAACGCATTTGTTTTAATGCAATCATTAAATATTCTCTAAATTCAAAATTAGGTTAAACAATAGCTTGGCGACCGGTTCCCCGCCAAATTTAAATTGTTCTTAACACAAAAAAATCGTACGCAACTGTGAAAGTATGATGCGGGATCGAGCTAAAACACTCAAGAATATTGACGTTAATTACCTTTACGAACAATACTTCCTTTCTGTTTTCGCAGTTCGTTTACGATCTCTTAAAGGTCGTTGGCGAAGATTCAAATTTGGCGAGAAGCTGGGCCCGTAATTGCAATTCTATCCAAAGTTATTTTGAAAGCCTAACTGTTCATCAATTTTGAGTTCAGCCTTAGTATTATCATAATAATAAATTAAGATGTAATTATTTTAATTACTACGAATAACAAAAACTAGAAGATTGAAATTATACAATGTTTAATTAAATATTATCGTCCTATTAATATATATTAAAATTCGGATAAATGATTTTTGATTCACAAAGCCAGAAGCTGTAAAACGTTAAAAACATAGGCCATATCATTTTTTTTATTTTTTTTTTAAATGTGAATCTAAAATTTCGAAAACTTTTATTTAGCAATAAATGTATAGAGTTTATGCAGAAAAAGTTTTATAGCCTTTCAGTAGTATAAACATCGTTGATATAGATTTGACAGGATACCTATATGCACACCTTAATTATTATATAACTAAAAATAGCAAATTCATTTCAATTACCCTGCTTTTAAATGGCCCTTAATTGCAATTTTAGATGTGAAGTGTGAAAGGCTTGAAGCCCATCGGGAGTCAAGTATTAACGGGAAATCGAAAATATTTTGAAAGAAAAGAAAGAAAATTTCAGCCTTAATATTTTTAATCAGCATTCGAGTGAAATTTTGAAAGTTTTAGAAAAGCATACTTCAATGAAGCGGAATAGGTTTTGACTTACAACCAATCAACGAACTTCTTTACTCCCTTGAAATTTGAAGTTTTTTCTCTTCTCGAATTCTGCTCTTTGCCCAAAGTGTTCTCCAAATATAAATTTGTCTGATAAGCTCACATTAGTATGGTCAAAATATATGTTCGTTAGGATTTATACGGCGCCAGGACAGCAAGGGTCATGCTGTCCTGGGGCCTACAATTTTCAGAGGAATCCGAATCTTTTAAGGACTAGGGAACCCCCCCCCCCCGATCTACAATGAGTAGAAAAATAATAAGTATGGAAAACTTAATGATGCAAATTGGTGAAAACTAGTGATGAAACTCGACTAAAAGTGTTGCTGAAAAATGTTAATTTGTAATATGGTTATATGGGAATATATAATTTGTTTAAAAAGATTAATCAAAAAATCTGAAGCATAATTTTTAAATTATTTGTTTTGTATAACTTGTTACTCTTAAAATCACCGTTAGAGACGCATGTGCTTAGTCACACTTCCAAGTCACTATCTTCTGTTGCCCAGATGGAATAAAGCCAAGTTTCCATACCAAAAATGAAGTTTCATTTGATCATATGGGACCCAAAAATATAACTTTAAAATAAATTGACGAATATAATAATAATGTTAATCATCATTACTCCTGATGAAGGACTGCTGCTGACGCGTCCGAAAGCTTGGGTGATCTTTTTCATTGCTATTTTACCAGTGTTTAACAATATTTATGCAAGTAACATTAAATTGTAGCCCTCGATCTTACGTCTAAAACTGCATGCGTTAAACCGTAAAAATTGCAATGTATTTGAAGATGGGGGTTTTAATTTATGTGATATTTATTTATAAATATGTGATTGCCTCTATATATAAACTTATTAAAAAATAAAATACTGAAAATAAATATGTTTTTTAGTTGATTTTCTCGAACTTACCTAATGCAAGATAGTGAATCAACTTGAATTTTAAAAGTATTCCGTTTTCAAAAATCTATTCCTTTTATTGAGAAAACACCTTTCTGATTTATTATAGTTATTTCCATATTATTGGCATGTTTAATAAAATTTACTTCAATCATCTGATTATCATATTTATATTATATCATATATTATCAAATTCAATCATAGTTCAATCAAATTCAATCATCAATTCAAATTCAGTCATTAATGCAATCAAATTGAATCATCAATTCATTTCCAATCATCAATCAAATTCAATCGCCAATTCAATCAAATCCAATCATTAATTCAATAAAATTCAATCATCAATTAATTGATTAGCATAACAGTGAATAATTAAAGGACATAATCAGTATTATCATCATAGTATTATGCGTTTTGTTCGCTGCATTTTTTGCATAGCAGCTTTGAATATCATATCTAGTTCTATCTATTATCATCCTATAAGTTAATTTTATTAAATAAAACTTATTACTTTTTATGCATAACGATTAAAACAAAATATAGAAAAAATATCAATAAAAAAATTATAGGTAGGAAATTGGATTAAATGGAAGCATTTCTCGAATGATAAAGGAAAAAGCAAACGAAACATTGATGCTTAAATGGAAGACGTGATGATGTCGACATTCAATAGAGAACTGCTTACATACCCACTTACGTCTTGATGATTCAATTACAATATCAGCATTTATGAATATTTGATGGAAAGATGAATGCTAATCATTATAAATCGTAATTAAAATTACCTAAATTGATTTTAATTAATTAAATAGTTTGTTTAAATTTCAAGCCACAAGAATAGTATGGGCCATGCGGCGGCTTCCATAAAGAAGTTGTAATTTCATTCATATATCTTTATTCACAGAAAATGCTTCTTTAAACGGCGTACATTAATCCTTTCAAAGTTATTTCAGTAATGCAATAGTAGTTTGGATTTCACATAATTTCAACGATTGAAAATGTTTTTTAGTGAATTTAAAGTGAATTTTTATGTCCTTGACGCCCTTAAAAAACATAAAATTTCCTAGCAGCCTGGTATTATAGAATTCTGAGAGAAAACTAAAGGGAATTCAAAAGATCACGATTACTAATATTTTTCTAATTAACAAACACTCATTTGCTTCGAGGTAAAGCATCGTTACACGACAGCGTTACGAAAACGTCGTTTCAAACTTTCCTAACGGTTAAAAAAAGCGATGCCCCAGGGCACAATGACATTGCGTTTATAAAGACAGTGTTAGGGACTCATTAATTTTTTTTTATCTGAAACCGATATTTTCCCTCTAAAACCGATGTTAAAAAATGTGTTCATAAGCATGATAATAATGAAAATTAAAACTTAATAACTCCTTTCGCTAATATTAAACTTACGTGAAAGAATGGAAGAACATTTTGTTTGAACACATAAAAGCAAACGCATCGAAAACCCTTTGACGCTTTCGCCATTTGCAATACTACATTTTAAGTACTGTTGGCTATTAATTCTAACTAAATTGTATAGATTTAAGTATTAATGAAGTTTGGTGCTACAAAAAACAAACTCTTTCATAAACAGACCAAATCGTAACTTTAAAAATTATAAAGTTCTGTTTTATTTTACATATGGATAAAATTATAACCATTCTCAACGATTCTGCTAAATGTAATACAGAGATTAATATTTTGCACAAAATAAATTAATGCCATATTTATATTTTATCTGTATTATTCATTTCTATTCTCAAACATGTATTACTGTGAATTTATATGGGGATTTTGAGCAAAATTTAACATACGTCAAATCCAAACCTTACAAAACAGATTCATGGTCTTAATCAAATCGTTCTTCAAATTATTCAAACTCAGCGTTAATGAAAAAATTTTACTAACTGACAATTTAATTACAGACTTTCTCTAATCATGTTTTCAAGTCTCAAAAACAGTGTCGATTTCTTCTGCAGTGATATATATACGGTGATACGGTAGATATACGGTGGCCACTTCACAGTTACCCGACCTCTTCTAGCAAGGATTTCAGAATTCCACGCCCACGAACCGGAATTAGTTTCAAAAGATTATATTAATATAATGCTGGTCATGTATGGACTTCTTTGGCACAGTCATTACAAATTATTACTTTATATCATAAATTCAGGCGAAAAATACAAAAACAATTCATAAACCAAGAACCCAGGAGTTAAAAACGTCAAAAATGTCTTCCTAATAATTATTTTTCTTCAAACGCTTTTGCGAGTTGGAAATTGGCGAATTGGTATTTGGAAAATAAACTACAACTCGCCAACTTCCGACTGGTCAAGTTTCAGCTCGCCAACTTTCAATTTTGAACTCGCAATAATTATGCGAGATGGAATTTAGAAGTTTTGCGAGTTGGAAATTGGCGAGTTGGAATTTGGAAAGTAAACTACAACTCGCCGACTGGTCCAATTTCAACTCGCCAACTTTCATTTTTCAACTCGCCAAAATTTATTAAAAAAAGCAAAATAAGAACTGATTCAATATTTATTGAAACCCGCTAAATTTAAACATTGACCTTAGACGATTTTCTTTCATTTGCTTGTTTTTATTTAAGGGGTGAAAGTAATAACCTTAAAATGTCTTTAAAACAAAATAAAAAACAGCTGCCGATCTGTAGTATCCACAGTAATTTATTTTAAAAATACAATCTAATTTATTCATCGTCTTTCTACTATTTCCGCGTAGAAAGTCTGTACGGAATGCATTCGAATTTTCGAAGCTCTCAGCGTAAGTGAATTACTATCCTCAAAGTATATAGATTTGAAGTGAGCCATTTTTGAAGCTGAAGTGACCACTTCAAAATGGGAAACTTGGATACACCTGCGTAACGACGGCGTCAAGAAGCGAAAGGGGACTGAAATTATTATGCCAACCGTGCAAGGCAAGGAAACAAATCCTATCTGCGCAGGCGCAGTAGGATGCTTTATTGGCGTTACACTCCGATAATGTCTCCATATTTGGATATTTATCGCAGTTTTCATCGCGACCATTCATGCAGCAATTAGAAATCTAAAGGAAGTAACGATTTTATTACATTATTATACATAGCTTACGATTTTTTGGAATGCTAACGGATTTTTTTAAGATAATATAAATTGCTCATAGGGAGGCTTCGATGCCAGAACGTGTTAATGCGCGAACATTGCTATAATGACGTAGCTTACTATTATTCTGTTTCTGTTAATTTTCATTTTTTTTTTAGTCAAAAACTGTTCATTTACGTTGCTTGTTCATTTTTTCAGAATAAATTATTATTTGACATGTTTTGGTAGAGAATTAAATGGCGAGTGTGTTTTATCTGCAGACTGTTGGTTTTTTTTGTACACTTACGTTTGATCGAAAAAATTACAGCAAAATTATATTTTATCCCAAGCGATTCGGACCTGGGGTGCGAAATGGAATTTTAGGGGGATGCGACGAAGTAACTTGCATATTGGAGTGACGATTCATCACTAAGTTTATATTTTGCAATCGTTTTGAATAAATTGGAATCTAATTGCTCGTTTTCTATTTACATTTTATGCACTTATTTTTTGAGCACAAGTTGTTCACTCTCGACATTGTATGTGATTCAATAATTCGAAACCAAACTTCGCCATACTCACTTGAGATATACTTTTGAAGAAGGGGAAGCGCGAACACAAACTTTTCTGGCGGTACGCGGCATAGAATAGGTCGGGGACTCCTGCCATATCCCTATCGGATCATCGGGAGTAATCGCCTGAGGTGAAAGAGAGAAATCGAAATGAGAATCTAACCATTATGGACGAAGAAGTCCGGGATACAATTTGTTTCTAGGCAGTGGACTGGTTTAATTCATTATTTACCTTTCGGTTGACAAATTGTTGGCGTCCGATTAATTTTCTAATTTTTGTAAGAATTTCCTTTAAAAGAATTAAATGAAACAGTGTTAGCATATTCATTGGCACGCATGTGGGTTTTCTAATGGGGGGAGGAATGCTTCCAAAATATAACATTTTACTATTTTTTTTTTTATAAAAATCTACCTAAGAAGTGCAAATGCTTCAGAGAGATAAATGTAGCCTTAGTTATCTAATCTTTCCCACCCTAGTCGTCTACCTATGGAAGGAGACCGTCTTTCGTTTTCAAATAAATACAACTTTCAATCGATACATAACTTTTATATAATTTTGTGTGTTGTGTTAAAATTATAATTTAGTTAAAGATACGATCCATTTGCAGCACTCCCACATTTCCAACTCAAGAACTGCCCCTGCATTCAAATTAACTTTGATCCATGTGGGATGGTAATTTTACGCCCACTCTCCTAGTTTCCAATATGTTTGCTTTTAAAGAGCTGCGAATGGCTTACTGCTGCTGTTTACTGGCAAGGTTGGAAAGCTTGTTTTCCGCTACGTTTTTTAAAAAATAATTTGGAAGCAACATGAATAGCTAATTTGCCCATTCAGCTCTTTCTTTGAAGTACTAGCTACAAGCTCCATTTGAATGCTGCTTTGAAGTCGATACACAGATGAAATGAAACAGCAAATGAGGTGTTTCCAAATATCTAGAAACCTAATTTTACTTTTCCAAACTGCCGACTCCTAGCTTGAATACGACAAATTAATTCAATGATATTTCTGATGTTGACTTCAAGATATTTCAAATAACAGGATGACTTTGGACTTATTTTTTGCTGTTGTTTTCTTTATCATGTTTTTTTCACTTAATTTGGGTGATTTAAGCTTTAACGCACAGCTTATTCTTTCAGTTCACGCCATTAGCTGTGAAAAATATCATTAAACCATAAGTTGGACAAGTGAAAATCGAGCAAATGTAGATCAAAGTGACCTTAAATGACCATACTAATATGAATGGCATTTTAACGGAAATGTATAAGCATTTTTGGCTTAAAAGATTAAATAGTGAATTTTCCTCAAAAATATATTATCGACCATCAAGATATTTGGCAGGTCAATCAAAGCTTTGAACAAAACAAACAAATTGAAAGGAATGTCAATTTTCAAAAATTTTTCTTTCGGAGGCAAAAAAAAGCATGGGAACATACATTACAGGAAAGTCCTTAGTAGAAAGAGAAATTTCTCAGAAAATAAGATTTGCGTTTACGCATTTCCACAAAAGAAATGAAGCTTATTTTATTGTATTTTTCAGCATTAAAGGGAATGGCATGAATAAAGGAGTATTTTTGGAAAGTACAATAATTTTGTGCTCCGATTTTTTGGATTTCGCTGAGGGGATTCCAAATATTTCGTGTTCGCCTACTTTTAACACCTAGTATAATTTGAAACACAATAGCAAAATTTACAAGCTACGTAAATAAATTTCAAGCTCGAAAGTCTTGATGTCGAACTGAAATATGTAATTTGCATTGCCGGATACAGTGGAAAAACTACTGGTAAAACTAAAAATGCCTAAAATCAAGCAACGAGATTTTTTTTATCGAAATGCGCATAGGAAGAAATATTTGTATAAAATTAAAATATTGTGAAGGTGTGCTGTCTTTTTTATTTCCAATAAGAAAGTTCCTCAATAGAAATATTCAAAATTTGAAGGGTTGCTACTCGAATTCTTGACAGGTTTATTAATTCTCGTTTCTGAAATCTTTGACTTTAGAAAACTAATTTAATCCATATGTGTATAGATTCCCGGCTACCATTGATGTTTAGACTAATTCTAGAGAGGTTATGCATTCGTTTTCTGTTCTGATTTCCCATCTTTATATTTTTTTTCACCTCTGGTAGCATTAGGCCTAGACGCAAAGA
>QLNU02015360.1:274407844-274419371 GCA_006491805.2 Dysdera silvatica
AAGGCGCACTTTTTCAAAGTAGTTTGCTCACTGGGCCATCGTGATTTACTTGGCAATTGCTATTTCCTAACTTTTTCTTATTTGGAGTGGCAACAGAAATTCACTACTTCATGCTTCTCGAGGTAAACAGGTATATTTCTCTCCTGCTGCTTGTTGATGATACGAGAGTGATAAGATCTCTAGTTTTCGTTAAATTTAAAATTTTCTCAATAACGTCTATGCTCTTATGAAAGAATTTCAGCATTAGTCTGTTCCGTTTCAGTAAACATTAATTATCAGCCCTACTCAGTACAACGCTGGAAGATTTTATTCTTACCGCGTGCTGGCTGGTTTCTTGTTGAAGTCTGGATGGTATACTTGAAAATAGAAAAGATTTGTTTGGGCGGAGTTTAGTTACAATTTGTGATTATTTTTGAATTTGGTTTTTACGAATTAACTTGAATTGAAAGGTTTATTGATGAATTAGGATTACAATTGTTTAAGTGAAATATAGTGATTGAATATTACGATTTGTTGATGCGGAAGTTTCTATAAACGAGTAATGGTTGCATCAGGGTATCCACAGATTGGAAAAATCAGAGAATTTGGCATTTGAGGAATAATTAGGGTGTCCGTCAAAAAGTTGAAATTAATCAGAGAATTTAAATATAAATGTAATTTAAAAAAAAACCTTTTTTTTAACCAAAAAGTTTGCTAGTTCGTGAGTATGTGAAATTTTGAACGTTTGTGAGTACGTGTTATTAGTACGTGAAACTATTTATTTGTGTTTTTATGCCTCCTGATGTTTTGTGAACATGGAAAATTTCGTAGTTAAAAGAAATTTCAAAATAACTTCTTTGTGGACACCCTGTTGCATTGCAACGCTATTCCCACTCAACTAATTGCGTGCATCATATTACTTAATGGTTGGGTTCCAAAATGGTTGGTGTGTGAATTAACAAGACAGTTTTTTTTTGGAATATATTAAAGCCCTAAAACATAAGAACATGAAAATTAACAATTTAAAATGAACAACTTCTATTAACAATTCTTTCAAGGTTTCAGATTCGACGGCGTGCTTAAATAATATCAGGCCAAAGGGCCCGCGACTGTATCCAATGCGACCGGAGTTAACTATAATTAGCCGAGGTTACTAATTATCAATACCACAATAAGAGCAAAACAAAGTTAACATAAAACTATAAACATTAATAAAACGCAGAGTAAAAGCTTAACACGGTCAGACCCTTAGGAGGTCCCGCCTATTCTTCATGAATGTCTTCACTGCACGGATCGGAAGCCCAACTCTTCAGCTAAACGTTTTAAACCGCAACTCGTTACTAACTCCTACCTGTAGGAGGCCCAAACCCACGTTCACTACTTGGATGTCCCATTGGACAGACGTCCCCTCCTGCCATTCCTCCAGCTTCTATACCATGCTTGTTAATTGACCAATCTGTTATTGTAAATATCACAGTAATATATTAATTCGACTAATTTAGTCAAACGACTTTACAAATATACGATTTCATTAATAATATAAAACTAAACAAAATGTCAAATATTACTCGTGTGTTCGACAGACGACGCTCAACATAAAATGTCCAACCCAAAGGCCCAATTCCTCTTAAGTTAAACTCAGTTCCCTGATTCGTGCACATGCACCTACACGTTAGTCACTTGGTGGATGCACTTAGCGTTAATACCTAACTAGTAAGAATGAAAACTCTAGATCACCATAGTCATTCAACCCGAAGTTTCCTTTCCCAGAGTTCGGAGTATCTCAACAAGTATTCTTTAAGTCTGTAATCTGGTACTGTTTCTTCAGATCGCATGGCCCCGTTGTCCGCTATGGCGTTTAATCTTCGGATCGACTACCTCCGTCGACCGCTAATGATCTGTCCCGTTTGGCTTACGGTTCTTGACCCTCCGAGAAACGCTGGAAATCGGACTACCTGGTATTCGTGTTTAACGGCACGTTGAACGGGAAGTTACGCTGGCCGAACTCTTCTATTAACTATTACTTTATTATCGTCCCCGAGCTTAACAGTACAAACACTTAACAGTACAAGAGTCGAAAATGCCCTCAGCCAGAGTCGAACTTGGGACCCTCCGTTAGACCCTGAGTGCCAAGCGGTTAAGACACTCCGAGTCAAACTGGGGGCTCTCCGTTAGACCCTGAGTGCCGAGCGGTTAAGACACTCCGAGTCAAAGTGGGGACTCTCCGTTAGATTCGGAGTGCCGAGCGGTTAAGGCACTCCGGGTAGAACTGGGGGACTCTCCGTTAGACCCGGAGTGCCGAGCGGTTAAGGCACTCTTCACCACTGCTTGATAGTGACTTCTAATTGTTAGTGCCAATTCATTAATGCAGTACATGAATATTTTAGAATTATATATCACAGTATGTCCTTCAGCATCTGAGCATGCACTTACGTTTTGCCATACGTTACTTTCAAAAAAAACAAAAAAACTTGCAATACTCGCATTTTTTTTCACTTGCAATTATTGATATTGCTTTTAATACGTGAAATAAACCTGAGAAATTTATGAGCTATCACACACCACTACATCGAGAACTTCATCTCAAAGCAAATAAAACTTCTTGACACTCTACAGAAAGAAGTGCGTTAGCAAAAAAAAAAAAAGAAAAATTAGTCTCGCATACAGTTTAACTTCTTACCTTTTTAATTAATTTTACGCAAAAAATGTCCAATTAATATAAAGTTCTGCAGAATTAATGAAACTCTCAGCTTTAGTGAAAGGTTTTTACTAAGGCTGCGAGCGAAAGGAGATGATTGAGAAAAACCCACTTAATAGGGAGGAAGAGAAAGTTTAAATCAATTTGGAAGAAGTTAAACATTTTGAAAATTAATTTGGAAGAAGTTGAACACTTTGAAAATTAACTTTCCATGTAGCTCAACATTTTTAGTGGTATAAAACGAAAGGTATTGTATTGCGATCAAATGTTATTTATGTGCTTATGGTATTATAGTGGCAATATATATATGGAATATAGTGGCAATGCGTTTTCACGACCATGTATGTTTCTGTTCATTTCATGCTCAAATTAGCATCTCTGTAACTGATTTAATAGGAAATAAAATGATTCGTGAAACTATTATTGGCACAAAATTTTTACACAAGTAATTGTTTAATGAACAGGTTTCGCCTTTCATGTTATTCAACCCATAATTTCTCACAACTTCTTTGAAGATATAAAGAAATCATTTTGCATTCCATGATATTCAAACGGTAGTTAACAAAGATAAGAATGTTGCCGTATAATATTTTGAATAGAATGGTTAATTGTCTGATGTACATATAGGGGAGGTTAAATTATACTTCGTGCGTGTGTGAGATTCACAATAATTATATATTGCGTACGGAAGTCTCATGAAAACCCTGCGCTCTTAAAGCTTTTGATGCTGCAATATTCGTGCGGCAATTAATTATTGCAGGCAGTTTAAAGATGCATTATCTTTAATAGGAATTATATGAAGGTGTTCGTAATGGCTAATGACACTGTTTACATCGCACTCTATGATTTACCAGCTGATGGGTCTCTGCAATTTTCCTTACAGCAACTAACTTCAGCCTTGTCAAGAAAAATATTTACTCATTAATACAACGTCCAGAATATCTTTTCTCCATATTCTCTTCCATTTTCAACTCAATACGAATATGGAATTTGTGTAATTAACGAAGTATGCAAAATTTAAAGTTTTTGAAAAGAGATGGATGTATTAGCTTTGCATCGTATGGATAAATGTCATTACCTTTATCGCTCATAATCTGAAAATTTTATATAGCTTCAATTTAGATACAATTTTTTTTATTAAAAATGGTTTAATAGTTTCGAATTAGTGCAAATTTTAATTAATAAAATTTTCGGGTCATTCTTTTTTAACAAACGGGGTAGGATATTTAAATATAATTACGGCACTTGAATCCTCCGTTATTTGTGGCAAGAACATAAGAAAGTTTCTTGACGTCATGTGTGTTCATCAGTATATCAAAAATATTTAGAACTTACTTGCCTTACATCGATGTCCGTGCATATAATGTTGACGTTACCGACTAATTTTAGTGTTCCTGCTTATTTTTCCTCTCTTGAAGAGTATGAACGTCTGGTGCGGTTCTCCATTATCAAAGCAAAGAGAACAAGAAAAAATTGAATACTTTCTTGCTTCGTTCTACACCAAAAATATTCTTTTTCAGTTAAAGTGCTTATTTTCGTGTTCGTTCTTTCTTTGTTTCGTATTTCTTCTTCATAACTCGTCATGAAACAAGCTGAAAGACGACCACAGGAATGTCGACATAGTTTTATATTATTTTTTCTTGTTATGATGAACAAATAGTAAAGGAAAACGTCTATAGGCATAAAAAAAGTTTAATATTTTCGGAGATAATGTATACATGAAAGCTGGCCGTGATTTTACGACACAAGGAGAGTGAAGGTCGTACTGCGCAGAGACCAGCGGTGTGTCGAGGCATCCGAATCTCTACGTCCAAGGCAACTGAACTCTGTAGAACAACTAGCATAAAAACGGTACGCGTTTCACACTAGCATTGGGAGTCGAATCCAAGTTAATAGCACGATAGGTGAATATGCTACCACCATGTCACCGTATTCATCTATCATGTCATTAACCTGGCGCGATAAATGGCACCAGTGGTGTAGTTCTAAAAACAAAAGTAGCCTAGCGCTCTTCTAAATCAGGGGTGTATCCACGGAGTGGTCAGGGAACCCCTAACCAGTCAATAGCCCATTAATCTGATAAGGGCAGAAATTATCATTATGTATGGGTTGTTGTGCTAGCATTGCAAGACCCCATAAATGCCCCTCTGGATCCGACACTGCCTACAACACATAGTTTCGGGGGATATAAGCTTAAAATAATAATAATAATGTGATATAAAAGCATGTGCCGAATCCAAACTAAACCAGGAATGACCTCTGAAGTGAGCTAATAAAATAAAGAAAACAATTGAAAAAATAGCCAAAAGTCCTCCTTTTCGCCCTTGTCGCCTTCATTGTGTCAAACAGCATTGTGGTTTTTTATATTTTCGAAACACAGATTATGATGCGTGTTTCGAACTGTTGTTTTGTTTAAATTCCCACGATTCTTAGTTGATTTATTCAAAATTTTAGGGTCATTGCTCTAAAACACAATTTTTTTCTTAACAGAATTGTCGAATCCACATATTTTTTATTTACTACTTGAACAGAATTTTGTTTGTAAAATGTATGATTTCCTAAAACTTTGCCTTAGCGCCGCTATGCCTCCAAAAGGGGTGCCCTAGCTCTGATAGGCCTCGACTACACCTGTGATTGGCACGATAGATGAATACGCTACCATTATGTCACCGTATTCAACTATCGTGCCATTGATCTGGCACGATCGATGAATACGTTCCCACCATGTCACCGTATTCATCTATCGTTCCATTAACCTGGCACGATAGATGAATATGCTATCACCACGTTACCGTACAGCCGTGGGCCTACACTTTTCCGAGGAACCCCAATTTCTTAAGACCTAGGAACCAATCACCGAACTACAGGGAGCAACTAATCGATAAGCGTTTCTTTTTTTCACCAATGGGTTCGGAACCCGGATTAATAGAATAGTAAGTGAACAAATTACCACAGCGCCACCTAGGGCCTGGATGTTTGGACTACAGAAGAACGTGTAGAAAAATCGATGACTCACATACATTAAGTCGATTTATATCAAATTTGTAATCTATTAATAGTAGTAATTATCAAATAATATATTTTCTTCTTAAGATGATTAATGGAGATAAATCAATATTTAATCGGTGATAGAGGGATATAAAAGTATCTATATTTTACACATCAAAATAGACTTTGAAGTACTATAAAGAAATAGACCAGCAATATACGTACAAGAAATCACACACTTAATCATTATAACTCGTACAAGATATCATTAGTATCTAATACCAGGGCCGGTCTATCCATTAGGTAAACCCAAGGTTGTATAACCCTTTCCTAGGCCTGCCTAGCTCAATATACTTTATACCGATTTCAAACAAATTATTAGGAGTATTTCACGTACCCATCAAGGCCTCTCTTATATATCTTAGACCTTTATTTGATTGATTTTTAGGGCGCAAGGACAAACAAGGTCGTGCTGCGTCAGACCTTGAACGCAAATGCTATCATATTCATTTCTCTGCTCAGTTTGTATTTTCTAACGCATTCGCATATCAATAAAGAATTATATAGTAAAGTTTAATAAAATTTTAATTTAAAAGTATTAAACATAAATATTGCTAATAAAATTTTAATTTAAAAATGTTAAACATAAATTAAATATTGCCATTGAAAAAATGGTTCTCCACAATTGTAATTAGAAGATACTTTTCTAATTACTAAAATTAAAATAATCTCTCAATGGTGATTCCAAAACACATATCCATCAGATTTTAAATTCCCATCTAATTTTTAATTACCAAACGCGAAAAAAATGTGAACAAGGAAAACTGGATACCCTTAAAGTGCACTTAACGTAATAGGCGTATTCTTCAAGAGGAGCTATTTTACGTTAAGATTGTAAAAGAACTTTCTTGAATGATAGCGATTTTATAAGCAAAATTGGAGGAGAAAAAAAAATTAGCATAATTATTTTTTTAATTTTTCACGGAAGTTTAAATCTTAGTAAAAAATAGAAAATGTAAATGGGGTACCCGATATTTTAATAGCGAATTTGTATAATTCAATTATTTTTACACGGCTGTTAGTAAAATTTGACGGTTGGCGCAGAAATTTAGATTGAAATCTTCTTATAACAAATGCTACATAAAACTTTAATAATTAGTTAAACTTTAATAATTTAGTCTTTCTGAAATTATTTCTGTGGTTTGAAATTATCTGTTTGTTTATTTTTAACCGAATATTCGCCTGACATATATTTTACTCTATGATAAAAAAATATCGATATACCTGAAATAATCGTCTACCTTTCTTGATGGTGAATTTTTTCCTGGTACGTCGATTTTTACCACAGAACAATGATTGAATGTTATAAGAATGGTTGTATTTAATTTCTTTTTTTTTTTATTTAAGTGATTTGAATAACTAATATTTTTGTAGGGAGAAAGTATTACAATACAAGAACTTTGTTCGCTTGAAACAAGATACAGTAGAACCCCGATAATCCAACCTCTGATGGTCCGACTCTCCGCTTGGTTCGACCATGCCGTTATCTCGACGAGCGATTTATGCCGTAGCGCCGCCACAGGGCTTTGGTTTTAGTTTCGATCGTTGTCAAACAAGTCGTATAAACCCCGTTTGCTGCAACTGCTGTATTGGAAACCAGTTTTTAGTACTTTAGGCCCAGTTTCCTTTAGGCGTAGTGTATATGATTTCCCTATGGCGACAACAAAACGCAAACAAGTTACGCTGTCTTTGTCGGAAAAATTAAGAGTGCTTGAAAGGTTAGAAAAAGGAGAGTCCCTTCAAAATATTGCACGTGAAGTAAGAGTAACCATGGGCGCCCATATGGGGGGCAGGGAGGGGCTCGGGTCCCCCCTTAGCCGTTCAAAAATTTGATTTCCCTGATTCTGCTATGCATTTACTTTCAAAAGTTTTACAGTCACATTTTAAAATAAGGTACTTTTTAGCTCATTACTAATTGTCAAGCAGTATCAATTATTTTTGTAGCGTTTTGGTATCTTGTACATTCACTAAAATTCTTGACAGCTTTGAGAAGGAGGTAATTTTTCTCAGTCCTCGGGAAGTATTCTTAATGTTTTCAGCACCAACCTCCCCCTAGAAATACTCGTTTGGGCGCTCATGGGCGTGACTACAGTTAAAGACTGGAGAAAACACAGAAAAGATTTAAAAACCCATACAAGGACGATTGAGGATAAAAAAAAGGTTGAAAATTCGAAAAACTTTGAAAAGGTTAAAATGTGAGCGTTTAGACAACGCTTTGCGATTGTGATTCAGATTCGATTGTGAGCGGGAAAGAAGAAAAGGAACTCCATTATCTGGACCATGCATTAAAGAAAAGGCTTTTATTTTCCACAAAAAATTTGAAGGAAATGAAGGCATCGAAAAGTTTACAGCAAATGAAAGCTGACTACATCGATGGAAAAAACGACATGGAATTTAAAATGTAATAATTTCAGATGAGAAGCTCTCTGCTGATGAAGAAGCTGCAAGCGAATTTATTTCAGAATTTGAAAATCTGATTAAAAAAAATAGATTAACTTCTGACCATTTGTATAACATCGACGAAACAAGTTTAAACTATAAGATGCTTCTAACAAGAACTCTGGCTGCACAAAACGAAATTATATAAGGTATGAAATTTAGTAAAGATAGGTTGACTATTGCCACCTGTAGTAATGCTAATGGCAGTCACAAATTGCCATTGTTTGTAATAGGAAATCCAAGAGCATTTAGAAATATTAATGCGTCATCACTACCAGTGTATTATCGAAATCAAAAATCAGCATGGATGGACTGCAACCTTTTTAAGGAATCGTTTCTTGACCAGTTTGTTCCTGCAGCTGAAAAGACTGAAGTAAAAAAAGAACTGCCTCTACGTGCCATACTGTTATTGGATAATGCATCATCTCATCCATCTGAAGAGGAACTAGTAAAGGGAGAAATAAAAGATGTATTTCTTCCTGCTAATGTAACTTCTCTTATCCAGCCCATGGACCAGGGGTAATAGAATGATAAAGAGAAGATATCGTCGAAAATATATTGGATCCATTCTAGAAAATACAGAAAAAATGTAGCGGCCTGTTTGAGGCGATGAAAGCTCATAATATTAAGGATGTTATTAACACAATTGCCGAGGCTTGGAAAGAGACGAAAGCATCAACACTTGAAAAATCGTGGCTTAAAATTTGGTCGAAAATGGTGGTTGAAAGCGGTCAAAATGAAAATCAAGATGCAGGCACACCAGCAATTGTCAGTGACGTACAAGCTTTACATCCTGATGTTTAGCTCAGTGACGTGAGTGGATCAATCAAGCTGATGCTGGCTTCACTACGGAAGAACAATGAAATATGTCGACCAGATCATTGCTGCTGTAATCCAGACTACAGACGACAGAGAGAAAAACGACAATGAGAGCTGTAAACCTACTAGCCGAATATTGCATGTAGATGCTAAGCAGTCATTAAACACAGCTTTTCAGTACATTGAACAAAACTCCCTTTATTCACCAACGGATATTTTGTGGATACGAAAATGGAGGAACATCGCAGCAAAATCAAGATGGTCGTCTGCTAAGCAGAAGAAAATTAGAGATTTTTTCGTCCCCCCCCCTTAAGTACTAAGGGTACAGTAAAAGTATATATATTACTATAACTATACTACTTATTGCTTTCAATATTTCTTGAAATATGCGAGTTCCTATTTATACTGTCAAACTTAAAATGTGTCAACATAATATAATACTATAAAGTAATAGTATGGTAAGTAATATTCTTAATTGAAAACTATACGTAGTATACATTGTTTTCAAATTGTATCGCATTTTAACATAAACGAAAATGTTCCTCTGATAATCCGACCTTTTTTGCGTTCCGACCATGCTCCTGGTCCCAAAGGTGACAGATTAGCGGGGTTCTAATGTAAATCTATTTACGTTGCTTGTTACAGATTATCTACCTGGACAACAGTGGGAAAAGACCAAGAGGTCTGACAGAGCCCATGCTGCCCAAAGTAAGGAGATATCAAAAAAATATTATATGATCTTATGAGGTAACAGAAAATTAAATATTAAACAACAATTAGAGATATTTAATAGAAATAATCTAAGATGTCTAGATTCCTGTAAGTATTCGCGCAGTGTGCGTTTAAAAATGGGAAATGCATTTAAGTATTTGAGTGTGTTAGGGAGAAGATTCCACACCCGAGAATCAAAACAGCCTACGCGCTCCAAACCAAGAGTAGTTCTCGAGAAGTCAGGTATTACATAATTTAAATTCCGTGTGAAGTGGACATGGTCTGGTGAATGTAAGGGCATTAGGTTTGAGTGCTTACCCTCTTTATAGCGTTAAATATAGAGTTTTAAGTAATTAGTTGTTCGACTAGCAACGTATGTTCCACGTGATCTGTTTCAGTGGATCTAAGAAAGCGAGTTTGATTAGACAGATGACTAAGATATCTTTTCCGGGGAGTAGTAATTCGTAGAAGATTTGATTTTAAAGTATTTCTCTAGATTATTAGGCAATAGAATAGAATTGAAAAGATTGAAGAATAATAGGGATCAATGCGAATAGAAATTGGTAAATAATATCTAACGCTTCTAATTACTCCCATATTTTTACTGATTTTGGTACAAATGGTGTTGATATGTATACTCTATTTTAGGTTGGATTGGAGCGTGATGCTTAAAAAAATTATTGCTAATGAGAATGGAATAGTTTTATCATTGATTTTAAGGTACAATTGATGTAGGTCACTGGGTTTATTTTTGTTAGGGAAGAGGAGGCATTTGTTGCATTAAGTGTAAGGTAATTTATTTTAAAGAATTAGTGAAACATGCAATGTCATAATTAACCATAGTGATCAGATGGTTTATTTCTGTGCTATGAAAAAACAATACTCGTATCATCGGCGAAACAGAGACTTAAAGAGTGTAAGCAAATGGAAGATATCATTAATACAGAAATTATATTATATGTATTTTTTATATATATGTTTTATATATATATACACACATTATGTAAATTATATTAATTATATATATTAATGTATATTATAGATATGAAGTTAACAACCATTAGTAGAATATTGCAATATGTGTAGCCATGTTGAAATATAAAAGCGTTGGAAACATTTGGTATGAAATTCCTTATAAAAATAATTGCAACTAAAAATAGTTTCGACGACGCACCAGGAACCAGTTTCCGAACCCCAGGTTTTGAACCAATGCCCTAGACAGATATAAAAACATACCGACTGCTGATGTTTTTTTGAGTCTATTAAAAGATGAAGAAAATTAGTAGCCGTAATTGAAATTGATTAATGGACCTACACTAAACTAAGAAATTATGATTTATAAATTGTGGTTATACAGAATTAACAGACTTTCATCCATTAAATTTCAAAACATAATTAAAAATACATAAGGAAAATATATAAGAAAGAAAAATCCGTTATAATCTATAATAATACAAGAATTATTAACTTTTTTGAATATAATAAAATTAATTATAATATACTTAATGTCAATGCATTTGATTTTGAAAATATTTTTACCAATATCCCATTGGACAACGTGAAAATTATTAGAAACTTTCTGTTTGAGAATTACCTTGATATCATAAATCTTGAACATAAAATTTGGAATTTTCTTTTTGATTACTGTGTTTATGACAACTTACTTTGAACGGAAAAAATTATTATCTACAGATTAAGGGTATATCAATGAGATGTTGTTTTTCTAGTTCCGAAACTAATTTATTTTTTGCATTATTTTGAAAAGAAAAAGAATTTTACGAAATTACAGCTTTTAGACATATAGATGACATTATAGTTTTTAATTGTTCAGAA
>QLNU02015360.1:274427005-274437511 GCA_006491805.2 Dysdera silvatica
CATACACATACATACATACACATACATACATATATACATATACATACATATATACATACATACATACATATATACATACATACATATATACATATACATACATATATACATACACATACATACACATATATACATACACATACATACACATATATACATACACATACATACATATATACATACACATACATACATATATACATACACATACATACATATATACATACACATACATACATATATACATACACATACACACACATGTACATAACCATACACACATGTACATACACATACACACACACACACACACACACACATATATACATACACATACATATATATATACATACACATATATACATATATACATACACATACATACATATATACATACACATACATACATATATACATACACATACATACATATATACATACACATACATACACATATATACATACACATACATACACATACATACATACATACATACATACATACATACATACATACATACATACATACATACATACACATATATCATCATCATATTCAACCATTATCTATCCACTGCTGGATGAAGGTCTCTCCAAATGCTTTCCACACAAGTCTATCCTGGGCCATTCGTTTCCACGTCACCCCAACCTCTTTTCTTATTTCATCCACCCATCTAGTTTGAGGACGTTTTCTAGGTCTTCGGTGGTCTCTTGGAATCCAGTTCAGAATTTCTGTTGTCCATCGTTGATCAGTTCTTCTTGCAATATGCCCAGCCCATCGCCATTTCAGCCCTTTTACTTTAACAATGATGTCCTCTACTCTAGTTTGCTCTCTCACCCAAGTGTTTCTTTTTCGATCTCTCCTAGTTATTCCAAGCATGCACCTCTCCATGCTCCTTTGCGTTGTCTGTAACTTTCGTATTGCTCCAACTGTTAGACTCCATGTCTCTGATCCATAAGAGAGGACTGGCAATACACACTGGTTGAAGACCTTTCTTTTTAGACACAAAGGCAATTTCCCCTTCAGGATAAAACTGTTTCTTCCAAATGCACTCCAGCCAAGTTTAATACGTCTGTTGAGTTCTTTCATAATGTTGCCATCCATTGAAATCAGCTGGCCAAGGTAAATATATGAATCAGCAATTTCTAGCTCAATGTTGTCAACTTGTATTTTTGTTTCCTCTACGAAATTATTGAACATGATCTTAGTTTTTTGTAGGTTCATCTTGAGTCCAACTTCTTTACTTCTAGTTGAGAGCTCCTGTACCATGTCTTGGAGTTCTGATGGGTTCGTTGAAAAAATAACAATGTCATCAGCAAACCGCAAATGATTTAAATATTCACCATTTATTTTTATTCCCTTGTTATTCCAATTTATCTGCTGAAAAATCATCTGTAAAGCTGAAGTAAAAAGTTTTGGAGAAATGGTATCTCCCTGCCTCACACCTTTACCAATTTTGATAGTTTTGGTATCTTTATGTAACCGAAATTTTGCACTTGCATTTTTATACACACGTTTCACCATGTCAATGTACACATCCTCAATGTCTGTTGATCTTAAAGAGTTGATGACTGCTGATGTTTTTATAGAGTCAAAGGCCTTCTCATAGTCAATAAATGCAACACACAATGGAAGTTCATATTCATGTGTTCTTTCAATTAATTCTCTTAATACTTGAATATGGTCCACTGTACTGAATCCACTTCGAAATCCAGCTTGTTCTCTTGGTTGAGCTGCATCTAATTTTTTCTGCAGGCGATGTGTTAGAACTTTTGTGAAGATTTTATAAATAGCAGGTAACAAGCTAATTGGTCGGTAATTTTTCAAATCCTCTTTATCACCTTTTTTATGCAAAAGAATTACTGTTGCAGAATCCCATTGGTTTGGTATGTTACCGCTGTTAAGACATTTGGTAAAGAATTTTGCAAGTATGTCTTCTACATATTCTCCAGCTTCTTTTAGGATATCTAATGTAATACCATCATCACCAGGGGCTCTTCCTTTCTTCATATTTTTTATTGCAAATGAAACTTCTTCTTTTAAGATTTTAGGAGCTGTTCCTTCGACTATTTCGGCGTCTTCGTTTAATCCACTGTTACTTTCATATAGTTTTTTGTAGAATTCTTCAACTCTTCTAAGTATTTCTTCCCTATTTCTTGTTACGGTGCCATCCTCTCCTTTTAATGCAATGATGTGTTTCTTCCCAACAGACAAACTTCCTTTAACAACCCTAAGGCTCTTGTTATTTTCAATGTCTTCCCTTACTAACTCACAGTTGAATTTTCTTATATCTTCTTTCATGCTTTTGCGCAGAGTTTTACAAAGTTCTATGTACTCAATCCTGGAACTGGTATTTCGATTGTCCACCTTCATATCTCTTCGCCTTTTCATGAGCTGTTTCGTCTTCTCAGATAATTTGCTATTGTGCTTTTTACAGGTTACACCACCAATTTCCCCAGCAGTTTCAACTATTGTCTTAACAATGTTTTCATTTGCTTCTGAGATATCACTTTCATCAATAAGTCCTTCCAGTGCAGAAAAGCGATTTTTTAATTCCAACTTGAATGCCTCGGTATTTTCTTTTAATTTTTTTAAATCCACCCTCTTACATACTTGTTTCCTAATGAGCTTCTGCCTTTCTAATTTAGTATTTAAGTGCACTTTACATCTCACCATTCGATAATCACACTTTACATCTCCACCATTCGATAAGCACACTTTACATCTCACCATTCGATAAAGCGCACATCTCACCATTCGATAAGCACACTTTGTCTCACCATTCGATAAGCACACTTGCATCTCACCATTCGGTAAGCACACTTTACATCTCACCATTCGATAAGCACACTTTATCTCACCATTCGATAAGCACACTTTACGTTTCACCATTCGATGATCACTTCCAGTATTAAATCTGTTCAGTACACTGCAATCTTCTATAATTGATTTCTTGTTTGACTGGATATAGTCAATTTCATTAGTTCCCCCGTTTGGGTGTTTCCATGTCCATTTTCTTTGCGGTTTCTTCTTAAAAAATGAATTCATGATGCTAAGGTTTTCAGCTTCTGCAAATTCGATGAGTTGATCGCCACGTTCATTCCTTTCCCCATATCCGTATTTACCAACCGATGTCTCTCCTTGTTCCTGTTGTCCAATTCTTGCATTGAAATCCCCCATGATGAGCTTGATATGTTGTTTCCCTTTGGTGTGTAACTCTTTGATTTCTTCATAAAATTCTTCAACCTCTTCGTCGGTATGGCTTGATGTTGGTGCATATACCTGTACTATTTGAAGTTGGTATCGCTGGGTTAGTTGAACAACAAGCCTCGCTGCTCGATCTGATGTACTTTCAACTTCCAGAAGACAGTCTTTAATTCTTTTGTTGATTAAGAAGCCAACACCACTTGTTCTTCCAGTTTCCGTTCCTCTATAGTAAAACAAATGTCCGCTTTTCAGTTCCACCAACTCTTCACCTTTTCTTCTAATTTCACTGAGTCCTACAATGTCCCATTTGATCTTGTCTAGTTCCTCTTCCAATTCCTGAAGTTTTGCTTCAGAAGCAAGGGATCGTCCATTAAACGTAGCCAAGGTCAATAACAAACGGCAGCCTGGGCCATTCCAGTGATTCTTAGCACCCCCTGCTTTCATGCCACACTGACCGCTGCCTTGATCAGGAGCACTCCAGCACCTGGAGACTAGGGGCCATGGTTTCTGGTGTGTCAACATAATGGAGGAATTAGCCATAATTTCACCACGCTGGCTAAACGGGTTGGTGAATTAGCCCTCCCCTTCCGCCTTTCTATCCGTGTAGCAAATATTAATTTGCCACATAAATAGAAAGCTCAGCCTGCACCACTTGAAGGCGGGGTAGGACACTAGGTTACTGGCCTGGCCGGTTCCACACATCGTCACATACGTTCAGCGTGTGGGTCTCCTTCCAGTTAGATACCGCCATTATTTTGTCTTTTATCTCCATCTCTCACTTCAGTAGTCGTAACGAACTTCGTAATTTTTCTGGAAACTATTTTGAACATTTTTTAAAGTATTTGTATAGGAATCTGTACATTTAAATTCTGCGAAACCTATTTCTTCGACTTTCATCAGTGTTCACCTTCTCAAGTCGTTTTCATGGACAGGCAAATGATTTTCTCTGGCATTTCAAAAATTGTTATGTACATAATTTTTAACAATGTTGCGTTTGTCGCTTTCATTTCAAGCACACAGTACGATTAGTTCAAGGAATTACAGCATTCTTCAACTGACAATTAAGCCGACTAAAACAAAATAGTGCCCAATAGAAGTTTTGTCTTTATCGTGTGCCAAATATATCACGCACGCCAAACGTTTATACTTAAAATCACCAAATTGTGTTTTCATAAACGTTCTTCTGAATTGAAATTTTTTGCGATATTTTTCAGATTCATGTTTTTGATTTTTTTAATTTTACACGTTTCCTTTCTTAACTTTCTTTACTACTACTGAAATGAAAATAAAATTAATTGAAATGCAGTGTCAGCAAAAACTATGAAAATTGAAGTTAGAAAAAATGAGATTTTAGAGCAAAGTCAAATAAAAAATCAAAATATGAGCCTTGTAGAAAATTAACACCACATTTGTAACTATGGCAGCAGCCACTACAAAACCTAATAGGTCTCGGTTCTAGGTCGAGGACCCACAAAAAAAAAAGTTCCCTTGTAAGTACAGTATTCACCAAGAGTGCTTCAGCGGCAAAGAAGCTAATGGAGATTGTGAGAGGATAATAGTTGCTTTCGGAAATCCGAAATATAAGAAGCATATATATATATATATATATATGATAATAACATTTCTAACAAAGTAATGGAAGACAGCGACCCGCACACGATAAGTAGATGGCGGGGGAAAGTCTGTATGTTCATATGTAACCTAAAACTAACTGCCAACTGGTCATTGAGAAGCATTACCAACCTTACAGCAAAATTTCATTACGAAATGTCGAAACTAAAATTATGGAATTTTTTCAGAAGCAGTGCTAGATTTACAAATGGGCCAAGTAGGTACGGGCCTAGGGCACCGCGATTTTTGGGCCCCACAGGAAGCTTGAAAGAGCCTTGTGTTATTAAAATTCAAGCGTTATTTTAACCTTGTATATTTACAAATGCCCGAAAAATTTGTATTATTAATAAACCTGAATATTAAAGATAATGAATATTTAATTTAATAAATCAGGATTTATTGAATATTTATCACAAAGGTCACATTCTGTAGAGACCCATTTACCCTTCCAGCCTAGGGCTTAAAAAGACCTTAAGCCGGTAGTGCTCGGAAGTTTAGTATTAAAAATATTTACTATGTATCCAGAGGGGCTACAAATATAATTTAATATATATATATACAGTAATTAAATTCTTTATAATTAAGTACAGTTTTATTTAATTTTAAAACCAACAGCTTTAATATTTTTACTTTACTATCAGAAAAATTTGTAAAACCCTAAAATGTATTTTTATACCATAATTTTAAAAAAGTATCATTTATAGCGATTATCGGTTATAATGACTGAATTTGCATGGTCCCTTAGAGGTCGTTATAACCGATTTTCAGTGTAGTTCCAAATATTCAAGTGATAACATTTTTACGATAATTACACTTTATCTGCGGAATGTCACCAAAATTTCAGGGTGTTTCCTTCTTTTCACTAAAGGAAATAGTTTCGGGCGTAAGTATCAATCGCCTTTCGAGGACGGGTTCCTGTTAAGAAAACATCCCAGGAATGAAATTTTTCAACGCAAACTTCTGAATTCAGAGTTTCCGTTGAAAATCCAAATGAAAGTAAGAATAACAACTACGTTAAAGTTGCCTTTGTATCAGTAGAAATCTTTCTGTCCGTAGAATTCAAAATTTTGTATTGGAAATCACACAATGGAGGATTTGTGAACTCTATTTCGAGTAACAATTTTCAAAATATAAATGAAAATGTTGAACAGCGAATTAATTTTGCAATTTCCGTTGAGCAAATAGTTGCGTTGTTTGTGCACAACAGCAAACTGTGACAATATAGAAAATTTGAAGCGAGAATTTGAAGTACTTATGAGCGATTTTATTTTCGAAAAAACTCCTACATTTAGTTGTAGTCTGAAGAAATCGAACAAAATAGTCGAAATTAATTTTCTAAGTCCTTTTTGAAATTCAGTTGCTTCTCGGATTATTTATATTTGTCTCTGAAAATCAATTCAAACGAAAACCAATTTAAAGGAAGACAAAAGATTTGAAAAAATTGCATTTGGGAGATTTAAATCTCTTTCCAAAGTATTTTAAATTTGTTTACGTTCTAGTTTTATTCAAAAACGTTTGAAAGCGAGATTCTTTTCCTTCGAAATATATTTTGTGTAAATACACATGCCAAGATGACACAATAAACAGTTATTAATTTCTTACTTAATTTGTAAATACGTTTAAATATAAATCTTAATAGTGTTTAAAAATTAATATGCTCCAAAAATTAAATGTAATATATTGAAACATATGTATGTATTTTATTGTGGACATTAAAAAGTAACAAGTTTCAAGTATTAAAAACATATTTTGTCACCCAGTTTTTTGTCCTGAATATATTTTACAATGTTAAAAATGCATTGTGAAATGTGAAAGTCTTCGTAAAACCATTTATCATGAGAAGACGAAAATTAAGTAAAAATTTTCTCATTATGTTGTTCTGTATAATTTTTTTTAAAATAGTTATGTTTCTATTGCTTTATGAAAACTTTCTTCGATTTTTAAGGGTTAGTTAATTACAGAACTTTTTACTAATTGGAATATTCATCAAATCAGTCTTCGTGTAGATGGTACTAGTAAATTTTCGGATCAAGCATTCTTCCTTCCATTTCGTGCGATAAAAATGACACCACTGAGAAAATCCCCTTAAAATTTTAACAGGCGGCACTGCTATTATTTATAAAATCCGATACATATATCAATGATAGGCAAATATAATCTCACGAAAAAGGAATAAAGCTAGAACTTTACATTTTCCCTTCTGAAACTATTTTTGATGTGCCAATTGCCGAAATGGTGAAAATAAACTCTGCATTATAGTTTCAATTGTAAAAACCAGCAAAAAAATACAAAAGATGGCAGGAGAAATTTTATAAAATATTTCATCACTTCTTTTTAACAACTCATAAAAAGTATTGGAAAAAGGCGAGAGATTATAGCTAAATTATTTTTATGAATATTTTTGTATTAAATGCATGCAATACGTTTTTATGATAATCTTGGGGAAGAAATGAATAAGAAAAAAGCCAGTATATTTAGTTGAAAGGGGCCAAAACATTCTATTACAGTTTGGTCAAAGAGAAGAAATTAATCAGAAGTCAGAAACATGCCTTGTTACATCGATTTCCCCTTCACCATACATCAGATTTCTGGAATGGCAGAGCTCTAATTCTTGTAATTTACCAGTTTCCATTTCCTTAGACTATGAGTGACATTAAGACTGCAAGCAACGTGTTGATTACGACGTCAACAGACAGTTATCCAACAAGGTGGAAGAGACTAAGTGGAAATGTGTCACTTTCGTTAGGCAGTATATGAGGGAGAATTTTCTCTGATAGAGATAATTTCTGACATGGAGAAGTTTTAATTCAGCCGCTAATCTACTGGGAGAATTTCATTTAGATTTTCAATATAAGCTAGAAAAAATTTACACTGGAAAAAAGTTAAAAATTAAAATGATAAATGCAAAACCTAGCCGACGGATTTTAACGTATACTTTAAGGTAATGAAAATAATTTTTTCGACATTGTATGGTTCAGTCTATTGCAGTTGTGTAAACAGAAAAAGTATACATTATAAAGCTTTGCGTGATATTCCGCCGCGTCTATTTTTTAAAAACACTTTGTAAACAGTAACTTGTGTGGAAATATATTCAAGTTATGTGCTCGTGCAAAATGAACAATGAGAATACGGCGTAAAACCCTTTTATGATTGCTGCTTTAATTTTGAAGGAAAGCAAAAAGTAGATCTGTAATAAAAATACAGGAGATTTAAATTAAAGCTTAAAAATGATTTAAATCCAGGGGCGCCGAGAACCAACGCTGGTCCCCAGTCTCACTTCGACTGGCCCCACGACCCCCTTCTCTGGGCCGGGCCCCCACAGCATAGGTCCTTGTCAGTGAGGGCCCCTAAAATTCATTCGGGCTGCAGCTCCTGTTGCCCTCCCCCCGATTCGGCTCTGTTTATATCCATTGAACTTTTGTAAGTAACAGGTAATAATAGATTCTTTTTCTTTTGAGCGTTACACATAACAAGAAACACAATAATTAGGTTTCTTTTATAATGTGATCCTGCAACTGCATAAAGGTACGACTATTGAGATTTAACAAAGATCAGGCTGTTTAATATGCTGTTATCTATATTTAAACAGACAGGAATAAATGTATTAGTATGCATTATACAATGCTTGCATTCAATGTACAGGGTGATTTAGAATAGATGTTACCGCAATTATATTTTTAACTGTTAATCGTAGAAAAAAAACTTTGGATGGAAAATAGCTTTCAAATTATGTAAAGATGTTGAGAACATGCTATTTATTTTACAAGGATGGTATATGGATAAAAATATAGAATTTCACCTTTTATATGGGCCCCTCTGTCAAAAAATTTCAAATTTGACAAATATTGCCCTATATCTAATTAGTGAAACAAAAGGAAAATATATATTTCTAAGTAGAATATTTGCTGAGTTACTAAAAGTCAAATTTCATGATTGATAAACTTTTATGGCTGTTTTGTCGACTTTTTTGGAAAATAATATCAACCTTAGATTATTTTTGGGGAAAAAATGAAGCGCTCACCTGAACTTGTTTCGAACGGCACACAAACTCAGAATTTAATAAAAATGCTACCTTTGTTTTTTATTTCGCGGGTAGTTCCTATTTATTTCGCATTCAAATGCGAAATTTTAAATATAAACTATATCAGCAAATATTCTACCTGGAAACATGAAATCTTTTTATGTGACTAAATGTAGAGCAATATTCTACTCATGGAACTTTTTTTTTTGGAAGAGGGCTCGTACATAAAGTTAAATTACATTACCTTATACTATACGCGTATAAATATATAATAGTATATATAAGTATATATACTATCGTATCATGTCAACCATTATCTATCCACTGCTGGATGAAGGTCTCTCCAAATGCTTTCCACACAAGTCTATCCTGAGCAATTCGCTTCCACGTCACCCCAACCTGTTTTCTTATTTCATCCACCCATCTAGTTTGAGGACGTTTTCTAGGTCTTCGGTGGTCTCTTGGAATCCAGTTCAGAATTTCTGTTGTCCATCGTTGATCAGTTCTTCTTGCAATATGCCCAGCCCATCGCCATTTCAGTCCTTTTACTTTAACAATGATGTCCTCTACTCTAGTTTGCTCTCTCACCCAAGTGTTTCTTTTTCGATCTCTCCTAGTTATTCCAAGCATGCACCTCTCCATGCTCCTTTGCGTTGTCTGTAACTTTCGTATTGCTCCAACTGTTAGACTCCATGTCTCTGATCCATAAGAGAGGACTGGCAATACACACTGGTTGAAGACTTTTCTTTTTAGACATAAAGGCAATTTCCCCTTCAGGATAAAACTGTTTCTTCCAAATGCACTCCAGCCAAGTTTAATACGTCTGTTGAGTTCTTTCATAATGTTGCCATCCATTGAAATCAGCTGGCCAAGGTAAATATATGAATCAGCAATTTCTAGCTCAGTGTTGTCAACTTGTATTTTTGTTTCCTCTACAAAATTATTGAACATGATCTTAGTTTTTTGTAGGTTCATCTTGAGTCCAACTTCTTCACTTCTAGTTGAGAGCTCTTGTACCATGTCTTGGAGTTCCAATGGGTCCGTTGAAAAAATAACAATGTCATCAGCAAACCGCAGATGATTTAAATATTCACCATTTATTTTTATTCCCTTGTTATTCCAATTTATCAGCTGAAAAATCATCTGTAAAGCAGAAGTAAAAAGTTTTGGAGAAATGGTATCTCCCTGCCTCACCCCTTTGCCAAGTTTGATAGTTTTGGTATCTTTATGTAACCGAAATTTTGCACTTGCATTTTTATACACACGTTTCACCATGTCAATGTACACATCCTCAATGTCTGTTGATCTTAAAGAGTTGATGACTGCTGATGTTTTTATAGAGTCAAAGGCCTTCTCATAGTCAATAAATGCAACACACAATGGAAGTTCATATTCATGTGTTCTTTCAATTAATTCTCTTAATACTTGAATATGGTCCACTGTACTGAATCCACTTCGAAATCCAGCTTGTTCTCTTGGTTAGGCTGCATCTAATTTTTCTGCAGGCGATGTGTTAGCACTTTCGTAAAGATTTTATAAACAACAGGTAACAAGCTAATTGGTCGGTAATTTTTCAAATCCTCTTTATCACCTTTTTTATGCAAAAGAATTACTGTTGCAGAATCCCGTTGGTTTGGTATGTTACCGCTGTTAAGACATTTGGTAA
>QLNU02015360.1:274437611-274480057 GCA_006491805.2 Dysdera silvatica
TATTTTATTATTTTACCATGTTCTATTTATTATTTTTAACTTATTTCATTAATTATTTAAAGTTTCTATTTAAAACTTTATAGTTTCTATTGCTGAGAAGGAGGATCGATTTAAAAACACCGCAAACAGCCACAAATCCAGTATTTATTACACTTTGCCTAAAATAAAGTTACTATCAAGTTATCTGTTTGAGTATAAAATATGCGTTTTCAGAGATTATCTCGAAATTCAAAAATTTTCTATTATGCCATGTTTATTAACGCGTTCTCATGACAGGGTTAAATTTTCAACAATTGTAATAAGCTTAATTTTTCTTTATTTTTCACACTGAAACTCTACAATATACAAACGTGGCTGAGTTTTTGTAAGAATGGATTATAAGTGGATGCATCCCAAGAAGAAAATGAATAGTGGCCTTCCATGAACAAATTCAAACGATCACTATCATTTGCACATTTTTTGTGAAATATATAGATAGAACTAAAGGCTATAAATCTTTCTTTCAGATGGAATAACGATTTATGGCTAAATGTATAGGCTCGGAAAGTTTTCCGTGTATATTTCAAAATTTACAAAATTTTCTCCTAAGGTCGATAAATTTATGTAAACATTACTCAAAACTTCAATCTTCCGCTGATGTTTATGACTTAAAAAATCCAGTAAGTGTGTTCTTTATGCATGCATTTGCACTAAAGTTGCATATTAAATAATCCACTACATTTTCTGATATCAAAATTCAAACTTTTGGTTTACTAGTTGATATGAAAGAATAATCATTGGTAAATTTCGGTATTTCAGGGTAATTTGATAATATTATCAAAGATCATTGATGCGCTTTGCTTGATGCTTACAATGACGATGCTTCTAGTGAATACATGTCTTTGATGAAGAAAAATATTTAACAAAATTTTTGTTTTAAGGGAAAAAGCTGACCAGGTTTAAAGAGACAAAAGCACAGTAGAATTTTAATTTTTTTTACTAATAGATCGGACAACACAATAGAACTATCGGAAGCTTATAGTATTCTTAAAGCTTTATTTTAAAAAATTCCGCAATAAAAACTCATTAATAAAATTTTTTATTTTATTTACACACACGCTGCATATATTTTCCATTTTTACAATAACTCATACACAATATAATAATTATATATATGCATACATGTGTGGGTCCAATACAACACAATGATTAATAAACTTAAAATCCAGTGGACAACCAAATAGTGATGAGTAAAGTTGTTTGGTTGGTTGTATTTTTATGGCGCAAGGACAGCAAGGGTCATTCTGCGACAACCAAGGTGATGAGTAAATTATTATTATTATTATTAGAATTGTGTAGTACAAAGTAAATAAAGGTTTAGGTAATTTCCGTTTTCTTTAAAGAAAGTTTTAGGTCTCTAGTTATTTTTCACTAGATTTAGAGAATTATTCCCAATAAATAATCCAAAATTCTGTTATCGCTAGCTAACACAATAATCCATCTAAAAGCCTTAAGTGGTTTAAGTCATCCAATATGAGACAATATCCCTCTATGCGTAGCACAACTGTTTTAATCCAGCTATTTGTTCAAGGCGTGATGTCTACCTTTTAAACTCATCCGAAAATCTTGATGGACTCTGGGAAAACCATTATATCGTATCTATTTAAGTACTATACCGTTTTTCAATTATGGGAAGTACGGCAATCATAGCCTTATGGCGTGAAGAAATAAAGCCGTCAATATTAAATGTACGGTGGAAAAACGTATGCCCAGAGTCAACTCATTTGGGAAATCTGGTTGAATCTATGCAGAAAGAAGAATAGTTGTGGTAGGAAAACCTTGTATGTTAGTGCTATGAGAAGATTTTGATGCTCTTACGATCGAAAATTTTCAAGGAATATTGGAGAGCGAGAGGCGTGGGGTAAATAGGTTTTGGTAAAAAATGATATAAATGGCGGAAATGGAAGTTAAAAAATTCTAAATTTTACATTAGAAAAAATACAATACGACATAAGCTCAATTGAGCATTTGGAATCTTATTTTTTGAAAACACATGATCCTTTTTCTGAAAGAGGCATTAAATTAAAAGGAGATTCAAACATGCTTTGTTCCACATTATGACATTTATAGAGATAGATAAACCAAAAACGAAAAAGCTTAAATTGCTAATTTTTTAAACTGAGCAGAAATATACGAAATTTAAATGCTGCAGAAAGAAGTTTAATATAATAATATATGCCCATAATAATATATGCCCAAAAGTATCCGGACACTTTTGCATTGTTCTCTGACTTTGAAGATATATAGAACATACTTGAGTGCGCACTTTCCAATAAAGTTTCGGTGACTTGTGCATTTAGGGGACCACCCACATATTGACAAAGTGAAAAAATATATTTGATCACCCTGTATCATAAAAAGCTGGAAATTATTTGTAACTTTCAGAAAATATTTAACCAGCTATGCTTAATGCCTGTGTGCATTTTTGTAAAATAAACATGTATATTCATGAAGATAGAAACGTTTCTTTAAGAAAACCCAAATTTTGTCACATATTTTTTGCTTATAAT
Source organism: Dysdera silvatica (assembly GCA_006491805.2). Lineage (NCBI taxonomy): Eukaryota > Metazoa > Arthropoda > Arachnida > Araneae > Dysderidae > Dysdera > Dysdera silvatica. The sequence goes on from QLNU02015360.1 coordinate 274,440,161, forward strand.
ATCCACAATTTTCAGTCAAATTTCACGAAACTTACAGAACATTTGTCAACGTACAAGAAAAATATTATACTTAAATTAGAAATTAATATATTGAATACACGATGAGATATGAGCATTTGAAGAAAATAATTTTTTACTGCGCATGCGCGAAAGATATGAATAAATTTCTTTCATAATTTTGTAGTCAATAGTATAGGACGATTTAGAAAAATACCAGTGGAATATCTTGAAAATTCAGAAAGTTATCGATGATATAGTGAATCATAGTTCTTTAATTCTCTGAAAGTAGCTAGATGATAAGGGTTTTTTCCACAAATTGTTACATTCCAAATTACCAAACACCCCTGTTCTGAAAATGAAATATTCCAGATTTATGCAAATAAGGATCAAAAGTATTCGGACACCCCTCTACGTGGTGGATTCTGTTAGTGACGTCAAATTTCTAGCTCTCAGACAAGTATAAAAGAAGTCTGACGAGTTAACAATTATAATTTCAAAGCTAGAAAAGTAAAATGGGAGGAAAGGGCGAGCTAAATGATTTTGAACGTGGTGAAGTCATTGGTTGTCACCGCTGTGGAAAATCTGTTCGTGAGATTTCTGTGATGTTACGAGTGCCCCGTTCCACCGTTAATGTTGTTATCGTAAAGTGGGAACATACGGGGACTACAACGGTGCATCCACGACCTGGTCGACAGACCACGACCTAGTCGTCTAGTAGACAGGGAACGCAGAGTGCTGAAGAGAGTTGTGAAAGTGAACCGCATGAAATCGGCGGAAAAAGTTCGTGCGGATTTTCAAGATGCCTCTGGATGCAACGTCAGCACAAAGACAGTTCGTCAGGAACTGCAAAGTCTTGGTTTTCATGATCAAGCAGCTGCATATAAACCAACCAATGCCGCGTGTCGCTTACTATGGTGCAAAGCGCACAAAACATGGAGCCTGCAGCAGTGGTGTCAAGTGTTATGGAGCAATGAATCACGGTACGCTATTTGACAATCAGATGGTAGAGTCTGGATGTGGAGAATGCTGGGTGAACGCTTTTTATATGACTGTATTGTGCCGCAAGTTAAGTTTGGTGGTGGAAACATAATGGTTTGGGGATGTTTCTCATCGTTCTGGCTTGGCCCTCTGCTTCCTATGAAGGGAATTCTGAAGACGGAAGGCTATCTCGACATTTTAGACAATTCCATGCTGCCTACACTTTCAACAGTTTGGAGTGGGTCCATTCTTGTTTCAACAAGATCGTGCTCCTATCCACACAGCATGGGCTGTACAGAGCTGGTTTGCTGACATGGATGTTGAGCAATTGGACTGGCCTGCTCAGAGCCCAGACCTAAATCCCATAGAACACCTATGGGATGAATTAGAACGTCGACTGTGAACTAAGCCAGAATGCCCCACATTGGCGAAAGAGCTGACTACTATTCTTTTGCAAGAATGGCATGCAATTCCCACTGAAAAATTCCAGAAACTAGTAGATAGCCTCCCAGATAGAGTGGCAGTCGTCATTGCAACAAAATATGGCCCCACTTCATACTAATTTTTGACTTCTTGTTGGTTTGTTGTATTTTTATGGCGCAAGGACAATGGTTATTCTGCAGCAAGCAAGGTTTATGACTTCTGTAAAGGAGAAGCAAAACATGCAGGTGTACGGATACTTTTGATCCTTATTTGCATAAATCTGGAATATTTCATTTTCAGAACAGGGGTGTTTGGTAATTTGGAATATGACAATTTGTGGAAAAAACCCTTATCATCTAGCTACTTTCAGAGAATTAGAGAAATACGGCTCACTATATCATCGATAACTTTCTGAATTTTCAAGATATCCCACTGGTATTTTTTTTAAGTTGACCTATACTATTGACTACAAAATTATGAAAGGAAGTTTTTCGTATCTTTTTTTCGCATGAGAAGTAAAAATTATTTTCTTCAAATGCTCATATCTCATCGTGCATTCAATATATTAATTTCTAATTTAAGTATAATATTTTTCTTGTACGTTGACAAATGTTTTGTAAGTTTCGTGAAATTTGACTGAAAATTGTGGATATTATAAGCAAAAATATGCAGGACAAAATTTGGCTTTCTTAAAGGAACGTTTTACCTTCATGAATATACATGTTTGTTTTACGAAAATTCACAGGCGGCCAGTTAGTTAAATATTTTCGTTACAAATAATTTCCAGCTGTTTATGATACAGGGTGATCAATATATTTTTCACTTTGTCAATATGTGGGTGGTTTCCTAACACAATAAGTCACCGAAACTTCTTGTTGGAGAGTATGACCAAGTAGGTTCTATGTATCTCCAAAGTTAGAGAATAATTACGATAGTTTAGAAATTCGAAACAAAAATCCAAAGTGTCCTGATACTTTTGGGCATATAGTGTATATATATGTAAAATATTTTATGATATAAAATATCATAATATGTATAAAGGGTGTTCAGCAACCATCGAATAATAACACAGCGGTATTATTGGAATAATTTTGAGATATAAAAGTGGTTATTTTGGTTACAGGTTAAGACTTTGTGATAATCTCCAAAAACGTCCAACCAATTAAGAAGCTGTCTGAATCGGTTTACACCTTCGCTGGTTAGTTTAAAACGATGTAGACGAAAATTGTTTTTACATTGGTGTGGTCTAAAACACTAGGCTGTTGGTAATTTAATTTCAAAAGCGAAACACACGCTCAGTTTTTTTCCAGCCAATTGGATGGATCTACATCAGGACTAGTGATTTTAGTATTGTAGCCGTCTAAGAAAGTCACCGCCTAATTTTGATGTAAAATCTCTCCCATTGGCTGAAAAAAAAAACTGCCCGTGCTTTTTGCTTTGAAAATTAAATTACCAATTCAACTGCCTAGTGCTTTACACAAGACCCATACAGAAACGAGTTTTCTGTAATTCGTCTTAAACTAACCCTCGAAGGTGTTAACAGATGCAGACAGCTTCCTCATTGGTTGGACGTCTTTGGCGAATATCACAAAAAGTATTGACCTGTCACCAAAATGAAGGCCACTTTTATATCTCAAAATTGTCCCAGGAATACCGCTGTGTAGTTATCCAAGTGTTTCTGAACACCCTTGTATTATATAATTTGTAAAAGTATTATATGTCTTTAAAAGATAAAATCATATACTTCGGCACGTTGGAAGGAAAGGTGCCATTTTTAATGGAATGACATTTGATGGTGTCGTCATAGCAAATAGTCTGAGTTAAAAATTATTATTCGCTCATCTATGACTTAGGTTTAGATTTGAGTCTTACATTGTCTTCTTGTACAATCTCCTTAAACAATGGAGTGCTTTTTCGGTATACACATAAGCACAAAAGAATACTACAAAGAAAATGGACCAGTTTCCAAGTATTTATAACATCAGGACTCTATTTTGAAGGGTGCCCATGAACCCATTGGTTAAGGTCATGACTTTGAATTTACTGCACTGCATTATTATATGAATTATAATAAAAATATATATTTTTTTACACTGAATTTTCATTAAGTTTAGTTGGATACATGGGTATCCTGGTTCGGAAGTTACGTTAAGTTTGTCCCCTCCCAGAGTAATTAGTTATGTAGTTTTATACTATATAAATGCAAATATAACTTATTAGAGTCCAGCCTGATTATTCTTTCAGACCATTATGAGTAAACGAAAATTATAAACTTAAACCTAGTACCTAAACATGGATGGTTAAAAAATATTTTTCTCATTAATTGTCCCCTTTCAATGACGGAAGGTCCATTGACTTACCCGAGCTTTCATGATTCCTGGGTATCAATAAATTATTATGAACGTGGAATACGAACGCAATTTGTTACTGTTTTCATCTCCCCAAACAGAAAAATCAATTTCACTTTCATTTGCAAAATGGCGCAGCGTCCTCATACCCTTATTCCCAAGAAACTGTGCAAACTCTCCTTACCAGACTAGTTTGCTTCGTCCTAAGACACACGAGTGTTGTACTTCAATAAGACAACATTGTATTATAACACGCAGTGCACTCCTAACTTAGACTGATGTAATTATATTCAGCAAATTACACATATGATGCGTCTGCAATTGGTATGGCTAAATGAGAAATGATGATCCTAGCATTATTGTAAAGGGAGACGACTACCGCAGAAAACCCGTCTTTATGCAAGATTTGTGACGCCTATTGTTGGTTTATTCTACTTAGACCACGGTGTTAAACTAATTTGGTATTAGGGAATTGTGGAAAGCAGTGTGGCTTTCTGAAAATGGGAACATGCATTCCGATTCTAAGAATTCTGTCATAAACCATCCTTTTTACTTGCATTCAAACGACAAATAGAATACCAATTTTACAAATAAGGTATAATATTTATTTTGGATAATATATGAAAAGACTTCACGCATAAGTTATAATGATGATAATGTTTGTATATCAAAGTTTACAGAGCGGGTAATTGTACCCTATATCATAGAATAGTTAGCAGAGACAAATCAAGTTTCTTTTTTCAAGTATTACTTCCACTGAAATCTCACGATGGGTACATAGTAAAAATCCAACAAATTTGCACCCTGTTTTCGAACGTTGATTTCATCTTTGCGACTGAACATTTACGTTTGAAAGATTTTTTTAGACAGTAATTTGCAAAAGTGAGCAACTGAAGAGGACCTTTCACGGTCGAAAATCTATTCATACATATTGATAAAATAAATGTACGTTTGTCTTTTCTATTATTGACTTTGCGATATTAATTCAACAAGCTTTTTTTGAGTTGCCATTTCCTAAAAGACCATTTGTGACAAGGGTAGTGGCTTTACGCGACAGTTTACACAGTGATATTTTTAATACATATTTTTATATTATTTTCATATTAGTGGTGATATCATCTCCTATCCGATTAACTTATAATGGCCCCAACACTGTTATCCAACATCTTGCCATTCTAATCCTCGTCCATTATTTGCAAGGATCAACATAGGTCTTTGAAGACTCAGCTGTGCCGGTCTAAATGTCTGGAATACTCTAGCCACCAACATTCAATCATTACGCTCCTATCCACTCTTCAAGCATTACTTAAAAAAAATATCTACTCGATCAACTTGAGTCTTTATAGTTTTATTGCATATTGTGACTGTCTAACGTATTACCTACTTGCATTAACCCTATAATTTGAATTCTTTTAGTTTACTACAAATTATAATATTGCTTGTGAGATACAGTGCCTTCTTGCGCATTGCGTCACTCTTAACACTTATTAACTAAATATTTTGCATTTACATATTTCTCCATTTATATCCAAATCTGTGTGGCTAGAGCTGGTCAGATTCACATGTTTACCCATAGTCACCCAAGTAAACCATGCATAATCTCGTCACTGCGATGCAGTCGCACTTTATTTAAAAAAAATAAATTCACGCCATACCCCTCGCTGTCGTAAAAGAATTCTGAGAAGGTAACCACTATGCTATTATTAGATCATCGTGTTTATTTAAATTAGCTGTAAAGAAAAACATTAAATACACATAGAAATGGCATGCATAAAATCTCCGATTTTCACTTTCGTAGCGTCGCGGTTAAAGAGTTCTTTTTCGAACTCGGTGCTTGCTGAAAACAGCCACTGAGGAGCAGTTTTATTGCTTTTGGAGTAAATTCATGGTTAGCTTATACACCACTTATTTTTTGAGGCATCAACTTTATGGGGCCTAGAGACCTTCGGCCCCATCAAAAAGCATTGGTGAGGGCCAGGTTCATTAAAATTTATGGAAAATGTATAGTGACATATAGACTGTTTTTTGGCGAAAGCCGTAACATATAAAATATATTGTTATAGCTAATATTTTTTCTATTGTTGTACAAATGTAACTGAATTTTATTTAGGAGAACAATGGTCTACATTTCGTTACACCGACATAGGCTTATAGTTTAATAATACTTATCAAGCAATTGATATTAATGGTTTTATTTTATTTGATGTCTATTTAAGTTTTTCTTTTTTTTAATAAAATTATGAGGTAGACGGAAAGGACATTTCCCCCTCCTGCTTGAGACCGAAAACCAAGTTTAAGAATGAGAAGAGGATTGGGGCTTACTTGCTTCTCTCTAATATTTTTTTCAAGTTGACATTAATGACAATTTTAGACGTAAATTCCCAAAACACTGAGGGCCAAGATCCGATCTTCTGTCGACTTTTTTCAAACATGTTCGAGATCATAATTTTCTTCTTTTAGTTTCATTAATTTATACGACCCGTCAGCATAAAATATCGTCATCGTACCTTCCCACATAAGGATTTAATAAATACTCTCAACTTAAAATTATTTAAGAATATGTATATTTTTAAAAATTACGAAACTAGAAGACCTCTTCTTTGTACGTTTTAAAGTGATAAGTTTTGGTGTGCATAAGTACAACAAATTCAGAATGGTTATAGATAAAAATTATGAAGATTATACAGTAATAAGCTATGCGGAAGCGTCTTAATTTACTTAAATTACTAATTCTTGGAAATATGTAGAAAATACACTTTAATTTAAATCTTCATTATAAGCGTATAAGTTAATGGCCGAATAAATATTTACCACACTAGAAATTATTTAATTATAAAATATTTATACAAATAAGGGGAATCTGAAACGCAGCGAATTTATTTAATTGGGAGAAATTTTAAAATGTCAACGGTTAACTATCTCTTTCGACATTTATCATTGTTACGGTTTACCATCACTTATTTCGGTGTTTGTCGCATGTCGTTTCGCGGCGAAACCTCATTAAAGAAAATAGTTTATTATTTGTAGTGGAGTATAAATTATATCTAAAAGGTAAAAAAACAATATTTGAGCGGAAGTTTGATTAAGAAAGGCAGATATGGGGTTGTTGCTTCAGTAATATAGTCGATATGGAAAGTACAAATAGTCAGTCGTCCATCGAATTTTTTAACTTTGAATTGTACAATTCATGTTTCATTCACATATTATTTTACGCGTAATAATTTTGAGATTATCTTAGTTTATGCTTTCTAAATTAATTTTATACGTAGTTTACAGAGGCGTAAAGTTCAATGAAAGGAAACAATATAACCTTGATTATAGGTAGACATCAAGCCAATCAATCGCCGCTAAGGAATCATCAATTATGTCATGTTACGATTGAAATCAAGAACGTGGTTAAACATCTGGTTAGGGTTTGGGATGGTCGATGGTTCATTTGCGGATTTCTCCAGATATACACGGATTTCCTTTTCCCGAATTAATTCAGCTGATACATAGGGTAAATCCGGGTTACATGCCACATGCGATATAGATTGCGCACCCCCTAGTTTTGAAACGGGCTGTGGGATGACACTGCAAAAAATACCAAATGTGCGCCATTTAGTATTTGAAGCGTGTTTGGTAAAAACATCGTGTTCCTGTGCCTTTTTGTTTTTAAATTAACAAATATATAAGGTGAGTTATAGAGTTTATTATGAAATATTTTCGTGTGCTATCGTATTTTGTATATTACAGCTAAGACTTTAACGATGTCAGTGGATTCCCTGTTTGAGCGAAGCATAGTCTTAGTATAGAGAGGTTTCATTGTTATTTCGCCATGTTTGAATTCAAGATCAGGAAGGCGTGGGGTGAGGCATCTATACCTTACAAATTGGTATACATGCCGCAGTTAAAATCAGGGACATATGCCGCGCGTATTCTTTCGGATGTTAATTTGAATTTTTTGAATTTTTTGTTATTTTGCGCCAAATGCCGTTAAATATAATCGCAAATCCTAGTCAAATGTCTCCAATTTAATTATAATTTTCTTTTCTTACAAATCCATAAAAATATCAAAGTTTTCAAAAAATCCGCCAAATTCATAAAAAAGCTCTCCAAAATTCTTTTTTTTTTCGTCATTATTGATACTGGAACCATCGCATAAACATGCACTTGAGTCGAAAGCATAAGACCTTGCAGATACACAGCCATCCACGAGTAAAGGTTTGCCTGAAAAGAATATTACAATTCCATCGAAATATTTGCATGCAATATCTCCAATTTCAAAACTAAATAAAGAAAAAAGGAAAGGCAATGAAGAAATAGGCACTTGTCTTAACCATTGCAGAAAACAGAAGACCGTTAAAAGAAAGATTGGAGAAGAAAGTTGGAAAAGAAAGAAATAGAAATAACTAAAGAAGGTGGTTAGATTATGAATCAAATAGTCATAGTACTAGTTCTGAAGTAGATGATGTTTCTGGGTTTGATTCCATTGCAATAGAGAAAGCCAGAGGTAATCCTAATGAGGTGAGTAAAAGAAAGGAAAGTGAAGCTGGGTCATCACAAACTTTGGATGTGAATACATGCAATGAATATGAAGAAAATTATTATCACACAACTGAAGATGCGAATGGTTACGTTGTGCTATATGTAAGTAAGCGATGGCTTCATGCAGAATGTACGATTTTCGATGAGTTTTGTGCCGACTGTGGGAGAGAGAGAATAGATTAAAAAATTAGTCCAGCCTATTTGAAAAAAAAGTAATTCATTTATGTCATTATTTTGTCCATGTTTGTTCCGATTCTGAAAATGAGTTCAAAATAAAAACAGCAGATGTTTTTTGAATTTATTCAATTTTTATGTTTTATAAGATCGCAATTTCAGTTATTCTATTTTTTCATAACATAGTTGTTGAAGAAACGTATTTGATAGGAAGTAAATTCATTTACTATACGAAACGCGGCAAGCCTCATGGTGCGGCGTAACACCCGACACACTCGGCAGAGATGCCGCAACGAAGGGTGTTAAAAAATAAATTATAGCGGCTTATTGAATTTTTTGTAAATTATATTTTACTAATATATATGTTTCTTAAAAGTGTATCGATTATTATGACTAAGTAAATTTCATGTTTGTGCGCCATGGGTCTCAGAATATCGATTTTAAAAAAGATGCCACATGTAACCGGATATACCCTATAATGATCACGTACACACGTTCTTATATTGAAAATGTTGAGCAGCCTTGATAAAATCAAGTGATTTATACGATGAATTTTGTCACTAGTATAAATTTAGAAACGAAATTATAGATGGCTGGCTATTAAAATTGCAACACCAGAAAGAATGCATCAGATTAATCGTAAGACAGATCCGGAAATTTGTCAGTTTAGTATAAATCATGGAAGAACCTGTCGCTGATTAATTTCTATTCCACGGGTCTCCGCTTCAGTCAAATTAATCTTTTCATCGTTACAACATAATCCATGTATTCAGCACATTAATGACTGTCTTCCTTGGAGTTGCAATTTTATTGGTCAGCAATGTACAATATTTCTAGTATATTTTAAAGATTCTTGTCTTTTTTGTGGTTCTCCTGATGTTCAATGGCTTCTTTTACTGCCTACGAATTCACTTTTCGTGCATTTTCTGTAATCTTTTTTTCCTTTTCTTCTTTTTTGGTGTAGTTGTATACAAGAAGCTTCACGTTAAATTTTAGAAGTAAAGTTACATTTCTTTACTTAGATCTATTAATATCCAAAACTATTTGTTTGCTTTTTTATGGCGCAAGAGCATCTGGGCTATACTGCGCCAAGAACCACACCTACTACTCGAATAGTTTAGTTTTCTGCTAAACTGCTTGCTTGCAATAATACTGATTTTTACTGAATTTGGATGTTTAAATTAAATCCTGTGATACAAAATCCTTTTTGAAAAACACATTTCAATCCGAAGAACTGATTTTATTTCCATGTTCTGAATAAAAACGATATTTAATACCTTTACTGGAAATATTTCAAGTTGGTGTAGCCCGCCTTGAATTCATCAAACATAATATAACATGTGCTAAATACAAGGGTGGATCTAGAAAATATTTTCAGAGGGGTGGTTGTAAAGCATGAAATATAATGTAGAAGCAAATTTTCTATCCTTGGGAGGGGGTGTATCCAGGGGCGACTTAAAGTTCGGGAGACCCGGGCGGCGACCCGGAGCCCCGTTTGGATGGGCGTGCCAAACTGAAGTCAAGTTTAAATTTTTAATTGGTCCAATAGTAGAAAATCTCTATAAAAAGAGATAAATTTAGAAAAAAAATTTTGAGACATCTTTAGAAAAATTCTTTTAAAGACCTTTGGCCACTTTATAGGGTATATGGCTCACTGTGCATCTGTGAAAATCTGTTTTTGCCGGAGAAGGGGGCGCCAAAAGGCAATCCGTACCAGGCCTCTCGGGTCCAAAATCAACCTTGAGCCGCCCCTGGGTGTATCCTCTGCGTCTCTCCCTGGATCCGCCTCTGATTGCATACAATGTGTTGCCTAATGCAGCACATGTTGCATAACCAAACACAATACAACATATACACCGAGTGTACAATTGGTAAGGAACGGAGAAATTTTTCTTTATAACTAACGATGAACATCATTGTAAGAAATTAAATTTACCAAATATTTAGTAGTGGTACTGTAGTATCCTCATTAAGCAGAATGGTACAGAGTTTTTGCTCTAGAGAAAAAAAGACAATACAAATAACCGTTCTTTAAATCTTCTTCATATAATCGCAGAAAGTGCTCCCTCCCATGTGAATGATGGCAGGTTCGGATGCCTTAGGAGAGAGTATACTCTCCTCGGACACTACTGCAGGATCTGAATTTATTTGGCATGCTTTTTACTAGGATGTTGAGTAGAGGTGTGGGAATACCATTCTTCTTTTAAGGCAATTTTCATGTCCTTTAAACTTCCAGTAAGATGGTTTCTTTCCAACAGCGTCCTAGGCATTCTCTGTGGGGCAGTGTTTCGCAAAGTATAGGATTCCATGGAACCCTAGGGCATCGCGATGATTCTCCGGGGTTTCTACAAGAAATTTGTAAAACATCGTCAACAAATCCAAGAAAATCTGCAAGTTTTTCCCCCTCCTCCATGATAATTGTTTAAGAGTTGAGACATAATATCCAGTAACAATAAAAAGTTTTACTTACCTTTTTATACTGATGCGTTTAATGCTTATTTTTTATGTTTAAGTAGTGATAAATAATACCCTTTTAGGGTTTCCTTAAATATCCATAAAGGGGGTTCAGTAGTTCGACATGTGGCAAGAAAAGTCTTGAAAACCACTGCTCTATGAGATCCAAGCCTGGAGAATAAGCAGACCATGTCATGCGCCCAATATTTTCACTTTCCAATACCTTAGATACCCGAGTTGCTCTGTGTGGAAGAGTATTGTGATCCGTGAAAAAAAATACTATGGACCTATTGCTCCACGGAAAGGACGAGCATGACTCAGGAGATTCGCGATACAATAATGTACTACCGTGATGGAACCTATGGCAAAGATGTGAAGAGGTATTTTGGCATTATGCATAATACTCGCCCATACCATGATTCTTAGGCCATAACAAACTACTCTATGGAGGTTCTGTTAATGGTAGCGGGTTCCCCATTCTCGCCACACTAGCTTAAGTCCAATATCGTTCGTGACGGTGAACGGATTCGTCTTTCCATCACTCACTCTTGATGGCCACAATGTAGATTCTCATTGTACCAGTCTCCAACGATGGTATGTTGTTGAGGAAGTGCATCTGAAAGGTGTCCGTGCATAAAAGGTAACTTGATTTATGCAACGAGAAATGGTTCTAGCAGATACACGAGTGCCTGTACAGTTTCAAAATCTGAGGCTGAATGGCCAGGAATAAGTTTCTTTGTTAAAAAAGCTACATATCTGCCATCTTGAGCTGTTTTACTCCTTTCACAGATAACTTCACGGCCTTGCAGAGCAGATCCTCTAGATTTAGCAGTTTTTTCCGAGAAATGACACTTTTATACACGCCTATTGCTGTCGCACCTACAGTGAATTCCTGATTTTCTTCAAACCGTCTAACTAATTTTCCACGATCATATACACTCGAATGATATCCTAGAGCCATTATTCAACCAATATTTGCTGTGAATCAAAATACTGAGTGACAATTTACAGTCCAATCTTTCAAAACCTACCACGTGATTTTACCTTCAAGCTTCAGTGCTTCTGATTTTACATTAAAAAAAAAAAAAGGAGACAATAACACTCTCTTCATTTATGCGAGGGCGCGCTTGTTGAGAGGCGCTGTATGGCAACAACCAGTTTTTATCTTCAGCAATTGTTAAGCAGTGTAGCTGCGTAGGGCCACAAGTCGTTTGTAATTATATTGTAAGTCGGTTAGTTTGTTGCATTTGTATGGCGCAAGGACAGCAATGGCCATTCTGCGCCAATCAAGGTGAGGTCGCGCATGCGGTATAATACTTTAAGTCGGAGGTAACTCTCAGTCATCTGTGATGTTACCGATGACGTGCCTTGCAATCTTAGGATTCGAAACAGACGAGTAAGGCAACAAAATTCGATTTCATTTATTTTAAACTTTAATTTGATTCCTAACGAAGAGGGATTGTGATAATTAGAGACCGGAAGTTTAGGCACCAAAAATGGCAAAAAAAAAACCGCAGGCAGAAAAGGCACTTAAAAACTTTAAAATGGGCCTCAAAGAAAGGCACTTAAAATTATGGAATAAGACATTTAAATCAATAAAAAAATATGGAAAAAGATATTTAAAATAATGAAAAAAAGGCAATTAAATAAATTCAGGGTATAAAGACCGGCTATAGAAATTTAATGCACATATTTCCTCTACTGTCTTAAAAATAGGATAAAAGGAGTAAGCGTTATTGAAAAAAATTATCACACCATTTTTGATATTTGAAATGGAAAACTTTTACTTATAAGACAATTTTAGATGGATTTATTTCAATGACTTATCTCTTCTTAATGTACATTACAACGATATGCTTTTCTAAATTCTCAAATGTGAAATCACTCAGCAGCATTTTATATTCTGAAAAATATCTCTTCAATTCAACTGAGGTTATGGGAGCATACCTAAAGTAGCATGCCATGGTAGGAGACTGTTCTATTGCAGAATAACCATTTAGAACTTGTCCTATATTCTTAATGGATTCAAAGCCTTGTTTCGCAAAAATTACCTTTTTACATTTCTTCTTGATGATTTCGCTAGTTTTACAAGAGAGACATACTGTCTTATAAAATATTGTGTATAGCTTCTAATGACTTTGACAAGGGAATATTTTTTTCTACACATTTAATAAATTCTGGAAATTTTCCAAAATGTGTCAAAATGAATGTCAATTTATTTTTCACTTTGGAGCTGAAAAATAAAAATTTGCTTCTTTTTTATAGCTACTATTTCTTCATCCGAAAAATTGTTGACAATTTCAGCAATTTTGTCGAAATATAAGTATGAGACTGCGAAAGTCCTAGATATCACAAAACAAGTGGAAAACGAAGTCGATGTTTTCCCACCCTTTTTGTCTTTTGCGGATTTATGCTTAAATGTTCAAAGTACTGGAGTATAAAGTGCTTTCCTCGAAGTTTATTAACTTTTAACATATTTTGAAAAATAAATTGCATCCATCAGTAGAGAAAATATCCGAGCTGAACTCTTTAACCAAAGTTCCCAATTTTTGACTTGTGGGAGCTTTCATTTTAGGCATTTTTGTAGTTTAAAGGTAATCAGAGCACATTACAAAGAAAACTAATACTCTCTACCAAGTGTTGGACAGACTGAGTAACAGTGAATTGTTTAAAAAATATGCAGGTGACGATATAATTGTCTTCCCGTCAACTCAATAAACAAGATCGGTATTAGAGGGGAGCGTGACTGCTAATCAAGGGTTCAAAACATGACCGTGAATGAGTTTTTGCGTGCGAATGGGGGAGGGGATTTTTATCTGACCGTAAAAATGGAGTACCCTTATCTGAGACTATTTATTAAGAGGACTTTTACTGTATATATGTATAGGAATTCCAAAAAGTATATAAAAATACAAAGCAAACAGACTAGAGACAAATATAAACCAAAATAGTCATTTATAGCAAAAAATTCAAAAAGGGCATTTTACTAAGAAAATTAAAAATAGACAACATAAAGGCATTTTTGGCATTTTACATGAACTTATGGTCTCTAGTGGTAAGAGTATATAGAACTGCGCATCTAATACGACAAATTATCAATATAGTATGGTTAATACTTTTTGAACACCTTTCCTTTATTTTTCACGCATATTTTGTGTAATTGCACTCAATAATTACATAAATGTGCTTGAACAAGAATTCTTCATATGCCACGCCATGTCGCAGTAATTTAGATTTTTAACAACTCAGCAAACATAAGATACGTTTATTTTGAAAGTCAAACACCAAACATACAAGATAAAAATTTTTGCCCCGGAAGCGTTCATACATTTTGCAGTAACTCGGTCTGACCCTAATGCGTAAGCCTAAATGGACATACGTCCCAAAGTAAAAATTCGGGAAACAACTGCGCGAAAGTTTTCCAGAAAACGTTGAATCAATACCTTCTCAGTGAATTGGAAATCAGTTATAGCGATCGATATATGTAAGGCGTCGTTTTCAGCGAGAAGTGCCGAAAACGGAAAATGATGTAAAGGTGATTTTTCTTTTCACCTTCCAACTTGAAATTCTCTTTTTGATATTTTTATAGCGAAGGAAAACTTGGTTTCAGTTAAACTTTTTCTCAAACTTGGAAAAACTCTGGATATCTATTATATTGCAGTGTTGTGAAACGGATCACATTAAAAATCATTTTGCTTTATCACATCTAAACTTAAGCAAAATGGACACTTCCAACCTTATTTTCTATCAGTTTCGTTTTCAGGAATTGTACTCAGAATTTTGTCTTTCTTTCAATTAAAAATAAAGAATCTTAACTTTAACCGTAAGTTCAGGTATACCAAACAAATGTTTATGAATTTCAATACATCAATCGCTTTCAGTTCAATTTAGAGCCCCGTTTTACCCATAAAGAATATTGTACACTTATTATAAACAAAACTAGGCCGGTGGTGTATTGATTTTGGCTAATAAAAATTAATATGATAATAGAACTGTACTACATAGAGCCATTGTTGGCTTTAATGACAAGGATATCTATTATGGACATCCGTTCTGCGAAATTTTGGTAGAAATGATTAAATTTGTTTTCTATATCTGTTCGAGAGTAACTGAGATTGAGATTATGTTAAGAGAAATGGTAATCTTTGTCAATGCTGCAAGAAATGTTCAAACTTAACTTGACGATATTTTCTATGCTGAACTTAGGGAACTTGGACTCCTAATTTCACAATTTTATTTCCTGTAAACTGTTCCTTCACTCACCGAATGGCATGACACAGGGATTTGTCGGATTAAGGGAGACAACGGTTTCTCAATGCAGCATTACTCCACAGGTAGGAAGCGCGGAATTATTCAGAATGTGAATGATTCGGAACACATTTAACAAATCCTGATCCGTCCAATTACTGCATACGCATTTGCAAATCAAAGCTTCAATAGGATTTCTTCGAATCGTCCTTTAAATAACACGGTGTTCAAAAGCAGATTCACAACTTAGAGGTTACACTATTATCATGGAATTGTTTTGCTGAGCATCATCTAAATTATCTTCTGGAATAGGAATACTTGAAATATAAGAATACAAAGTACCAGGGAAGAAATTTACATACAAAAGGTTAATTAGTGTTAAAAGAGGAAATAGTTCACCGGAGATTTCGAAGGCATCAGCAGCTGTGCTTCAATAACTAGAAATTCTCCCATTCTGCGGAATTGCACAGAAAATGGATGTTTCCATGCTGCGGGACTGCACCGGAAATGGGTTTTCCAGAAATTTTGGATATAAAAAGAGGCAATGACACTGTCCCTACTGCTGATGAAGGACAGTTGCTAACGCTTTCAAAAGCTCGGGTGATTTATTAACTATCTTACCAGTGTAAAACCTTTTGTTTGTAAATTTCATATATCATTAAGTTTTAATGACTTATGTAATATATATACGTATATACAGGGTGCTCTCTACAGTCTGGTGTTTCGCAAAGAACTTTTGAACGAAGGCTCGTAGAGCTGTAAAAGTTAGGTGCGAGTATAGTGAAGTGCCCATGGCCGATGAAATGGGGTCGACGACAGCGCCCTCTGTGGCGAAATTAGGAAGTTATTGCACCTAATTCTGGAACTAGAAGGGATACAGAAAATTTTT
The DNA here is from genome assembly GCA_006491805.2 of Dysdera silvatica. NCBI lineage: Eukaryota > Metazoa > Arthropoda > Arachnida > Araneae > Dysderidae > Dysdera > Dysdera silvatica. Next base: position 274,456,202 of record QLNU02015360.1, read on the forward strand.
CAATTACAAAGTTGTTAAGCACTAACTAATTTGTAAGAAACGTGTTTTTTTCACCACCTTAATAGGGCAAAATTCGTGATTTAGGAGGTTTTAAAAAGGTAACGGACCAGCAACGCCATTGTTGGTCAAAATCCCGATTTAGCGTCAATCATTAACTTCAATTTAAAAATTCACGTTAACTTCATAATTCATTCTTGTAATTCCGTAAGACTTCAGTCATTAAGTAAGTGCAGATTGCATGTTACGTACTACGTACAGTATGGTGGAAAAAATCGACGTTATTAATTCCGTTGTAGAAATATTTTTTGTGTTATCATGATTATTTGGTATAATGGTATTATACCAATTTGGTATAATGGTGTATTATTTGGTATGATGCGGTTGCGACGACAACCCAATTAGTTAACACGCCTAATTAGTTGTCAGGCTGACGCCTTAACCAACTAAGCCATTGGTATTCCTAAGGCAGAATGGGGTTTTCGTCACTACCGCATCATACCAAATAATCATAATAACACAAAATAGTAACATTTCTACAAGAGCATTAGTAACATTTCTACAACAGCATTAATAACATCGATTTTCTTCTACCATACTGTATGTAGTACGTAACATGAATCTGTACTTACGTAATAAATGAAATTTTACGTAATTACAAGAATGAGTGATTGAAGTTAATGTCTGAAGTTAACGTGAATTTTGAAAATTGAAGTTAATGATTGACGTTAAATCGGAATTTTGACCAACAATGGCGTTGCTGGACGGATATCTTTAAAACCTCTTAAATCGCAAGTTTTGCCCTATTAAGGTGATGAAGAAAATATCGTTTCGTCCTAACTAGCTGGTGGTTAACAACTTTGCAATTGAAAATTTTTCTGTATCTCCTTTGGTTCCAGAATTAGGTACAATAACTTCCCGATTTCGCCACAGAGGGCGTTGCCGTCAATCTCATTGTATCGGCCATGGGCACTTTACTATGGCTGCACCTAACTTCTATAGTTCTGCGAGCCTTCGTTCAGAAGTTATTTGCGAAACACTGGACAAACACCCTGTATATGCTATATATATATATATATATCATTTTAAATTCAAACTTTATGACGGAAGTTCGACGAAAAATGACTTAAGGAAATTTTAAATTCTGACACTCGCATATGTTTCTGTATTAAACTGCAGGAACACGTATTACAAAGTTGGATATCTTGCCCATCGTACCGTCAGCATAATTACCACGAACGTTGCTACCAATTTATCAAAAACGGCACAACATACGAATCTTTAAGCCAGCATATAACAAGGGTTGAAAGGAAGGTAGGATAAAGCTAGTCTCAGACCAGATTCGATCCAACGAACTCTTAGTTGATATCCAAGCGATGTGGATATCAACAAAGAGATTGCTGGATAGAAGCCAGTCAGAGATAAAGTTTTACTTCTTTCTGACAATTTCTATACGTTGGTTTTGCAGTTTCGTGTGTTGTACTATTCGTAGCCAATTGACGATTACTTTCGTGGTAATTTTGTTGGTCCTGGGAAAAGCAGTATCATCAATCTATAAGATGTGGGTCAAAAGCCCTAGTTTGAATTGAAAACGTGGGTATTGAAAACGGCAATTTGTGGAAGCTCGTAAGCTCTACAATTAATCAATATTATAATAATCGAACACTACTCAAATTAAACAATTTTTAATCAACGTTTTTTGGTGTAGTGATACCAGTGGGTTCAGGCCCCACCGAACACAAAAAACATTCCTTTTCTTTCGAACGTTTCACCATCTAATCACGCCATAACATCGGCGCTGGTATCACTACACCAATAAACGTTAATTAAAAATTGTTTCTTAATTAATATTAATTTGTCTTCTGTGTAGTGTTTAACATTGAACTCAATAGTTATTTCCAAATATTCCTACCATACAACCCGACTAAATTAAAGTGTATTACGTTCCTAAGGGAAAAATGGATTACATTGCATTCCTTTAAATTCTTCGTGGAAGGGAGAAAAGGTAGTCACAGTTTTCACAGAGCTACCATTTATCTAAACATCATATTACGTTGGGACTTGGTGTAACAATGTCAGAATCATTAAAAATTGAAATTGTGAAAAAAATGGTTCCATTCAACCATCCCAGATGGAAATATGGAATCTAATGACGTGTTGGAGAAGGCAGGTGGAAAAACCGGAGAAGAGAGAGAGCGTTCATGCATGCCGCAGCGCTCTCTTTCAGCCATTTCCCAAAAGACTGCTTTACCGAGATTTAAATATAAATCTCATTTATGAAACTTTTATGCTTAACAAGGTTAGAACAATACGCAAAATTTCGACAGTTGATAAATAGAGAGTCTCTCCCATTGTGCATTTAATGAGAAATACAACAGCTTTTACGATATTAAATTTCCTCGGTGTTGCAAATCTATAAGTAGGTAATAAGCTTGAAAAATATACAGCTTTCGCGGACATTGAAATTGCATTTGCTTTTTGAATATTTTTTTTTTTATTTTTGACAATAAAACCTTTGTTTGGTTCTGTTCAGCAGCTTGGTACTTCCGCATAAACAAATTGGATAAAATATCTTGGAATAAGATCATGTATACATATTCAAGAAATTCAAAATCTTGAAAAGAATAGAGGAGATTTAAAAATTGTGTGTGGGTGTTAGTGCATTTTTACGTAGTGGTTACATTACTTTTTCCACATGAACATACCCATAATTGCTTGTATACGTACGCAAGTTTTCATAATGCCTAGATAAGATTATCGTAAGCCATACTTTGTAGGATCTGTCATCATACCCCGATTTCCCATTTCTTGTAACATTTGATATTCTCAGATGTTAGCTAGCCGGGTTTAGGAAAGGGGACGGGAGGTTCACAACCCCCACGGCATACACGGACACATTTTATTTTACCGTCGAATCACGTGACCTTTTAAAGTTACAGAGACCCTCTCCCATAATTTTTGAATTACTGTGCTTTTGTCTCCACGTGTAAAATCGTCCCAGTTCACAGATTGGAATTTGCCTAAAACAGCCAAATTGTAGATATAACAAATATACGATCGCTCTGTTCATATTACGAAATTATAGTTATTAACAGATCTTCAACAATGATCGATCACACAGATAATCTGTTTTTACTTCCTTTCCCCAGTCTATAATTCTTTGAATCAATAAATTTTTAAGCAGCTGCCCGTATATTTCTGCTCTGGGAAATGTGAACGACTAGTAAAGACATGGAAAATTCGAGGAATTCTTTCTAGTTCCGAACAATGTTTTATTACAAAAAACGCAAGGCATCGACATACAGAAAGCCTCAAAAAAAAAAAAAACTAGATACAGATTACATTTCATATACTTGACATTGTGCATTTTTTAAGATATTGACTTCTGGAGAATCTGGTCTATTACTTACTATAGGAATAATTATTAGTGTTGATCTTTTTTGTGCATTCGGTATTTTATCTCTACCCGTTCCCTCTTTAGGTTCGTTTTATAACACTTTTGGCATCTTTATACCAATCAAATGTGAGCTAAAAAGGAAAGGATGTCTTAAAAATACTACAAAAATCTTAGATAATATAATTATGGCATTGCATAACTTAAGTGCTCTCCAGAAGTTATTTTCCAAAATTACCTTCAATTTTAACGACCTGGTACAAGTCTGTACAATTATGAAGCAGAAGGAACAAGACGTGAAAGCTAGATTATTTAACAAGACACAAACCTACGTGAATGCAGCTGCTGCTGATGAACCACAAGAGAGAATGAGACGGAGAAAAAAAACAATATCAGCACGACACAAAACTCAGGCATTTACCTCAATACAATTCTTTTGTGCTCAATAGGAGCCTAGTACAGGCGCAGTGGTGATGCGTTCATCTGGTACAGGGGAAGCAACCTTTTTTGGGGCGTTGTGCAGAATTAATACTGCCATCTTATTCCGCGTGTCAACCAAAACCCACCGAATTGTGGATATTTATTTTGCTATCCAACTATTGATGGAAATAAGATTTTTTTTGATGATCCTGCTGTTTTAAAAGGAATTTTATTTCTTAAAACTATCTTTGTACATTTAACGCCTGTAATTGACAACAATTTTCTATTGTACTTTTTGCAAGAATCTGTAACAATTCTTGTCAGTTGTTGTAATTTTTGATTACAACAGTTTCACTTATAAAATACACGAAGTAAATCTATGTGCACGTATTTAATCTATTATTTATCTGACGTAATCTCTCATACAGTGCCTAGCAATTTATGAGATGGGCGGTCAGTAATAATCGAACAATCATCGTTTAAAAATTGCTCCTTATTATATCGATCGTAGGATCATCAACCAAAAAAAGCAGGCGTCTATCGCAACGGAAGAGTTTCAAATGGATTAAAACTAAATACACCAGAAATATGAATTAAGATTATTGACAATCATAAAATTTTTATGTCTTCATCGCGTTAATGTTACTTTTAATGACTGTGAGAAAAATGAACACATTTTGTTATTACAGTGATGGCTACGCTGTTTCGAAACGACATCGTCAGCAAATTTCTAACCGAAAAAATTTGTGTAATTTCACGTTATATATTTTTTCATCGCACAGTACCATTCAGAACCACTCATTTCGGAAATAGTTTATTTTTTCAAAAATTAGACTAAATTATGTAACTATTTCACGCAATCTCCAAGTGATGCTTAGCGTTAAGCTTTAATAAAATGTTTATTGTATAGGGTTCGTAATGTCTACAGTGAAACATATTTTGTTTATTTAATGGCGCAAGAACAATCAGGAACCTGCTGCGCCAAGACTTACACATTTCCTAGGAATCTGAACATTTGTCACTAAGGGGATTAAACACTGGTCTAGAGTTCGGTAGGACAAAACAAGTGATTGATATCATTTGGACTCAAACTCGGATTTTCGGCATGAGAAACAAACGTGTGTTACCGCTACTCCACCTAAGATTGAAGAGAACGAAACAAGTACATTTTGGTATACACTTAGCTAGTATAATGTATTGTTCTAACCTCCGCCATAACTTGCGCCATAAAAAAGCCAAACAAACAAACAAACCTTCTCAACAATACGTGCCTTATTTTCCACTTTGAAAAGCACACTGTATATACGTTCCACTTTGAATCATTGCCCAACCTCGTCCAGAATTTGCTTCTGTCCTTCATAACGTTTGCTGTCCTTGTGCCATAAAAATAATTTAAAATAAAGGGTTGGATGCCAGAATTCCCAGCCGCTTGCACAGATACAACTTTAGATGCACAAAATTGTGAAAACCTTTGTCATCTGCATTTTGCATTTATATATTTAGTGTCCAAAGACTGTCATGAGATTTATGGGACGAAATTGATGTCTTAACGGGACATTTAATCGCAATATATTTACACATAGCCGAGCTCACTGGGAGTCGAACCAACATCCCCTATATTGAAAGCTCATGCACTGAATTATGACGTCACTATCCGTAGACCATCTTTTACAAAAAGATATATACAGCGTATACGATGCGTTAATTCCATCTAAAACCTACTGTTATAAAAATTCATGTATGCTTGAAAATTAAAATGTTTTTAATTTTTTAATTCCTTACATGAAAATTATGGAAAATATTTATAAATATACTTCTAAAATCTATTTTTAAATTTTCCATTCTTTACAATTTCTGACTTTTTTCTAAGTTTAAAAATCCGTATATTTTGAATGTAAAAGCAATTTACAAATAACAAATATCAGAGTGGAAAGTTTTGAGTAAAAAATCGTACATGTAAACATACATATTGTCCGTTCGCGCAGACTTGGCGTTCGATGCCGTTATCAGACGGGTTGCTTCATTGCAGTAGAGCGTCTTCCAGAACTCGTTTTTCCAGTGCGAAAAACAAGTTCTGGAAGATGCTCTACCCTCTACTGCAATGAAACAACCCGTCTGTTAACGGGATTAGACGTCAAGTCTACGCGAACGGACAGTACACATGGAAGCCTAAATGAAAAATCTTCAAATAGAGCTGGCTTTTCTTTATTATTACATGCTACTTTAGTTTCTACGATCAAATCTGATTTATAGCACAGGCATTTTGCACATTATCCAGAGGACATGCATTAAGGGGTTGGTTAAACCATATATTCATCATTCTATTATTAGATAGCATTTTCTTATTTTAATCCAAAATATAGATAATTAGATTTAAAAAATATGCAACTGATTTACAAGTATATATGGACACCCATTAGAAAATTAGGAACGAAAATTTAAACATTGAAAATAAAAAAAAATATTTCAAAATAAAAATACAATGACAGAAAAGTGAAAATTTGGTATGCAAATATTCAAATTATTTTAAATTTACGCCAAGATTTAGCTAACTAAAGTATTCCTGAGCTTCCGTTGTAGGCTAAAAACATATTCAGACAGGTACTCACCTTAGAACTTTTAGTAACTTGAAACTTGTCCTATTTCAAAAACAGAATCCATTTATTTGGAAGGTCCACATCTTCGGAAAAACGAAATACAGAAATTTGAGGGCTACTATTGTGGTTGCCTTTACATTCAGAAGCACTGCATCTGTAGGGCATTATTACACTTTCTTGAGTTTCTTCGCGTGAATATTTAAAACGAATTAAATGCATTGAAGATTAAATACGTTGCACGCACGCTAGTTATAAGGGAACAACCGGCCGTTCGTATGGTCTACAGGTGCCGACGTCACGGCACTTCCGGTTAGTGGTGCATGGGCTTTTATTATGGAGGGTGTTGGTTGAACCTAGCCAAGCGAGCCCAAGAAGGCGACAGTCGTAATCACGTCGGTAGCATTTTTATCATAAAAATTATATTATTTAGCATGTTTAGAACACAATTCTACATGAAAATTTGTTGCGTTCAATTAACGTCTGAAGACAACATAATCCTAGATATCCTTGCGCCATGAAACAAAGAGAAAAAGTCTTTAATTGATTTCCAACACTCTTTCATCCCAATTTATCAGCATAGGTTGCTGAGGAGATGCTTAGGTTAAACTTTAACCTAAATATTAAACTAAAAACATTACTTTAACTTAAATACTTATACTTAAATATTTTTACTTTATTTTTCATTTTCAGTTAAACATTGCTTTAACCGTTAAAGCAACGTTTCTTAAACTTCGGGTTCTCATGAGCCACATTACCATTGCTTAAACACTCCTAAGGGTATCACGTTTAGATATCTCATTGTCGAAACCAAGCTTTTAATAGTCGCGGAGGGCCGCTCTTTCAAGCTATGTTGTTAAATACGTATTTCACTATTGTTTCTTTCGATATTTCCTGAAGATCCTACGAACTACTTCGTACCTTGTCGAGGACCACACTTTGAGTAACACTTCGGTAGAGTGAAGGGTTATTTTTTCGTTTCGTAATTTTGGGGTTGATTCGAAGGTCCCCTTAAGTTCACGGTCCCGTTTGCGATGCCCTGGATAATCTAGGACGTAACTTTTAAAATAAAAAAAAGTTTTAATATCATCAGGTAAAAGTGCAATTACACTAAAAACCACAAGATTTCAGTCAAGTTAATCTCGGTAATTTAATTTTTAAAAAATCATTTTTCGGCGCAAAGACATTTAAGAACATGCTACGCTGGAACCTGCAATTTTCCAAAGTTTAAGAATTTCTGTTGGTTACAAAACAAAACCCCGGGCTACGGTGGGTAGGAAAAAAGTGTTCTAACCTGAGTTAACGGCGCGATCGACGAACACGTTACTTACACGCCATCGTTGTGCTTAAAAAATAATGATACTCAGATGATATTGGGATGAGACCATTCACAGAAGATGTCCACCTGATTTTGGCACTTTTTAATCCCCACTCCCCCCCTGGTCGCGCTCGTCCGCTTTCACTAAACCCCTCCCCCTGTGGCGGACGTCCGACAAACAATTACCCCCACACACACACATATTCTTCAAAATTCCAAAAATTGTCCAATATCTCGAAATTACGTAACATAAAATTCTTTATATTCGGCATCATATATTATTCTTTCAAGATGTATGTGAGTTGGGCGAATGTAACTGACACACACCACTAAAACAATAAAAACTTCCTCTTTAGGACAAAGAATTTACACAAATCAGTGCCTGTAGAATTTCAAGGTGTAATAAAAACCACAGTAAATCCTGAGGAAATCCATGGGCCAGAAGGGGGGCAAGTGCCTTTTCACCCCCTCTCCGGACACCAATCTCCATCATCACCCCATTAGGCATTCCGGCTGATTATTCACAGACGTCTGATGAGAACCTGATAAGGTCACTCTGCACCTTTAGCTCCTGTGTTTCCCCAACGAAACGATCAAAAAACTCATAAAACGTAGGTGGTGTCCATCTTCTGCATTTTCCCAAAAACGCTTTTTTTTTCTGCAATCTCAACACATGCTTCAAATTGTCATTAAATTTACGTTTGAAAAAAAAAGTGTATTTTCCATTAAATTTAGAAGGAAAAATTGAAATGAGAAATTTACGTAAAAAATGGTGCATGTTTTTTCCATCAAATTTTTAAGAAAAAAAAATTAAAATGCGGACGGTCCTTAATGGGGAAACCCTTCCCTCTCTCCTGCTGTTGTCTGTCGTTGTTGTCTGTTGTTGCTCTGTCCTGCTGGGCCTGATCCGCCCTCCCCATTAAAGCAAGGACGTCCTTTTTGAATGATCTCGGTAGTGGCGTGGTAAATTCTTTAGGGCATCATGAATTACCCCAACGGTTCTTCAGCTGTGGTCAGCGGACTCCTGAGAGTCTGCAAGACCCTTCGAGTGTTCCATGAAGGTTCAGAAATATTAAGACGAGAGCATTTACTCTTTAATGCTAAGAATAAATTATGAGGGAACGAAAAATTCCTTCCTTAAATAGTGAAAATTAGTGATGAAACACTAGAAATAAATATGTATGATGCAAATTCCGGGCTTTAAACTTTGAGTTAATTCTTGGGGGTCCGCGAGGGTGAGTGATCTCTGAAGGGGGTCCGCGGTCTAGGAATGTTAAAGAACCGCTGATTTACCCCTTGTTGTATCCGATGATAGCTTTCAAGACAACGTGTGTAGATTACCAAATGCTCGATTTATTTGCATTTTGTTTGATTGTGTTTTACGGCGCAAGGGCGGCTAAGGTCATACTCTGCTATGACCTGCAGTTTTCTTAGGAATCTGAACCCCTATTGCCCAGAGGACTAAACCCTGGATTATGGTAGGCTGAAAAGTGGCACGCAGGCAAGGGCACCATTGTAATTAAACCTATGTTAATGGCACGATAGACGATAGCGTTACCGCTATGCCAACATAAGGCTTGTTTGCATTTTATGGCGCAAGGACAACCAAGGTCATACTATGCCAGGACCTACAGTTTGCCGAGAAATCCAAATCTCTTTTGCTTAAGGATCCAAACCTCGAAGTGCAGATCTGTAGAAGAGAGACTTGCAGACGCTAGGTACCGACTGAAATCAAACCTGAAATAATCGCATAATCGCCAAACGTGTTGTTGTTACGCCACCACATAGCTCCATGTGCCCAATATTAAGAACTTGCTTTAGCTCAGGAGAAGAACTGTACGTTACGTTCCCTCAGCTATTTTGCGTGGTGGGGAAATCTCCGCTCTAGTTGGAGAACAGGCTTTTATTGAAAGAGACTTTCCGCGACAGTGAAACGAAAAAAAGCATCTTTAGCCTTTGATTATACAGGGTGTGTCTGTCCCGGCGCAGCATGACCATTGTAGTCTTTGAGCCGTAAAACAAACAAACAATTATACAAATGAGTCAGCAGAAGCACGTGCCCCATGTAGAATTCCTGAAAGGTTAATACGGCGTATGATCGTCATTAGTAGCTATGGGATTTTCCCTGCAATTCCGCGTTATGTTTACGAAACGTAATCAATTTGTGCTATTTTATAGGACAGCAAAGAACATGCTGAGTAAGCGATATGCAATTTGTAGAGGTCCAAACCCCTCTGCCAAGGAAACCACACCCAGGACTACGGTGGGCAGAAAAAACGGCACTCGTTCTACGATACCATCGGGAGTCAAACCCAGGTTAATGTCACGATAAATGAATGCACTGCCACTACGCCACGGTAAAGAAGTATACCTACATTTTCCCGAAGGTAGAATCTCTTAAGGCCTAGGGAACCAACACCGGGAGTACTGTTCGTTCACGAAAAGAAGTTCGATAGAACATTTAGAAATAACGGGAGGTGACGTCACAAACGGGCAAGTTAATTACAACAGAGGAGGACTACAATTTCAGAACTGGCTTTTGGTGAATGTTTGTTGGCGCCAAAATCGAGTTCTGAAATTGGAGTCCTCCTCCTCTGCTGTAATGGGATAGGCCGTTTGTGCCGTCACCTCCTGTTATTTTCGACTGTACCATTGGACTTCTTTTCGTGAACGAACAGTACAATAAGCAGCTAAACGGTGTTTTGAGTTTTGTTTAGTTGTATGGGCACCTCTGGTATCAAACCCTGATTAAGAATATGCCCAGATAGCAAAAATCGTCCTAGGTACGTCCTGAGGATGCTCAGAACGTCATCAAGATGTTCCAAGGACGATCTTTGCTACTTGGGTGCTAGACGAAGGCTTAGCACTACACCACCGGAGGGCCATTTAATTAGTTCTTGTAGATGTTGACACATTTGCATAGTAACTAAACTTAATTCATCATCATCAAGTGCCTTCTCCGATTCGGAGGTTGGCGGCCAACATCGCTCACATTTCTCTCTCTCTCTCTCTCTCTCTCTCTCCACACACATGGATGTCTTAATTTGAACTTAAATTTAATTACTCTTATTTTATACAGTGTTAGTTATCACGTATTTTATTGTAGATATGTTTCCGCTTATTTCTTAGAATTGGTGGTACAGGCGTCTGCAGACTTTTAGGGTTCGTTTGCATTTGCCGGCGCAAGGATGGCTAAGGGTATGCCGCGCCGGGACATTCAGATTTTCGGCGTAATTCGGACCTCTGTTGCTGAAGGAACTAAACTCCGGATTATGGCGAGCATAAAGCTGCACGCGTTATATACAAGGTGTCCAAAAATTCTTTCCTTGGTTATAAAAATCGGTGACGTAGAAACTAAGCAATTTAGAAACAAAATTAGTTTAACCAAAAAAGTTTAGACTAATCAAATTCTAGCGTTTATTCTTTTTAATGCAAGAATTCGCTTGTTTTTAATTTGCTTAATTTTTACATCATTAATTTTCTTAGTAAGGGAAATAAGATTTTGTGGACACCTTGTACTATTGGAATCGAACTGGCGTTACAACAACACCGCCCTAAGGTTGCTGTGTCCAAATCATGCTGCACTTATACACAGAATGGCGGCCTGCAGTCCTAAAATTGTGAATGTTTTTATCATTATCTAACTATTCATGCAAATTAAGCAGATCTTTTATTATATGCGCGATATATTAAAGCGATATGTTTCTTGAAAATGTCTTTGTACAACTGGTGTACGATTTTCAACAGTTTAACAATATATAGCACAGACATCGCGATTTGTTTACTGTATCAGTGCGTATTCACATTCCAAGGGTTCTGAAAATAACAAACGTCAATCTTTCACTTGTTTTCAGCAGGCATTTTGGAAATATCGATTACTCACAGCGCGAACTTTATACAAACACTGTCTAGTTAATGGAAATAGAACTAACGCTCGTTCACGAGGTCGATCTGAATACAGATTTACTTGTTTGTGAACTTTTCCTACCAATGTCGAACAACATTCCTCTTCGACTGATGTGAAAACGGGGATACATTTTATTTGAAAAAAAAAAAAAATAGAGTAATTCTTTTCAATTTTAGCAACCAAAGTTGGAATTACGTTTTTGCTTTTAAATCACTTTGCGTGCCATTAAAATATAGTCCGCGCGCCACATAAGGCACGCGTGATAGCACAGGTTGCTGGCGGCGTGGCACCGTGGGTTGCTGACCATTGATTTAGTGTGTAGTTAAATCGGGTTCGATTCTCAACACTGCGAAGAAAGAGAGTTTATCGACTTCTGCTTACTGTGGTCGAAGGGTTGGTTCCTAGGACCTTAAGAGATACCTAGAAGACCCTTAGAGAATTCCTAGGAAAAATGTTGGTCCACGGCCCTGCGGTGGTCGTAATGCATTATTCTATCGTGCCATTAACCTGGCTTCGACTCCTAATGTGGCATAGTCGTAATGCATTCTTCTATGGTGCCACCAACCCGGGTTCGACTCCCAACACTGCGGAAAAAGTAAGTTTACCGACTGACTGCTCAATGTAGTCGAGAGGTTGGTTCCCTAGACCTTAAGAGATACCTAGAAGACCCCTAGAGAATTCCTAGGAAAAATAGTGGTCCACGACCCTACGGTGCCATAGTGGTAATGCATTCTTCAATCGTGCCACTAACTCGGGTTCGACTCCTAATAGTATCGTAGAGTGCGTGGCGTTTTTCTGCCGACCATAGCACAAGGTTTGGTTTCCTTGGTAAACTGTAGATTCCGACGCAGCGACCTTTGCTATCCTTGCGCCGTAAGAGCATAAGACCTTGCTGCACAGGCAAGCGATGAGAAAGCTTTATTTGTGCTTTTCAGAAGTTGCAGCATTCACTAATACATTTCCATTATTTCTACATGTCTATTTCACATGTAAATTTGTTTGAACTAATACTAATCTTTTCCTTACGACAAGCAAGATATCAAACAGAAAGTAGTTTATTTGCATCCGATGTGTCATACTTAATGTTATCACATATTTCATATTCGGCGAACAGTTAACTTCTAAATAGTTTGTGCGCCACTCTAATTTGTGTTCATGTACAAAATAAACTCCCGGATTATTGTCTCTAATTGTTATAATTATTCGTATATGACTAAATATACCTGCAGACATCTACAGAATGGAACTTTCACCTTAAAAATACGTGGTAACATGCAAAACTACTTATTATGCCACCTATGCATATTAATTACTTTGTTATTAAAAGAGAGACAGAGAGGGGGGAAGCAAGAGCATTATCTCCAACAAGTGGCTGACTATTACTGTTTAGGAATTTGCATTATTCAAATTAAAATGAGCTATTTCTCAAATGCAACTCTTCAGACATATGAAAATAAACTGAAAAATCATATTGCTATTGAAAATTTATTTGTAATCGTTTCAGTAGAATTTATTAAATAAAATATTGTGATATTTAAAACATATTCACTATTTAAACGGGGCATTCCAGAAGTAAATTTATTTCCCCTACATTTTAACACTCTCAATTTTCAAATAGCACGGCATAGTACTAAACGCATTATTTTATTGTACATTATTACATTACATTACGTAGTACTTTATTACCTGGTATTTATTACATGATATTTTATTACACATTATTTAATTACATAGCATTGCACAATGTTATATATCATTACATAGTGTTCTATTACGCATTATTGCACAACGTTATATATCATTACACAGTGTTCTATTACGTATCATTATATTTTATTACATAACATTACATAATATGTTATTGCATAACATTACATAATATTTTATTGACTAACATTACATAATATTTTATTACATAACATTACACAGTATTTTATTGCATAGCAACAGAATTACATAATATTTTATTGCATAACATTAAGCAGTATTTTACCACATAACATTATACAGCACTTTATTGTATAGCAATAGCATTACATAGAATTTCATTACACAGTATTCTACTTTCGAACTCCTGAAATTTAGGTAAAACTAAGGAGTTTTCAGTAATTTAAAAAACGGAGTCATTCTTTTTTTTGAAATGTACTTTTAAGGATTAGCGTTTATTCTAAGTAAATGTTAAAAATCTAATCTTTTCTACAAACTTTTAACACAGCTACGGAATAATTGTTTTAGGTTTGCTTCTTCTTGCTTACATTTTGTATTTTTCTGCGATAATTTTTGCATAAAATTTATATCCTGAAAGCGCCGAAGAACGAAGTTAAAGGAAAAGAACAAATATAAATAAATACTGCCAACCTACGTCATCTGCATGGTGTTACATTTTCGGAAACAGATCTTATCTTAATTTCCTTTTCGCATATAACTTTCATTCGCTCCCAACGTGCATTATCATCTCTGCATATTTGCATGATGAACTCACATATCCAATTAACAATTGTTCGTTATATGCAAATCCCATCACTCGTTATCCATATTCGCGTGAGCTTAACAACGTAAAACTATTCAACTATAGGCTAAAAGAGAGCGGTTCGTGAGAGGAAAAGTAATTTTAACTGGAAGCACGTATTCAGTAGGAACAAGAGCACGCATTCAGCAGGAACAAGAAGCACGTCTCCATCATTTATGCAATCGAATACTATACTAAACTACACACAGGGAGCAAAGTTATGAGTGTAATACAGTGTGATCTATGGTTTGCAAACCTGATTAATTATTAAATATAACTTGAAATGTGATAGGCATAAGAACATTTATTCCCTAAACACCTATAGGAATATTTCTAATCAAGTCTTCAAGATTACGATAGGTTCCAATTCAATTCGTTGTATTTAATTTTTTTTTTTTTTTTCATTTTGTCGTTTGGGAGATTTAAAATTAATGTCTTGTTGTTGGTTTTTTTTGTTTTTTTTCAGAAACTTAAGTTTCATAAATTTATTTTAAGGAGCTAATTCATTTTAGATAATAGAATGCTCGTTATTTGAAAATTTTCCAAATTTAAATTTTTAAGAATCGAAGTTTAATTACCTAAAATTTTAATTACCTAAAGTTTAATGACCTAAATTAATTACTAAGTTAATTTACGAAGTTTAATTAATTAATGTTTAATTAACTTGCGTGTGGCAAATATAATTCCCTACATGAAAGGCATTTTTTTTTTCTGTTTTTTCAAATCTTAATTTTCAGCTTAATATGTGATTCGGTTCATTGAAATGATGCGAAACTTGCATAAAAAGAGAGAAAACATTCAAGAACAGTCATTTCAAGAAGAGGTGTCGGCAAAACAATCTTTTGCTTTCAACACAGGAGAGCAAGTGCGATTCCCGTTATGGGAATGCATTTTCTATTTCTTTTTTCAAATTTTGATTGTCTGCTAATAAATGTAGTACTGTGTTGTTAAATTAAGATACACACACATAGAAAACGAAATACGTTTAAAATCCGGCACTTTGTGAAACACCGTCTGAAAAATGGTTTTTTGCTTACAACACAAGTTAATAGGTCCGATTACCGACATGGAAAAGCATTTTTGATTTTATTTTCATTTTCCGCCATATAAATATAGTCTCATTCAGTGAAAACGACACATATATACAAAGGGAGAAAAAGTTCAATAATAGACATTTTAAGTACCAGCGTGAACAAAATAGTTTCCTGCTTTCAACATAGGGTCGCAAGTACGATACTCGACATGGGAAGGCATTTTTCGATTTTTTTCCAGATTTTATATTTCCGCATAGTAAGTGCAGTACGGTGCTGTGAAATATAGATGCACAGGAAAAGGAACACATATTCAGCAGGTTTTTTAAAAAGCATCTTCAATAAAACAGTGTTATGCGTTTAATACAGGGTATAAAGTATGATTCTCGACATAGGAAAGTATTTTTTCTTTCGTATTTTCAGTCAAATTTTAATTTTATGGTCAATATATGCGCTCTAGTTATATGAAATGATGCGACACTCATACGAAAATGGAAAAAAAACGTTCAAGAACAAGCATTTTAAGAAGCAGATTCGAGGAAACAGTCTTTTGTTTCAATATAAGGTAGAAAGTACGATTATCGACATGGAAACGCATTCTTCTTTTTCTTTTTTTTTTAAATGAATTTGCTGCCTGATAATTGCAAGCTGGTTCGGTGAAATGATGCGACACACATACAGAAAGGGAAGAAATGTTCAAGAACAAGCATTTTTTTTAAAAAAAAAGCTTAAAAATAACCAGTTTTCTGCGTTAAATACAGGGTAACAAGTACCATTCCTGATATGGAAACCCCCTTTTTTTTGCAAATTTTATTTTCCCGCCTAATATATGCATTCTGGTTATATGCATTCTGGTTCATCTTCCATTCCATATAAAAATGGAGAAAACTTCCAAAAACAGTCATTTTAAAAAGCGGTGTTGGCAAGACTGTCTTTTGCTTTCAATACAGGAAAATAAGTGCGATTCCCGACAGAGGAACGAATATATTATTTTTTATTTTCAAATTTTGATTTTCTGCCTAATCAATGCTGTATGCTGTGAAATGAAGCGACGCACAGATAAAAAATTAAAAAAAAATTTAAGAGCACACATTTTAAGAAGTACCATCGGTAAAACGGTTTTTCTTTTTCAGCACAGTTAGGCCTAAAAGCAAGAAACGGCGGAAATATTCGTTAAGTTATCGAATACTACGCTCTAATTAAACATTTTTAAAAATCGAACTTTAAAATAATTAAAAAGCTATAAAATATTATGTCATTATGCTAAAAGGTGAAATACGGAAAAAATCCAACCATCTACAGAGATATAATATTGGACAAAATATGATATAAATCATACCGGAACTTTTAAATTAATTTTTGAATCATGGAAAGTGTTCCTTCAAATAGAAATATTAAATATAATCCCTACTAATTTAGACATAAATGCGTAATACGTATATATAAATTGCTGGATAATTAAAGAGAATCTTTACTTTTGTTTTATTTGGTCTTCCATATTTTAAAGCTCTTTTCGATTTTGTTGAATCGTATCTTTCAGGTAACTCTCGCTGGTTTCCTAATCCTCTTTCACTTGACTGTCGCAAAAGAAGCACACGGTTGGGTGTGGAACAAACCTCCATTGAGACTATAAGCAAACAGAAAAATACATATTAAATGTAAATAGACAACTGGGACACTATACAAAACCTCAACATTAGAATCAAATAAACTAATAAACCGGTTGAGGGACTTCTGGAACGCATTGAAAATTAATGAAATGCCGAAGACCTCCTAGAAGCTTTTCAAAATCCGAACCTCCTACCGTCAATATGCTGAGTCTACGAAATATATATCGTAGAAGTTAATTCGTCTCTTTAAAATGCGAATATGTTAAAACTAGGTGTGTGAAATGCACAAATGAAAATCTTTTTGAATCTAAACAGCCTGGTTTGAGTATGATTTGGAAGGCGAGAAAACCTAGTTATTTCTGATGGGTTATCAAGCTCCTGTAGCGGATATTAAGCTTTTTATATAGAAAAGATCGTCGTTATAAGACGTACCGACGTTATATACACAATATGCGATGTCATTGTTATGGGTGTCGAAAATTATTAAGTATAATAAATTCCCCCACGAAAACTCACAAAATTCTCGCCCCGGAGGCTTTGTGTGTTGACCATTATTTGGCAATTGTGTTATCCCTGCGGAGGGTAATAATATCTTACATCTTTACATACGGAGAAAGAGAGCGTTGTTTCCTGTCCTCATTCGTCTAGCGGTCCAAGACACTCCGGGCTAAACGGAGGGACCCTGGTTCGAATCCAGGATGGGGTCGGCGTCTCTTTTTCTCCTTAAAAATAAAAGCTCTAGCTTCAGTTTATTTCTACATGGGTGTCGAAAACTATTAAGTATAATTATTGCCATATAAACCACTAAGGGATTTCGATTTAAAATTAATTTGGTTAACGCAATAACTACACGACACATATACAATTTTCCAACAAATAGGTTAATGCAGAATAGCCTGCTTGATTCAGAAATAAAACAATAAAGCTTGCGTCATTGCTGAAAACACATCGACATATTTTATAACAATAAACGTGTCAGAATCATAATACTTCGGGAATTGAAAGCAATCAAACATACCGGGATTGAATTGCTATTGCTTCTGCTATAACAAAATTTTTGCGAACATGCTATCATGGAATGCATGTTGACAAGAAAAACTTAACGACTGAAAAACGCATGTTGGCGAGGTGTATTATTCCTGAACAAAATGTAAAATTTTCGTAAAGTGGAATCTCCTCTTATGGGTATCTGCCAGTCGGGATTGCTGTTTATATTGTGGTGCAATATACGTACATTCTATCAGTGGCGTAGCCTGACTTCAACATCGGGCCATCTGTAAGCGTTCACCATCTCTCCCTTGAATAAAAAAAGGCACAATTTCTACATATATCATCATCATTATCACCATCATGATGACGTATATAAGAAATGTAACTTTTTTCCGAGTTGGAGGGTGGTAAAAACTTGGAGATGGCCCATTTTTAAAATCACGCTACGTCATTGCATTCTATAGATAACACTGGGAAATTATAGCCTGGATCAACTCTATAAAAAAAATTAAATCAAACTTGAAATATTTTAATGATCAGTGTTTCTTATTTATGTAAAGTATCTTAAAAAACTGCGATTACATGCAAACATGAATATTATAGTTTTACTTGAAAGATGCTTCATGAATAAAATAAAAGCCAAAAATATGCCAAACTAACAATATGCGAATCCAAGACTCGTGTTATTTTTTAAATAATGCAATGCGAACACAAATACCAGAATAATATTTTCATGACCAAGTGTTTACCTATAAATAAGCTTCGTAATGATACTCTTACTCCATATTCAGGGTAAGAACATTTAAAGGACGTTTATTGAGTTCACTGGGAACTTTGCGTGACAAAAATATTTACCTTTGAAAGCGAGAAAAATAGCTAAAAATAAACAATTGGTCGAGAGACATGTTGTTCCCTTAGGCGTTTCTTCAAGGAAAAATACGATTGAATCTTTGCACGATGACAGCAATTGATAGTTATTGCGGTTTCGGAACAAGTGAGGATTTTATCTGATTCTGGAGAAAAAAAATGGAACCTTATTCTCTTAACTTTATTCAAAGCAGTTATATCTTACCTAACGATATGTGTAAATTAAATAATTTAAAGGGATGTGGCCTTTTATACATTTTTCATTGCACTAAATTTGAAAATATTACATAGCAAGCACGCAAACTTTCGTATGTGTTTATGGGTGACACTGACATAATTCTTCCTGTTGAACAGTTCTCCACAATCGGCATAGATCTTCCATTCTGTCCGAACTAAACTTCAAGATAAGCTTTTTGTCGATTAATAAAATCGGGTTTTCGAACTTAAAAGACGCTTATCCGGATTATCGGGGAATTCACCGAACTCCCTGATCGCATCGTTAATTTTGCGTAGGCCAAATTCGCTGGGCACTCCAGTTCAGAGTCAGAGAACATCAAGTGTATGTCAGGAAACAGGAACTCACAAAATTATCCATTATCACACCACTTCTGGACTTCGAACGATCAATAATTCCAATCTGATCTGGCCAAAATTATCTTTAGGCATTTGTCACCATTTTAAAATAATTTCTGCGAATCTTTTTAATCCAACAGAATCTTGATGGTTTGATGAGCGACACCATCTAAGAATTTTTGGTAATTTCAACAGCAACTGGTACATCGGAGAAGTTCTGGTGCCCAAAGTCATACCGTTCCTTGAACGTATTCCTGGAACTTTATTTTAAATAAATTAACAAGGAAATTCTGATCCACATGTTGTAGGAATGTTCAAGACTTCTTTTCATCACAACAGATACAGCTTCTTCCTTGGCCTGCCTATTCACTGGACATGTCACCTAATGGATATGTCTAGAATTTGGACTATCGGCGTATCGCTGGAGACGCAGGCCCCGTAACTAATACACCTGGATTTTGGATTCGAGAAGAAGTAATCTGGAATGCTCTTCCTCACATATAAATTCAAAATATGTTCAAGTCGATACCATGTACAAGCCATACCAGTACAAGCACTTTTTGCAACGTGTGGTGGCTGCACAAAATGCAGATTTTTGATACGTGATCATATTTTTTTGCTTTGAAAATTTAAAACTTATTTGTATCAACACAGGTCGTTTGTGAAATAAATTTTATTCAATTCTAATGATTCCTCCATTATGTTGCAATTTTTAAAAACAGGAGTATATATTGTACAAAAGCTATTTTCCACAGATTAAAAGGCACAAAGATAATCAAATATTTTTATCAAAAGTCCATTAATAGATAAAACTAGGGTTCTTTCTCTCATTTGCATTACGTGGCACTTAGTCCAATGTTTCAGTCAGTCTATATAGCTCTATAAACACATATTTTATATTATTTCGTAGTTGATTTGAACCACTGTCTCGACGTTAAACGGCCTTGACCTCAGAGAATAACATCCGCCTGCAGCTTATTATTACTTTTTTCTAAATTATGAAAATTTGCTTACAGTTGAAAAGTCTTTTTCTTAGGAATTAGGGCTCCAACTGCAGATTACGCTACTCCGCAGATTGTCAGCTTTTACTATTTCAATATCATAACTTAATGCGATGCGTGTCTATACACATAACTAGTTATGCATATATTTAAATAAAACAAATACCTGGGAGCCTTATAAACATAAAAGATTGCTTCCTTCTCGCTGTTATCCATCAAAATTTTGGCATTCAATCTACTATTGCTTATTTTATACTCTTGTGGACGAGAAAAATCTTTCCTTTTATTTGTATCTCTGCCTCATATATATATATATATACGACTTGAGGACATTATAGGACTCAGTGAAGTCAGAAGAAAAGGTGAAGAATTGGTGGAACTTAAAAGCGGACATTTGTTTTACTATAGAGGAACGGAAACTGGAAGAACAAGTGGTGTTGGCTTCTTAATCAACAAAAGAATTAAAGACTGTCTTCTGGAAGTTGAAAGTACATCAGATCGAGCAGCGAGGCTTGTTGTTCAACTAACCCAGCGATACCAACTTCAAATAGTACAGGTATATGCACCAACATCAAGCCATACCGACGAAGAGGTTGAAGAATTTTATGAAGAAATCAAAGAGTTACACACCAAAGGGAAACAACATATCAAGCTCATCATGGGGGATTTCAATGCAAGAATTGGACAACAGGAACAAGGAGAGACATCGGTTGGTAAATACGGATATGGGGAAAGGAATGAACGTGGCGATCAACTCATCGAATTTGCAGAAGCTGAAAACCTTAGCATCATGAATTCATTTTTTAAGAAGAAACCGCAAAGAAAATGGACATGGAAACACCCAAATGGGGGAACTAGTGAAATTGACTATATCCTGGCAAACAAGAAATCAATTATTGAAGATTGCAGTGTACTGAACAGATTTAATACTGGAAGTGATCATCGAATGGTGAGATGTAAAGTGCACTTAAATACTAAATTAGAACGACAGAAGCTCATTAGGAAACAAGTAAGTAAGAGGGTGGATCTAATGAAACTGAAAGTAAATACCGAGGCATTCAAGTTGGAATTAAAAAATCGCTTTTCTGCACTGGAAGGACTTATTGATGAAAGTGATATCTCAGAAGCAAATGAAAACATTGTTAAGACAATAGTTGAAACTGCTGGGGAAATTGGTGGTGTAACCTGTAAAAAGCACAATAGCAAATTATCTGAGAAGACGAAACAGCTCATGAAAAGGCGAAGAGATATGAAGGTGGACAATCGAAATACCAGTTCCAGGATTGAGTACATAGAACTTTGTAAAACTCTGCGCAAAAGCATGAAAGAAGACATAAGAAAATTCAACTGTGAGCTAGTAAGGAAAGCCATTGAAAATAACAAGAGCCTTAGGGTTGTTAAAGGAAGTTTATCTGTTGGGAAGAAACACATCATTGCATTAAAAGGAGAGGATGGCACCGTAACAAGAAATAGGGAAGAAATACTTAGAAGAGTTGAAGAATTCTACAAAAATCTATACGAAAGTAACAGTGAATTAAACGAAGACATTGAAATAGTCGAAGGAACAGCTCCTAAAATCTTAAAAGAAGAAGTTTCATTTGCAATAAAAAGCATGAAGAAAGGAAGAGCCCCTGGTGATGATGGTATTACATTAGATATCCTAAAAGAAGCTGGAGAATATGTAGAAGACATACTTGCAAAATTCTTTACCAAATGTCTTAACAGCGGTAACATACCAAACCAATGGGATTCTGCAACAGTAATTCTTTTGCATAAAAAAGGTGATAAAGAGGATTTGAAAAATTACCGACCAATTAGCTTGTTACCTGCTATTTATAAAATCTTCACAAAAGTGCTAACACATCGCCTGCAGAAAAAATTAGATGCAGCTCAACCAAGAGAACAAGCTGGATTTCGAAGTGGATTCAGTACAGTGGACCATATTCAAGTATTAAGAGAATTAATTGAAAGAACACATGAATATGAACTTCCATTGTGTGTTGCATTTATTGACTATGAGAAGGCCTTTGACTCTATTAAAACATCAGCAGTCATCAACTCTTTAAGATCAACAGACATTGAGGATGTGTACATTGACATATTGAAACGTGTGTATAAAAATGCAAGTGCAAAATTTCGGTTACATAAAGATACCAAAACTATCAAACTTGGCAAAGGTGTGAGGCAGGGAGATACCATTTCTCCAAAACTTTTTACTTCTGCTTTACAGATGATTTTTCAGCTGATAAATTGGAATAACAAGGGAATAAAAATAAATGGTGAATATTTAAATCATCTGCGGTTTGCTGATGACATTGTTATTTTTTCAACGAACCCATTAGAACTCCAAGACATGGTACAGGAGCTCTCAACTAGAAGTAAAGAAGTTGGACTCAAGATGAACCTACAAAAAACTAAAATCATGTTCAATAATTTCGTAGAGGAAACAAAAGTACAAGTTGACAACATTGAGCTAGAAATTGCTGATTCATATATTTACCTTGGCCAGCTGATTTCAATGGATGGCAACATTATGAAAGAACTCAACAGACGTATTAAACTTGGCTGGAGTGCATTTGGAAGAAACAGTTTTATCCTGAAGGGGAAATTGCCTTTGTGTCTAAAAAGAAAGGTCTTCAACCAGTGTGTATTGCCAGTCCTCTCTTATGGATCAGAGACATGGAGTCTAACAGTTGGAGCAATACGAAAGTTACAGACAACGCAAAGGAGCATGGAGAGGTGCATGCTTGGAATAACTAGGAGAGATCGAAAAAGGAACACTTGGGTGAGAGAGCAAACTAGAGTAGAGGACATCATTGTTAAAGTAAAAGGGCTGAAATGGCGATGGGCTGGGCATATTGCAAGAAGAACTGATCAACGATGGACAACAGAAATTCTGAACTGGATTCCAAGAGACCACCGAAGACCTAGAAAACGTCCTCAAACTAGATGGGTGGATGAAATAAGAAAACAGGTTGGGGTGACGTGGAAGCGAATTGCTCAGGATAGACTTGTGTGGAAAGCATTTGGAGAGACCTTCATCCAGCAGTGGATAGATAATGGTTGAATATGATGATATATATATACCAAAAGTCATTCATGAATGTTATTGTTGCTCTGTATTCAACTATGCATACAAGTTGCAGAGTACCCCTCCTGCATATAGCTGTATACAGGGGCAGTAACATATAGGGGAGACTTTTGGTATATACTGTGTATTTTACGGAAAGCAGAAGAATCCCTTTAATGGACGAAAAAGGATTGATGTGAAATATATGAAAAAATTCCCTTTAGTGACTGCGGTTAACCCTAAATATGGGCTTATTATCTCAACTGGTTCTGTAAATATAAATTTTGGCTTTCAGGAGGATTATGTTTGGAACATACGCCATAGTAACCGGTAGAATTCACTATGGTTAAGTGCCAAGAGAACTGCCCTGTTAGGCACTGCCTTCAATTTTACCCCGTAGGACAAGTTCAGAAGTTAGTTCCTCTTATTACCACATTATCCAATGCATTCTAACACTGTGTTTCACTCTCTTCATCAGTTAGGAACATTACCTTAACTCCTTTCCTTTGTCTTTTACTCTTTTGTGTTGGAAAAATTTGGTTGTATCTTAAAAGTGGTTGAGCTGCAATGGGTAG
>QLNU02015360.1:274480157-274493660 GCA_006491805.2 Dysdera silvatica
GTTTCATTGTTGGAAATATTCATAAAAAATTGTCATATCATTTTAGCAGACAAATGATTACATATTCGTGATCAGGAAGTCAAGCACTATCATCTCCCATAGGTCTGATCTCAAAGTGCAGTGAACAGCGAAAGGGGTTCCCTTGTTAGTATCAAAACACGCGATATTTATATCCGTTGTAGGATTTCCATTAGATTTTCAAAATAAGTTGCGGATCATTTAACAAGTTAATCTTTTAAAAATTAAAGTAATTCATAAATTAAATACCAAACGAATTACCACAAAATTAACGAAATAATGGAAACAGAATTTAATAATTGAAATCCTCTTTCTCTCCATATGTATGAGCGTAATTCTTATATTTTTTGTTTTAATAATCAATGTTGCTGTAAAGTTTTAAGCCAGCATTAACATTTTACAAAAGAAATTTTTGTGTAATTTTAGTTTTCCATCTTCCAACTACATTTTTTTTTAAAAATCTCCCGATGTTTAAAACAACAAGGAATAAATTATTATTATTATTATTAGCAGTAGTGATACGCTTTTTAGATGCTTATACGCAAAGAGTAACTCGCATGAAGGAAATGAAGGCATTGTATTAACAATATATCATAAATTGTATATCAATTTCATCGTGATGCTCTGAGGTTTGTTACCATAAGATTAATCGGAGTTTGATTCAAGAAGATTCTCACCACTTGCTAACCTTTTCCTACAGATCCGTGGTGCGGAGGTTGACTCTTCAGACGGAGAAAGGCTAGCTTTCTTGGGAAAGTCCATCTTCCAACGCATCATGACCTTAGACATACTGAAATCCTACTAAAGACTAATAAGCCATCATGATATCAATATTAAAATTTTTACCTGAGCCTATGCTCGCCGTGCAAACACCGTGACCTGATTATCGCACATAGTGAGGAATGCTATATTAGAAGTCTAATGATAATCTTATAAATCCATTACAAAATTGCAAAATTAAAATTCGGTTTACGATTGTATTATAGATCAATTTCTTTATTAATTCTATATATTACTGAAAAAGTAGCGCTTTCCTTCGTTGAAACATTGACAATGACACTACAAATAACTATTAGTTAGTTGATTATTATTAGATGATTTGTTTTATTATATTACCCTATTTCATGATGTTACTATTAAATGCTTAAATGCTACATACTATTAATTTGATCTCTGTTGTGCGTACAGCTGAAACAAGTGCTGTACGTTTGCTTATTTTAAATTCATATTATCAAGTCTAACTGCATTTTTCAATTGACCTTTGTATCTTAACTAATCAATTCTATTAAGACTTCGAATTTAATTCTAAACCCCTATTCCGTCTTATTCCCATTTCATTAGTTCCCCCCAAAATCTACTTTATTCCATTTTTAACATCATAGTCGAACGTTGTTTTAACCAACATCAAGAAACTGGAGGATGTTATTTGTTCTAGCTATTATTCGATATAACCGTTTATCAAAAATCGTGCTTTTGTATAACCGTTAATATGCATAATTCATAAATTAATATACTTAGTCAACCAGGATGGCTTTAAAAGGTTTGAAAAAGTTTAATATTTAATGAATATGATAGTTACAAACTATGGGAATTTTCAGTTATCTCGAATAGCAGGAGAGCAGCAAGAATGCACTTCATTTTCAGTGTAAGAATCATCTTGGAAGGCTACTGAAATCTAAAGTTGACTTTGTAAGTTTTTCATCTCTTTTAATTTTAAAGTAAAAAAAAAAACTAAAATCTTTGAATGTAAGAGTAAAAACGAAATCAGAAAAGAAAACATGGTTTCGTTATATCAGTGTTATTCCATACATGTTACACATTAAATCAAACTAACCGAAATCATTTGTTCGTTTTAGCAGTGGTCGCTATAACCGAGTTCCATTCTAGCGAGAATTGGTCTTGGTCCGTTAATACCAGCATAGAACGTCATAATTGGTGTTTGCGTATTATCTAATGTCACCGTTATGTGTAGGGTATCATTCATCACCATCCTGTTGATAATGTTGGAATACCAATTTGTACTCTTTGGCTCCAACCAAAATGTGTCTGCATTAGCCTAGCTTCCATGGCATACAAAGCACCAAAGAATCAATCGGTATATCCCTCCTGAGGGAAAGAGGTGGCGAAGGGGCTTTTGGGAAGAGATGGCGTAGATGATTAATGAAAATCGGAAAGGAGAATTAGAGGAAAATTAATAAAAGTGACTGCATTTTCTATAAAACGTATAATAGCGTGGGGGTTACTGTATCTCTGGTTGCCAAAAGGGTAAGAAATCCTCTAAGCATATATACTGCTGTGTACGTAGTAGTTATAGTTGGCGAACTCTTGGTGTCAGAGCAAAAGTTTTACGCCTTTTTCACTGTAATACCCTTGTAAAAATGTTGAGGTGGTGTCCGAGCCTTTAAGCGCAATTTAAAAAGAACTATTTTTCAGAAGAACCGGTTTTTAGATGTTAGTTTTTTCTTTATTCTTTTATTCTTTTTATTTTTATTTCAAAGTCACAAATTAAAATAAATTTGCATCATATATTAAAAAACAATTCTATTAGCTAATAAATTTTTTTTAATCTTATCAAAAATTAATACTTTTAATTGAAAATTAATTTGTCAGTTTTTTTCTGTTAGTAAGTAAATCATATAGCTAATAGAATTTTTAATTGTATGTTGTTTTAATGCTACATTTATTTTGAACACTATCAATTTCATCGGTGACTATTTAAAATAGTCTGTATCTAAATCATGAAAATTTTTGCGCTTAACTTTGAAGAACATAATAGTAAAGTTTAACAGTAAAATAAGCTGAAGGAGGGGGAAAAGAAGAAATTAGAAAAAGTTGAAGAAGTGAAGAAAGAGTAAAGAAGTACAATATAAAATAAAGAAAAACAAACCCAAAGCGAGTGTAAGGGGAAAAAAAACAAGAGCAAATAAAACTTACCAGGACATAAGAAAAAAATCCGCAACGTTTCAAGAGCTATTGTTCTATTTATAAAGCAATTATTCTATCCTTCCGCTAACTTTATTATTCTTATTTTTATTATTCTATTTACTTATTTCGATTTTCTTTTCTTTATTCTTATTTTTCCTTCATTCCTT
This sequence comes from Dysdera silvatica, assembly GCA_006491805.2. Lineage (NCBI taxonomy): Eukaryota > Metazoa > Arthropoda > Arachnida > Araneae > Dysderidae > Dysdera > Dysdera silvatica. The sequence continues at coordinate 274,483,268 of QLNU02015360.1, forward strand.
ATCTAGACCAGTGTTAAAAATTTTACTTCTTATGGTAAGCCTTGATAAATCGTTGTATTCTTTTGCTAGTTTTCTTCAATGCAATCAATACTTTATATTTTTAGAATCGTCTGCTTGCAAAATCAAAGTTTCGAAAATTAAATGTTACTTTATCTAAATTGTACGCATCCATGAAAAATATTTCGCTTCTATAAATACATATAAGCTTCTCTAATACTGAAAAGGGTCTACTCAAGAACCTAGGAGGTTACTTGACTCGCCTTATTCTAAGGACATCTCTGTTTTTTACCTAACTTTAGGAATCTTTAATTTTATTCTAAAATCCTGCATTCATTTTGCCCACACGTTCTTGAGAATTTGTCTTTCAACCTTTATTTTTACACTGACTTAACGAACAATATAAACTGATCTATGTCACACAAACGAAAAAAAGACTTTAGGCAGTTACAAAGAAATTAATATTGTGTTCCTGATGGCGATCTGCTCTTGTCGGGAAGCCCTGTTTCACGCATTCTCACTTCTCAAATCCCATCATTCATCGTAATAGCTACAAGTGAAATACTCTTATTCCGATGAACATCGTAAGGATAATAGTCTTTCACATCATAGTATATTCATTAATTTAATGATTTCAAATAATATTCAGTAGTTGATAAATATTTTAATAATAATTCCTAAATTCCGTTCTATATTTCTGTCAGCATTTTACGGGTACGGTTATGTTTGCTTATAAACCTATTTGCTCCCTGTGAATAAATTTAGAATCTTCGATTAATTCTTTATTAGTAATATTCGTATTAACAACTTACTTTCATTTTTAATTTTTCCTTCATTTTACTGACGACATGGTGTTATGGTCCACATCCCTTAAAATATAGTTTAAGTCGAAAATAATGCAAAGTAAAGCAGTTATGCAAGTTGACAAGTCTTCTACAATTGTCTTGGCAAAGACCCATTTGCCTTTTTTAGAACAACTTCAAGACTTGAAATTGTTCTGACGAAGACAGAGGTCTTTCTGCCATAACAATTATAAACGACACACCGATTTACGTGGCTGCATTAATTTGGGTAAATTTCGACTAAACTATAATATATCATTTGCATTGAATCACTTCTTATAATTAATTGCTTCGCACCGTGCACTTTATAAAAAATTAATGCATTTACACCTGCTTTTATTATAGACCTATACTATTTACTCTTCCAGTTCTTTTATTATGATTTAATTAATAAAATATTAAATTAATATAACTTAATTAACAATTCATTTAATTAATGTATATTTGTATTTATTTTGTTTAAATAACAGCCAAAGTTTTAAGTAAAATTTCATGTTGCAATTTTTAAATGTGTTTCTGATGTATGAATCACCGGTTTCTCAAATGAGGCCTAAATATCGTATATCCCAAATAGCACAAAATGTCCCCAGGACGTCCTTTTTTGGTCCCTTCTGTCCATACGCAATGCGGACATAGTTCGGAAGTTCGCAGGACGTCCGTTTTGGAACGTCCGTAAGATGTTAATTTCGGACATCCCTAGGATATTTATTTCGGTCGCTCCTAAGATGTAGCACAATACGGATATATTTCGCACGTTCGTAAGACGTCCGCTTTGGAACTTCCGTAGGATGTTCATTTCCGACATCCCTAGGATGTTTATTTCGGACGCCGTTAATTAAATCGTTAAATAAACGTTAATTATAAGTCCTACTCAGTAAAACGCTGGACGATTTTATTCTTACCGCGTGCTGGCTGATTTTTTGTTGAAGTCTGGAGGGTTTCCTTGAAAATAGAAAAGATTTGTTTGTACGAATTTAAATTGTGGTAATTTTTATCAGTTTTTGAATTTGGTTTTTACTTTTACGAATTAACTTGAATTCAAAGGTTTATTGATGAATTACGATGACAATTGCTTAAGTGAAGTATAGTGATTGAATATTACGATTTGTTGATGCGAAAGTTTCTATAAATGAGTAATGTTTGCATCAGGGTGTTCACAGATTGGAAAAATCAAAGAATTTTATATTTCAGGAATTATTAGGGTATTTGTCAAAGAGTTGAAATTAATCAGGGAATTTAAATATAAATTTAATTTACAAAAACTTTTTTATCAGAAAAATTTGCTAGTTTGTGAGTACATGAAACTATTTATTTGGCTGTGTTTTTATGCCCCCCGATATTTTTGTAATCAGGGAAAAAGTTCGTAGTTAAAAGAAATTTCAAAATAACTTCTTTGTGTTACATATATATCTTAAAATTATAGGAAGAGAAATAAAAGTGAAATTTAACGTATCACATTTTAAGTTAACATGTTACAACCCCTGAAGAGTGGATTCTGATGAAAAATATCATTCTTTGGAGATTATATGCAAGTAATTTATAGTAAATATGATTCCTCTTCACAAGAGGGAGGTGTAGAAATGTGAAGGAAGTTGTCAGACTGAAAGAGAGCAAATTGTAAGTTTGCTAAAAAATATTTAGATATTTAGCAAACAAACTTCAGGTAAATAATTTAAAAATTTATTGTTATAAATATTATCAATGAAATTAAGTGGTGAAACACAGCGAAAAGAACTTTCACTTACTCTAACTGTGCATATGTATATGGAAATATAGTTTTACATATATTTAGGCGAAATATGATCTGAAGAAACCTATATGTCTACGATAATAATTAGGGTTAATGTGCTACTTTCGTCCCATGACCAGCCGTGAAAGATTCAAATAATATCCCTAAAACATCCTAAAAGAAAATCCAATTTTGTCCCAATAACTACCGTAACACGCCCTGAAAACATTCTAGAAGGAAATCCAACTTTTGTCCTAAGAACAGCCGTAACACTTCCTGAAAATATCAAAATAATGTCCTTAAAACTTCAGAGAAGGAAATCCAACTTTTGTATTAAAGACCACCGATACATGTCCTGAAAAATCCAAATAATGTCCCTAAACCGTCGTACAAATAAATCTCACTTTTGTCCTAAATACTGCCATAACACGTCCTGAAAATATCAAGATAAAGTCCTTTAAACGTCCTAAAAGGAAATCAAACTATTGTCCTAAAAACAACCGAAACATCTCCTTAAAAAATCCCGATATTAAATCAAAATTTCGTCCAAAAAACTGCCGTAACACATCCTATAAATATCAAAATAATGTCCTTAAATAATCCAAATTTCGTCCTAAAATCCGCAGTAACAAGTCTTAAAACATGCTAAAAGGAATTCCAGTTTTTGTCCTAAAATCCTCCGAAATATGTTCTCCGCGGACATCCTCAGGACCCTCAAAGGACGTACTTCACGCATGCACATGGATCACCGCAGGATGTGCCAGGACGTCAGATAGTGTATATTGAATGTCCTGAGGACTTTATGGATGTCCGCGCTGGACGTCCAGAGGACGTCCTCAGGACGTTTTTGTGCTATCTGGGATATATCATTAATATTACTATATTCTAATCGTCGATTCACGGAAATGCTATTTAAATCAGTTAATGAATTATACAATGTTCGATATTTCAGATATTTAAGACAATAACAAACCTCAACATAATTGTAAAACCATTTTGGAAGAGAATCAAGTAACAAGCTTCAGTTTTATATTCTCTTCCAATTCTAACCCAAATCATAAACGTAAAATGTAAAAAGATTTCTTCTATGTTTTTTCTCAAAGCGCTGATGGTATGTACCTCACGAAAATGTATACAAAATTGGGTTAAATAAACAAATATTATTATTAAAAATTATAAAATCCAGGAACTATTTTGATAATAAAAAACCAATTATCACTATCGTAAAATTTGCGTTTTCAGAAGGCCCATGGACAAAAGATATTGAAATTGAAAACGTGATCGTTTTATTTTCGACGCACAATGTCTGCTGAGTTGAATAATTCAATTGAACGAAATTTTGTTGAAGCAAATTAAACGGCAAATAAATTCGATATTCTATCAGTCGAGAACTGTCCCGGCAACCTTAATATTCTTCTAATGGAGTTGTCAGTTGTTCTCAGGAATTTTAAATTAGGATTTTTTGGATCTTTATTTCTATTTCTGAATTTAATATCGGTGGCAGATGTTCAAAAATAAAATTGCTGTTTTATTGCTGTTTGTTTTCAAAGGTTATTTTCTTTTACTTTTTTATCCCTCTAGCTTTCCACAAAGAATTAATTAACGAATTAATTAACAAATTCTAATATATGTGTGTGTCGTAAGAAATAATATAAAATTGCGAAAAACTTAGTTCTGCAGATATAATACGGGAAGCACTGAAACCGAAACGGTTTTCGTCAAAAATAATAAGTATTGGAAATAGGGTAAGGATTCAGAGAGATTGGAAATAACTATTCCGTCGGAATAGAAAAAGAAAAATAATGTATTTGCTTCCCAAGGTGAAGGTCTTGGATCTGCTGTCAAGATCTACCGCTGTGGATGAAATGAAGGATATTAAGTTATCAGCTTGAATGGATTTCAAAGATCCGATAACTGCAATTGATTGACAGATTGATGGAGTCTCATGGCGCAAGGACAACGATGATTACGGTGTGCCAAATAATTTCGTAGAGTAAATGCAAATAAGAACTATTTACACCTTATCAAATACAATCAATTCGTAATCAATTCTTTAAACTGACTGATTATCACAGGCCAAACATTCTTCCAGATGCTGCTTCAAACGTAGGGAACCAAAATCGCTGTCTTAAATACACAAATAAACGCAAAGATTATACGATAGGTTTGCTTAAATTGTTCTCCCAAATAAAAACTAGCAAGTAAAAGAAAATCAACTAAGGTCGATATTTAAATTTAGCGGGTTTCAATTAACATTGAATCTGTGATTGTTTTGCTTTTTTCAATAAATTTTGGCGAGTTGAAATTCGAAAAGTTCCAAGTTGGCGAGTTGTAGTTTACTTTCCAACTCCTAATTGCAAATTACTAACTGGCAAAAGCTCCAAATTCCTCTCGCCAAAATGTTGGTGAATTGAAAATTCGAAGTTGGCGAGTTCGAATTTGCCGAGTTGAAATTTGGCGTACTGTGGTTTATTTCCCAATTCTAAACCGTCAATTTCCGACTCTCAAAACTTCTAATTCCAATTCGCCGAAATTTTTGAGAGTTTAAATTTGACGAGTTGCAGTTTATTTCCCAATCCCATATAGCCAATTTCCAACACTGTAATTCAATAAATATTGAAACGGTTTCAAAATTTTGAAATGATTTCAATACAAAGTTTCAGATTTTGCAGCTAGGGGTTTATCTGTTATCTACACCCGATTTAGATAGTGAAGGAATGGTCCGATCGGTTTAGAAGTTTATATCAATATATAACTCATCGAGACGAATCTATTAAAATTAAAATAGAAACTCTAGATCCCATAGAAGCGGAACTCGGCCTCGCATACTCAGATCGACTCCAAATCAGGAATCCGTAACGAGACTGGCTGTCTAATCACCCTGTACAAATTTAGAAATTTTCGCTCGCCATTAATTAATTAAATAACTTATACACCATTAGTTCCCAATTTGGTCACTGGGGGCTAAATTTTATGAAATTTAATCCAAAACTTTTAACTGGGTTCAAAAGAGAGAGAGAGAGAGTTCATGAGATATCCTCACTAAATATCATGTTGTAATAATTTCTAATTCAAAACACTGTTTGACTATATTTGGATTTATTTAAATTGAAAATCAAATCGCGCGAAACGAAGTTAGGTTATTGTTTATGTTTGGATATTTTGTAGAACACTTTTCTATTTTTTTTCTTTTTGAGTTTATTATTGTGTTTAGAGGTGTGAGAATTTTTATACAGTCGATGTAAATGAATCGAAATTCGAGAGAAGTGTAATTACTTTCTTATAGTGTTATGACGACATTTGGCGTCCACAACAGGGATCCTTTTTCAAGAAATAAAGTCAGAAGTTTCGATTGATTAAGCTATCGACTGAAAAGAAAATGGATTTAATCATTAACACTAGAACTACCGACACTTAAGACGAAGCTATTTCTACCAAAACCAGCCAAAATGACTGGTCTTTAAAAAATACGTAATAATAAAATTTTTTTTTTTATTTATTGAAAAATTAGTTTCTTACAAAAGGAATTTCATGCTGTGTAGTACATTTTATGTAGTACGTGGGACCATGATCCCTAAATGAGGATTCTTACATTTTATCACTTACTTATCACCAAGTAATCAATAAACCTATCCCATACTGCTGATAATAAAGCAAATTTATCGCTTTGTAGACGTTGACTTCTCTCACTTTTTTTATCAAAGCGAATAAATCTCAAAATTTCGGTAAAATCATTTCTACTCATGGTATTTGCAAAGAAGTTTGGTCCCCATTTTTTGTTCCATAAATATGAAACTTTCAAATTTTTTGTTTCGTATGCTCCCCGTCCATATAAAACTCCAATGAAAGCTTTCAATTTTTTTTTGTTAGTTTCCATTTTTTACCCAAAACTCGAAAGGCTTCTAATTCCGTGCAAGATCTTATATGTTCAAGCATATGGTCGTCGATTACTAAAGAAAATACGCTACTTACTTCACCTTTCATAATATTTTTTTCGCATATCCTGTTGGACCGGATACGTCTTTGAAGATATTATGAAGTGGTAATCTTCCAGGACTAGACCCTTCTTGTATTTTTTCCCAACAAGTTCCGTTTGCAGCAATTTCATTTTGATTATCTTGTCGTATACTTTCATTTTCATCTTCAGAACTTGAAAGCACTCAAGTACATCTTCTTTTACGAGAATTCAAAATATTTTCAAATTCACTATCACTTTCTGAGGACTTCTGAACATTTTCTTCGTCTAAAACCTCATTATCACTATTTTCACTATCAAAAATTTCATCTTGGGTACCGCATGCTTCATTTTCAATTTCTTCTGATTCACCTTCACTGTCATAGAGTTCATCATCCTCAATATCAGAGCATTCCATTCCTACATCGTTCAGGTTTTCCAAAATTTCAGAGATTTTCAATCGTTTTGCCATTTTCAGGGCTTGTAAAAATAAAATCAGAAATAGTGATTACATAAAGATTATATTTGTAATCATTTTTCTCACCTTATACTAATTGAAATAATATGTCGTTTATTATAATTTATATAACTATTTTATTATTTATTATATTATTATAAAATATAAGTGCAATATTCATAACACATTCTACGTCTCCAGATCTAAATGAACGACTAAATATATTTTCGAATGAATGTGGGCATGAATGCATTAGATTTTGCATTAGCATTATGATCGATATTGATTTTTCTTGATAATTATCACCATCATACTGAATGATACGCAATAAAAGTTCTAAGAAACTCTAAAAATTCTAAAAAGTTCTAAGAAACACTTTGTAGTTATACAAAACGAGTAAACTTGTTAATTCGTGATCGGTAAGCAAATTGCAAGATGCTTTTACACTTTAACTGGTAGCAGTCATTTTGACTGGTGCTGGTATAAGTAGTCATGATACAAAATTATTTTGTATTCGTTGAATAAAAAAAAAATTATATTCATTATACTATTCCTTGAGTTATCGCTGCAAAAGTCATGACATTGTTGCGAGAAAAAAATGTAACATGAAGTAGGAATTTTAAAATAAAATTGCAAAACCAGTCATTTTGACTGATGTGGCAGTTCTAGTGTTAATCAGAGGAAACCCTTAAAAGCCTCATTCACAAGAGTATTTAATAGTCTAATCAAAGATATAGAAGAAGCTGGTATCGAAGAAGTTGAAATTAAATTTACCTCACTGCAGAAAATAGCAACGGATTTAAATTAATTGGATAATGAATTATGCAACGTTCTGTTACAAGAAGAAGAAACAAACGGCTTTGAAGAAGAATATATAGCTATCGAAGGATATATAGAAAAACTTGACATGTTTCAAGTTAATGTTAGAAATTCCTTTAAACGGCTTGAGAAACAACACCTGCAAATAAATGTGTGGGAAATTGAAAAAAACAAAAATGAAACTACCAAAGATAGAACTTGTGAAATTTGAAGGAGACATAAAAGAATGGATTTCTTTTTGGAGTCAATTAAAAAGGATCCACGAAGACAAGCAAATGCAAAATGAGGACAAGTTCCAATACTTGATTCAATGTATGACTGTAGGTAGTAGAGCCAGAGAAATTGCCGACAGCTATCTTGCGACAGCGGAAAATTACGAAAAGGCAGTTGAAGGTTTGAAACCTAGATTTGGTCGTAAAGAATTACTCTTCGAATATTATGCAAGAGAACTATTAAGTATCGTTGCAAAGAAGGCTGCGAACCTTAAAACGAAGGCAAACCTCACACAATGATACGACAAATTGGAGTCTCACTTAAGAGCATTAGAATCAATGGGAATGACGTTGGACAGATACGCGGCTATGCTATTTCCTCTAGTGGAGTCTTGTATACCAGAAGAGATACTGAGAGTATTGTTAAGAAATCACGCGGTTAATGTTGAAGCGAATAATTATAGTGATAAGTTAACAATGTTACTGAAATTTGTAAGAGCCGAAGTGGAAAGTGAAGAACCAATAACTCTTGAGAAAACTAGTTTCAAACGAACTGTAATATCGAAACCAAAAGGTCAATCATATGATTACAACGTGCCAACTGCAGAAGTGCTAATGACAATCGCAAAAGAAGGGTCTAAACTGAATTGTCTATTTAACATCATGAAACTAAAGATTGTTTTAGAGGACAAGGTTTGTCATATACTGAGAAACTAAACATTTTGAAAACGAATAAGGGTTGTTTCGTCTGTTTACGGGTCAGACATACAGCAAAAATATGCAAAACGAATGTGAGGTGTTTGATTTATCGAAAAGGACATTGAGGTATCATGTGCCCTAACTTACCTTCTACAACGTCCAAAAAACTAACATATTCTGGAACTTTGGATGGGACTCAAAAGGTAGGAGATGGGAAAGTCGCCGTTTTGGCTAACCACGGTAGCAATCGAAGGGTTCTATTACAAACCTTGATTGTTTTATTAAAAGAAAAAGGAAAACAAAGAAAAGTAAGGGCAATAATATATTTTGCTGCTCACTGCGTTCCTATGTTTTAAAACGAACTGTGGGAGAATTAGGAATAAGACCTTTACGAACCGAAGCACTCACACAAGTGGTTTTTAGAGGAAGAAGAAGGAAGAACGCGATTGTTATAAATTGGTGGTAAGTAATTTGAAAGAAGATCATAATTGCGAAATGCAGGTACTAAATCAACCTGTCATATGTGGCTCAATTCCTAAATTAGAAGGAAAAGTTTGGAAAAGAGAATTAAAACAAGATGTATTGAATTATCTGAGTTTGATGAAGATGTGAGTTCAACTGAACTACTCATTGGAGCTGATTTTGCTGGTTGTCTTTATACTGGACTCATACAAGAACTTGCTTTTGGATTATTAGAAGTACAAACTTTTCTTGGATGGGTAATTATGGGAAAATATGAACGTCCGTCTACAAAAATGGAAGCACATTCCCTATTAATACAGGAAGAAACATTCCCTGAGCTTTGGAAACTTGAAACTATTGGAATAAAAGATCCTTGTGAAAAAGGGAATCAAGAAGATCTAGATAGGTTAGCTTTGGTTAATTTTAATAAAACTGTCACAATTAAAGAAGATGGAAGATATGAAGTTAGTTTACCGTGGATCTTTGATAAGGAAGAATTGCCTAGCTATCGAGATGCGGCGGAGAAAAGACTGAGAAATCTTACCATCAAGTTAAAAAGAGAAGCTACACAGATAATGAATGATGCTAAATTTGACCTAAGAAGATGGGAAACCACTGCTCTGAAAGACGAAGTCGTTTTAATGGATACTGTTCCCGTCTTGTGGTTGATCTGGAATAAAAAAAGTGTGTAATTTTTTTGTGAAGTAAATGGCGTTATTGATATATTCGAAGTTCTAACAAGAAGAAATCGTCTGTCAATAACACAAAGAACTTTTGGCCCGATAGTGTATACTTGTCCAGTGACAGTACTTCATAAGCCACTCTTACAAGAAAGTTAGAAAACTAAATTAACTTGGGAGGCAAGAGTTCCGTCGGATACAGAAGAGCATTTTAAAAAATGGGTAAGAAGTTTGAAGATGCTATCTTCCATACAAATTCCCAGATGTGTTTTTTCTGGCAGAAGACTTGAGATTGAATTACACACCTTTTGTGATGCCAGTATAGTGTCTTATGTGGCTGTAGTGTATTTAAGATGTAAAGAGTATCAAAAAGTATCGGTACAATTATTAATAACAAAGTCAGGAATTACCCCTCTGAGACAGATCTCGTTGCCTCATTTAGAGCTTTTAGCTTATTGTGTCGGAGCACGTTTAGCCAACACCGTAAGAAAGGGATCGAACCCGAAAGAAATGAAGGAGTTTTATTGGACCGATTTGGCAA
>QLNU02015360.1:274497949-274516759 GCA_006491805.2 Dysdera silvatica
CTATTCATATAACTGCTATTCTTAGCTACAGCATTAATACAGATCTATTCATATAACTATTATTCTTAGCTACAGCATTAATACAGATCTATTCATATAACTGCTATTCTTAGCTACAGCATTAATACAGATCCATTCATATAACTGCTATTCTTAGCTATAGCATTAATACAGATCCATTCATATAACTTCTATTCTTAGCAACAGAATTAATACAAATCTCCTCACGAGGCACAATAAGATAAAGTGTTGAATATCTAACTACCATACATTACTGCGCGTTTGCAAATAATTCGGTCTAAGGAAGTTTCAACTGCATAAATACAGTCGAACGTGAGTAATACGAACTTTTACCGCTGTCCCGTGAATCATAAAAATAATATAAAAAGTCGCCTGCTATTCAACGTTTTTTTGGTTAATTCAAAACCTTCCTTTCTCGGCAGATGCAAAATAAATTGTTTTTCTCGCGGATATTTCCCTGTCAGGATTTTTCGGTGGAAATTTTTAAACAAGATGATCGCGAGCACTGTGGAGAACCGGGAAAACGTGAGACACGCCGTGGATATCCCTTATAAGAACTTTGTAAATATTGACGAAAACTTGGAAGTTCGTGGGGACTTTGCATACGCCGAAATCTTCGAAGATGTTAGCTACAATAGGTCAGATATTGCATTTTCAGATGGAAACATGAAACAAATATTGTGTCTGTAGGTGAAGAATAGAACTCCCCTAAAAGTTTATTTCCACATGTATGCAAGTCATGAAAAATATGCTAAACTTCTTACGGCATGTTGAAGGTCAGTTGAACGTTAGTGTTTGTATTTCCAACCGCTCAAAATAAAAGTGTTTCAAATAAGCCAAGAATAAAATCTAAAAAACAGTTACAAACTTCTAGCTTCTTAAAAACTGTAAATATGTGGCAGCACACGTAAGCCATAGGCATAAAGTTATATGGGCCAGTGAGGTCAGAGCCCCCAATAATTTGAAATAAATTGCAATTTTACATATACTGTAATGTATAAATGTACATATTATGTGCTGGGACCCCCCCAAATAATATTGAAAACTTTACGTTGATGACGTAAGTTCACATACATCTTTTACAAAATGTTTCTGGACTTCCTGAGTTTTCACTAGGGATTATTTTAGTGCCCATATTAAAACATTTCTAATCTGAATTCTTGGGTAATTCGAATTAAGTTCATGGCCCCTTGAATTTCGAATCAACCACGTTCGACTGTACTGGTATAAATTATATATACGTATGATTAAAATAAATTTCAAAATACGCTATTAAAGTTCAAAGTTATTAAAATTATGAACACTGCAATTTTTAAAAAGATAAAATATTCCGGGAAAGCAATGAATACGAATATGTATATTTAAACAGTGCAGATTATGCCATGTTTGTCATGCTTAATGGAGTAATAAAATAAATAATTTTTGGTATAATGTACTGAATACAGTGCGCTGCTACCTAAATGAGTAATCATCAGGGCCGACTAGATGGGGCAGTAGGTGCTGCAGCCCGGGGCATGACCTATGCTGTTGGGGTGGGGGGTGGCCCTGCCAAACTAGTTTTGCTAATCGGAAGGCCAGAAAAATTGTTCTCTAAATCCAGATTAATAAGATTTTGTACACTTTTAATGTACAGTTTTTTAATTATTCTTCATTAGCCTTTCTCGATTATTGAAAAAAATAATAACAGTAGCTTACGTTAGTTTCTTTTTTCAGCAGTGATCTTGTAAAATAATTAAGTAATAAGAAAGTACCAAAAAAAATGCGTTCTTATTTCATACTTTTTGTTCATTTGGGGGTTCAACCCCTTTTTCGCCCAAAAAAGAAAAAATATCTATGCCGCTGCCCAGGGAAGGAGTCATGGGTCCGCATTGGCTCTCGGCGCCTCTGATAATCATTAAGTAGCAGAGAAAAAAGTGAAATATTGCTAAACTGTATAAGTAGAGCGCAAAATGATAGAAGAATTATGAAACGGCGATTTAATTGATTAAAATGAGAAAAATCACGTAAAATAAAGCGTTTATATAAGGAAGAAATGAAGATTTCGCATTTTTAGAACCGAAACCAGAGACTAACGAAGAAAGTAATAAAATTTATAAACATGGATTTAAAATATATAATATTATAATTAATATAATAAATTAATATAATAATAATTAATGGAAATCCAAGTGAAACATTTTTTAAGGAAAACCATGTAGTACCAACCGAGAAAAACGCGCAGCGGAAAACTTGATGATATCTTCAGCTTGAAAATGTTGCTACGGCAAATATACCCTATAATTGATTTTACTAAAAAACATGTAAACGCAAATTAAATCATTTTAACGTCAGAAACATTTCTACCGAATCCATAAAATTCGTCACGTCACGTTGGTTGGTAATATTTTTTCCGTCACGTTATTTGTACCATTTTTTCAGTCATAATTATGCCAAAATTCTCGCCAAACTTCGCCAAATTTGTCGAACATGAAAATAAAATAGCATTTAAAACTTTATTTTATTTTTAATTTAATTAAAAATTTATTTATTATTTTTTTGCTCGGATTGAAATTATCAAATAAACTGATTTTGGAGACCGTCAAATCCATTACACGAGAAAATGGCTTGGGCTCAGGAAGTGAACGTTGAAATACTGAACAAACGTTGACAAACAACAAAACAACGACACTTATTTGTCGCGTAAAAATACGTTTTGAACAACTACAGTTATTCGTTTGTTTAGATGGTAGTTGTCTATCTTATTTCTTCTTTATTTTAAAGGCAATATTCGTTCGAAGGGTGTTCCTAGGCTTAAGGTCTGAATTTATCGGAAAATTGTAGTTCCAGAAAAAGCATGTTGTATTTGCGTTGTAAACAAATAAACAAAAAACATTCCTCCCCCACCCCCTCGGTTTTGTTTTACTTGTATGTGCACAAATATTGAAACCCCAGTGTCTGAGTTTTTTTTGAGCAGAAACAATTTTCAAACAATTCATTCAGCTTTAGGGAAGACTGAGACATTGTAAAATCATAATATAATTGACATAAACTTCAAAAGAGAATTGATACCTTGTTCCATAGCTATTGAAATAACAAAACTAGGTTATAATCAAATTTTTGTAATACCAAAAAATTAAATTGTGCAATTTGTCCCCGCCTCCACGGTTAATTAATCTGTCAAAGGAATAATCCATGGATTTACATACTTCTACTCTATGGGATATGTAGCAAAATATTAAAATCAATTTGTGCCTAAAGTTTTATTTACTTCTGAAAAAAAGGCAGTGAATTAATATTGCATCTTCAAAAATGCTGCTTATACTTTGACAGGAAAAAAAGGAAATATTATATACGTTATTCATCTCATCAATTGGTTCACCTGCTAAAGTTTATAATGTCAGTAACATAGAGTTTTCAAAATTATTGAAGGGGCGGGGGCCAAGCACATATTAAATATATCTATGCATTATCATATATATGTAAAATTGGGATTTACTTTAAATTATTGTTGGAGGGGGGGAGAGGGAAGGGATTGTGCGCCACACGAACTCATATAGCTCTAAGTACAGGATCTCTGTAAACATAATATGTGTATCTAACTTATTTTTACCTACTCAACGCGTTCTGAAAAATCAGAAAAAATTGCGCTACCAATTTCAGCCAGGAAAATGGCATGCAATTGATCGATGAAAATTGGATGTTGATTTCAAGAGCAGTGTTTAACACGGTGGGAAAGGGCCTTTTTACCAGGGCTGCAAAGGGGGTTGGTTGAATGGGCTGGGCAAGGGTGGCTGAGAGCAGCATCTCAGGTTGCCATTGGCAACTCCTTTCTGGATGCGACGCGCAACAGGTGGACCGCTTCGCTATTAAAATAGACCTGCGTCTTTTGCCTGGGAACAAACCGCCACAATCCGTTGGGTCCACAAACTCGCATATATTGTCGGCTCCTCACAATTTCTAAATTTCGCTGATACGGGAGCAAGTGCTAGCGCAGAAAATGCATTCAAATGGAATGGAACGTTAGCCCTCTTGGTAAAATATTTCTTGAAAATATCGAAGAATATAACTTTTTTCTCAACTGGAAAAACAGGTAAATATGCATACATATGTAATGCATTTTTTTACTAATTTATCATATTTCTGCAGAGCTTAAACTTATCCTTTAATAGTACAAGGCGAGTAGCATTTAACAGTAAATTTCAATTAGTTTAATGTAATTGAAGTAAATTGTGTTTAAATAATATAAACTTTGCACAGATTTATGAATATTTTTATAAATAAAAATTTTATATATAGCTTTCAAAATGTTACAAACAAATTCAAATGTAGTTCGAAATGTACTTTTATTATCAACGTTTTAGTTAATGCCGAAATTGTTAAGTTTATTGTGGATATGCATAGCATGCGTTGTGTGCAATACCTCACAACAAACGTGTTATAATATCACGGAGTTTAACGATGTTTTAAGTATTTCTACGTTTTAAAAAATATTTTATTTATTAAGAAAAAAGTATTTTATTTAATCTTGGTTTTGCTATGAAATACGAATGGAAAATATGTATTTTATACTTAACATATGGTTGTATGCTGATTATTATATGAATGAAAATATATGTATTTAGAGTTTGACGTTTAAATTTGGTTTTATTTGAACCAGTATATGAGCGTTTCCTCCCCCCGTAAGGAGAAGCAGCCAAAATACTAAAAATTTCTCATATCTGATAAATAGTATAAATATAATAGAAATAAAATACAGGGTACCAGGGAGGAAATTACATAAAAAGGTTAAACACTGGTAAAATAGCAATGAAAAATTTTTCATTGCTATTTTACCAGTGTTTAACCTTTTGTATGTAAAATAGTATTAATAGCACTAAAATATCTTTGTCGATTATATAATTTAGAAGATTGGACATTTACAAATCGGCGAGTGGGCATTTTCATATACTAAAACAGTCATGATATTTATGACTAGTATGTAATAAATACGATTACCAGATAAAAAAAACTGGGAATTATATCTATTTTCTTATTTAATCTTTGTTAATCTTTGGATTACGGGAAAACTCCTGGCGTTATGAGTTAAATCGATGGAACTTCCACTGTAATCCATTTTTCTTCGTTGGTTACGTCTGCACCAGTTCAGGAAAACGTGTCCGAGCAAAATCCGGAATCTGATAAAAGCGCAGCGATAAAAAGTGCACTTAACAACTGCTGGAAATCACTTTGGACTAGTTCGACCTGCTTCAGCTCTTTGTTTTACTTCCCTTCCATTTGTCCATTCTTCTCTTCAGATTCCGATACCATCTTCAGATCTTCTTCAGGTTCTTCGACAACTGGTTCTTGCAGCTAGGAATCATTTGATTTACCCTTTGCGACACACGAAGGCTTTTAGTTCACGCAAAAGGAAGAAGAGGAAACTAATAAGACTTTTCGAACGTGAGGAGATATGGTTTCGGTAACCTATTTCGCTTCAAGCAGATTAACCCGAATCTTGGTAAGAAATAGCTGTCGGAGGAACAACGTTTTCCTCGGGAAAGGTACCAGCTGTTATATGGAGAGCTGTTTAGAAATGATGAATCGGGGTCGATCTGTCAGTTGCGATAACGCTTGTGCACCTTGTGCTCAACTAGTTCGGTGTATTAAGGCTGTCAAGGAAAATGACAGATCTAACTGCAAATGGCGCTATGGACAAAACTGTCATTGAGATGAAATCGACTGAAATGGACACCATTACCACTTAGTCGTTACGCATATGTCATCGAGGAAAGTAGCATTGATATACAATATGAAACTGACACCGCTAAATATGGTTTCAAGTATTTTTATTGAAAGTTGTTAAAACCGAGTATATTTTATTCTCTGTTCCCTCATGCGAAGCAAATACCATTCTATATAAGTCTTTTAGATATACATAGCTTATTTGATTGCTTAATATTGCACCAAAAAAAAGTTTATAGGTCGAGTCACCAGTTTGACATATGATTATGATTGTTTGGCTTTTTTATGGCGCAAGAGCATCTGGGCTATACTGCGCCAAGGAAAAGGTGGTTACAATAGCGTTTGACATAAAAGGTTTTTCAATTTTTAAAGCAAGATTTTCTATAAAAGGTGCATTTCAGAATTTACGATTAGACGCATTTGTGTTTGCTTTAAGCAAATTAATATTATTTACCTGAACAGAAAATTTCACGCCATGCTTACAGATCGATCATATTATTCACTAAATTTGTTTTAGTTTTTAAAAAATGAAAAATTATGTCTTATCACTAAGTTTGTTTTTATAAAACTTGTGTGAAAGCTTATATATATATATATATATATATACAAGATAATCACATACATATCTATTTAACTGAATTATTTTCCGCACAAAAATTTCGCTGTTTTAGCTATTATTTAGCAAATTGGTAAAAATAACATTTAATATTTGATAACGAAGGAACTTAAAATAATAATCAGTCAATTAATTATTCAAACTCATGTACATCAAGCACGTAATTAATTTTCAAGATGATTTCACCAAAGGCAACAAAAAAATCTACTCTGGACTATTATTGGATAATTGGCAAATTATTAAGAAAACACCTCGAATATGAATAAAAACATTACTTGCCTACTTCATCTCAATGTAAATATGGATTTTTTCACATGATTAACATAACTTTGCTGCAGTCCAAACTTTTAACTGGATAAATTTAATATCCTCAATAAATAAGATATATAGCGAAATGGTAATTAACTTCGTAATCAATTAAAATCAGGTGTGCTAGAAAATAAAAGGATTATTACATCTCTAAAGTGCTTTTCATTGAGTCGATCAGTTCGTCTTAGGATAAAGTTATTGCTTTTATGAATTTCATGTGGGTATGTTCTATGCTCCAACGAAAGTATTATCTGTGCAGTTAATCTTGAAAACGGGAAAGAATTATTTCTGAACTTCTTGATTTTAATATACTTCTGCACGCAATTGTTATATTTCATCGTAATTATACATCTCCATATAAGTATTATATTTTCCGGTATCACATGAGTAAATTTTTCAATACTTTTGAAATTTTTCTAACATTTCAAGAAATTTTCATATATATTTTATAAATGCATTCGAACACATTATCCGGGAGAAGTAACATCGAGATAGAAAATTCATCTGTGAAAACCTGAAGTACATTAATTTGAATTACACCGTTTGAACTTAAAATTGGCTCAAGTGAAATATTTTATACCTTTTATAACTTCATAAAATCTTTAAGTAGAAAACAATTTTTAGGTTCAAATCTGTGTTACAAAATGAAATATTTTAATACTTAAAACATTGCGTTTCTATTCATTTGAGAGATAGGAAGTCAATAATAGGAGCTAATGCCACCGTACTTACCTACAGTTCTAAAGTTTTCTAGAAGATCATCAGTGGATTATTTTTTTTGGACAACGCAAGCACAGAATGTCAGGAAAGCCATTTATAAAAACTGTTTTGGATTTCTATATATTGTTTAAACTTCGTTGCAATTTATAAAAGCTCTTACGAAAGCAAAATAAATATGATGTGCATTAGTTTAATAAAAAAATTGAATAATAATATATTTAAAAGCAAAGATTATGGGCGATGAATTCTCACACCAATAAAAATTTCATTTATTAAGCTATGCGTTAAGCTATGTTTATCTCAAGCGAAATAACGATAGAAGGCGCATCGACGGTTGGGCTACTCGTTGATTTCTGATTACTCCTATGGCTGGACTGAATAATTTTTATACTCCTATAGCAGAGCATTTTGAAATGTTCAGTTCATTTCCCGATTACATGTATATATAATATATCGACTCTTTAAATTATATGTTACGATAACGAATTCATCGTTGTTTGGTATTCGGTAGAGATTTAAGAATTGTAAAAGCAAATTTGAAAATACTTATACAGCAAAAAAAAAATTACTAATACGAATATGATAATATTAAAGGGGCATTTAATTAAACATTTAAAAATATAACTACCACATGTTACCCAATATATAATTTAAACAAAATTAGAAACCATTGTGTATTGTCAAGAAATGGTTATTTTTTACCTTTTTTTATATTATGTGCATAAAAAAGCTTTATAACAAATAGTTCTGAATTTTTATATATAAATATGTTAGATGGTAGAAAAATCCAGAGAATCTTAGTTCCTCAGATATAATACAGAAAGCATAAAAACCCAAAAACCTTTCGTCAAAGAATAATAAGTAATAGAAATTAACTAAGGAATTCAAAGAAATTGGCAATAACTACTCCGCCATAATGGAAAAAATATTGTATTTGCTTCTAAAGGTGAAGGTCTTGTGTGTGATCTACCACTGTGGATAAAAAGAAAATTATTAATTTATCAGTCGGAACTGAGTTCGGAGATCTGATTGCTTCTATTGATTGATAAATTGATGGAGTCTCATGTTGCAAAAAACAACGATGAATGCCATGTGCCAAAGGCTTCCGTGAAGTAAACGTAAGCAAGAACTATTTACGCTCCCGATGATGATGAGGGAAACTTATGTGCTCCCTTTTGGTGTAGCACCCACGTATTTGCCGTGCGTGGAGACCCTTGTCCAAGCAAAGGGGGATCTTGGTGGCTGAGGGGCGAGGTACTGTCCCCAACACGCTACTTTGGCCCCTGCTCCTGGTAAACGGGAGGTCGGCCTGTCCCCGGTATCGACCAATCAGCTGGTCGCGAGTGCTACTGGTGTTAGGAGCATTAGAGACCTCAAAATCTGTTTCGTTCTTTCTTATCTTCCACTTTTTATTTTTGTTTTTTCTTCGACATTCTGGTACTGTGGATATGCCTCATTTAATTTACTTTACTCTTACTTCATTTTATATTGGTTTTCTGTTTACTGATTCTACTCCTACTCTGCCCCAGTTGAAACTTCAGTCGTATGATCCGAGATAATAGCTCCTTTTTATCTTGCGATCGATTTTGCTCCTCTGACCACTCGTACCTCACGGCTTAGGGGATAACCGAAAGGGTATAGGTCCTGGTTAGCTCTGGCATTATTGCAATGTCCCCTTGTAGGGCTCCGTGGTGGGTGGGGCCGGTGGGGCCTGAATCTTATTCTAACTCTCTATAAATAAATCAAAAAAACAAACTTCTTCACCAAATGACGAACCGACTATCAAACGAGCACGTTTTGAAACACCAAACCTAGCAACTGTCCAACCATCTTTTTTAATCGTTTCATCTACTAATGAATGATTTAAAAACCTGTCACCTTTTGCCATCGACAAAATTGTTAAAAGCATTGCTGGCACAGTTAAAAATGTTAAAAGACTCAAATCACGCGACCTACTAATAGAAACTGCTACTCCAAGCCAAATAACTTCTCTACTACAATGTGCCAATTTTCTGTTAATACCAATACAAGTCACCCCACATAACACACTCAACAGCTCTCGGGGTGTTATATCAGAGACTGATTTAATTGAAGTAGATGAACAAGACATAATTACCGAACTTGCAGACCAGGGAATCACCGCCGCAAGGCACATTACAATAAAAAAGGATGGCAATATCGTCAAAACAACACATGTAATTCTTTCTTTCAATAGACCTAAAATCACTAGCACCATCAAAGCAGGTTACCTGATCTGTAAAGTCCGTGAATACATCACTAACCCAACTAGATGCTTTAACTGTCAAAAATTTGGCCATTCCAAGATCTCTTGCCGAGGTAAACTAACTTGTGCTAAATGTGGAACCCACGACCATGATGACAACAACTGCTCAAACACTTCTCCTAAATGCGCAAATTGTAAGGGTGAACATCCATCATGTGCAAAATCGTGCCCTAAATGGAGTGAGGCGAAACGCATTCTTGAAATTAAGGTCACTAACAATATCAGCTATACTGAAGCTAAAAATCAGTTTAACGTTAACAAACCACCCAATAGCCTTAATTTTTCAGCAGCTGTCCAAACAAATAAACAACCCTCAATGGTGAGTGTTGCAGTCCAGACACTCCCTCATAATAGTAGTTGTACAGCTAACTCTGTTCAAACCAGCACACCAATTGATTCAGTTAAAACCAACATCTCAGCTAACTCAATAAAACGTACTTCCTCGGAAGCAAATAGACTCAGCAAACCAAAGATGAAAATAAATTTAAAAACCCAAAGTTCTTCAAAAAAACAAATTAGGTTGGCCGACTTCCGATCGGCACCAAACTTCAAACACCTTTCAGCCAAGGACTTTTTAAAAGAGTCCAAACAGAAAAGCAAAAAAATTAAAGAAGCCGAAAATGACATCACTGATTATGCATCTGATATTGAATTTTCTAATGCCTTCTCCTGTCTCCAGGAAGATGGGATAGATACCTCTGGTATTCACAATGAAGACACACAAATTAATAGGACCAAGAGTCCTATCCACTTCCCTTAATGGCGCGTTCTTCCATTCTCCAATGGAATTGCCGCGGTTTCCAAGTTAACATTGATGATATTAAACACCTTATTAACACTTACTCACCTATCTGTGTTGCTCTCCAAGAAACCTTCTTAACTCCTGACCGTGATCCCACACTTCGGAACCATGTTATATTCCGTAAAGATAATGAAGTTGGTGACAGGGCTTGTGGAGGGGTTGCCCTCATAGTCCCCAATAGTATTCCTGCTTCTGCTCTCCAACTCAACACAACACTACAAGCTACTGCAATTCGCATGTATATCAGGCAACTCTTACTGTCTGCTCAATACATTTGCCGCCAAACGACCTATTAATATTAACCAACTATCTTTTTGATCACACAACTTCCACCTCCTTTCCTCCTCTTGGGTGATTTCAATAGCCATAATCAGCTTTGGGGGTGCAATAATACAAATTCTCGTGGCAGAATAATAGAAAACCTTTTAATCCGTCACAGTTTGGCATGTCTTAACAATGGCTCTTAGATGTACTGTCAAAAAATGGGCCTTATAATTCTCCTTTTACAATGTATGAACTCATGAGTGCTTTGCAAACTTCAAGAAATAGTGCTCCTGGTCATGATAACATCCATTACTCCATGCTTAGACACTTGTCTCAAAGGTCAAAGGAAAATCTACTTTACTTATACAATAGAATCTGGATAGAACATTGATTTCCAGATTCTTGGCGAAGAGCAATTACTATCCCTTTCCCAAAGCCAGGTAAAGACCCAAAAAATCCAACTAACCATCGGCCAATAGCATTAACAAGATGTCTATGCAAATTAATGGAGAGGATGGTAAATCAGCGTCTTTCATATTTCTTGGAATCCAATAACTGCATAATGACTTCTCAAAATGGCTTCCGCCGCATACGCTCTACTACAGATAACCTTCTTCTGCTTGAAACAAGAGTCCGAGAAGCATTTGTCAAATGAGAACATCTAGTCTCTATTTTCTTTGACATAGAGAAAGCCTATGATAGAACTTGGCGTCATGGAATGCTTTGTGACCTTCAGGAATGTGGCCTCAAAGGAAACATGGCATTTTTTATTCAAAATTTTCTCACTGATCGTACTTTCCAAGTTCGTCTTGGATCGGTTCTTTCTGATCTTTACAACCAAGAACAGGGTGTTCCTCAGGGCAGTGTCTTGAGTGCTACACTCTTCATTCTAAGGCTCAATAACATCATCAAAAAGGTCCCACACACTGTACAAACATCACTATACGTTGACGATCTCCAAATCTCTTGTCAATCCCGTGACATGAGCAGGCTAGAAAGGCAGTTGCAAATTGCCCTCAATAACATCACTAACTGGACAAATGAAAATGGCTTTACTTTCTCAATAGAGAAGACAGTTTGTGTCCATTTTTGTCGGAGGAGAGGCTTACATCCAGAACCAGAACTCTATTTGGGAAATCATTGTATTCCAGTTGTTCAAAAGGCAAAATTTCTTGGTGTGTTATTTGACCATAAACTTACCTTCAAGTCGCAAATACAATCTCTTAAAAACAAATCCATAAAGCCCTTAATATCTTCAGAGTACTCTCCCATACATCCTGGGGAGCAGACCGTTATTCAATGCTTCGTCTGTATCGTGCTCTCATCCGCTCCAAACTGGATTATGGCTCTGTCATTGACGCCTCCGCTCGACAATCCATCTTGAAAGCTCTTGGCCCTATTTGCCATCAGGGTCTCAGACTGTGTACAGGTGCATTCCGTACCTCACCAGCTTTAAGTCTTTATGTGAAGTCAAGGAACCATCTTTAATATCAAGGCGTATATAGCTGTCTCCTAACTATTACACAAAACTTAAATCACTGCCCACTCACCCTCTTAGAGATGTCGTTTTTGAACATCGTTCCATCTTACTTTTAATGCTCGCCCTTCATGTACCCCCTCATTTGGTATTCGGATGGTTAAACTAACCAGAGAATTAGGTATAGATTGTCGGAAATATTGCTGCCACACATACTCATTTATCACCACCGTGGGTCATACCGGCCCTGGACATCCATTGCGATCTGGTTAACCACAGCAAAAGCACTACACCTAATGCTTATTACCAGCAGTTATTTTCTGAATTTCGGGATCATTTTCAAGACTCCAATTTCATTTTTACAGATGGGTCCAAAACTGAAACAAATGTAGGTTCTGCATTTGTCATTAATAACAGTGCCATTGCAGAAAAAATCCCCCCATCATACTCCATTTTCACAGCAGAACTTTATGCCATTTCCATGGCACTTGCGTATATTTCAACTCATAGCTTAACTCATTGTATCATCTGTACCGATTCTCAGAGCTCTTTAAGAGCCCTGGAATCTTTTAAATATGCACCTCATCCTATTTTATCCAAAATCCATTCACAACTGCAGCACCTGCACAATCATTCCAATATTAAATTCTGCTGGATCCCTGCTCACATTGGTATCAAAGGGAATGAGGCTGCTGATGCAGCTGCAAGGGCAACGAACTCACCACTTGCTTCTAGCCAGCTTCTTCCTTTCTCTGACCTGAAACCAATTATCAAGACCTGTGTGAATCAAAGGTGGCAAGAAGAATGGGATCATCAAACCAATAACAAATTGAATAATATTAAACATACAATTGGTAACTGGCCCTCCTCATACCGTAAAAATCGGAAAGAGGAGGTTCTCCTTGCTAGACTTCGCATTGGGCATTCCCATCTCACCCATAGACATCTGTTGGAAGGAAAACCAGCACCAATTTGCCAAGTGTGCAATGAACCCATGAGTGTTTTACACATTTTAACTCAATGCCCCTATTATAGACTTGCCCGCACTCTTACTTTTAACTCTTCATCACTGTCTGACATTTTAAATGACCATGCTGACCATACGCACGTTTTAAAATTTTTAAAAAGTACTGGTTTTTACTACAGTCTTTGATTTTACCATGTTTGGCGCAGTATAGCCCAGATGCTCTTGCGCCATAAAAAAGCCAAACAAACAAACATTTACGCTTCATCAAATTAAATCAATTCGTGTCTTTAAATCGACTGATCATCGCTGCTCAAACTTTTTTAAAGATACTGCTTCAAACATAGACCAAATTTACACCAAAACCGTCATCTTAAATACGCAAATAAACGTAAAATTCTACGACGAATTGTTGTTTATCTGTTTAAACATCAATAAATAAACAACGTTGAAGTGGGAATGTTTAGATGTAATTACAAAAGCAAACAGAGATCTCAACCATCCGAAAATTACAAAATATTGCGAAACAAGTTGTAGACCTCTGCACGAACGTTAAAACCGCGATATTAGATTTCTTTTTAGCAATGATAGCAAGAAGTTAATAGTAGTAATAACAAATTAATAAAATAATTAATATAATTAAAATAATTGCACGCAAACGTATTTGGAGCATGTGAAAGATTGTTCGCTCGTTTATTAAAAATTCTGAACAGTATGGTTATGGTGTTAGCACAGAGGTCAAATCAATAATCTCATATGTTGTAGGGCAGATTTGATTTAAATTAAGTCTGACTAAATACCGCACTTCCAAAATTAGCAAACTACATGATAAATACAGACGGTTGTTCACGTAAGTGACCACTTCTACGTCTATTTCACTATATATTCACCGCTTATCGGTCCCGAGCGCCTAAAATATTACTCATTCTATTTGGGCGAGCCATCTTTCATTTCATGTCAAAAAGCAGAAAAAGATCACCCATCAAGTCTGACCACAGAAATGACATGATTGATATTCCACAGCCACATGTCTGTGAGAACTTGGACGTTAGTACATTTCCTTTTTGCAAAGTAAAAAAAAAAAATATATATAGAAAAAACTCTTAAAAATTCTAGATTTATTTTCGTTTTTTTTCTTTCTTAAGATATTTTCTCTTTTCCTCTGTCTTTTGCGAACTGTTGCTGGCAGGTGTTGTGATCCCTCTGACAGGTTGTATATGTCTTTTTGGGGCACTTACAGTAAAGACGGTGATTTCTTTTCAAGATAAATACTGCTTTTACTTGGCTCTGGACTAAAAGTTGCCACTTGAGTAGAAAAATAGAAAAAAAATCAAATTATTCGTATTATGTCAACTGGCTGAGAACCCATTTGTCAATACGCCATTCATTTCATCAGTATATTTCATATTTTATAATTATGCACATCATAAATATTTTTAAATTATAATAAGAGCTGCGTGTATGTGCGTGAATGCTCTTCCCATGATTTGTTTATAAATACCCAAACTTACATAAATATGTAATAGTTATACCAGGACTGGTTATTAGTTTTTAGATTCCACGATATTTAAAACGGAATATGCGAAAGATATATTGGATTCGTTTGAGTGAGGTTCATAATTAACATACAATTACTCACCGGAAATATTTTGCTTTGCGAAATATCAAAGTTGTAGCTAACTAAAAATTAATGCTTTAGAAAATCGAATTTAGATATCGAAAACAGCCATAGAACCATAATTATTTTCCAAATTAATTACCAAGAGCGCTGAGTTAAGGTCATTATGGTCCAACTAACACCATTAATATCACATTTGACCATGCAAAAACCTACACAGCATCAGTGCTGATGCACCACAATGAGCCAAAATGCCAGTTTTTTTAATAAACTTTCCATGTTAATTTATTAAAATTCCGCTAAAAACGAAATAAAAATATCTGTTTAATGTGCTTGAATTGTTTTACGTTCAAAGAGCTTTTACCGGAAACGCCGTAAGAGAAAGGAATATTTTTGATTGCTCCTACGGAAATTATTCCATAGCCCGGTACCTTTGCAAATAGCAATATTCGAAGCTTTCTGTTATAGTTTTGTAAAATGTTATTACCCTTCTCAGGGGTAACGCAATTAACAAATGGTCAATACGCAAATTCACAGGGACATGCTTTTTATAATTTTCCTTGGGGAATTTTTATAGGTATTATTTTTGACACCCATGCTTGAGCTCAATGCATGCTTGATGCTTGCTATAGCTCATGCTTGAGCAATGTCTCTTTTTCTCCTATATATTAGAAGCTCTATATTTTATTATATTTTTGTCTAATTAAAATCTTTCTTTGTAAACCTTTAGACACACTAAACTTCTCAACTAGGCAAAAAAGAAAAAAAAAAAGCTCGCGTGTGTGGGGGCATTCTATCTCATCCTGTATATAATGCGTTAACTGAGAACAAAGAAGCGATACATCAGAAGCATTATTATTTTATATATACAATAAAAATAACTATAATACTTTTAGTATATTTTTTTATTAATAATTTTACTACTAGAGCATTTATTTATTCAACCTAATTACGATTTTGGTGATAAGCATATTCTGCTATATGATAATCTGATGTTACGTAGATATTCTTGATTTTGAGGTTACGGATTCAAACTGTTGATTAGGTTAGAAATGGGGAAGAGCAGAAAACTGCAGCTTGTCGCATGGCTCTCCTCCAGATAGGTAACGTATTATGTAAATAATTTTTTACAGATTTATTGCATTGATAATTTTCACTGACCATTTATTAATTTGATGAAGATGAAGAGAACTTAAAGATTATATCACATCATGGCTTTGGTTGAGAAAACTGTGACAAAGAACAGGATGAAGCCTAAATTGATATAGATAATTTTAATTCAGATTGAGAAAATAGTCCGTATATTCCTTGAAATTATCATTCGATTTTTGAACAACTATATCCAGAATTCATTTTTTTTTTTGGAGATCGTTCATCGATCCTGCAATGATGCCATTTTTCTGCATGCAAGTGAAAATAAGCATCTATTATGCATTACCAGCTTTCGTGCGTTTCCCACTTATCTGCAATCTAAAAAAAAGCATGAAATGATTTGATGCACATAGTCGTATATTTTTTACAAGATATTATTACCCTTCACAGGGATAACACAATTGCCAAACTGGTCAATTATGTTGACCTTGCGAAAGGAAATAACATCCTATAAACACTAAATAAAAAAAGAAGCATCGGTCCTGCTCTGGTAGCCGAATGGTTAAGACACTCCGGACCAAAATTGGAGTCCCCGGGTTGACTCTAGGTCAGAGCAATGACTCCTTTCTTCTATATATAAAGCTCAAGTTTGAGCTAATAACGTGGATGTTGAAAATGTTTAGTCATACTCGTATATTCACGAGACATACCTAACCATCATTGGGTTGGATAAACTTTGTACGATAGATATTTTTCGTACATATAAAATCATTTGCTTTATCTAAAAATTATCAAGCCCGGAAACCCGATAAAATTATTTCTTGGTGTAGCAAAATCTTCTTTTCTCCCTGCAGAAATTAAAGTTCGAAGCGCAATAAAATTTTTAGCTTTTACGGAACATTTTAATCTAAAGTAATACTTTTAAATTAATTATTGGGAATTAAAGATTCAGTCCTTCGGCAAAAATGTAATTTGGCGACTTCCAGGACAGAAAGAAATCTGTTAATTCATTTACACTTTTGGCAGAAATTTCGCCCATCTTTTAATCGAATTCTCTAATTTTTATGCAAACAACGTGTGACAGTTTTCAGATTATGATTGTATTTGACTCTTGAAAATCATTTACGTGGCAATTTTTGTTCAACTTTCTTTGCCTTATCGTGTTATATTTATAACCATGTTAGCATAGTGTTTCAAATTTCATTGAAGTGACTATTAGATACTACAGAAAATTAAAGTTTGTTCATAAATGAAATAAAAATATTCCATGTGTGCATATATTCAATTTTTTAGATATCACCCTTTGTTTATACAGTTGTTATTTATAATTTTCCTCTTTTTTTATAAATAGACACGAAAACAAAGGGTATTGTTAAGGCGTATAAAGCATTTTATATTAAAATTGATTTTTATTGACGGTGTTCAGATTTCGGTATTTTTGTCTATATTCTAAAATTTGTTTATTGGTTTTGATGAATGGTGTTACAAGGAAGGATAAAGTAAAGAACAACTTAATTAGAGATAGGGTCAAGGTGAGACACATGGAAAAAAAAATACAGGAACATATTTTAACATGGCTTGGACATATGGAGCGGAGAAATGAGGAATATGTGGGAAAGATAATGGATAGGCTGGTGTTGATGGGAGAGAGAGGAATACCACGGCTAAGATGGAAGGAGGGAGTGGCGGAAGATCTAGAAAGGTATGGATGGAACAGAGCTTGGATAGAAGATTGTGTAAAGGAAGAATAAAAGAGCATAAAGCAGACTCCATATAAACATGGGAAAACGGCAAAATTAAAGAAGAAAGAGGAGATTATTGTTTGTTTGGTTTTACGGCTCAAAGACTACAGTGGTCATGCTGCGCCGGGACCTACTGTTTTCCGAGGAATCCGAACCTCTTAAGGCCTAGGGAACCAAACCCCGGACTACAGTGAGCAGTGCGATCTTTATGAGATCTCTGAGTAAGCGTTCTTTTTGCACTGCTGGGAGTCGAACCCGGATTAGCCGCGCAATAGGAGAACGCGTTACCACACTGCGCCACCGCAGGGCGAGGAGGATTAAGAAGAAGTAATAGTAGTAGTAGTGTTTATTGGTTTTATCTAAATTAGTGCTTCTCAAACTTTGTTCGCTTTGGACCACTCCAGGCATTACTTTTATTTACTAGGCACCACCTGGTTAGGGATAGGTGCGCAGCCAGGGGGGGACTGAAGGAGCTCGAGCCCCTTAGAGGTCAGGTCTGTTGTTGCGCCCTTCCAGATCTCCAATTTTAAATTTTCCCCCACGAACAAGGGAAATATTTCTGTAGCAAAAAAAAAAGTAAAAACAAATATATATAATGTTTTAATGCTTCGTAATTGAAGTCAGGAAAAGTATAATGGTCTATCTGATAGCCGGAATGCCCCCCAGTAGGAAATCCTGGCTGCGCCTCCGGTTGGGGAAAGTAAGTGTTTGAGGGATTCTCTGGGAGCAAATTTTAAAGTATTTCATCTAAAACGAAGGTTACCAACTCTGATTAATAATATTAGGCCCTACTGTGTGACCACTAGTGATATGGGTTTTCCAGAAAATTTTCCATCACTTCGATGACTAAATAGCAAGTGTAAATGTAATATAGTATATATTAAGTAATATTTGTATTATATGCTATACCACTGCTCAAATTGTGATCCCCGGCCCCATATTTGCCTCCCCCAGAAAGAAATACCGGTCCTCAGATAATTTTGTAATAATAATATTGGTTAAACTCTTTACTATTACTTCTTGCTTTTTAGTAAATGTTACTTTAATCTGTTACTACATAACAGTTCGGTTAGGGAGTCAGGGGGTGAGAGTTGATATGATAATGATACCGATAACTTATATTTGGTACTTTTAAAAATATCAGTTTAACGAATACGAAAACATCATATTATACTAAATATATAAATAAAGTTCAAAACTA
>QLNU02015360.1:274531769-274547105 GCA_006491805.2 Dysdera silvatica
TAAGGCAAAATTTTTATGAATTTTGGCAAACATACATACGTTGCCTTCGGGGCAACAATAGTTTAAAAAGGTTATATTTTTAAACTTGTACTCATTTTAAAAATATCAAAATGTTTGTATAAGAATCACGTTTAAAAATTATAAAAACCAATAAATAAGAAGTTATTAAAATTAGGGCTTCGTTTTTATATCTGTTATAGTATTTCTCTTTTCCACATATTTACATTATGGAAAATGAAAACGTTAAAATTATGATACTCATTAATTCATACTACTTTTAATTAATACCTTAAATATTAAAACATTTGACAGGCTAGTTTATAATTATAGGAAATGCAAATCGTTAAAAATTAATTTACTCATTCATTTATTTACATTTAATTAATAATTTTAAATGTTAAATATTTGAATTACAGTTAAATTTTAATTAATTTATTCGCAATAGGAATAAGAAGGTTATTTTTATATGACATAAAATTAAAGGTTATACAGGTATAAATGTGAAACTAATTTATGCAGATAAAAATAAACCTTGTTCTAAATTAAAAAGTTATATATAAATAATCATCACCGCAGTAAACCTTTATCTATCTGATTGTGTATGAATATCTTTACATACATTTATTTCAAACGATTCGATTAATTTTTATGTCAATTTTTTAAAATATGATTTTTTTTTAGGACTACCATATCCTTCAGAATGCCAATAAAACTGGCTTTTTATATGCGTCAAAAAAATCTCTTTTGCGATCGTTTCCTGCCAAAATATTTTCAGCTTTAGATATATTTTTAGAGCTAACTTTTTAGCTATTAGAATATTTTTGCGAAAAATATTTTCAGCTTTAGTTTTATTTATAAGAATACATCGAATGAATCTAAAAGTATATTAAATTGAACGAAATTTTTTGTCTCGTGCAAATAAATTCTAATTTAAAATAGAAATTTCAAATTTTACCCAGCTGAAAAGGAAGACTTCACTTACTCGTTACATTTTAAACGTCTACTTTTTTATTTTAGAAATAAATGTAATAAAACTTGGCAAGAAATATCAGTTTACAAGTATTTTATGATAAAAAGATATTTAAACTGTGCTTCTTTTTTTCACGAAATTGCGTGAATCCAAAATCGAATTATGTCCTTTCTTTACACTTTCTAACAAAGGCATTCTCTCCTCTCTACACACACGCACACACGGTGTTGAAGTTATATTTAAAGCTGCGGGCTCAAGTTGCAAATCTTCGGGCCTGGGCGAGCTCGAGCCTCGAAAAATGAGCCCCAATTCATCTTTAGAAGGCATATACCATGTTATATCCATCCTAGACATTTTGGTTACAGGGGTGGTGCGTTTACAATTTGTACGTGTACTTTTATCATGCAATGCATGGAGATTCGAAGTCGTTGTCCTCGTCTTTTCGAGAAAGTTGTATTGTAAAGGCTAGTTGGGTGGGGTTAATACACAGGAATTTTTTCAGGCAAGAAGAGTAGATTTTATATAGTCACCGACAATGAAAGTTGCGCATCAAGAAAGAAATATACTATATAAACGAAATTATGTAAATATCTAGAGGGCGGGCTGGTACAAAGATGACACGTTTATGTTTAGAGACTTGTATGTTTCGAACATTAGTGGTACTTCGTCGATATTGACACCGATGTTAAATATCGATATTTTGCTATTGATGCTTATCCCTAACATGCAGCTCTCTCTCTCTCTCTCTCACATGTAATAAAGAAACTTTTTGAAACTGTCGAAAGGGTTTTTAAAGAAAAGCATTAGATTTTTCGAAATAAAAATTCGTTTTTGATATGTTTTTCTTCAAATATGTTGTATATGTAGAAACTTTTACAAGTTTGAATTTTTTCTTTCCTTTACTAAATTATTTACTTTTTAATAATCATTCGAAAGAAAATATCTCGTTTAGATTTTAGTTTCAATTTTAAGTGAGTTATGCGTAAAATTTGGATACGAATGAGCAATGATGCAGTATATAGATCTTCCTTTAAGTCTCGTTCCCTTATATGAAGTATTATGTAGCAAAATTCAAAAGTATTTTTATTTTTGCCCTCATTCCCGTTCGAAAGCTGGTTTCACAGTAACGACTATCTTCGTAAACTATTTTGTTCCTTACTTTTAATCCTTTCTATTTCACTATATTACACGAAGAATAAAATTTCTGTATTATAAAAATTATTTTCATAAAATTATTACTGCATCATTGAAGTTGATGACTTATTACTATTGTATTGTGAAAATGAATATCTTAGATTAATATTATATCATGAGAAGATTAACATTGCATCATGAGAAGATTAACATTGCATCATGAAAATTTCTACCTTGCCATAAAAATGACTACCGTATCATGTAATTTACTATAGTATCATTAAAAATACTATTCTATCGTAATAATTACTATTGTATCATGAAAATTATTATTGTATCATAAAATCCGCTATCATAAAGTTACGAGTACCACGGCAATTATTATCATAAAATGCATGAAAATTACTAATAATGCTTAAGAATGCGCATTTGGTTAAGTGCGTAAGTCCGTGTTTCGCATCTTTTTTCGGTTTAAGGCGCTCTTAGTATATCAGGATTTTTCGTTGGCGCCCTTGATCTTTTAAAACCATGGCGCCTAAGATGGAAACCACTGACGTAAGTAATTATATATCCATAGATAGCTGTATATGTAATTTTATGTCCGGGGGTGGCTTTGCAATTATTCTTTCATACCTTATTATACTATGTGACTGCATCTTTAAATTTTCTTTTTGATGTTGTGAATTTTTTGTTATTTATTGTAAGTAATAATAGTGATTTTTATTTATTTTCTGCATTATTCGATCAGTATCGTGTACAATGATATTGATATACCAATCCATACTAATAAATACTTGATTACATAGGTATATGATATTAATACATATCTATTTATTGACATAAGGTCCGGAGAAAATACACAATGAAAACTTCCTCCTGTGACGGGAAAAAATATATATATATAATATATATACAAGTAATCTTCCATCTCAAGTCTATCTGTCTTCCTCGTTTCTGGACAGTCGGTATTTCTTCAGTTTTACATGTCGTCTATTTACGTCGTTTATTTTATTTATTTTGTCGTTTTATAAGTCGGTCTATTTACGACCAAAAGTCAGCGCAACGCTTGATCTCAGCTTCTTTGAGGCAGTTCATATCCTATCAAAGATCGCCGGGTTACAGTAAATGACAAATTCCTGAAAAACTATTTCACCCACTTGGAAAAACCTTTTGTATCTTACGGCTAGAGACGACACCATCAATACACTTAGTTCCTTATCAACACAATCAAGTTTCCAACCGATATAATGACAACTGCGACCAACATCGCGGACATAAAAACAGAAACCTCTATACTCAAATGATGATAGCCAGGTGCTCTCGAAATAGTTGTTAGACACAACGTTTTTATTGCAACGTTTTATAAATTAACTGCATCAATACAGCTTGTGTAAATTTTGCTTCTATGTGTGTGTGTGTAAGTATCAAGCAGTTTATTTGTACTTTCAGCAATATGAACATGTTTATTTAGTAATAACGGCGAAAGTGTGTATCGACATATAATATATAATTTGAATAATTTTTAAATAAAAAAATCTAATACAGTGGAACCTGTTTATAACGAGAATAAAGATACCAGCAATTTTGATCATTATATGTGGGTTACCGTTAAAATAAAGTAAAAATAGAAAAGCCAAAACAATTATCTTCGTTCACGTATACCATAATATATCATATATTTAAGTATTAGAACTTCTCACATATTTTCTCATCATTAGTTGAAAAATCTCTTGTTATCTTAAACCTTCTGAATGAAAAAGTCTTTGCAAAAACAAAAGAGAAAAATATTTTTTTGACTCGAACTATTGAATTTAAGGGAGAAATTTACTGAAATGTTGCTCGTTGTAACAGATTTTCTCTCGCAATAAAGGGTTTTCGTTTTGCACACTTTGAATATAACCAAACAAATGCTTTATTTCCTCTTACTACAAGCGAGATTTCCACTGTATATTCCTTCTCCTTATAATTCAACGATTTTGTTAAAAATATAATGTAAATGTCGGAACAACACATGAGCATTTTAACATAAATATTTTTTTTCAAATATATTTTTAAGATCCATGTCAACCAGCAAAAGCGAAACGTGTACCTTAATGATGGGTTAATACAGAAAGATAATATTCGCTATAAAATAGTCCATATCTTTCACTAATTATCATCCGTAATATTTTTATAAATTTTTCTATCCGTATTAACTGTTAATTAAATAAAACTTTATTTAAATATAAGTAATCAGCTACATTAATTATGCATATACATATAAATAATCAGATTACGTAGTAATTTTCCGACGGGGAATACTTGAAAGGAAAATTTAACGGAAATATGCGCGAATTGTTAATTCGGTATCATTTAAATGCATTCCATAATCGGTTTCTAAATAACGAAACTTTGTCTTGTATCCTAACTCCAAATATTTTGGAAACTGATGAACGGAATCAATTGTATTGTGCCAGATTTAAATGTGAGTTTATTTCACCTTGTCTAAATCAGCTTTCGAAGATTATTTGAGCAATGTAGTTGGATGTAATCATAGTAGTTAAGAAATAAGCGCAGTGAAACCTATAGCGATACTGCATTAAATGACATTTTCTGCGGTCACAAAAGATATGCAGCAAAACCTCCTTACAACGATATCCGATACAACGATAAATCCCTCCAAAACGATAATTTTTATCGGCCCGTGCAATAGTATTGTACAAAGGATTTACTATATAACGAACCCTCCCTATAACGAGAACTCTCTCTACAACAATAATTTTTCTGCATTTTAATGCAAAATTAATTAAGTAATATTTCGTTAATTCGTATTACCTATATGTACGTAAAGCAAAATAATTTAATAATTACTATTTACCTATTTTTTACGAAAAAGAAAGTTTATGAATTTCATATCTTTCGGCTTTATGCGTAAGCTACCATAGCTTCAGAAAAATAAAACGGAATTGGAAAATTTTAGAAAAAATTAAATATTAAATTAGATTTGGCTTCCTTAAGCAAAAGCAACACAAGAAATTGAAAATTGGTTAGGCTGTTTTTTCAAATTAATTTCTTTAAAGCTAAATTACACTCTATAACAAACAAATCGACGCATCAAGGAGGAGTTGTCCGATTGCGATAAAAATTGGTGGATGTGAAGAACATACATAGAAAAAGAAATCATTAAAATTTCAGAACAATTGAATGATTTATTGCAGAGTTTGACCGTTACAAAGGGAGGAAGTCAATAAGGCGTTGGTCCACCTCTGGCCTGGATGCAAGCTGTCACCCGGCGTGGCATAGACTGATAAAGATCCCGGATGGTGTCCTGCGGAATTTCTTGCCAAATTGTCTCCAACTGTCGGGCTAAATCGTCAACATTCCGGGATGGTTGCAATCGCCTTCCCATAGCGTCCCAAATGTGCTCTATGGGAGAGAGATCAGGAGACCTAGCTAGGCAAGGAAGTGTTGGTCGTAGAATGTCGTCTACATACCGCTGTGCTGCAAGTGTGCCAGAAATGACCACCAAAGGGGTCCGGCTATCAAAGGAGATGGCACCCCAGACCATAACGCCCTGTTGTGGGCATGTGTGGCGTGCGATAGTAAGGGCAGGATCCCCACGCTGCCCTGGACGTCTCCAGACACGTCTGCGGTTGTCGTCAGGACACAGTTGGAAACGGGACTCGTCACTAAAGACTATACGTCCCCAGTCAGCGCAGTTCCAAGTTGATCGAGCCCGGCACCACTGTAATCGGACTTGACGGTGTAAAGGCGTGAGAGGTAAGCGGCGTAACGGTCGGCGCGAGCGTAAATTCCGCTCTCTCAGTCGTCTGCAGAGGGTCATGTTGGACACATGTGTGCGGGCCACACGTTGGATAGTTGATAACGACGAATCCGGTGCTGTGACAGCTGCTCTGACAATCGCTCTGTCTTCCCGTTCTGTTGTGGCCCTAGGTCGACCGCTGCCATCCCGACGCTGACATCTGCCGTTGTTGACCCACATGTCCAGCGATTCTTCGATTCGTCCAACCAGCCTCTTTCAATCCGATAGCACGACCTCTTTCAAACTCTGACATATGCTCGTAATGAGCACGAATCTTTCGGCGAGGCATTGTTACAGTCGACGTAAGATATCCGCAGTCAAAATGCAACAGAAATTTTGACCACATATTGAGAATCGCTCCTTATATACACCTGCTGAATGCGCAGTTCCGATGCGCTGGAGTTCCCGCTATTCATTCATTGGACACCAAATTTTAATCATTTGCATGTTCGGTCAAAATGTCTTTGCATACGAAATTTCATTACAATCGGACAACTCTTTCTTGGTGCGTGGATTTTGTTTTGTTATAGAATATATATTAATAGCATTTTGTTGCAGTAGAAATAATATTTAATTAATGTTTATTACAGTTCGCAATTAAAACTTTACTTACGTAGTAATAATTTTTAAGTTTCCACACACACACACACGTTACCTAACCTACCTGACTTTATTTCACCAATTAGATTAGTTAAATTTGAATATCTTAGTTGTGAAATACTATTTTTTGCAACTCTTTGTAATTTATAGGGAATCGTTTTTCGTTTCGCTTCCTTTTTGGTTTTACGGCTCAAAGACTACAGTGGTCATGCTGCGCCGGGACCTACTGTTTTCCGAGGAATCCGAACCTCTTAAGGCCTAGGGAACCAAACCCCGGACTACAGTGAGATCTTTATGAGATCTCTGAGTAAGCGTTCTTTGTACACTGTTGGGAGTCGAACCCGGATTAACGGCGCACTAGGCGAACGCGTTACCACACTGCGCCACC
Source organism: Dysdera silvatica (assembly GCA_006491805.2). Classification (NCBI taxonomy): domain Eukaryota; kingdom Metazoa; phylum Arthropoda; class Arachnida; order Araneae; family Dysderidae; genus Dysdera; species Dysdera silvatica. The sequence continues at coordinate 274,538,664 of QLNU02015360.1, forward strand.
GCAGGGCCGGAATCGTTTTTCATCACTGAAGTTTTATTAATTGCATTTTGCGATAACAAGTACCTTACAATACTCAGAAAATAAGGATAGTGCGCATGCGTGTTGACTTTCAAAGTCAAATAATCCAATAAAAAGCCTAAATTTTTATAACCCGCCTTTTCAGTAAAACTTTTAGGTAATTTGTTTTGAACTGACCATGAAGGGCGTCAACAAATGAAAAGCGTGTGCTGATTGGTTAATTTAAATTGCAATTATCACAAAAATTATCGATTTGTCGCAAATATGACTATAACTTTTCTATATTGAAATTCTTCAAGGAATGCAGCTATGCAATTTGTTTTTGAGGATTGTAGAAATACGTGTATATCGAAATTTTAAGGAAATTAGATAGTGTAGTTTGGCAAGTTTTTCCAATTTAAATCGTACATTAAAGAGTTAGTCGTGAAAAAATGGACTAATTTGTACTGTAGACCACCACATACAAAATTATTTAATTACACAAATTGTGGTGACAATTTGAATATAAGAGAACCGTCATTGTGGCAGTTAGAAATTGAGAAATTCAGTTGGAGAGGTACGGACTGCATGTTATATAGGATCTATTTTAAAATATTATTTGGTAGAATATGTTGTGTAATTATAAATATTAATATAAGATAAAAGTATATTAATTACCTTTTTCAGACGAATTAAACACTAAAGAAATGAAAACAACTCTCTACATGCATGACGCGTTAAGTAAGTCCTTGAGAAAACAGTATTGATGTTGTATCTAAGATTATTAACATTAACACTTTCTCTGCGGGAAGGTTACAGCGCAAAGAATTGCGCCTATACTAGACGACTTGTCAGACAACTCATAGACTTGACTCTTTTATAAACAAGCGGGTCAATTGATTGATTGATTGATTGTTTGGCTTTTTTATGGCGCAAGAGCATCTGGGCTATACTGCGCCAATACAAGCGGGTCAAAAGACGGGACTTAAAAATAAATGGCACGTAGAGATCTCAATTTTTGTAAGCGGTCTGTCTCAGTCATTAATTATGGTTGTCTTTCGGACACGTCTGAAATAACATATTTCTAAAACAGATCCATAATCTCTTATAATTTCAACGTCTTTTCAATTAATTGAATATATAAACATATTTTGCAAAATATGGATATTTAAAATATGCAGGTATTGATATTGTAATAGAATTCTAAACTATAAAATGCGTGAAAATATCAACGCAAACTTTATTTTATTGTGAGCAAATATTAAGTCTAACTTTTTAATTGAGAGAAATATATCGATTCAGAGGCCCATGTAGTATGAAATGAGACACCTTTGACTTACCTCTGTCTTAGGAATAATTCTAATTGCTCAGCATGCTGTAGTGTTGCATAATTTTTAAATGTTTATTAAAATTTTATCAAGTTATTGGTTTGAAACCAATTCTTGGTCATCTATGAATGCAATACTCGTTTTGAAATTTTAACGTAATTTTAAAATTGGTTTAGTGGACACATAAAATACTTGCATATCTAACACATAAAGAATATATTTAATAGTTTAGTTGAGAAATACAAGGAAAAGCGAAATCCAGTATTATATTTTTAATTTTATTATATAATACAATATAATAAATGTATAAGTTTCATGAATTAACATAAATAAAAAGCACAATAAAACACCATGTGTGCAGATATTATTATGGCACAGAAACTAGTTCAAAATAACGAATCTAAATAATGTACCGGTCTTAAGTTCACAAAATAACAACTTCTCCCATTCTAACAGAAATCATCTGACACATTTGACCGAATGTACTAGCATGTTAGAAGCAGCGGAAGAGGTAAAATAATTTTACTCAATAATATTAATAGTACTTTTACTCAATAATATTAAGATTAATTTTACTCAATAATATTAAAATTACTTTTACTCAATAATATTAATATTACTTCTACTAAATAATATTAAATTCTTTGTATATGCTCTACCATGATAATCTTGTTGGACACCTCGAATTGCCTTTAATATCTGCTGATGAAAATTCCTGTGTTATTTACTTGTACACTATTTTTATAGTATAGGATTCAGACGTTTATCACACCTATAGTGAAAATGTAGTTATACGGCGTTTTAAAATTTTGGATCTGTTACCTTAATTGTTCATTTTTGGCACGAATGCTTGAAAAGTATAAAATGTTACTTACCATCGTCTCGTCGACAAACACCAACTCTCGTGGTATATCAGCTAAGGATATAATAAATTTTTGCATTCTATAAGTTATAAAAATATTTCCGAAGGTAAGAAATCAGTCTGCTAACATTGGTGTGCATGGAAAGCAAAAGAATTTATTTTAAAAGAAAATTAATCTTTCTTTTGCAAGGAGCAGACTATGGATTGATTATATATACCTAACGATAATACAATGTAGGCTCAAATATAGTGAAAAATGAATGTATCGAAGATGCGATAGGGTCTTTAGCCTCGTTTGTGTATGACAGTGGGTTGAGATATTCTGACGTATGGGAGAAAGGTTCATTTAAATCATTTAATGGATTCAAAGAATTTCGGATCTCGATTTGTGCATTTGCTAGGAGATAAATGATGCTGGTCTGTATGGATTACTAGGAATATGGCCCAAGGGTTTTTTTCCTATCTTCCATTATCTCTTCAATGCATCGAGTCATCTATGACAGGCTAACGCTAACTCCGCATAATCAAATCTTCGCAATTGTTCAAGATTCGTCTCCACAGTAATATTTTCCAGCCATATTCTATTTGTCAGACAATTCAGGTGCCTTTCCATATCGATTTATGACTCGACAAAGATCAACTAAAACTTGAGAGTCTTGTTAAGGATTATACGAATTCTTAGGCATATTTTCTCAGAGAATTTTGAGTACCCCACAAGCCGCTTTAGAGGTGGCAAATATAAATTTCTCTTTGCTGAAAGCAATGCTGATTTTAGGATTCCAAACCGAAATTAACATGCTTTGAAATTTTCCAATCTACATTCGCTCCATAGAATAAAAACACACATTTTCTCTTAAAGTTGGCAGCGTAAAGTAACAAATACGAATAAAAATATTAGAGTGAAATGTTTTCAAAATTCTGTGCGTCACTTTTTTAATTTATGTTCGCTGTTCGTAATGCCAGCATTTCTTTTGTCCATTATGATTTTTTAAGCAATCGTTGTAAGTAACCTTCTGCACGTGGTAGCAAAGATTTGTTAGTCGGTCCAGGGAATAACCTGCCAAGGAAATTTTTGTAGCTTTTCAGCTAACTTGCACCTAAAAGTTGTAGCCGAATTAGAAAAATGGTAGCCAAATCAGAAATATACACCATTCAATATGCAGCCTTAAAATCAAATTCCTTCCCCTCTGACCCATTTATTTGGGGCTTTTCGGCCAATTACTCAGCGGTTTTTCTATGTGAATTGCTCAGCAGTTTTTCTATGTGAATTGCTCAGCAGTTTTTCTATGTGAATTGCTCAGCAGTTTTTAGCCGAATTTTAGTTATCGTCGCCTTTCGACGAAAAAACTAACGACAGGTTAATCCCTGAGTCGGTCAATACCATCACTTTCTTAATTTTCGTCTGCAGATACATAGACGAGGTGATGGAATAGTGAAAGTTTTCGTCCTTACTAGTTGAAGTATATGTAGATTATACGAAATAGTAGTATAGTTCTAAGAATAATAGTATATAAGGAATACTATACCACAATATTGGATTGACGAATATCCTACTTCAATTATTATTCACTTCAAACTGTATTATAATATAGCAGTAATTTAGTTTCAGATTAGTAGATAATTAACTGTCACTAACTAGTTGCAGGTGTTAGTAATTGTCAACCGCTATTGGTGTTGAGGACGGCAGAATATATTAGTTAAATATATCTAATTGGTACGGATATTCTCAGTGTTTGAAATATTGTTTGCACAAAATGAGTGTTTTACAAAACTAGAAAATAAATATGAAAAGGACGTTTTGTGCATTATTAGCACATATTTAAGTATATATCTTTATTATTTACATTAAAACAACAAAAGTATCCAAAAGTGTTGCTTAAATTTAAAAACGGATAAATTACGAATTAACTACAATAACTTGTAAGCAGGGGTGTAATCGAGGTCTAGCGGCGCAAGGGCAAAGTTTTAGGAAATCATACATTTTACAAACAAAATTCTGTTCAAGTTGTAAATAAACTATATGTGGATTCTACAATTTTATTAAGAAAATTGCTTTAGAGCAATGACCCTAAAATTTTGAATAAATCAACTAAGAATCGTGGGAATTTAAAGGAAATTACAGCTTGGAACACATATCATAAACTGTGTTTGAAAGTAGAAAAAGCCACAATGTGTTGGTTAACATAACGGAGGCGACAAGGGCGAAAAGGTGGAATTTTGGCTATCTTGTTCAATTTTTTTCTTTATTTTATTAGCTCACTTCAGAGGTCATTCCTGGTTTAGTTCGGCTTGGGCTCATGCGTTTGTATCATTATTATTATTATTAGTATACATTATTATTACATAGGCAATATTATTAGTAATATTAATATTAGTAATATTAATATTATTATAATATTAATATTATTAGTAATATTATTATTAATATTATTAGTAATATTATTACATTATTAGTAATATTATTAGTAATATTATTATTATTAGTAATATTATTAGTAATATTATTAGTAATATTAATATTATTAGTAATATTAATATTATTAGTAATATTATTAGTAATATTAATATTATTAGTAATATATTATTAGTAATATTAATATTATTAGTACATTAATATTATTAGTAATATTATTAGTAATATTAATATTATTAGTAATATTACTATTATTAGTTTACAATGTCGGTACAATTAGTATACAATAGAATTAGTATATAATAATATTAGTATGCAGGTCGGATCCAGACTCCGGATTCCAGAGAGATGGGAGGGAGGGGGATCTTGCAATGCCAGCTCAACAACCCATACATAATAATAATTTCTGCCCTTATCAGATTAATGGGCTGTTGACTGGTTAGGGGGTTCCCTATTACCTCCCCCATGTGGATCCACCCACGATTCAGAAGAGCGCTAGGCCACTTTTTGTTTTAGGACTACACCGCTGTTTCTAAGTGGATGTTGTAATGAGTGTATGTGTAAATAAATTCAAAATATTAGCTGAAAGTAACGTCCATTTACGCAACTGATTTAGATATTAATTTTACTGTACATGAAAATATGTAAACTGGTGTCCAAAATTAAGGTTACATTCAATGTTATTTCAATGGGAGAGGTACATATTTTGCTCTGTAACTCTCGATGTGCTTTATTTATAAAAAATCATTTTACAGAAAATTAAAGAGCTATAAACACTTAATATAATTATAAAGAATCAAATTTTTTAAGGTATCCCATGAAAGAGAATCCACTGTCAAAAATGGCACAAAAATTGAAGGTGGGAAACAAAAATTCGTGAAAAACAGATTTAGAATAAAAAAATTTGCTGACATGAGCATCAACAATCATTTTTTTCCGTTCATTTTCTTTGGTTCGAATCCAGGATAGGGACGGCATTATTTTCTCCTAAAACAAAAATAGCTCTAGTTTGCTAGTTTGAGCTTCTTATACTTGAGTGTCGAAAATGATTGTATAATCATTTTCTAATAATTTTGCATGTTTATATGGGAAAAATTGTCATTCTAAATCAGTTTTTTACGAATTTTCGTCTTCGACTTCTAACGTTTGCATCAATTTCAATCTTGGATTCTCCTTCATAGGATGCCTAAAAATTTTGATTTTTTCATAGTTATGTTAAGTGTTTATAGCTATTTAAGCTTATGTAAAACAATTTTTTATAAATAAACCACAATTAAAATTACAGAGCAAAATATTTACCTCTCCCATTGAAATGACATTAAGTGCAACCTTAATTTTGGACACCAGTCTAGAAGTGTACATATCTTCCTGTACTAAAAAATGCATTGTGTAAAGTATATGTTAACAAAATTGTTACATTTTTAATTCAAATATAGCCTTCATAATTGAATTCAAATCATCATCATCATCATCATATTCAACCATTATCTATCCACTGCTGGATGAAGGTCTCTCCAAATGCTTTCCACACAAGTCTATCCTGGGCCATTCGTTTCCACGTCACCCCAACCTCTTTTCTTATTTCATCCACCCATCTAGTTTGAGGACGTTTTCTAGGTCTTCGGTGGTCTCTTGGAATCCAGTTCAGAATTTCTGTTGTCCATCGTTGATCAGTTCTTCTTGCAATATGCCCAGCCCATCGCCATTTCAGCCCTTTTACTTTAACAATGATGTCCTCTACTCTAGTTTGCTCTCTCACCCAAGTGTTTCTTTTTCGATCTCTCCTAGTTATTCCAAGCATGCACCTCTCCATGCTCCTTTGCGTTGTCTGTAACTTTCGTATTGCTCCAACTGTTAGACTCCATGTCTCTGATCCATAAGAGAGGACTGGCAATACACACTGGTTGAAGACCTTTCTTTTTAGACACAAAGGCAATTTCCCCTTCAGGATAAAACTGTTTCTTCCAAATGCACTCCAGCCAAGTTTAATACGTCTGTTGAGTTCTTTCATAATGTTGCCATCCATTGAAATCAGCTGGCCAAGGTAAATATATGAATCAGCAATTTCTAGCTCAATGTTGTCAACTTGTATTTTTGTTTCCTCTACGAAATTATTGAACATGATCTTAGTTTTTTGTAGGTTCATCTTGAGTCCAACTTCTTTACTTCTAGTTGAGAGCTCCTGTACCATGTCTTGGAGTTCTGATGGGTTCGTTGAAAAAATAACAATGTCATCAGCAAACCGCAAATGATTTAAATATTCACCATTTATTTTTATTCCCTTGTTATTCCAATTTATCTGCTGAAAAATCATCTGTAAAGCTGAAGTAAAAAGTTTTGGAGAAATGGTATCTCCCTGCCTCACCCCTTTGCCAAGTTTGATAGTTTTGGTATCTTTATGTAACCGAAATTTTGCACTTGCATTTTTATACACACGTTTCACCATGTCAATGTACACATCCTCAATGTCTGTTGATCTTAAAGAGTTGATGACTGCTGATGTTTTAATAGAGTCAAAGGCCTTCTCATAGTCAATAAATGCAACACACAATGGAAGTTCATATTCATGTGTTCTTTCAATTAATTCTCTTAATACTTGAATATGGTCCACTGTACTGAATCCACTTCGAAATCCAGCTTGTTCTCTTGGTTGAGCTGCATCTAATTTTTTCTGCAGGCGATGTGTTAGCACTTTTGTGAAGATTTTATAAATAGCAGGTAACAAGCTAATTGGTCGGTAATTTTTCAAATCCTCTTTATCACCTTTTTTATGCAAAAGAATTACTGTTGCAGAATCCCATTGGTTTGGTATGTTACCACTGTTGAGGCATTTGGTAAAGAATTTTGCAAGTATGTCTTCTACATGTTCTCCAGCTTCTTTTAAGATATCTAATGTAATGCCATCATCGCCAGGGGCTCTTCCTTTCTTCATACTTTTTATTGCAAATGAAACTTCTTCTTTTAAGATTTTAGGAGCTGTTCCTTCGACTATTTCAATGTCTTCGTTTAATTCACTGTTACTTTCGTATAGATTTTTGTAGAATTCTTCAACTCTTCTAAGTATTTCTTCCCTATTTCTTGTTACAGTGCCATCCTCTCCTTTTAATGCAATGATGTGTTTCTTCCCAATAGACAAACTCCCTTTAACAACCCTAAGGCTCTTGTTGCTTTCAATGGCCTTCCTTACTAACTCACAATTGAATTTTCTTATATCTTCTTTCATGTTTTTGCGCAAAGTTTTGCAAAGTTCTACATACTCGATCCTGCAACTGGTATTTTGATTGTCCACCTTCATAAGTCTTCGCCTTTTCATGAGTTGTTTCGTCTTCTCAGATAATTTGCTATTCTGCTTTTTACATATTACACCACCAATTTCCCCAGCAGTTTCAATTATTGTCTTAACAATGTTTTCATTTGCTTCTGAGATGTCAACTTCTTCAATAAGTCCTTCCAGTGCAGAAAAGCGATTTTTTAATTCCAACTTGAATGCCTCGGTATTTTCTTTTAATTTCTTTAAATCCACCCTCTTACATACTTGTTTCCTAATGAGCTTCTGCCTTTCTAGTTTAGTATTTAAGTGCATTTTACATCTCACCATTCGATGATCACTTCCAGTATTAAATCTGTTCAGTACGCTGCAATCTTCAATAATTGATTTCTTGTTTGCCAGTATATAGTCAATTTCGCTGGTTCCTCCATTGGGGTGTTTCCATGTCCATTTTCTTTGTAGTTTCTTCTTAAAAAATGAATTCATGATGCTAAGATTTTCAGCTTCGGCAAATTCTATGAGTTGATCGCCACGTTCATTCCTTTCCCCGTATCCGTATTTACCAACCGATGTC
>QLNU02015360.1:274547205-274558753 GCA_006491805.2 Dysdera silvatica
TTTTTTTATTTCATCCACCCATCTCGTTTGAGGACGCTTTCTAGGTCTTCGGTGGTCTCTTGGAATCCAGTTCAGACTTTCTGTTGTCCACTGTTGATCAGTTCTTCTTACAATATGCCCAGCCCATCGCCCTTTCAGTCCTTTTACTTTAACGATGATGTTCTCTACTCTAGTTTGCTCTTTCACCCAAGTATTTCTTTTCGATCTCTCCTAGTTATTCCAAGCATGCACCTCTCCATGCTCCTTTGCGTTGTCTGTAACTTTCGTATTGCTCCAACTGTTAGACTCCATGTCTCTGATCCATAAGAGAGGACTGGCAATACACACTGGTTGAAGACCTTTCTTTTTAGACACAAAGGCAATTTCCCCTTCAGGATAAAACTGTTTCTTCCAAATGCACTCCAGCCAAGTTTAATACGTCTGTTGAGTTCTTTCATAATGTTGCCATCCATTGAAATCAGCTGGCCAAGGTAAATATATGAATCAGCAATTTCTAGCTCAGTGTTGTCAACTTGTATTTTTGTTTCCTCTACAAAATTATTGAACATGATCTTAGTTTTTTGTAGGTTCATCTTCAGTCCAACTTCTTTACTTCTAGTTGAAAGCTCCTGTACCATGTCTTGGAGTTCTGATGGGTTTCTTGAAAAAATAACAATGTCATCAGCAAACCGCAGATGATTTAAATATTCACCATTTATTTTTATTCCCTTGTTATTCCAATTTATCTGCTGAAAAATCATCTGTAAAGCTGAAGTAAAAAGTTTTGGAGAAATGGTATCTCCCTGCCTCACACCTTTACCAATTTTGATAGTTTTGGTATCTTTATGTAACCGAAATTTTGCACTTGCATTTTTATACACACGTTTCACCATGTCAATGTACACATCCTCAATGTCTGTTGATCTTAAAGAGTTGATGACTGCTGATGTTTTTATAGAGTCAAAGGCCTTCTCATAGTCAATAAATGCCACACACAATGGAAGTTCATATTCATGTGTTCTTTCAATTAATTCTCTTAATACTTGAATATGGTCCACTGTACTGAATCCACTTCGAAATCCAGCTTGTTCTCTTGGTTGAGCTGCATCTAATTTTTTCTGCAGGCGATGTGTTAGCACTTTTGTGAAGATTTTATAAATAGCAGGTAACAAGCTAATTGGTCGGTAATTTTTCAAATCCTCTTTATCACCTTTTTTATGCAAAAGAATTACTGTTGCAGAATCCCATTGGTTTGGTATGTTACCGCTGTTAAGACATTTGGTAAAGAATTTTGCAAGTATGTCTTCTACATATTCTCCAGCTTCTTTTAGGATATCTAATGTAATACCATCATCACCAGGGGCTCTTCCTTTCTTCATATTTTTTATTGCAAATGAAACTTCTTCTTTTAAGATTTTAGGAGCTGTTCCTTCGACTATTTCGGCGTCTTCGTTTAATCCACTGTTACTTTCATATAGTTTTTTGTAGAATTCTTCAACTCTTCTAAGTATTTCTTCCCTATTTCTTGTTACGGTGCCATCCTCTCCTTTTAATGCAATGATGTGTTTCTTCCCAACAGATAAACTTCCTTTAACAACCCTAAGGCTCTTGTTATTTTCAATGGCTTTCCTTACTAGCTCACAGTTGAATTTTCTTATGTCTTCTTTCATGCTTTTGCGCAGAGTTTTACAAAGTTCTATGTACTCAATCCTGGAACTGGTATTTCGATTGTCCACCTTCATATCTCTTCGCCTTTTCATGAGCTGTTTCGTCTTCTCAGATAATTTGCTATTGTGCTTTTTACAGGTTACACCACCAATTTCCCCAGCAGTTTCAACTATTGTCTTAACAATGTTTTCATTTGCTTCTGAGATATCACTTTCATCAATAAGTCCTTCCAGTGCAGAAAAGCGATTTTTTAATTCCAACTTGAATGCCTCGGTATTTACTTTCAGTTTCATTAGATCCACCCTCTTACTTACTTGTTTCCTAATGAGCTTCTGTCGTTCTAATTTAGTATTTAAGTGCACTTTACATCTCACCATTCGATGATCACTTCCAGTATTAAATCTGTTCAGTACACTGCAATCTTCAATAATTGATTTCTTGTTTGCCAGGATATAGTCAATTTCACTAGTTCCCCCATTTGGGTGTTTCCATGTCCATTTTCTTTGCGGTTTCTTCTTAAAAAATGAATTCATGATGCTAAGGTTTTCAGCTTCTGCAAATTCGATGAGTTGATCGCCACGTTCATTCCTTTCCCCATATCCGTATTTACCAACCGATGTCTCTCCTTGTTCCTGTTGTCCAATTCTTGCATTGAAATCCCCCATGATGAGCTTGATATGTTGTTTCCCTTTGGTGTGTAACTCTTTGATTTCTTCATAAAATTCTTCAACCTCTTCGTCGGTATGGCTTGATGTTGGTGCATATACCTGTACTATTTGAAGTTGGTATCGCTGGGTTAGTTGAACAACGAGCCTCGCTGCTCGATCTGATGTACTTTCAACTTCCAGAAGACAGTCTTTAATTCTTTTGTTGATTAAGAAGCCAACACCACTTGTTCTTCCAGTTTCCGTTCCTCTATAATAAAACAAATGTCCACTTTTAAGTTCCACCAACTCTTCACCTTTTCTTCTAACTTCACTGAGTCCTACAATGTCCCATTTGATCTTGTCAAGTTCTTCTTCCAATTCCTGAAGTTTTGCTTCAGAAGCAAGGGATCGTCCATTATACGTTGCCAAGGTCAATAACAAACGGCAGCCTGGGCCATTCCAGTGATTCTTAGCACCCCCTGCTTTCATGCCACACTGACCGCTGCCTTGATCAGGAGCACTCCAGCACCTGGAGACTAGGGGCCATGGTTTCTGGTGTGTCAACATAATGGAGGAATTAGCCATAATTTCACCACGCTGGCTAGACGGGTTCTAGACTTCCAGAAGACAGTCTTAATTCTTTTGAATTCAAATACATACATATATATATTAAAGAGAACTGTGCAAAGACAATGACATCCCTTTCGAGACGTACTTTTAGAAAATTCTGAAATTTTTCAAAGACAATATTTCGCCACTCCTCCGTCGAAACAAAATCTGGAGAAAAATTCCAAGGAACTATGGTGAAACTGTGATTGATGATTTATTTTATTTCAAAGATATTTGAGATGTTGTAGGGATGAAAACTCTAATTATGGCAATACCCAATGTTTAAATATAACTCTGCATATGTCGTTCATAAGATTTATTTACACGATCACTTTTTTGCTTCAATTCAAGCCTCCATTCACATTGCCCTTCATGCCAACTGAACGTGTAAACGATAAAAATGAAGGATTGTCGTGGTTTGAGGCATGATGTGAAGACTGGAGGCTAGTCTGGTGGGGAAACCTCTGAGGCTTCATGCCGCATGAAGGCAGTAGTGCAGACATAAGCGTAGGGATGTCAAAATTATTGGGGGGAGAGGCAAGCAGATATAGGGATATTTATACGTTATAATATATATCAAAATTGAAAATTATTGGATGCTGGGGACCCGCGGGCCGGTATAACTCTACGCTTATAAGTGCAGAAAATGCTGAGAACTGGTGTGACGCTTCATCGTGTAAATACTGTGCAAGACTTCATCGTTGGTATGAATTGTGATGCAAACAGGGCTTCAACTAAAACAAAAAAAATTGTCCTTGTTAGGCTGTCTTTATATATATTCATACACATACCGTGTTCTGTCGTGCTATAAGGAACAGGGGCCAGTTTTGCTGACACAAAAGAGAAAACTTGAAGTTATCTTCGGTATTTAGAAAATCATTAAATTTTATATTTTAGGAAAAGAATCAATGGATTAATTTCTGCTTATGAACATAGGTATCATCATGAACCATGGAAAATACGCATGTAAGATCCAGTGTTCAACATTTTTGAAATTATAAATAGAATAACAAGCTTTTACAAAATTGACAAGAATAGCTTGTTAAATTTGCAAGATAGCGTAGTAGGCTTTACGTTTTCGGTTTATTCCATTAAAACGCCTCCAAAGCCACGAAAATTGATTATCATTAATTAATAATTTAAAGACGATAATAAAAGCAAACACGATATTTAATGAGCCTAATTATATGAGGCTCAGCATCATAGTGGTGTTTAAATAAATTATTCTTTGTACAGGTTTGCTGATATTTATAAAGCATAAGAAGCTACATTATTTCATTCCACTCTTGCATTTGATATTTCAGCAAATTATTCAACATAGCAGAAGTAAAACCACGGTGATTTCAATTTCCGGAGCATCATTTTTTTAAAAGTCATTTCAGAGGCAAATTTTATTTAAAATTTAAATTTTTAAATTCTTCATTTTAAATTGCGTTTATTTAAATAACGAAATAACTTTCTATGTTTGCATAGAAAATGGAATATGGGAAAGCTTTGATTATTACATTCAGGGCTTTGAACTATTTATCAATAAAATATACGGGGCTTATCTAAAAAACTATCCTAATTGCCATTTGTTCATTAAATTATTAAATGATACTGGTGAAAAATTAAGCACCAAGCGAAGGAAAATATAAGTTAAATAAGTTCTTAAATGAATTTTTGAAAAATATAGGGTAATTCGGTTATAATAAAGACCAATGGTAAATGACATAGAAAAACGATTGTGTGGAAATTTTCACGAATGGCATATGGATGGATGTTTCACTTTATAGATTGTAATCAAATGACCGAGATCTGTGTGGGTGAGCATTATCAACCTGAAAACTCTCACTTGCTCCTTAATATAACTTAGGAAGGCACTAGTATAACGGAAATCTTAAACATAAATAAATTCTGAGTTTGGAAATCGGAAGTAGATTAGAAATAACTACCTTGGATCGCGCGAAATTTGTGAACCTCGATCTATGCAAAATATAAATCATACGTTCTTAAACGGACTAGCTCGCCTTTAACAATCACATACGCTGAGTATAATGGAAATTGCAAGACGTAGAATCGCTAATTCGGTTTGTCTAAAAATTTTTGATATAGGAAAATCACAGCGACGTATATGACTGATGTTTTATAGAAATCACGAAGCCACGGCAGCTGACAAAAGATGGAACCTGGCGAGATGCGAGGTAAATATTCCATGCATTTTTACCGAACGATCACTTTGAAAAAAAAAGAATTTTAATAAGAATTTTTCCATGGGGGACGATTAAATTGTCTATGATATCTAGAATTCATGCTCGTAAGGAATATAGCCAGCTAAAACGGACTTTGAGAGAAGATGAACAAATGGCCTTCAAGAGGTTAAGTGTGAACTTGACGTATAAGGGCACATGTTTTGTCAGGATAATCTTTCGAACTAACGACGTATTCAGAAATGGTCGAGAGACGATTCCCACGCCAGTGAAGTCGGACTATGATACAAAGAGTGACTAGTCAGTCCTCTCATTCGTCGACAAATCCCAGATAATTTTATAACCACACCATCGGGACTCCAACAAGTAGTGATACCTGCTATTATTCAATCCATCAACATGCGGCAAACGATTCCAATCGCCTTGCGAAAGTAAAGCTAGATGCGCATTGAATATTACTCTGTTTACGAATGACGTTCCGACAATTCGTCATCGACAGCGCTTGGTAACGTTCCCAAGTAACGTGGGATGTGCGTTGTCATCTACAATGACTAATTCCGTGTTTGTTTGGGCTCCAATGACGGCCGGATACACATCTGGGGACAACGTGTCGAACGGCATACAGCCCGAACACAGGACACTTTAGTATGGGAATGGATAAACTATGACATCTGGTTCAGTCTTGTATGCATTGCAGGCGACTTAAGAGCTCAACGGTATGTTGCTGACATCTTGGAAGCTGTACGAATACCCTTCGTAACCGGTATAGGCAACGCTGTATTTTAGCACGATAACGCTTGTCCACATATAGTAAACATTTCAGTAAAATGTCTATGAGGTAACGACATGCTACCATGGTCTGCCGGATATCTAAACTTATCCCCAATAAAAATATCTGGGACATCACATGACGTCATCCACGGGCTCAATATAATTACCGCCAACAACAAATCCTTCTCACAAGGTTGAGAAAGCATTGCGAACAATACTCAATGCAACTTTCAACTCAACGTTTCATCCTGCCTAGTATTGCAGTTTCTTAAATGAGGCCCATGAATCTAAACATAAAATACTTTATTTTATAGTCCAATTAAAAGAAAATTACTGTCCCCCCCCCAATTCATTAAATTTACAAAATTATGTAAAATTGATTCAACTGAAATGGAAAATATGGTTTATGAAATGTATTACACCTAATTGGAAGAGAACCTCGTAAAAAGATATTGCTTTCCCCTCTCTTCCATTTCTAAGCTAATCATGATAATTTTCTCTAAATTTTAAAAATCACAATTGCAACATTAGTACCATCGGAACAGATGTATTATCAGTAATTGTATATGGGTTGAATAATACCCCAGGAGACTTTCTATGACATCTGTACGATTTCATGCGGTGACAGGAAGTGAAATGCATCCATAACAAGGGAGGAGCCTTTGACTACTAGTACGGCAAAGCAAATTTTCGACAATAAATATGTTCTTTTGCCCTGGAAATAGCATTATATCTTAATTACCTAATTAGTTTTATGTTATATATCAGTTTCATCAATAAATTTCAGGCGAATTGCATTTCGCTTTCTTAGTGCTGCACTTTCGATTGACTATAAATTGCAAAATCATTGAAGTTTTGGAGTAGAAAATCCCTCTGTTATATTTAAAGAAGGATATTTTCAATACAACATCACTGTTTTCTATCTCGAAGTCAGCGTTATAAGCATGAAGTAAAATTAAAAAGTTTACGTTTATAACCTTGACTTCGGTACAGAAATTTAATCTGCGTAGTGTTACGTTAAATTACCTTGCAACATCACTGTTTTTGTTTTCTCACGTGGATGATTAATTTCCAGGTTACAGGTTAATGAATGTGGTTACAGGACCATGATCAATTTACAGGTAATGGAAGTTCTTGTCACTTACACATCTGTAGTTACATCAATTGTGGCTTCATCTATTATAATTAGACTTAATGCACTGCATTATTAACACATTTGCCAACCTTCTAAGAGTAATGTGTGTTAAAATTACCATCTCTCTCTCTATATATATATATATATGCGTGTCAACTACGTGGGGACGCTAACATAAAATAACAAAACCCTCCAATTAAGATCATTAATTCGTTTACTTATTTCTATTTGATAATACGGTAAAACCTCTCTTAACCAACACCACTCAGCTACGGTCACCGCAGTTTTACGGTCAGATAAAAATTCCCCCGCAGAAACTGATTTATAGTAATATATTTTAAACTGCTTAGTGGCCACCCTCAGACACGGACGCGGACACTATTTTCATGATTCATTATATTAGATTACGATCCCTGTATGGGCAAAATACGCTTGAACTTCGGCCTTCACTAGAGGCATTTCTCGTAACAAAAAACTAAGGATAAACTGGATAAGAGCTAAGGAGAATTTTCCCTTCAATTAACGAGGAGTGGTAATTGATTCGGATTCACTGACTCAAATGATTAATAACGATTTTGATAATTAATAAATAAATCATATAGTGATACACTACTCAAAACTAATAAACATTATCAACACAAAACTATCACAGTTCAAATTTATTATTGCCGGTTACTCGACTTTCACACAGATCCAGTAAGAGTAATGACGGAAAAGCCACGGCTAAAATCTCGCAAGTAAAAATATATATTTTGAAGGAGGAGTGGCAAGTAAACCTCACCAAACAGCTATTGATCAATTTTTTCCAATGTAAATAAATTTTAATATTTAACGTTTTGTTGTAAATTTACTTGTTATATTCAATAAATTCTTGCGTTCATTAAACTTACCTTACGTGCTCAAAAGTGTATAAGTTTCGAAAGGAAATATTTGAATGATTGAAATGTAATATTTCAGCTACTTCAGAATGACCCTCCCTACATTTTTCTATCCAGCGAGTGTCCTCTAATAAGGGGCTTCACTGTGTATGTTAACGTATATGCATTCATACACGCAAACTAATTCATGATTGCATGGAATTTAATTGCAGTTAGTTTGCCCATTTTTGTTTGATAAAATACATGTTCAATGATTGATTGCGATTATGCATGGTATACGTTTAAACTTCAGTTATATAACAGAATAAAATTTAATTGCAACTAGTCTGCAAACTTGTGTTTGATAATATACATTCAGTAGTTCATTTTGCTCATGTGTGGTATGTAAACTATTCCATGACTGCATGGAATTTGACTGCAATTAAGACGAACACATTACATAACTTGATAGAATTTAATTGCAATTAGTCTGCAAACTTCTGTTTGATAATATACATTCAGTAGTTCATTTTGTTCATGTGTGGTATGTAAACTATTCCATGACTGCATGGAATTTGATTGCAATTAAGACGAACACAATACTGTTTCCTAAGAATATTCTTTTTCAATGTTCATTCGCAAGAACTTTTGGGAATAACGATAAATTGATTTCTGTCGGTCTTTAGTAGTAAATTTCCTGCATATGACTTCCAATAAATTGACAGGAAAAAATCTTGGCACCAAAAGTCAATTGTAAAACAAAACAAAAAGGAAGATAATTTTTAAGCAAACTGCCCGAAAGAAGGAAAGGAATATTAAAATATGAATAAAACAAAATAACAACGAAATGGATATGCAAATGTAAAGCTGTAATCAATAATTAGCTCTACATTTGCATGCCAAGTTTAATGCTTGGGATTTATTGCAATATTTAAAGTTGCTATTAAGAAAACAATAGTGGCTGCCAAATACTTTTAAAGAAGCCTGTCCAAAAGACAAAATCTAAAAAACTAAGCTAAGGAAACTTAATTTTATCTGGAATACTTAACTCGATACCCAAGAATAAATTTTTAAAATGCAGATGAATAGATAAATAAAAATTATATATAAATAGGATAAAATATAGTTATATTAAAATTGAAAATAATAAACTATTGAAGTCGAAAAACGTATAATGACTAACTCAAATTTTACACATTTTTTCTGGCGAAACAATCAACGTCTCTTCCTGGTGTTATTGTAAAGAGGTGTAGAGGTAATGCATTTGTTTATAGTGTATAGAACCGGGGTTTAAACACTAATGGCACTGAGTGCTGGAGATTTTTTCTACTGATCCGTGTTTCGAGGTTTATTCTGTAAGCAGCATAGGTTAGAATTTATAGAAAAATTACAGATTCTGTCGCAGAGGGTTCTTAGCCCTGTTTTTGCTATAAGACGCAAACAAACAGTTATTTCCGCTGTTACTGAAACCAGAAAGAAAATACTCTCCAAGTTGGTTTCTTCGAAGTGTCGATTTTCTATAGACGTTTGGAAAATGCGTGGGAGAGGTTTGAACCCTTCCCAAACACACACACACACACACAAAAGGAAAAGGAAAATAATTTTTTTCGGAATTGTGCATAAACCAGACAATACGATAAAAATAGAATAGTTCTCGCGAAATACTGCCATAACCATTTTGTCCAAATACATCTAAAGCCATAGATGAAAAGCATACCATAAAAAGCCAAAGATCATAAACGTATCATAAAAAACAAATCATAGATAAAAAACGAACCATAAAGAGGAGCGAAAATTTCGTTCTAGGTTTCAAAAGACATACTTTGTAAATCTTTTTGCGTGAAGATTGAATAAACGCAAATATTTTTCAATCAAATCAGTTATGTAAAGACGCCACTTATATAGACTTATCCTTCGGCAAAATGGTGCAAATATCTTATTTTCAAAGATTTTAATACTTAAAATTCGAGCCCTTAAGGATGTGGCTGGCTTGATTCGATATCCAGTAGTGATCTAGACCGGATACAATGGAAGCGTCCATGTCGTGTCTCTGTCTCCGAATAGTGAAAATAGAAAATAAAGGATGTTCTTAGAATCCTCAGAATTATGTATTTCAAACACTGAATTTTGTGCTTAAGAAAACTTTGATGTATCTAAAATAATTCAGTGTGCTGATAATTTATTGAAATGAGAGAAACTTTTTCTTCGAAGATAACGAATTCCAACGTGATCCGGTAACTGCGTACGTGATTTAAAAGCGTGCATGAATTTTCTGTATATACACTCTATAACAAAAAAATCGACGTACCAAGAAGTTGTCCGATTGTAATGAAATTTCGTATGCAAAGACATTTTGACCGAACATGCAAATGATTAAAATTTGGTGTCCAATGAATGAATAGCGGGAACTCTAGCGCATTCAGCAGGTGTATATAAAAGGCAATTCTCAATATATGGTCGAAATTTCTGTTGCATTTTAATTGCAGGTATCTTATGTCGACTGTAACAATGTCTCGCCGAAAGATTCGTGCTCATTACGAGCATATGTCAGAGTTTGAAAGAGGTCGTGCTATCGGATTGAAAGAGGCTGGTTGGACGAATCGAAGAATCGCTGGACATGTGGGTCGAAGCGATGCGGCGATTGGACGGTGCTGGCAAGAGTGGGTCAACAACGGCAGATGTCAGCGTCGGGACGGCAGCGGTCGACCTAGGGCCACAACAGAACGGGAAGACAGAGCAATTGTCAGAGCAGCTGTCACAGCACCGGATTCGTTATAAACTATCTAACGTATGGCTCGCACACATGTGACCAACATGATCCTCAGCAGATGGATGAGAGAGCGGAATTTACCCTCACGTCGACCGTTACTCCGCTTACCTCTCATGTCTTTACACCGTCAAGTCCGATTACAGTGGTGCCGGGCTCGATCAACTTGGAACTGCGCTGACTGGGGACGTATAGTCTTTAGTGACGAGTCCCATTTCCAACTGTGTCCTGACGACAACCGCAGACGTGTCTGGAGACGTCCAGGGCAGCGTGGGGATCCTGCCCTTACTATCGCACGCCACACATGCCCACAACAGGGCGTTATGGTCAGGGGGTGCCATCTCCTTTGATAGCCGGACCCCTTTGGTGGTCATTTCTGGCACACTTACAGCACAGCGGTACGTAGACGACATTCTACGACCGGTTGTGTTACCGTTCCTTTTGCGACACCCTGGACTTACGTTTCAACAAGACAATGCCCGGCCGCACACGGCACGTGTTGCTATGAATTGTCTTCAAGCTTGCCCAACACTTCCTTGGCTTTGGTGCTTCGATTTTTTTGTTATAGAGTGTATAAACGTCATATGAACTCAAAATTAATTCAAAGTGTTGTCTAATTTTTTAACTTTAGAAATGCCCCCTAACACCTTGGCGATCAAAATTAAAATTTTATATGTCCAATATCCCAACGATTATTCCACATAGAAACGTGAACCTTTTTTTTATTTGGCAATATTTTTCTAATCAGAGATTTCTTGACAGAGGCGCATATATAAAAATTTTGATTTCGTATTTTTATCCATATAAAACCCCTCGTAATATAAATCTCATCAGCATTGTTATAGAATTTGAGCATCCTTTCTATTCCAAGATATCTTTCTACAATTAACGGTTAAAAACGGCCAACACTCTATAATCAAAGCCCT
>QLNU02015360.1:274558853-274568958 GCA_006491805.2 Dysdera silvatica
TGCCACATAAATAGAAAGCTCAGCCTGCACCACTTGAAGGCGGGGTAGGACACTAGGTTACTGGCCTGGCCGGTTCCACACATCGTCACATACGTTCAGCGTGTGGGTCTCCTTCCAGTTAGATACCAGCAACCCTTTTGCAGGCCATATATATATAGCATAGAAAAATCGCTAAACATGCAATTTTAGTGAATGTCTCGATGGCGGTTTTAAAAGAACTTGCACAGTTTTATTAAAATTTAATTTAATTCATTATAAAAACAAATTTATGCGTATTTGATATTGTATTGTTACACGGATATAGCAGTTGTGTTTCTATTTTTACGTGTGTTAGTTTGTTTTTGAATGTAATATATAAGAAGATTACTTTCTTGTGCACGTGTTTGGCGCCGCAAAGACATCTAAAGTAATGCTACGCCGAAATCTATAGTTTTCCGAGGAATCTCCATGTTGTCTACAGAACGCGACGGCGGCCTGTGGTGGGCAAACAGACGACAAGCGGTTTATGACACCATTAGAAACAAATACGGATTAACAACACGTTAGACTAACGCGTTATGACTATGCCATTGTTAAGTATATATATACAGGGTGGCCATAAAGTAACTTAGCCTATTCTAGACGCTCAAGGGCGATGGGGAAAAAAGATTTCGCCAAAGAATTCGGAGAGTAGCTAAATTAGACCCTAGGGAAGCGATTTTAATGTAGTTCTAAATTTTACCACCAGGGGGAAAAGTGGAGCTCCCGAGGTTGTGACTAAGTAAAATTTAGGAAATCTGCCGTTTTCAGCAAGTGTGAACGTTTTAGGTTTTGCATAGAGGTTTCATTTTGCATAGGGAACGTGATTTTATGAAAATGAATGGGATTTGCACACATAAAGTGCCACTTTCCCCCTGGTGGCAAAATTTATAGCTAGAATATGTTTGGGAATAGCGTAGAAGCGGGACACGGGTAGAATAAGAAAATAATTAAATAGAAACTTTTCAACTGGTTCTAAAATAGTTTATAGCAAATTTGCGATTATTATTTACAGTTACTTATAACTTTATCTAAAAATTCGTCGCATTTTCGTGTAAACTGTTTTTTTAAGACTGTTACAAAATAGTTGACAAATCATTTTAGCCTGAGTTTAAATGTCATGGGATACAAGAGTTAAAAGATCTTCGTTTCAGCTGTGCAATTTTCTATGGTACAAATAGCCGAGGTTATCTGGATTCGATACTTTGGCCCAGTAGACGAGGAGTCTTGGGCTTCATTATTGAGTCATAAGATGAGAAACTTAGAAAGACCTTTCTACTACGAATCGTTTGTAACTGTTGAAGTCAATGCGTTACAAAATCAGATATGAGCTTTCGGAACTCGATAATTTCCATGCCTGAGGAATTCTCAAATCATGATCAGGGTTCAGACGAGAAAATGTCTCATAAACTCTTCAAAAAACGCAGCAGCTATTTGGATCTTTCATTAAAAATATTACTCGCCTCAAATTTATACTCATCTTCACTTTGGAAAGCTGAAATCGCCCAGACTGTCGGAGCAGAACCTTATTTTTCTTATTTTGCAGTTTTTGGATGCATGTATGAACAATTCTAAATAATCAAGCGCTCTAAGGAAAGCACAGGCGAGGTAAAGATTCATTTCTCAACAAAGCTCCGACGAGAAAGAAAGTAATTAAGCTCTCAAAATAACTCGTCTGCGAATTTTGAGTGAGGTAATTACAGTTTGCTTAAAGCTTCGTTTCGTCTTCTAAAAGGTTTTTCATGAGATTTGGGTATAATATGAAGTGGGACCCTAAAGAACACATGTTTTAAAAAATACGTTTTCTTTGAGTTCGCTGTCGAAATCTACGGAAAGTTTATTCATTAAATGAGTAAAACAAACGAGATAGCAGGAATTTGGAACAAAAAATGGTGACGGGGGAGAAAGGGATGAAAATGCTTTTACTAAGGGCCAAAATTTTAATTAGATTATTTTAATGCCGGTTGCCTTCCTAATGGAAATAAGTGTATTTTTTAACTTCTTGCCTTTTTTCTTTTTAAACCTCTGAGGGTAAAATAACCGAAATTACTTACTGAATCTCATTAGATAAATGCAGTTAATTGAACTTTAAATATTCTAAGTCTGGCAAAATTTTTTCCTTGGCCATAACTTTGCGCTTTCCTGTGTTTATCGCGCCAATATTCTCTCTGGATTTGTGAAAGGTTAGAAATGAGAAACGTGCGTGCAAATATTTTGAACATGTTTTACTCGTGTCTACTTTTCATTTTATGAAAAGCTAAAATTATAAAGTGCGGTAAATAATTCATTCACTGTCGGGCATATCCCGTTTTCCTCCATAACATATGTATGCGTTTCACAACAAAATTATAATAAGTTTGAATTCATTTAGCTTTTCAAAATATAATCTAAAATAGTTCTTTATACTCATCATATAGTTTAGTAGTTTTAAAGCTGTCTTTAGTTATAATATAGTTTAGTAATTTTAAAGTTGTTTATAGTTATAATAATTCTTCACATGTTTATTTAAAAATGGTATCACAGTTTGGAAAAATAATTGATAAAAGTATCCGCAATTTGCGTATTGGTGACATGCAGTCCAAAATGTCGCCAAAACTTAGCCAGAACATCGCTTAGAGTGGATAAAATACAGTTATATCAAATATACGTACGTACATACATATAGTTCTTACTTTAACCAAATAATTCATTCCACTCCTTCGTTCGTGTATGGCGAAAACTTATTTTCCATAAATACGATACAAAAAGTATCTTTTCCGTTCCTAACAAATCATTTGCTCCATTGAAAACCAAGAAAAATAATGCAAAACAAAGGACAATAAGCAATACCTAGCATGTAAGCTATCCAATAAAAATTTAGAATATTGCAAATAAATGCGGTACGGATGCGGAAACAAAGTACTTATTTTAAACTTGCTTAATCATTCTCTCTCTCCTAATGTCTAACTATGATGGAACCGCTAAATATTTTAACTTCAATAATACAGCACAGGCCGCGTCGTTTTCCGTTTGTTAGAGACAGAAAGTAGTCGCAATATTGTGAGTATTCCTATAGAACAACTGTAATAGCGATTTTGCCTAAGTATTTGCTTTATAAATTTCCCAATAATGAGCATAAGCATTTTCTAAATCCGCAGTAACGTTTGTAATTCGCTCAATGTTAGAAGCTTATGATTTAAAGATTTCAATCGTCTTTTCGATCTGTCGAAATGCTTCGTCAAAACGTTTAAGAGCGAATGTACGAACAACAGAGAGAAGTCAAATGTGGGGTTCCACTGTCGGATTATCTTTAGTTCCGCTAACAAGATCGGTTCCACTCAGCTGAAGTATACCATCCCTGATGCTGGTAACGGCGGCATTTATAAAATAGAATACGAAGATTGCGGTAACTGTTATGTTAGGCAGATGAGAAGAGCACTTCGTTTTAGAACCATCAGAATTATGCTTGTCATCAACAATTCAAAAAATCATCGCTAGCAAAACATTGTTAGAGCGAGAGCCACCGCTTTGTCTTCTTGGTGCCAAGCTGCTGGAGCGAGTTCACAGTCCTTCTGATTTAAACTTCTTGGAAGCGGTGCATACTACCTTTCAAATGGTAAAAATGCGTCGTGAATGATCCGGGTTTAAGCGTGTTTCTGCCGGATCAATACAAGAAATTGTTGGCATAATTTAGCCTTTATTTTTTTGCTTGCTCCGTTTATTTCAGTTTTATTTATTTATTTTTATATTATTTTTTTTCACCCCGATATTTCTTTTTACTTTAGCTGTGTTTTTTGGATTTCTGTGCTGAAACAAGAGACAGTTCCATGGACTCCTTCCCTTATTTTCCCATTCCACAATCAGAGACGCCACCGTTGGCTTGCGTGTTGCTTTAAATTCTTCGCTTGCTACGGTTTTTGTTCTGCGGTATTGTATCGTTCGACTAGTAACGTTAACCAACGTATTAAGTGTATCATTCTGGTGAAAATAGCCACGTGCTATTGAAACAGCTGCATTGTTTTTAAAATTAAACTGTGGCATTTTTTGTTTTATTTTGTTTATTAGAATAACTAAGAGTTTGAGCTTGACTATTTTCATCTAAATTAACTAGATGTTCGAAATAACTCGTATGGTCCGTGAGGTTGTTGATGTACATACCACTTAGAAAAGATTCGTAAAGCCAAAAATTCGTAAAGCGAGAACTACCTGTATTACTGATTATGCGAAAAGCGTATTTTAACTGAAATTATTTAAGTTCTTTTTAGATTTTTGCGTATATGTGGCAAATTAATTGCATGAAACGAGTATTTTTATAAAAAGCCTAGCAACAATATGGTGGAGTTTCGTAGAAAGCCTATGAATTTTTATAAAAAATTTGATTCTATTCTTAGTTTACGAAATATATACAAGTTTAATTAAAATCTGCGCGAAAACAAAGTCACGTTCAATTCAGCAAAGAATTCTTGCACGATATTGTAGAAAAGTTTGTTCATTTTAAGTAAAACGCATCACGCTTTGGCGACAAAATTGGCGAGCCTTTTTATATTGCGTTTTTCCTGCTTTTGTAAATATTTTGTTTTACAATTTTAACCTGCAATTTACATAAAAAGAAGTTATGATTCCAGTGTCAGACTCTTGACAATGTTACTATTTTCTGAATAAAGAAACATCCGTACTTTAAAATGGCTTAGAAATTTATTTTATAGCTGTATGTAGTTCGTTGCAACGATGCATAAAGTTTATTGAATTTTGTAGTGGTATGGCAACATATAATATTCTTTCAGCTATAAAACACTTCAAAGCAAACGCTACCTGAATACAAAATCTCAGTTCAAAAACAAGTTTTCCGTTCTTCAAAAAATGCTTTCTTTTTCCTAGAACGTGCTATTAAATATTGGGATCAAAATACTGTCGCCAGTATTTTCAAGTGCATTTTAAATCAGGCAGCAACGTAATATTAGTTGAATGGTGGACTTAAAAACGAGAGTTGTGCTGATTTCTTTTTACACTAGATTAACATTATACAAGCAACATTTCACTCTGACCAGGAAACCATCCGCGGTGTGAGATCTCGATTTGGTCGAGAGTGGTGTCGATGCAAAACTCTTACCATGAGGCACAAAAATCAAATAAAAAGTACCCTTTCGAATCCAACCAGTTAGGAGATACAAGCTGATTTGTTTTATGTGCAGAAAGAATCCATCCAGCACTACAAATAAATGAATATTTTTGTAAGTTCAAAGGAAAAATGGCAAACATGTGATTTTTCATATAGGATGGTTAGTATGTTAACTTCCTGGAATAGTTGGAATTATATTTTAACCACGGTAATGTGTTTTTGAATGAAAGTGTTCGAATCATATGTGTTTTCAGCGCTAAGCACACGCAAGTAAGGGTAATGTTGTAGTGTTGTGTAGTCAACGCAAATGTACTTGGTCAGGTTAAAGCAAACCTGTTTAACTGACCGTAAGATATACAAAATACAATTTTTATTTCCATGCTAAAATTATATTTCTGTGTACAGAGGAAGTATAAAGCAACAAGTTATTTTCAGAACCTCTGAATGCTCATACTTATCTTCTGCCAAACAAACTAAACTCTACAATTTTGCGGTCAATTTATTCCACTGGATCAATTCCTGGCATACTTCTTTTTATTTTTTCCCTCATGTTTGTTCTATTTTTGTTTTATAGTATTGCCTGGATCTTGTATTTCGTATATTTGGATTTTTGTATATATTTATAGTTTCATATTTACCTGTTGTAATTTTTAAATATATCATTATTCATATTTTGTATGTGTTTACTTCTATATTCATTATATTATTTTCTATTTTTATTTGTTTTATACCTTTGAAAGTAACTCCCAGTATCCTTATTCCGGTTAATGGTAATCTTGAGTAACGTTATTTTTCGATGCTATGGATGGAGTAATTTATTATATCATATAATATTATTATATAATTATTTTCACCTCACCCGGTACACTATTATGTAAGCCAATGAAAAGAAGATAGGATCTGTATTTTGAATCAAAGTCTTCTGAAAGGCCTATCAGCTCATGTCGTCAAAGGTGGGGGGGGAGGTAACTAGTTGTAAGCCAAGTGATACAACTTCATTATGGCCTCCCTGTTGGTAATATCCACATCTGCAAGATAAGTCTGCGAGTACTCAACGATTTTTTTACCAGGTGCTTATAATCGTGAAAGAAGTATACATCTAACGGCTGGAGGTACTTTTTCATGACCGGAGTAATAACCATGGCCTCGACGTTATTAATTCCCCCCCCTGGAGCATATTTTTCCAAACAATGTTCAGCAAAAATTGAACTTTTAATGGAAAATTTTGGTTTTATTTTCAGAAGTAAAATATATTTGAGAACTGATATGCTTCCCAAGTCATGTAATAAAGAATGCATACATTTTTTTTATAGAATGCCATTTGAAAACCAAATAGTTACAAAAAGAAATGGGAATATCACATCTTAAAATTGAGAAATACACCAGAGTATTATATTATTATATAAAAATAATATTTCTGTTCAAAACTCACGTTTGTGTAGTAAATTGGAATACATAACCTTTACTAAACGTGCGATATATCAGCCATTGCTGTTGGACACTTCTTACAGAAAGTAGAATTTTACTTTCTTTACCAAACATTCATTGAAAATGGAGACTCACAGATCTTAAATTAGGAACTTAAACTTAGTTATTTGAATATCAAACAACGATAAAAATCTGACGATTAGATTGGTTCTTACCGCGGGAGTGATTCAATTAACCAAATTGAATCCCGGTTCGCGATGTAAATACTCCTTCCATTCCAAAGAATTAAAAATGCCTTTTTTTTCCTTCAGACGCTTTTTATTGCGTATATATGTATTTTTGTTTTGTGTATTTTCATAACCGGCAATTAGCTGTTTGTATATCACTGTAATAGACTCCAAGAGTCTCATTATATAATTGCCTTGAATGTAAATCATAGAAAATCTGCTGTATGTAAGTGCTATTTCTGTGTACCCAAATACTGGACTTGTATGTTAATAAGAATAATTTTCATTGATACAGATACTGCTTAGAGTATTTTTCTTAATTTTAATAACCTTTTTAAAAGTACAATTGAAATGTGGGGGGTGACATATCCACTATAACATTTTAATTGACTGGCAGAAATATTTCATGTTTTCATTTTATTTTGGACTTTTTAACATTTTTAGAAAATTAAGGAAATATTAACTACTTTACACAAAGCAATTAATTGAGAGAATGTGACCCATATTTTCCAAAAAAAATAAGGCTGATTTTGAGTAATCTCCACCCCCCCCCATGAAATTTGGTTTGTGATAAGAGTAATTAAGAGTGTATATTCTGTCAACACTCTGCAAACTTTATGGATTTAGAAGGCATAAATGTTGCTAAGTAGTTCACATTTTTAGGCTAAATATATAGCTTCAAATGCAATATAAGGATTGCTAAGAACTTCAGTCAAAAGTAAGTACTATTTCATAAAGACATATTTTCATTCTCTCCAAAGGATGGAAAATACAACGATTTTTAATTACTGTATACTGTATGAAGTTCTTGTTTCAGTGGTAAGTTATTTTAATAAAGTATTAGAGACATTTTAAAACGTGATTTATTATAATTGATTTTAACACGGCCACGTTTTTTTCCGCGGAACAAATATTAGTTGAGCCTAATAAACACGGGATTGTCAAAAAAAATTGCTAATTGTATACCCCTATATACTGCTTCTTTAGCAGGCAATCCCGTTTTCAAAGATTTTCTGAATTCGCGATGTGAAGGCTTGGGCCTTCTGCTGGTGAGTCATTAAACTAGCCAGACGGCTTTGTAATCTACGAGGTAGTGGCTCAGCCTGAAGACTGTTGTTGGCTAGACATGAGAGGAGGATATGCTCCATAGTTTCATCAACATCTTCCGGACACAATAGACGCATAGAAGATTGCTGATACGCCAGAGGATCTGGTTGGTGACTCTGTGCTCAAACCTGAAACGGTGAAGCCTGGTGTGCGCCCTCTTGGGGAAGGAATCGTAAAGGAAGAAAGGAGTCCGGCACCTCGAAATTCAATCGAGGATGCCCTTGATGCCTTATAAGAAGGTTCATCATGTCCTAACAAAAGTTGTCCTTCAGGTTCTTGATACAACAGGACAATGAAGGGTTGTGCGTGAAAGACCTGTTGCTGCAGGATCCATGGATGTCACCCAGGGCAGGACAAGCTCAGGTGTCCACGATATCATTACCACGAATGACCTGAAATACAACAGTAAGTCACAAACCTGTCCACATCCTCCACACCTAGCCGCTGAGACCACAATATCCCGGACAATGGGACAGACCAACAATGTGGCAGGATTAGACTGGAGACTAAGCAAAGTAGCCCGAGAGATGCGATATTATCACGTTCTTGCATTAGTTTTCAACTACCATTTTTGATCATTAATTAAAAGTAGAATTTATAAAAAACGTGTTATTCATACATTTGAAACTTACTTGGACAACTTAGCGGGAAAGTAAATATAAAAAATAAATGGAAAGGTATAAAGCTTAAAATATCTAAACTTAAAACTAAAACATAATGTTGACAGGAGACTACGATATCTAACACTCCTAAAAATTATTCAGCATGCAACAGCAATAAAATTATAAGTAGAAACAAAAAATAAAGCAAGTAAACAAACATTAATAGAAACGCGTAAGGTAAATAGAGAAACGTGTAAGAAAAAAAATTCTGAAGAGTGTATTTGAGTAACGAAACTTCTGACATAAGTAAAAAAAGATTCAGAGTGCTTTCCTTCAAGCTTTATTCTTGTCCTCAACGAAAAACCATAAATTTCTTTATTTTTTTTTTATAAAACTTCTGTAAAACAATTTTTCACCACTGACAAATATAAATGATACAATAAGGCTGATAACCTGTCTTGAACACCCTCGCGACTGGATAATAAGTGACTTCCAGTTGAGCATTATGTGCGTTTGGATTCCTTTGCTTTCCAAGTATATATATATATATATGTGTGTGATTGTATTGTAGAAAAAGATCTAGTATTTTCTTTATGAGATTATTTTATGGGACACATAAACAAAAGCCATGATATAAGCACAGACTGTGCTATTACTATGTCGATATATAATATAAATTTGAAAAAGTATATGTAGCGGCGTAGCTTGGGTTGCCAGCGCCCGAGGCAAGTTAAGTATTGTGCCACCTAAAACCAAATACTGAAATTCTGCCCCCTGGGCATTCACCCCCGTGGCACCTCCCGCTACGTCACTGACTATATGCTTGCATTGAATTCTACGGCCAGCTGTATAAGGTTAATTATTTGTTTGTAGTTTATGACCTAAGGTTAGCTGAGGTAATGTTACACCAGGACCTGTATTTGTTCGAGGGATACAGACCTTTATTTCTACGGAATTAAAACCTGAACTACGTGTCGGTAAAATATTAGCACGGGTGTGGTATTATACAGATTTAAATATATTTTTTCTTATATGGTACAAAAGTGTTACATCCGTCAACACGGGGCTTCATCATTCGCGTCTTCAATAGTTAGTAGGTCATTGTTTAGTAGAACTCCCATAAACTAAACTTCTACATATCGAAAAGCTCTCTACATGGAAGTTTTGGCTAATCCCCGTGGCCATTATATTAAAAGGCTATTTCCATATATTGAAAAAAATTTCTACATATCAAATTTTCAAGACAATTAAAAAATAAAAAACTATTGGTTAAATATTTTAAAATTTTATCATTTTTAATTTGTCGAAACGTCTGACGCTGTATTTCACGGCTACCCTTCCCGTCTCTCCCTGCTTGCATATCTCACATACGCACTCGAATTTAATAAGTGCATACATATTTATGACAAATCGTCATCGAAATTTGTTATGTAGCAAGACAGTAAAAAATGCATAAATGCGTATAAATACTATAGAAGTATGATGGTTTTCAATGTATATTTATTCAGCGCATCTTTCTCATTAATGCTTGTTTTTAATGATTTATATGAACGTAATTATTGTGATTTATATATGTGTGATTCGTGTTCATTAATTACGATATATTTCGTGTTCGTTAATTACAA
>QLNU02015360.1:274569058-274580837 GCA_006491805.2 Dysdera silvatica
TATTTTATACTACATCGCCCCTACCCCTTGAAACAAACAAAGTAGATCTAATGAGCAAGAAGGACTGAAAAATAAAGTAAACAGTTCTGACTTTACTCAAAGAATAACACATGTATTTATTATGCAACCTTGATAATTGCTTAAATTCGAAATAGAAAATAAAATGGTATTACAAATCTTATTAAGTTATGATATATATATATATATAAATTGGCGGAACAATATTTTGTTAGCTAATAAAATAAATAACCTTTGTTAAAAGGATCGTATCAAAGGAGAACATGACTTAAACAACAGTTATGCCGCTATAACAGCCTAATGGCCAGAAATTGACTTCTGATATTCTTAATAAAAAGCAAATCAAAATGTGCGTAAATATAAAGTGAATTTCATTTTACCAAGAAATTGAAAAAATTTTATTCCCGGTAACGAAATTTACTTAGGCTTAAGAAGCCAAAATGCACAACGAATTATGCACCCATGGTATTCAGCAGTACAAACCAAAACATTAACCATTTATTCACTACATTTTGGGAAAAAAAAGCTAAAATATTAAAAACTTTCAATTATAATAAATTTATTTATTTAAAAATTATTTCGATCTTATTAATTAACCCCCACCAACTGAATTGGTGGGGGTTAATTAAAACGTAACTTCTAAAATTGCTAAATGACGTTTTGGGTCCCTCACGAGTTCGTGAAATCGAGAGTTTACTATAATTAAAATATAAAATATTAATATTGTTCAAGAAAATTCGTCGTGTACCAGAAAACTGACCACGAAGAGAAGAAATAAGATTTTACTTTACTTCGTAGCACCCAAGATTCATTTAATTATTTACTTCATCGCAAGGAGGAAGAAACTCATTCAGCTGGATTTAGAATTTTTGGCTATCTACTGTAAAAAGGAGTCTTACTTTGGAATTGAAAGAAGAAGAAAAAAAGATTGCCCTTTTATCAAGTGTGGGGGCCCGATTCAGCCTTAGGTGCAATTGGCGTTAAGACCAGTCTTAACGACATAGGTGCCGACTTGAAAAATTATTGTGGGTTCCAAAAATTTTAAATCGATTGACCCACGCCCTTTTTAAAAGGATGTAAGTGTAATTTAAATTTCATTATCAGATTATCTGGTACAATAAGACACCTGAAATGTTAAAATGAAGCAAATTATAGTTAATTATAGAAAAATATTTTTTCTCTTGATAATTATATTTATTTAATTTATTTCGGTTTTGTAGGCATAAAAAAATTACAAAGACTCGCCCCGGGGCTTTGTGTGTTGACCATTATTTGGCAATTGTGTTATCCCTGTGAAGGGTAATAATATCTTACAAGAACACATTTAGATTAAAAAAGAAATCAAATGACGTCGTGCATATATTGTGCGTATTTTCCCTACGAGTAAAAACATTAGGGATTCGAGTAACCCCCAACAAAATTATCGAGAGTTCAAAAAGTGACTCTAACCCGCGTAGTCGGCGCTCCACTGACGACGTATATTTCTTAACTTAGAGATATGCAGTAAACACCTAAAAATGTGTTAAATATTCTGTTTAATTTGAAAAGAAATCCACCCAGAAGATCGTCTCTTGATTCTGAATTTAATTTTTAAAATAAAAATCATTTTACATATTACGTTAGAGGGTACTGCCTGTTCACGCGAAGAAGTACGATGGAACAGTTGGAAATAGCGGGAGGGGCTCAAACTTGCACTCTTGTTTTCGCGGTCGCCAAAAACGAGTGTAGAATTTGGAGTCCTACATTGTTGTAAGCGGCTAGCCGGTTTGTTTGTGACGTCTTGATATTTCTAACTGTTCCATCGCACCTCTTTTGGTGAACAGATAGTACTTATGGAGATTCGGCTGCAATCTGTAGCGGGTTAAAGGGAGCTACTAACTTGAGTAATGAAAAAGCCGTGAAATAAATCCAAGTGCAGTTCGTCCAACTTAAAATGTGGTATTTATTAAATAGTTAACGAAAGACAAAATAATACAATATGATACATTATAAAGTAAAGTAATTTAGTACGCCAATTTATAGTGGAGCCTCTTATTGAATGTGCACATTGGTTGATGGAAAACCAGAGACTGATTGTACGGTTGTTCGATATTAAAATAATGCGCTAGCTCGTTTGATTGTTGCCTGGATACAGTAAGAAAGCACCTTATTAAAGAGGACATTGTTACTATCCAGAGTTACATTGCAAACTAATTTATTTTGTGTATAATTTATTATATGCTGCTTTCGTTACAATGGGCCCTCATTCAGTATTCAAAATGGGTTTGAGTATGATGTGTTGTATTTATTGTTCATGTTGGATGAGGATGCTTGAAATGCATTTGAGAGTAGAGAAAGATTTGCTTGCCATAGCGTTATAGTGAACGGCAAAGAAAAGTGCGTTTTGTGGTGAACGAGTTTGCGAATGTAGTTAGTTTTGTTCTATAAGACAACCAGCCGTATGAAATTAATTGAAAAGGACAACAAATTAACACAGTTTAATTAAGTTTAATCGTTTACAGACTGTTTCAATAGCCCAGGGCTATTGAAACAGTCTGTAAACGATTAAACTTAATTAAACTGTGCTAATTTGTTGTCCTTTTTCAATTAATTTAAAACGCGCAGTGTCGTCGTCAAATTATTTCAACCGTATGACGTTTTTAAAATCAGGTTATAGCTGACGTAAAAGATTGTAGGTGAAAGTTTGAGCGTTTTGCAGTAATGAGAGTATTTTGCGGACTATGTGTATGTGGACTATACATGCTTCTAACGCGCATCTATGCTACACGCGCTCTTCAAGCTATAATAAATGTGTAGTAAATAAGTAGTTTTATTTTTGTTCTGTAGAAACCAAAATCTTATGTATAACTTAGTTTCTATTGCCAGGTTAGCTCAACATTTAATTTTTCACTGCGCACCTTTGTGACAAGACCGACTCTTTCACAATAGCCGCACTCAAAGCCGCTTACACATTACGCGCACTCAAAACCGCGTACATAGAATGCGTATTCAAGACCTTACGCCATCTGTGCGTACATCCAAAGCCGTACACCATCTGTACACAATTTCAAAGCCGTAAACCATCTGTACGCACATCGAAAGCCACACACCAACTGTACGCACATACACATACTCTAGTACTCAATCGCAATTCCAAAGTCGTACACCATCTGTATGCACATACACATACTCTAGTACTCAATGGCAATGTACTACTATGAGTATGTGTATGTGCGTACAGTTGGTATACAACTTTCGATGTGCGTACAGATGGTTTACGGCTTTGGATGTACGTACAGATGGCGTACGGTTTTGAATGCGCGTTCTATGTACTCGGGTTTGAGTGCGCGTAATGTGTACGCCGCTTTGAGTGCGGCTATTGTGAAAGAGTCTGTCTTGTCACAAAGGTGCGCAGTGAAAAATTAAATTTTGAGCTAACCAGGCTATATAAACTAAGTTATACATAAGATTTTGGTTTCCACAAAACAAAAATAAAACTACTTATTTACTACACATTTATTATAGCTTGAAGAGCGCGTGTAGCATAGATGCGGGTTAGAAGCATCTTAGATGCATCCGTTTGTGGAAAATTGACCACTGGTTTCGTTAGAATTCACCGGCGCTGACGTTACAAATGGGTTGATTAATTCCTTGCAGTAGAGGGAAGGGCTTCATTTCATAATGTTTTCGCGCAAACAAACGTGTGCGAAAAAACAATTATGGAATGACGCCCTTCCCTCTACGGCGACGAACCAATTCGTTTGTGACGTCAGCTCCCGTGGATTCTAAAGGGACCAATGGTCAATTTTCCGTGAACGGATTATACGATGCAAAATTTTGAATGCGTGTTGCACGAGTTTGTGTGCGCGTTAGGCGTACGTTCTATTGCGCGAAAAAAATTATGCGCCAAATCGTTAGACACATTTGGCGAGCGAAAGCTTGGTGGAACTGAATTTTAGGGTACGATTGGCGATAATGTGACGATTTGACCGGGCTGCATCTTTAGCATTAGATTAGGCTAAATTTGGCGTGTGATTAAGATCCTAATGCTATTTATAAAGGTAAATTGCGGTACGTAATACAAGTTGCACCATTTGATGTTTAACGATATGAACATAAATATTGAATACAATTGAACATTTGCGCTGGACCAATTGAGATCAAACTGAGCCAAACACGCAAACATTGTTCTAAATAGTTCTTATACCGGATTGTCTAAAACAGTTCAGCCATGTTTATTTCGTTAGGGTATAAACACTATTATATTTACTTCATAATAGCAATTCTGGTTTAATGGCACAGGAATCTGAATTATAGTTGGCGTGCGGTTGGCGAGTTGGAATCTCCAAGTTCGTCGTTTTGATGCTGTTGGAGAGAAGATGAGCATGTTGATAATAAAAGAGTTTTAGTCCAAATGTTCAGATCAACATTTTTAACATCGTCCGTAGGGCATCATTAGGGCGCAAGAACGATCCATGTGACGTGTTTGCGTCGTATAAACATACATTGGTTGCCGTTTATTGTCGTCAGCAGATCATTTATGTACCATAAATTACTAGATATGTAGCTGTCACCATTTAACTAGTGGCGGTTGCATCGAGTAAGTGTCCGGGGTCAATATATGTAGTGGCAGTCACACTGAACAAGCAGAAGGAACAAATTCGAAAAAGCTGGTATTTCTAATTCGTTTAAGAACGTTGTTTGCATATTGGTGAAAAAACGTTGAAAGTTGAATTTGTTGGAGTTTAGAACGTTGGCATATCAGCATTGAAGTGTTGATACAGTTCAGAATTTTTTTGTTTCAAAAGTTCGTAGTCAGCGTTATTGTGGACGATTGAGTTTTACCAACGTTCGAAGGCCATAAACGTCGAAGATGGTTGCGTTGCGCAAGTGTCCGGAGGTACCAATTAATGGCATTGCAACGTCCGCCACATATTTTAAATTGCATGTTGGAAATAATAAACACAGCTATTTTAAAACACATACGTTTATTCGAAAGAGAAATGGTATGAAGTGCTAATAGTTTGCATACGCCATTTAATGGCGAAGTCTCTGATCCAAAGTGCACGTTGGTTGATGGAAAACTAGAGACTGATTGTACGATATTAAAATAACGTGCTAGCTTGTTTGATTGTTGACATGATAGAGTGAGAAAAAACATTATTACATAGGGCACTATTGCCATCCAGATTTATATTGCAAACTAATTTATTTTATGTATCATTGTCTGCTTTTGCTACAAATCCATACTGAAAAAGATTTTTGTTTTATTTGTAGTTTCAAGGCTCAAGGACTACAATGTTCGTACTGCACCAGGACCTATTGTTTTCCAAGGAATCCGAACCTCTTAAGGCCTAGGGAATCAAACCCCTGACTACAGTGAGCAGTGCGATCTTTGTGAGATCTCTGAGTAATACTGAGAAGGAGTTAGATTAATGACATCGAAAGTAGAATTTCTGTGTCAGACGTCGAACAGAGATCTATTAATTTAATTACGATATGCAACAATTGGTTCACCGCAAAGTAACAACATTTAAGCGTATGTGTGTCCTCGTAAAATGAAATAGCGTAAATTGAGACATCTCTGTACAAGATATTTATTTACACATAGTGTACAGTTTTCATGCCAGGAAGAATGCTCCCAATATATATTAATATTTCTGTGTGCAGGCAACATTAACACGTAAAAAAGCAAGCAGGATTATGGACACTGGTTTTGTTTTTTCTGTTAATCTAGACGTTGTTTTTCCAAAGACGAGCTTCTCCGAAAAGAAAGATTTTTTCACGAAGTGTTTTTTTGCTTTTTCAGCGAATTATTTCCTATTTCCGTTCAGACTGGATTTAGGCAAAAAGATGGGGGTTTTTTTGTGGTTATCTTCTTTAACATATCGGTAAGATCTGTAGATGCCATTTCCGTAGAATAATCGAGGTCAGTAAAGATGAAGTAGAAATCTCTCATTCCTATTCATCAATATTTAACATATAGATGAGAACATAACTTTCGTTAATCTATGCACATGATTTAATTACTGAGTTTACTATTTTTTTCACATGCGTGTGTGTGAAAAGCAGACTAGTGCATTGAAATGCGTTGCTAAAATTCGATAATTGAATGTATAATTTACTAAAGAAGAGCTGGGGGCGAAAACATGAATACTGATTTTTATTATTAAATATTCGGTAACTAATTTTATGAAAATGTTATTTCATCGTAAGACTATTATAAGTTAAATCTGTGATACAGGGAAAGGAATTGCAAGATATACAGATAACAAAGATCGCCCTTGGGACGTCCTGAGGACGTTCTGGACATCCTCAGGTTGTCCTTAGGACGATCTTTGCTATCTGGGATATCATACATTATACGTATAAAAAACAATCAAATGCTTTGTTTTCGGTGAAAAATTGTCTTATTTTAGTAACTATCGAACCTTGGCTTTAATTGCAGCGACAATTCATCTATGGGCATTCTACTTGCTACATTTTATTGGATTTAGATGGGAATGTCCCCTCTATTTTTCCTACAAAGCAACTGCTAGAGATAATTTTTAAAAAAAAAAGCTTTTGTGATAGAAGCAGCGACTGTCGCTTCACTTCATGGTACGGGTGTTCAAGTGGATTGAGAGGCGGACTGTGAGCAGGCCATAGCTAACCGGCATCCAGGCTGCATATTCATCCGTTTTAGTGCCTTACAACGTTATGATACCTATCTTTTGTTGCTCGTATTCTTTTCGTTACTTCATTATAATTTGATGACGTTTTTTACAACCATTTTCATACATGGTTTCATTTACTGAAGTTTCAAACTCTATACACTTATATTAGTTTTATTTCTAACTCGGCCTTTTATTATTCGCTATGGTCCATAGTTATTATGCTTATCACTTCAGTGTGATATACTGTTATTAATTCCAATTTGGTGAACGTTATCGCTTATTAGACGTCAGACTCCATGATATCCCATCCCTGTTTAACTGATTAAATTGATGCTGAGAATCAAATTAAAAGCGATACGAAATTTCAAATATATCGCGTTTGTCAATAACTATGGAAAAATTAGCTTAATTAGACCACTTACATTACATTTTAAAATTCCACAATAATTCGAAAATTGGTATTGATATTTATGAAAAGTTTAAACTGTGTGTAAATAGTAGACTAAAACTCTTCAGTGCCTCATTGAGCCCAAAATTTAAATAATGTTGCATCTAAACTTTCCTCAAGGAAGCCATTTAACAGTAAATAACTAGCTTGGAGGCTCAAATTTTACACTCCATGCTCGAAATGGGGCCTGCGAATGAAGTCGTTCCCCAAATTTAGGCTTTGTTTATGACACGTGACTCGCTTTAAGAGCCATCTATTGGCTCCAAAGAGTTTTCAAATTTGCAGGAATAACTTAATGAAAAATAAGGAGAAAAATGTTTTGAGCTGGTTCATTAAAAATTAGTTCTTAATCCTTTTATACCCCGAAAATCTATTGGGCTATAAAAGTAATAGTCTAAGTGTGGAAACTTACTTTTATCAAGTGTCAAGTTTTATGCTTGAAAAAATTGAGAAATTTTCTAAGTACGTATGAGCTCGCCATTTAATAAAGGGTTTTAATAATTTCTTATTAATAATTAACACAATTAATAAACGACTTGGTGAACCTTTTTTACAAAAGCCCAGTATTTTGTTTGAAGATTTGTAAGAGAATTTTGTTTTAGTTTCTATCATGTGTATATAACTTCGCATTTCTGTGCGTGTATGCATGTATCTTCGATTTCAAATGTGTGCAACGAATTCTAAATATTTTATCTTAATTAAAACCGAACACAACAATCTCCGTAAAATATGAATATTCCTCCTATATAATAATAGCCTGTATTTTAAAACTGACGCAAGATTATAAAACACGACGTTTTGGATGTCAACTGGTCCTTTAACCAAATGAAGACAGAGCCTTCTTAACTTCAGCCAGAAAACTCTGCCTTCACTTACTTCATAGTAAATTTTTAGTTCACGAATCATCGTGCATTTTGAAGACTCTACATCTGTCTCAAAATAAAAGCTATTATTTTGAAATCTCCTGGAGAAGCTTCATATGGTTTTGTTCTCATTTATGCATTTAAACAAAAGTGCAGTATCGATGCTAATAATGTTAACGTTCTGACTGTTTATCGCGTGATTTCCACGGGCAACATGAAAGTAACAAAATTTGCTCATCCCGCGATTTCCGCGGGTATGCAATTTTTCCATCTATTTAAAAGCGCATCCCGCTTCTCCACCGTTTAACTGTCGGTAATGCATTTTCTACAATATTTAGACTTCTAGTCGTAGTTTGGTCAACAAATGGCGTTATTGTCGCCTAAATTTTCGTATTTGCATAGAGTTCACTAACTGATTTTGCAAGCGCTCCCTTTGTTATCGGTTTTTGTATTCAGAATATGGCTTGCAGGAAACGTTCAGCGAGTGATTTTTATTAGTATACATGCTTTATATTTGTATTCTACGAAATAAATCGTGTATGGTCGACACTCGAATACCTCCCACCTCCGCTTCGGCCGTTGGTTACGCTGTTCAAGCGTCCTGTCTGGGATTACAGCGCCGCCTCCGGCGGCCACCCTTCCCAATTCCCTCCCTTGTATACATACATGAAGTAAATCGTAATTTAATCAAGATTTATTTTCAGAATTTTTGAATTTAAACGATTACTCTTAAAATTGATTTTTATGAAAGCCTGTTCTTATGCACGAAATTTATATTAAAAAAATCTTGTTTACAAAAATGTGCTACATATTTTAACTCTCAAATACATGTAGATTTGAAATATGTAATAAAACAAGTATGCAATTTTTGAAACCAGTTTGATGAAAAAATTGAGCAGTCAGAGGGTTAAGATATGTGTCAATAAACATGTTCATTTAATAATAAAATTAAGCATAAATGTACATATTACTTTGGGCGATACACACACACTACTCAATGTAGTATTATATAATTTAAACTAAACTCTAAACTTTGTACGTGCGTACAATTTCAACTAAATTTAAATTATAAGCAACATACAACGTTGTAGTTTACCTAAAATTACTTTAGCATAAATGTTTCACAGTTGAAGCCTATTATGAAGTGTTGTTCCAAATTAGTGAACATAAATGGAATTATTCCATCATGTCTCAATTTCTTAAAACCGTGGTACAAATCAACTGTAAAACTCTTTTAAAAGTCAACTATATATGTTCCTTTAAGGAAATGGAAAACTAGTAAATTAATGATAATCAACTCATAAAAGAAGTTCACTTTCGTTCCTAGGGTATATGGGTATTCTTTTATGGGATAGATATGGGTAAAAATAAATATATAAAAATAAATATATATACTGTAGAAAGAGAAAGAAAACACAACTGAGTAATACAGGAGAAATACCTTTGGTGGCATTGCTACCCATTCCTTATTTTTACTGCATATGACGTCACCTACGATCGGATAATCAACTTCATGACGACAAACCCTCCTCACTAAAAGCATCAGGGCTCTTAGAAAAGTGTTCGACGAAATTTCTTGTTACAGGATGTAGATTATTTTGTAAGAGAAACCCTCATACCTGAAGTATTACAAGAAACTCGCTGTTGATCGTAAAAGAAGAGGCAGTAAACGTGTTATGCAACTGAACCTTAGTGAACTATAATATGGCACTCTTGAAAACTGGATAGACCGAGTGCAAGCCAGGTTAAATGAGCTGATACCCGTTCACCTATATGTTTTAATGTTATCAAAGAGACATAAAACATAGCTTGCATAAGTGTGCAGTCC
Organism: Dysdera silvatica; assembly: GCA_006491805.2. Taxonomy (NCBI): domain Eukaryota; kingdom Metazoa; phylum Arthropoda; class Arachnida; order Araneae; family Dysderidae; genus Dysdera; species Dysdera silvatica. The sequence continues at coordinate 274,578,851 of QLNU02015360.1, forward strand.
TGCTGTTCAGCTTTACACAATTCTCTGTATCCAGCTCTTGGTGTTGAGTTACATCATCGCAAATTCGAAAGGATTTGGCATGCTTCTAAAGTTAAGATTTTTACGAAGGCTGACAAAGGAATAAATAACTATATTTAAAATACCCTTTTCTAGAGTCATACAATTTTTCTAATTTAATCAACGGCTTGGGTGTTTTTCTAAATATAAATTTGTTTTCATTGTTTAGACCTTGTTTAATATTATCAGGAATGGCTTTAAAAATTTTAGTACAAATATTCTTGGCAAGTGGTAAACGTTAACAACGATGCTAGTTGAGTAGTGCAGTGTTCAGCTTATAGTTAAAGCAGCATGCAAAAATAGCAAATTAAAATTTTAGCGAATAATATTCATACTTTTTAAATTGTATTTTAATACTGATATAATGCGGAAAAAATGACGTTATAGTTTACTTCAGATAAAGACCAAACATCAAAAATGTTTATTTAAAAAATATAGGATGATAAAATTGATTTTAAAAATTTCGCATTTTAGATAGTAATTTTAAAGAGCTAATTGCTACATTTGGAATGTAAATATTTCAATACATTTGACATTGTAATTCCCTAGTGAAGGAATCGAAATAAAATCATCTTATGAGAAGAGAAATTATGTAGACAGACAGACATGCACACACACACATACATACATACTATTATGTCATATATATTACACCATTTCTCCAGAACTTTTTACTTCTGCTTTACAGATGATTTTTCAGCTGATAAATTGGAATAAAAATAAATGGTGAATATTTAAATCATCTGCGGTTTGCTGATGACATTGTTATTTTTTCAACGAACCCATCAGAACTCCAAGACATGGTACAGGAGCTCTCAACTAGAAGTAAAGAAGTTGGACTCAAGATGAACCTACAAAAAACTAAGATCATGTTCAATAATTTCGTAGAGAAACAAAAATACAAGTTGACAACATTGAGCTAGAAATTGCTGATTCATATATTTACCTTGGCCAGCTGATTTCAATGGATGGCAACATTATGAAAGAACTCAACAGACGTATTAAACTTGGCTGGAGTGCATTTGGAAGAAACAGTTTTATCCTGAAGGGGAAATTGCCTTTGTGTCTAAAAAGAAAGGTCTTCAACCAGTGTGTATTGCCAGTCCTCTCTTATGGATCAGAGACATGGAGTCTAACAGTTGGAGCAATACGAAAGTTACAGACAACGCAAAGGAGCATGGAGAGGTGCATGCTTGGAATAACTAGGAGAGATCGAAAAAGGAACACTTGGGTGAGAGAGCAAACTAGAGTAGAGGACATCATTGTTAAAGTAAAAGGGCTGAAATGGCGATGGGCTGGGCATATTGCAAGAACTGATCAACGATGGACAACAGAAATTCTGAACTGGATTCCAAGAGACCACCGAAGACCTAGAAAACGTCCTCAAACTAGATGGGTGGATGAAATAAGAAAACAGGTTGGGGTGACGTGGAAGCGAATTGCTCAGGATAGACTTGTGTGGAAAGCATTTGGAGAGACCTTCATCCAGCAGTGGATAGATAATGGTTGAATATGATGATATATATATATGCATGCATGCATGCATGCGTACAAAATTCCATTGCAATGGAATGGCTACAACTCCAATTAACACCCCACTGCGCACGCCAGCGATTGCTGATAGTCTATTATGGAGGTATTGTAAACGACTCGCAAAAATTTATAAATCCAATCCAATAACCTTAGTAGATCTGGAATGGACGTTTTATGGTCAAAAAATGCTATTGAGTAACAAAAGACAATGCTTAATTTTTCAAAATGTTGATGGAAAAATTGTGTTACATAATAATAATAACTAATTGCTGTATATAAAATTTTTACTCAGGTAGGTAGTAATAAAATCAATCTTTTAAGATGCAGGGCATTTGTTTTCTAAATAAGTAAAAAAAGTGCATGTTTTCTCCTTTTGAGTGCATATAAATGAGTATTT
>QLNU02015360.1:274593850-274619658 GCA_006491805.2 Dysdera silvatica
TACGCAATATAAATAAGACACAAAAAACAACGTTTTAGAAGCGTATTTATGTCAAGATTGAGTTCAAGCTACGCGTTTCGGGCGATAAAAGTTCGCCCTTCTTCGGGAGTGAACACGTGGAATATCGTCAACAAACGAGGTTGATTCGCGGATGTAACTAGAGTTGAGTTATTAAGTGAAATGTTGACTTCCAAAAATAGGAAGTCAAGTAATACGTGGTTTTTGTGGTGCGGCCACTCCTCCCAGAAATTACCAAATTGTGGAAAAGTTGGCTCTATGTTAGTAGAGGTGGCAATTATGGTGGGACTATGGATTAATATCAGAAGGAGTTAGGTGGAGTACATTTCGAAAACCATTTCCAAACATTTCCAGTTCCAATCCCATTTTTCTGCCACAAGTAGAGAATGTCACTGTGAAAATGCAACTATTTCTACATTGGGACTTCAACTCAACAAAGAATCGAAGAAAATGATCCAGAACCCAGGACCACAGCACGATCCCTGAGGACATCCTTTCGTCACAGTTTTACTACATGCAAGAGTTTAAGTTAATATGGTTGCAGTTTGCTCACTAAAGCACTTCTGAGCAAGCCTATAGAGATTCTTAGGGCAGTGGAATGATCTCAGTTGTTTCAGAATTGCAGGCCACCAGGCAGCGTCGAAGGCGCCTTTGATATCCAAGGAGACCAATAGAATCTCACTTTTATTTATTAAGTTAGATTAAATAAAGGTATTAACCCTATTGATAGCATCAGTAGTACTCTTTTGCGCTGTAAATCCGTATTGGCTCTCGCTCAACAGTTTCTTGCTATTTAAAAAGTGCATAATACGGTTTATCGATAATTTTTCAAGTACTTTTCCACTAAGTGGCAATAAACTGATAGGACAATACTGGGAGGGTCCTTCAATATTTTCTTTACCTGGTTTAACAAAATATCTGATGTTACTCTGCTTCCATATCTTGGGGAAAAAATCCTTGTTTAAGGCACTCGTTATATAATGTCACATGGGAAAAAGGCAAATGGTTTTATCTAGAATTTCGCTGCATATTCCATCAACACCCGGAGTGTGTGTGTGTGTGTGTGCAGCAGCGGTTTCATATTTTTTCAGCTTGCATCTCACATTGGCACATGTGTATCAAAAGCCATGGGTGGCTAGGTTAACTATTTGAATCACTAGTGTTTGACTTGACCACTCTTTTTCTTAATTAAATTAATGGATGCTTAAGTAAATAATTATTACATAACTAGGTAATTTCTTTTTTCCATCAACAAAATTATTTTTATTTCTAGTCACTCCTAGAGAATCAAAAAAGTTCTGGAAGTTCCCTTAAATAAGGTACTTACGACATGGTTCTATTAATTTATAAAAATTCGTCTTAAGCATAAAAGTTTCGGGTTCGCTTAGTTTTTATAATTCCCCTTTCGTCTTTTGCACCAGTAAAGAAATAACTTTATAAAAAATTCCTTTACTTTCAAAATCGGTACTTCTAAAATTTCTAGCTAGCTACCTTCCAGTACAGAAATAAATTAATTCTTTGTGACAGTTACAATTAATTCCCTTAAAATGAAAATGTCCCCTAGATGTTTTCCTCTTCATGCCTTGGACACATTCCTACCCGCTTCTTCTTCTTCTTGAGTGAGGATTTTGTAACCATAAAAGAAAGAAAGCTTCCCCTTTCTTAAGCAGCTGCACTCGTTTTAGAGCCCTCCCTCCCTCGGACATTCTCAGAAATCCCCATCTCGGATAACAATTCGCTTGGCCACGAAGCACGCAAATTTTCCCTTATCTGGACCATTATCTCCCCCACCCCCACTGGTCGTTAAACGTTTCTTGGTTTTAGTTTGTTTCATAACAAGCCTGTTTTTTCTTATCTCTCAAATTTTCAGACGTCCACAATAAAAAAATGCCGAAGGCTCGGCACACTGATGCACCCGCCGAACGGCCGTGGACTGCGACTTCCCTCTCACACTCAACAACATTAAGAAGCAAATCCCATAATAAGAATGAAACAGTGATCGACTTCACATCAGCCTGTACAGTCAACAACAACAGCTGTAAAGCCACGCTTATTCTGGTGCTTTGATTTGTTGGGGACAGTTTGACACCCCAGGCTCAGGGGTTTGGATCCCGCCTTCCCAGAAAGTCTCCACTGAAGCAAGCTGTCTCTTGCTCTCCCCGCTTCCTCCCACCGGCAGGACGAGGAAATGTGACTTCGCGGAAAAGAGAAGAAACAAACAGAACTGTTTTTTTGCAAATTGACTCGCACAAATCGTTCCAATATTTTTTTTATTCTTTCGAGCTTCAAATAATGAATATTGAACGACGCCATTAAAAAAATCTGACAAGATGCAGCTTACCAGTGAATATGTCTGTCTAGGTTTTTTCCCTGTATATCTTGAAATCTCAGATGTACAGCTATATCTAATTACATTAAGTTTTAACTGTCTGCAAATGTGTTTTTTTCCTAGACAAAACTGCGATATATTTGCAGGATGTAGCAATCTCCCTCCATCCTCCCGTTATTTTATTTATTTATTTATTTATTTTCTACTCACAAGGGTAGATGACACGGTCTGAATCTAACGGGCAGAATCATATTAAAGAGGCATGTCAATATGGTTTCACAAAAGAATTAAACTAAAAATTATCTACCTAGACCCCAGAGCACCTCTAAGTGGAAATGCATGCGCTCACACAATGCTTAATCCTGCTCCATATTTTAGTTTCTCAAATGAGGCCATAAATCCATAAAACGATGCTCTTTTTTATAGTACTTTTAGATATATATGCTGATAATAAAAATTTATTTTTTTTCCTATTCTTTAATACTAGAAAAATAATGTGCATCGAGGTAACTGAAAACGAGGAAATTATTGATTTATGTAGTACGTATCTAGCTGGTGGAGAGCCTTGAAACAAGCTTTTGCTTTCTGCTCTCCTCCATCTCTAACCTAATCATATCAATAATATCTGAATCACTAGAATTTCTTTTAAAACGTTAAAATAGTTTTGAAACAGATGTATTAATAACCACTGTATATCGGTTGAATAAAATTATTTCTTATCTATCTTACCTTGTCTACGTCATACGTTATCGGTAAGCATAAAATACTGGCCAGGCAAGGAGTGTAAGACAGTGTGAGAAGTGAAACCGTGAGTTAAACGTCTGTAGTTATATATTATATGGCGAATTATTCCAACAACGAGTATTGCGAGATGGTGCTGTTATATGGGGAATGTGGTCGTAATGCAAGAGAAAGTGCATGACAATATGCCGTACGTTTTATTTTGGGACCCCATCCGACTGCAATAACCATCACTAATGTGGTTCGACGGCTGAAAGAGACGGGTAGCGTTTCACCTCGTCCCCGTTCAGGTCGCCACGCATGTGTAAGTCAGAGTGTGCAACCAGAGGACGTTTTAGCTTATGTTCTGATCCACCCACGGTGCAGTTCAAGAGAAGTTGGTATGATGTGTGGCCTAACAGGCTGCCGTGTGCGGCAAATCTTGCAGCAAGTGGGAGCTCACCCCTACTATGGAATACTGCTGCAGTCACTAGTTCCAGGGGATGCTGAGCGACGTTTTTGTTGGTGCAACTTTGTTATGAACACCTTCAAAAATCCTTTATGGAGACGACCAGTCCGACATCAGGTGTGGTGGTGGTCTGTTAATGTGTGGTGCGGTATTTTGAACAACAGACTCATGGGACCTATGTACTACGAGGGCACATTAACGGGACGTCGATATTTGCAGCTGCTACATGGCGTACTATCGGATATTTTGCATGATGTTCCATTGAGTGAGCGGAGAACCATGTGGTTCCAACATGACGGCGTTCCTCCTCCTCCTCACCATCCAACAGAAGTACAATTATTATTATCCCAAACCTTCCGCCAACAGGTCATTGGCTATGGTGGTGATATGAGTGGCATGCACGGTCACCGGACCTTAACCCATTGGACTTCTTCCTTTGAGGCATCTCAAAAGACAGGTCTATCACACCTAACCGACGACTGTGGACAATGTCGGCAGTCGCATTACCAATGCCTGTACAAGCGTCACGTCTGCAATGCTGCTGAATGTGCAAGAAGAAACGCTCTATAGGATACAAACGTGTATTGCTTCCGACGGTGGCCACATCGAGCACACATAATGACATACAGTAATACGCTGTTCACATTTGCCGAACCAAATACCCACATATTAGCGTTTGACGTGTTCTATTCCCGCAATTCATGTATCATTTCGTACTGCATCAGTGATGCTGGACAACTTTGGAATTAACTTTTTTTTTTCCGTTTCTTGAATAGTTTTCGAGATAGCAGATCTACGTTCTGAATTTTTCCGCTAGGTATGTAATGTCAACTGATGATGTTAGAATGGAAAATATAAATGTAAAAATGGCATGAAAATAAAATTTGTATTTGTACGCTGCACGCAGTCTCACCTTGTAGCGCATAGTCACTTCACTACGTATACAGATCGTACATACATATCATGTTCATACATCTATCTTCCTCCGTTTGACAGTTATCAGCGTGTATAATGACTTTACTAAACCACCCTTAAAGTTGTGTGTGCAATGAAAGTATCGCCCCTACCCAAAGCTTTCCCTCTATACATAGCTATATGAAGGAAAAGCTGTCACGCAGGGGCGTCCTGTACCCCTTAAACTTCCTAAATCACGATTTTTGCCCTATTAAGGTGGTGGAAAAAAATCGTTTCGTACTAACTAGCTGGTGCTTAACAACTTTGCAATTGACTTTTCCCCGTATCTTGAATAGTTTTCGAGATAGCAGTTCTAAGTTCTGAATTTTTTCGCTAGGTAGTCTTACCACGTAGTCCACCTTTTCATGTTACCATCATCACGTCACCATCTTGTAGCGCATAGTCACTTTACTATACCTATACATCACGTTCATACATATAGCTCTCTCCGTTCGACAGTTATCTGCGTGTATAAGGACTTTACTAACCACCCTGTGTACTTAAATTATTGTCGTAACTAGATGGGGCTAGGCTAGGGGTCTCTTAGCTTTTCTAAAAAAAGTTAAAATTGCATATGGGGTAAGAGTTATAACTCCATCTCTAGATCTTGAAGCTAGCAACGCCAATGACTTAAATACCCTATTACACTAGTATCAACCATAATAAACATGAAATAGTAGTGAAAAGGATGATTTTATGTAAAAAAAATGTCATGCAGGTTTATGCACTTCTTAATGAAAGAAAGCTTGCAGACTAGCATACATATTTGCTTCAGTACTCATGTCGGAAGAAGTCTGTAAACATTGATCGCTTTATTATGGATCGCGCTGAACATTAATTCATTCGTCATTAATTAGTCTAATACGCTTTCCATTGTATAAAGCAAATTATAGTAGGCAGGAGAACGTTTGTAAAGCGAAATTTTCCTCTGTACATTTCTTTTCCTAGTCTGAGCACTGATTTTCGTGCTAAGATTATCTACTCTTTATTCGATTATCCGAGAAGGACTCTGAAATCATTCGTTAAAGCGGGGAAATTTATTGTTAGACTTTTGGGAATAATAAATCAGCCGGAAATCTGATTACATCAACCAACAATCTGATTACATCAACCAACAATCTAATTACATCAGCCAGCTACTTAGCATGCTTGCTATTTAGGGTGAGTTCAAGTATTACGTAAGCAATATTTTGGCCATTTCAATCCCCCCCACCTCAGAAAGCAAAAATTAACATTGGCTAACATAGGAAAATAAGACCAACGGCAACGCCACTGCTCCTAAGGTGCTTTCGTAATACTTGAAAACTTCCTTATCAAAGATCTACTTCCAAATGTATACAGTAAATCTGTTTATAACGAAATCTCCTCCCCTCCCCGACAGATATTGTGTCAGGGTAATTCACCCTTTTCTTTTACTTTAATTTTATTAACGATGCCTTTTCCCGGTCACTTGAATATCGTTATAGACAGGTTTCACTATATTTAAAAGAAAAAAAAAGAAAGAAATCCCTAATTTTCAATATATTTTTGATTATTATAAAATATGTTGACATTTTAATACTTCTATTATAGTTTTATGTTCCCGATATCCGATGCTGCAGTTAATTAAACCATAAACTGAACATAAATGATCGTAAATCGGTGATTCTGGATGGTTTTATTAAAATTAAGATTTAAAATTATCGAACCTAGGATTGAATTAAAAATATATTGCGTTATTATAAAATCGACATTGCAATTAAAATATCATTTATCTCACATATCGATTATTCACCATTAATGGTGAACCACTAATGGTCTATCTTGCGCTATTCCGATAGAAGTAGAAAATATTGAGAAATAAAAATTCAACTGGGCAAAAAATTTACCCGCATCACAGCAATTTCGCAAAATTTTTCGCTATCGAAACGTTTTTGCCAAAATTTTTCTGCCGTAGGTTATAGCCTACTTAGCCTAATGGTAAAGGCGCCGTTGCATACAATATACCATCTTCGAAAAAATATCGGAGCCAGAAATACAGCAACGAGAAAAGGTATTTTCAGCGAACTATATTAATTATTAAGAAAGACATCATGAGCGGCAAATTGATAAAAATGGTCATAAAGATCGTTATTTTCAATATAATGGTGAGTGGATATGAGACTAAGGTAATGAAAAAGATGATAAAGATAAGAATGTTGTCCGAATTTAGAAGAGACTGAAAGTGATGAGCTGGATGGAAAAAGGTATAAGTAAAGAGGTAATAAAAGTAATTGAAGTAAAGAGAGCCATGTAATATAGCCGTTATAAATAAGACCAAAAGATTACTTGATTCCATATTATAATTGGTAAATACTATATGAGACTAAGGTAATAAAAAAGATGATAAATGTACGAATGTTGTCCGAATTTAGAAGAGAATGAAAGTGATGAGCTGGATGGAAAAGGGTATAAGTAAACAGGTAATAAAAGTAATTGAGGTGAAGAGAGCCATGTAATTTAGCCGTTATAAATAAAACTAAAAGATTACTTGATTCCATATTATAATTGGTAAATACTATATGAAATATCGGGACAAAAAAAAGATTAAAGAGAAAGGAAAAAATTAATTGTATTCATGCCTATGAATATGTGAGTTAGCAACTCTGTAACTCCCCCACACCATTGAGTCTGTAACTCCCCATTGTAAACTTTCTACGTTCACCTATGATCCGAGAAATAGTGATTATATTGCGACAATGGTTTTATTGTGTCATTAACGGCCCAAATTATTAATCAACTATTTCGGCTTTCGCTGAAACACCGCGCGTCATGGTATTGTCTTCCATTGAGACATATTTATCAAATATAACGAAATCGAGAGAACAGGTTATGTCGAATTAAACCCTCTCTTCCGTTGTAATGTCTTCTTCTATGTCATTTCTAACAGATTTATGATAACAGAAAATATTTTTCCGTTCTTATCACATGTAAACACCAACAGGAAATGTTTGTTATCCACTTGTATGTAAAAATCTCCACTCCTGCCTTTAGCCTGGTAACTACAATCTGTTGAAATTGTCAATGAGAAAATTTGATCTTGTAAAATTACAGTTTGTTCGTATTAAACGGAGATAATTTTCTAAGGGCTATTGCTTAGTAGTTCGTGGTAAACGGTATTTTGTCTTAACCGCGTTCGTGTTAATGGTAAAAATAACATGGGGATTCCTATAAATTTTAACGGAACTTCAGAAAACGGTTCGTATTAAAAGTAATTCGTCTTAAGCGTGTTCGTCTTAACGTCGTGGTTGGACTGTGGAACCTGGATGATTTTAAACTCAAAAGAAATGAACTTTACTTCAAGTTATTGAGGTTCAAAGGGAATGAATATCATTTCGAGTTACTGAGAAATTCGTGTTATTAAGGTTCGAGTTAACGAGATTCAAAGGGACTGCATATCACTTCGATTTACTGAGAAATTCGTGTTATTAAGGTTCGAGTTATCGAGATTTCACTGTATAAAAGTACAGCTGCCACGGGCGGATTTACCATTTTGCCACCCCTAGGCTATTTTTGCCTCCCCTAAGCTATTTTTGCCCCCTAGGCTATTTTTGCCGCTCTTCCTCTCCGCCCTCCCCCATCAGTGGTAGGAACATAAAAATTGCTACATTCAATATACGCCAAAAACTTTTGTATTGACAATAAATATGTTGTAAAATATTATTACCCTTCTTGGGGTTAACACAATTGCCGTCTCTTTTTCTCCTAAACAAAAAAATTGTAGTTTGATTACGTTGGAAGTCGAAAAATTGCTGCACAACATGTTGAAAACAACTCATAAATTGAACATATACGTGTTATTACCTATATATCAAAAAAGTACTTTTCTTGGTATATAATAAATCAAATTCAATTTTATTGAAATAAATTTTAATTTTGGCAAAAATACAAAAGCCTATCGAACACTGGTATTTAAATGGAAAGCATGACGTCTAGCTTTCTTCTCGGCAAAACATCTGATTATATCATCAGATACCATCAGATATGGTATTGATTTTGTTATATCAAACTTAATACACAAAATTTTGCCGCCCCAGTCTATAGCCTAGTATAACCTATTGGGAAATACTGCACTGAGAGCTGCTTATAACGAGCATTAAGGGATAAACACTGATCGTTATATCCAAGATATTGATCGTTATATCCAAGATCGCGTTAAACCGAGTTACCATTAAAATTAGATAATAATGAAAAAACGCAACAGAACAGTGAAAACAAGTATCATCATTTATGTACTCGTATATTACATATTTAAATATCAGGTTTTTACATATTTTCGTATCGCATTATATAAAAAAAAATCTTACCGTTCTAAACCCACTGATGTGGAATCTTTGTACAAAAAAAGAAAATATATTTTTTGGATTCGACCTACGCAAATGAAAGCGGAAATTTACTGCACTCTTGCTCGCTATAACAGGTTTCTCTCGCAATAAAGGAGTTTTGTCCTGTATATTGTGAATATAACAAAACAAATGTCGTATTTCCCTTTTCTCCTTATAATTGGATTCAACAGTACGCCACAATTTCGGGATCAACATGAAGATTTAAATAACGCTGAAGTTGGTAATGAACTGAGTGATATTAAAATTGAAATAGATGGAAAAGAAATAGAAATAGTAAAAAAAATAGATCTTCTGGGTATAACAGTAAATAATACACTTAATTGGAATCAACAAATAGATAAGGTTTTTAAAAAAATAAGTATAAGGATTGAAATATTGAAGAAATTGCAAATTGGATACCCAAAAGATTAAGTTCAGTTATATTATTCGTTTATATATAGTAATATAATGTATTGTAATTGTATTTGGGGAAATATAGGAAAAGTCAATGCGAATAAAATGGAAATAATGCAGAAATTTTTAAAGATTATTGATAGTAATAATCAAATTCAACATGCTTTGTAACACGTTTTAGAAACGATTAAAAACGTTTTAAAACGATGTCTTCGTGTCTTATTTCGTTTAACAATATTGCATACAGTGCCATTCCTGCTGGTGGTGATTTTTAAACTTTTATTTCTATTTTTTTATTTTATTTATTTATGTTTTTGCGGAAAATAAAATCCCATGACCACTTGTAAGCTATTACCAAGTTTGGTAACATTTGGTCCAGTAGTTTTCATTTTATGGCCATTTCAAAGTGGAACTTTAATTATAAAGACCCTGTATATCTATTTGTTCTAATTAAAAAAATAAAAAATAATAAAAACTGTAGGCCTCTATAAGCTCCGAGCTAGGGTAAATAAAAAATTAGGGTTGCGGGCCCTTTAAAACTCCGGACCTCGGTACTGCAGTAACCGTATCCCTCTTAACGGCGGCCCTGGTGTTAACAGTAGTGCGCGATATCCGGAAAGTATGGGAACGTATTATTAAGTTATTTATTGCAGTAGGTGATTTGAAAAATCCTTGTTCCTACTGTGTGTACATATTATGGTGTATTCAAATTGATTAACTACACAAACAGCTTCGATTTTTTTTCAAAAATCGTCGATAAAATTTTTTTTAATCCTTAATTTGAAAGAAATTTCTGTTTTATTCGGCTTTGTACAATCCACAACATTTAAAATTTCTAGCTTTTTTTCTAAACTCAATGACCTCTACGCTTTGCGATAATTTTTACATTACATGTTGAAGGAATCCAGCATAAGGGCGAATTCAGAGAGGGGGCATTCGCGCCCCCCTCGACCGGTCAGGCTTAAATAGAAAAAAATAAAGACGATGAAGAATATTTTATATGTTGTTTGTTACAACTGTAATAAATAAAAGTCTTACACTAAAGTCTCCAAATCTTGGAGAAATGCGATCCAGACTTTTCCACGAATCTACAAGCTACTCGCCCTTCAAACTACGTTTTCAGTAAGTGTTGCTTCAGCAGAACGTAGTTTTTTATCCTCGAAGCGCCGTTAAACTTGGCTTCGAACGCGGATGACAGAAGAGACTTTTAATACACGCCCATAGAGACATTCATATTGATGTAAATAAAGTGATTGACAAATTTTCAAAGAAACCAAGATGGCTTGACTTTGCACTATAAACTTCAAATTTTTTAAAAAGTTGTTTGTTACAATAAAAAAAGTAAAATAATTACAATGTTTTTGTAGTTTAAATTTAAACTTGTTCTATTAATTACATTGTAAATTATCGTTTTTGGTTATTGTATATGTCTCCTTTACTAGCTTATCCTTCTGTCATACTTGACTATAATCTACCCTAAACCATATAGTTTAATTAAAGAAAAGCCCAACTTTAATTCATTGTCTTAAATTAAATATTTTGGTGAAGATAAAGGAAGGCTAGTAATATAACAACATTTACCTAAACTATTTAACACAGTCCAAAACTAAAAATTTTCCAGGTGGGGGCCCCCGAAACCGCCCCCCCCCAAAGTAACATCCTGGATCCGCCCTTGATCCAGCATAAAACAAATTATATATAAAATACACGAAGAATGGACCTTTCGACTATCTCGTAATGCGAATTTAAAGGTGGTAGAAATAAAACAATGAAATCACCCTGCTCTGATAAAAGTAACCTTGTCACCCTAACCTTTTAGGACTTAGAAACAGAAGTTAACATCATTTTGGCCGGCCTTTGGAATTTTCCATTTCAACGAAAAAGTAAAACTCGAAACAATTGCATAGAGAGACTTGGAAAAGCACGTTTTGTTCATGATAAGCGGGGGAAATTTTCCAATGTCCACTTCGTGTCAAACGGTATTTTATGTTAAACGAGTTCGTGTTCAAAAAACTAATAGCACCGGAATTTCTATATAATTTAACGAATGAGGAAGCAATTCGTGTCAAAAGTAGCTCGTCTTAAATGTGTTTGCGTGAACGAGGTCGACTGTATGCGATCGTTTTGTCGATGGCTGAATTGCAATCGTTCCACATCAAAATTATTTAAATCATATTTTGAATAATTAGCGAAACGTTATTATGACTTTAACCTACTATTATGACAAATTTGACCTACTATCATGATAATTTTGACCTACTATTATGATAATTTTGGCTTACTATCATGATAACTTTGACCTACTATTATGATAATTTTGGCCTACTATCATGATAATTTTTACCTACTATTATGACAATTTTGACCTACTTTTGGGATAATTTTTGACCTACTTTTGGGATAATTTTGACCTACTATTATGATAATTTTGACCTACTACAGTGAACCCTCGATAACTCGAACCTTACTAATTCAAACTTCTCCGTAAATCGAAATGATTCCCATTTCCCTTGAACCTTCATCGAACTTCGATAACTCAAAAAGTAGATAACTCAAAGTATAAACCCCTTTTCCCTTAAGTTTCGAGTTATCAACGTTCCATTGTATAATTATAATGTTGACCTACTATTACATAATGTTGACCTACTATTTTAAGAAGAAGAGTGAATCAGAACTCCCGTGATTGTAGTTAAAAGTAACCTGGAACAAGTAAATCATCACTTGGTGTAATGCTAAAAAGTAGAAGTAAAATACACACAGAAAGAATAAAAATGAATTTTGCATGCTTGACACGGTGTGCACTTTTTTTTAATAGGTAGATTTCCCTTGGTATTTACATATATATATAATATTGGACATATTTCTGTCTACAGATTTAACACAATTTATTTGTTTTTTCCTTCTAGATGGCGGTCATGTCGTTGGTGATGGCTTTGCAGTTTTCTCTCTTCATCGCCACTAAAGCCGTTAACGCTGGTAAGTTAAATATACCTGTATACTTAAAAGCTCCAATATCTCAGATTAACATGCTTTTAAATGCGGAAACACAAAATGGCGCGGCGCTAATACACAGTTTGTTACCCCCATATTCTATCGCAATTTCAGCGGAATCTAGCGCAGTGTTTCTGAAAATTTTAAACCTTGCAATTGGCCCACAGTAACTAGACGCCTTGTTGTTTACGGCGTTTTGGTGTTTTTCTGGCTTCTTTACGCCCGTTTTTTCAATTTTTTTTTTACGGACGACTTTTTCCATTTTCCCCCTTTCTTTAGCCCCTCCCTCCCTCCTCCTCCCTCCTTCCTATACCTCCCTCTACCCTAATCGGTTTTTAGGTTTTTCCTGCTTCTTTACGCCCGTTTTTCATTTTTTTTTACGGCCGATTTTTTCGATTTTCTTCCCTTTCTCTACCTCCTCCCACCCTCATTTGTAATTAACCCCTCTTTCATTACCTACTCAATCACACTTTTCTTACCTTCACCTCGTAAACCATAAAAAAATGCAAGATTAAAAAAAAGACGACAAAGAACGTGAAGTCAACACAAGAAGACGCTGAACACCACTCCTCGAACATTTAAGCACACGTATGTGACGTCACGCGATGTCATGTGACAACCCCCATCTAGTGCATTTTCCAGCGATTTCTAGAGGATAGAGTAAAACCTGGGTAACGAAATCTGTATTATCACCAATGGCGGTTATATATGTATATTATGCGCAGCTTACCTTCATGATTACAAAATGATGGCATATTTCTCTGATTTTTACGGAGACGCAGCGCAACTTGGATCCATAAGCGATTGCAAAATACTAAAGATTGTTGATATTGCTTAGCAAGTCTGAATAAAATGTTTGGAAAAATGCGTCACTTGAAGAGTAGGATGTACATTGTATCGTACTATGTATTTGTAAGGAATTTTAATGACAAATTTAAACAGTATGATCTTCCAAATATTCCCCACTTTAATGCCAAACACTACCTTCAAACGAGATCATGTATACACGAACAATGGTTTAATTAATGACTTCATAAAAGGACAAAAAAATAATCATTACTTTAAAATATAGTTATTCTATATAAAAAAAGTGTAAGTGTCCACATCACAATATATTATAATTTCCTATCAATTTAATCTCCCACGCACTTTCATTGTCTTTAACTTTTAGCAATTCCGCAGCACTCACCCATTAGGCCATATAGTTAAAAGTGACAAAGGGGCAAAAAAACGCCATTTTAGCTAATTCAAGTTAAGTGGCTTCTTTTTTTTTCAAAAAATACAAAGAATTATTTTATGCAGTGTTTTATCTTAAAATCGCGATTGATGTAAAGCCTTTTTTCCCTCTTTTTTTCCCCTAGCATGAAAGGAGAGCTCTAATGAATATCGATATCTCCCAAAATTAAACTCTATTAGCTTTTACAGTTTTCTTAATGTCGTTAGTTTTATTTCTTTTGAATTTTAATGTTTAGAACTAGCGGAAACGATTAAATACGTTTCATTCATTACAACTGGACGAAAATGCAATTTTCTGTTAAGAATTAACATTGTATTGCTACAATAATACTTAATTTTAACTTGTAGCCTACTTAGATTAATACTTTAGTCAGTTGTGTTTCTAGTTTTGATAGAAGGATATTGGAAATTTTTAAAGTTTTCCAAAGTTATTTATGCGCAGCTTGAATTTATTTGAGAAAATTAAATCGGCATTGATAATTCTGGTAAATTGATTTTAATTAAATTAATTTGGCCGAACAACTGAAGCGGTAAATTTAAATAACTAAGGTAACAACTAATGTTTAAATACGATCGATATCTCATTTGGTATAATGAAACGTATATATACCTTCAAAATTTTATTTATAATTATTTTTAAATTATCTTGACGTGAATCGCATTAACAATTTGGTAGTTTGCAGTTAGTTTATGATTAGTACGCCTGACACCATACTTATTTCCATTTTCCATAGAAGCATAATTTATGAAACATTTCAGTGATAAAACTTTCTAGTGATTAAGAAATGTTTTAGTGGTAAAACTTTTTAGGCAAAAATAGCCTGAACAGTATTTTAGAATGCGCATAACTTTCAAATTCTCCAAAAAAATACCATTTATTAAACGCAATTGCAGAGCAAAATGAATTTTGAAATGCTGTGTTCAAAATGCACATAGCCATAATTGACGTATTAAAGATAAATTTATGAATTTATAAAATATATAAATATATCTAGAATTGTGATACATATATTATTTTTTTATGCATAAAAAAGGTAAATCATTCAACCGTTCCTTCAAAAGTTTAATCAAAATTTAATCCGAAAGTTTATTCAACTGTTATTCCTTTAAACATACCACGCAGTTAAATGTAAGTACTAGAAAAAAACGCAAAATAAAACCTAATTATGCCTTCGATTACGTTAAAAATTCACATAGCAAATATTTAAATTCGTTAAAAAAAAAAACACTTTGAAGTTTCTAAAAGTCAACAATTCGCCTCATAACCGATGAACTGTGATAATATTATATTATAAATTACTTCAAAGCAAAGACTGATTTCTCGGCGCCTTGTACGAACCGAACTCGCAACATCTTGAAAACCAGCCAACTGCTTTTTCCAATAGCTCTTTATACTCGCTCGCCGAAGGGAAATTGATCGACGTTTGCGTAATATTACTTGGCGGATTACTTCGAGGTTTATTTAAAAAAAAAAAAAATCACAGAGCATCAGATACCTTTTTCCTATAGTGAACCCTTTTTCGAGAAATTCAATCAAAAATTGAAACAAAACAATGACAATCTTTCGTTTGCAATCAGAAAAATTCGAGTTAAAAAATGTATTTTTAATACAGCGCTGTTAGTGACTTTATAGGTTATTCACGGTTTCATGACTCACTGTTTGACCCCTTGTATGTTTGGATATTTTTAAAGGTATCGTTATTTAGAGTCCCCATAAAGTTGTCAATTTCGTCCCGTACTATGTCAAGCCGTAAGTTTGAAACAAACAGACTTTTGAATAACCTTCACTTTTTAATAACTAAAGAAGTAAACGTCATAGAATTATTACTAACCTCAGAAATCATCTGAAAAACAAATTAATAAGAAGTATCATAACTCAAAAAAATTACATAAAATAGGACTTCCGTATAAAGAAGGTTCCAAAAAATGCTCGTTATATTGGAACAGTCTTTGCAACTAGCGAACGGAGACTTCAAATCATGATGCTCACCAAAATTTCGACATACAGACATTACTATATATGAAAATTCGACATATGAAAATTCTGTATACCATACTTTATATTAAGAGAAAATAAAAGCCTCTACTTTATTTGTCGTAAAGAGCTTATGGCAACCTTTTATATTTTCGCATTTACGTATTGAAAATTTAGTTTGCTAAAACAGAACTACAACCTTACAAAAAAAGACTACAATATACTCTCCCAATGACGTCATTTTAATTAAAGACTATTTCTGTTCAACGGCGGTATTTTAATACCCCGACAAATCCTTCATGGAATTATACACATTGTAATCAACGTCTTTTTTGTTTACAGATGGTTTCATTCTGTTCCTTGAAAGGTATTAATGGGGGATATTACTGCATTCTTCATGTTGAAGCAATTGTCAAGAAATGAAATTGACTCCATCCAATTGTCAGCAGAGATGAGAGGAAAGAAATTTACTTAGTATTAAATGTCTTCTTATCGCCGGGCCCGCGGTTGTGCATTGGTAGCACATTTATTCTGAGCATGCCATTAACCTGCGTTTGACTCCCCACGATTCCGAAAAAGATGCGTCACTGACTAATTGCAGTCCGGGAATTGGTTCCCTGGGCCTTAGGAGGTTCGGATTCCTCAAAACACTGTAGGTTCGAACTCGACATCACCTTTACAGTCCTGTGACGTAAAACACAAACAAATCTAGTAACCAACTTCAATCAAACAGTATAACTGTTTTCCAACACAAACTAACAAATGTTTCCTTCTAGGCTGTGACTGTATCATCTTTGACGATACATATGGGAAGGACTTTGGGGTATTTACCTCTCCCAATTGGCCAACACCATATGACGACAATATTGACTGCCTTTTGTACAGTTTTATGGGACACGAAGACGACATCGTAGAAATCACATTCGACGAGTTCGACGTCCAGAAGAAGAACCTTGAGTAAGTGCAATTTCTTCACAAAAGAAATCGGTCGCAGAGCAGTTATTTAAACAAATGATCAAATAATCCGTAAATTGCTTTAAAATCGACATTTCCTCCTTATAATATAGTTAAAATTATATAGTTTTAAGGAGTTAACTTTTGTGATAGTTCTTCAAATGAAAAAAGTGTTGTGAAGAAATTTTGATGTATTTAATCTTAATTTTTTTTTTTAAATTTAAACTGAACGACGTATTTTAAATTAAGCTTCGAAAAGAAACTTCGTGTACGGTAAGCTGGAATCGAACCTGCGATTTTAAGTTTTAATTTAATTGCTATTTAAGGCATGATATACCTAGATGCAGAATTAAATTTTAATTATACTTGCATGACTAATTAGCTCATCATACGCGAAATTTATTCTGGTTTGCAAACCCATTAAAAATACTTTATTACATGCAAAAAAATAATTAAAGGAAACGAAATTATAAAATAGGAATTACAAAAAAAATACTGAAAAATAAATATTACTTAACTATTCAATTTTAACTCATATATAAATTTTGAATAGGTCAAGCATTGACTACGATAACTTTAATCTCCTATCATGTTTCTTTAAATCCACGCTTTATTATAAATCGAATTTGTTAACATTGTTAGCCATTTGACGATAACGCTGCCTCGAACTGTGTGTACAAAACTGCCTCTAAAGGCAAGATCTGCAGCAGCCATTTGTAGCCATTTAGTCTCGCGCCAAATAACAATTCACGTTGATGTTTTGTTGTTGCTCTTATAGAGGTATTCGACTAAATAGGCATCATGAATAGAATCAAATCGGTCTATTCCAATAATAATAATATGGTGCTATTTTCTTTATCACATTGATAGAGGAGCGTGTTTCTTACTTTATGGGATTTCCATCGGGCCGTTTATGTTGCTTTTATAGAAAGTACACTTACTAGATCCCCCTTTTTATCGCATTGATTTGTATATACACTTTGCTTATGCAATTTACAAGTATACCACTACACTAGATAATATTTGAACTTCAATTTTATTCATTGAGTTATAAAGAAATGTATATAGAAATTCATCCCATATAAAAGATGATCATTTTAACAGAAATCCATCGATGTTCGTCTTTATCTGTATGCCGTAAACTTATTATATGTATGATTTTCGAATGTCATTATTTTCGATATATATCAAAATTATGCCATCCAGTTACTTTCTATCTGAATTTGTTGATCAATTTCTACATTCCCTGTTATCTGTGTAAAACAATTTATATTTCTGTGAATTCTTCTCCATCTTGTTCCCATAAAAATTTACAATGGCTCTTAATGTAAATATTTTTTGTACATGATGTTCGTAACAAATTTTATAAATGACATTCATAAATAATTTGTGTAATATATTCAATATGTTACACAAATAATATAATATATTATATGTTTAACAAATAATATTTTCTTGAATTTAGTCACATAGACGTTGTTTATTAATGATTTTTAAATGTAATATTACTGTAAAAAAGTATATGTTATGAGGGATTTAATTCTCATATATTATATTGGTATTTTGTTTTATAGCGCATTTTTAATCTTTAATTTTATTTTTCTTCCATTGCGTTATCAATAATCTATAAAAATTCTATGATTTTTACGGGTATTACTATTTAATTTTTATATGTTGTTAAGAATTTGGTTGTTAAGACTAATACGAATTTCATTGGAAGTTATAATTTTTTTATAGTATATTTCAATGTAATTAAGGCTGTAGGCTCAAATTTATTTTTTATACTTTTTAACATATTTTGTCTTCAGAGGTATCTTTTTCACCTGTGCGTTATAACTACCTTCCATGTGTCCTTATACTATTTGCTAATATCAGCAATACTAAATTCAACTTTAATGTGAAATGTTATTGTTACATATAAAATGTTATAAGAAAATGATGCATTACTAAATGCTTTATAATCCACCATCTGGTAAAACTTACTTATATTCATCTATGTTTGTGTTACAAGATTACAGATGATATCACATAACCCCCGATTGGCTAAAACAAATGCGCATGCACGTTAATTTTCGAACTTAAATCATTTAATGAATTGCTTAGACCAAAGACTCTCAAACTTTTCATCTAACGGAACCCTTTTCTTACCGCATAGGCCTAGCCACGGAAGACCTCTATAAATGTTATTTAAGGAAAACCTAAAGGGCTATCATTGTTGGACATAAACATAAAAATGTGCAATAAATCAGTACAGAAAAGCAGGTAGTATTTTGCTATCAGTGCGGAATATTGATTACGGTTAGTGAACTCTATCTGAAGTGTTGCCATAGGGAAAATTACAAAATTTACAGATTTTCTTGAAATTTTCGGCGATGTTTTACCATTCACTTGAGGAACCCCGCAGTTCCGTGGAACGAACTTTGAGGAATACTGGCTTAGACTATTCTATTACGCCTTTATAGAAATGATTTTTTTTGTAATTCGTTTAAACTAACCATGAACGGCTTTACCAGACTCAAACTACATAATGATTGGTTGAACTTTGATTGAAAGTAGCACAAAAAGTAATGATTTGTTGTCATTTGCAATATTTCACTTTGTTATCTAGAAATTCTTCAAGAAATACCGCTATACTGTTTCTTCCGAAAGTTAAGTGACACTCATCTTCTTAGAAACCAATCATCTTCTTATTCTGGCACGGCAGTTCTTGGGAGTCCTGAGACTCCTTGACGATCGTCGTCAACTTTCCTCTATCTAAGGCTTCCCTTCACCATTCTCTTTCTCTCATTCTTCTGAGGTTTTCCTCCATTCCATCCAGCTAGCTTTTCTTGTAATATCCCACTTTTCTTCTTTCTTCTGGCTAGGTTCTTCTTCCATTCTATTCTATCCAACATCTACATATTGGAGTTGTTTAATTGTTCTTTCCTTTGTTTCTGTCACAAGCTCTAGGTTTTCATATGTAGGCCTATGGTATATTTAGCTGTTTCTTCTACTTCTCCATTCGCCGTTTTCACTATCTACTCCGTATATTTCCCAAGGAACTTTCTTTCTCCTACTCTCAGCAATTCTTTTTTTCGTGAGGTCAATGCCCATGTCTCGGCTCCATGTAAAACTACCGGTTCTATTATTTGTTCTATAGATGCCAATCCGGGACAGCCTTTACATATAAATTATTATACAAAACAGACGAAAAACAATACAAAAGACAGCTCAGACACTAGTTTAAATACTGAAAACAAGCTAAGTAAAGTAAATGGTAGTAAGTATAGTCACCGTGGGCGGTTAAACTACATTCAGCTTTTTCTATCTCAAGAATTCTGCTTTTCAGCAGGGACTGTTCAGAATCTCTGTTAGGCCTATTAGTGTTGCGCTTTTCTGATTACAGTTACGGATAACTATTATTTCCGTTTAAGTTTATCAATATGAGACTTTTTTTTTTGTATCTTTATAAAGTATTTTTTTAAATTCCTTTCTTCACTATTGAAGCCCAAAATTACTTTTCGCACCCATTTCCCAATTTCATACAAATAAGCGTTATAATTGTTATAACCATCAGAATAATTATCTTCGTGATGTAAAGAAAAGGTCTCCGGGCTCGTCTCAGACGATCTATTTCGAATCTCTGAGATAGAATGCTCAAACAAATATACAACCCTGTTAACGGGGTATAGTTCTAATTTGATTTAAACTTGCACAGACATGAATTTATTGTTTACAGTGTTATTTTAATTTGTCAGCTACGTCTTTTACAACATTTCATGTATCTCGGAACGGGAGACTGCCCGTCATTTAATCATTTGCATGAGAACGCGTCACAGAGGCTTCAAGAATTAGAGAATACAAGACTGTGCTCGAAAGCACTAACCTGGCAATAAAACATCCCTGTATTTAACCTAGTTAATATATAGAGGACCCCTGTCTATATAGCAATGTATAGCAATGGGTCCTACATAACTCTCTATTCCATCAGCAATGTAGAACTCCATCAGCACGCAATGTGTTTGGGTTCCATTGCGCAAACCACATATAGAACGTAGGTAAGTTATAGCTACTGCATTGTATTGGGCTATACAACGTAATGTACACAACAGCTATAGATCCTTCTATTTTATCCATTGATATTGCTAAGGTTATGTAATATATTAGAATCCAAATTTTGGATACAATATGAATTTGGTTATGTTGTAGAATATTTGCGCGAATGGGGTAATTCGATTATAGGTCATGGAGGTATAAAACGTATATTCCTCTGAAATTAGTAATTTCATCATATATTTGTATTTAATCCGTCCTCCGGAAATATTTTATTCGCCATTTGCTAATCTTAGTGTGATGAAAACTTTTTTAGCCAGGGATATAATTGTTTCGTGTGACTCCAAATACAAAAAGTTGCAAACGTTCAACGTTCAGAACCAATTCCACGACAAAACGAAGAATCCGAAAGTTATAGTGGATAAAAAGGAAAAAGCCAATAATGAAGAAAGAGACTAGAAATAACAGCAAATAAAGAGTAAATTTTTTTAAAAAAAAATCGTTAGCAAACTTCAAACTTGGAGATAAATACGAACTTCACGTTTCGTTCAAGTTCCGTGATTAAAGAATATGTGACACATACCTTTAAATGACCATCATTGAAATTTCCAAAATTTAAACTCGATATATCAATAAATAGGCGCAGGAGAGTTATATATAACAAATACAGTAGAACCCGGATTATCCGAACTTCGCTAATTCGAAAAGAGTAATCCGATTTTCGGTAATTTTTAATTTCCCGTAATTTTCAGTAACCCAAAATTCGGGTTACTCAAAATTTCCTACTGAACATTTGATTATTATTATTATTATTATTAGTCTACTACATTTTTAAGTATAGTCTGTTCGCGGAAAATTGACATCCTCTTTCCATGTTTTCATTAAAAGCGTTCATGTTCGTTTCCTAGTGTACCCCGGTCTTAAAAAAAACAAACCAACACAAATGCTAGACAAGAATATCGCAATAAATATAAAATTTGCAAATTAAATGCTTGATGAACACCATCAAACTTTTAATTTAAATGTCCGTCTGTACTTTTTTACCCGCTACAACCACAGGTGATTTCGTGGTATGAAAATGGAATCTCAGGGTCAGGAAGATTTTAATGACGTGCTTCGACAGGCGTATCTGATACGCATAATTCTGGTAAGATTCCGTTGTACATAGTACGTCGACTGGTATGCAGCAGCTGACATAAATTCACGTTCATAAGCACCTTTTCTGAAAATCCATCTCTTCTAACCGAAATGCCCCTTAGTACTGAGATGTTAGAAGATTTAATGACCGATGTTTAACTATCTACCAAAATAGTTAAACCCAGAGCAAATGGTCCCTAATGGGGGGAAAGTAACAGGTGATTAAATTGCCCCACAAGTGAATACTTATGACATCATAAACACAACCTGTTTTAGATGAATGTTTCATATTTTTTTGCACCTTTACACCAAAAAATTAATTTCTGGACTATCCAAAATTTTACTTATCGGAAATCGTATCCTGCTGTATAGTCATTAATGAGTCACAAGACAATAACAAGAAATTGAAATATACGCCGAAAATTACAAGAGATTAAGAAGACCTCCTCTCCAATGATTTAGTTCTTCATTTGGGACCGCCGAGAATTGTCACTGCCTTTTTTTTTTTCTAAATAATAACGCTTAATACGTAAAAAGCTAAATACGTTTTCACCATTTGCAATAAGTATATCTATTACCATTTACTCTGGTTACTTTGTTGACCTAATATTTAAGATCTAGCTTTCAGATTTTGGCAATTAAATCTGACTCTTCACTGTTATCGTTTAAACTCTTATTAGAACATATTTTTGTGTCATAATATTCAAAGAAAGGAAAATTTCCCTCGTATTTTTAGGTTAACCTCGAACTAGTAAATTGTGTGTCATCGTCCCGGTGCTCTGACTGGTGGGATGCCTTCACAACCTCCCTAAAAGTTATTGTTATTGTTTGTTTGTTTTACGGCTCAAAGACTACAGTGGTCATGCTGCGCCGGGACCTACTGTTTTCCGAGGAATCCGAACCTCTTAAGGCCTGGGGAACCAAACCCCGGACTACAGTGAGCAGTGCGATCTTTATGAGATCTCTGAGTAAGCGTTCTTTTTGCACTGCTGGGAGTCGAACCCGGATTAGCCGCGCAATAGGAGAACGCGTTACCACACTGCGCCACCGCAGGGCCCTCCCTAAAAGTGCTCACTAGGAAAATACACGAGGTGTAAGTCGTCGCTTTTAACAAAAGTGGTGTCATTCGAAAGGTCTTGCCACGAGGAGTAAAACAGTTAATGCAACTACCCGTCGTAGGTCAACCGTTTTCGAGATATAGACCAATTTCCTCGATAAAAAGACTATAAAAAACAACAGTTAAGCTAATAGAGACAGGGTGAGACCCTCCATAACCTTCTTGAAAGTAAATATTTGTATCCGGAGAACAATTTGAGTTAATAAACCCACATTTTGAGCTTAATCACAGGCACTAATGGGAATTTTTTACATTTAATCACATCATTCGTTTTTCTCGCATCAAACTTCCTTTTCTGTTAATTCTTCTGAATTGCGATTTACAACACATTGGTTGATTGTGATTGGCGTATATCACTAAATGTCATGAGTGGTGTTTTCAGATATATTCAGCACTTCTGCCATGTCGTATAACGCGTATTATTTGGTATTTGTACTCTGATTTGCTCATCTTCAGCAATGGTTCTTCAAAGGATCTCCATTTCAAGCTGAAATTTCCTGCTCTAAATTCTACAAGCAACATAGGAAATATCCTTTTAAGCTCGTCATCATCTCCATAAACAAAACAAATCTCTTTTGTTACCGAAGTGGCAGATTTACGTTTTTACCATAAAAGAATAACATCAGATGTCAGTAATGTTCCTCGTTTTTCTTTATCCTTAGGGCATTATGTCAGGAAATAAATAAGTACTCACTGAAAAATTTTACACATGAACGCCTCTGAAGTTATTCGCTTAAATATAATATACAAGAGGTGTACATTTTCAGCAGCTTGTAAATATTTATATTCATGTGAACAAAGCCTAATAAAAGATGGTAAAAATTTTCAGTTTCCTGACAAATATAGCATATGACACACATAGCTACTGGTGGATCCAACGGGGCGATGGGGCGATCTCCCCCTTGAGCCGGGATTATAGCATGGAAAATTAAATGCAAAGTACCTGAGACTTAGCTAAAAATGGAAAACTGAAACAGATCGCCCTCACCCTTTAAAGATTTCTGTATCCGCGCTTGCACATAGCTGTATATATAACGATACTAGTTACAAGTACTTACAAGGATATTGCCCCCCTGCCACGATCCCAACAGATATAGAGTGCCTCATACTCAACCTATATTATATATACACTGAGTGGCCAAAAAATTAGGAACACCCTGCTACTCAAGTACTAATATCGTGTTGAACCTCCTCTGGCTTTGATGACAGCAGATATTCTTCTAGGCGTGGACTCTACAAGTTGCTGAAAGCATTGAAGTGGAATATTATCCCATACTAACAAAATGGCAACTCTTAATAACCAACTTGGGGTTATTCTAGCCCAATGGCTAGCCGCATTGTCCTGCTGGCAATAGCCATCATCATCAGGAAACATTATGGCCATAAACAGATGCACCTGGTAAGCAATGATGTCGTGGTAGGCGAATCTGTCGACGGATGTTTACAATGAAACTAAGGAACCAAGTGTCTACCAGGAAAATGCTGCCCATACCGTGATTCCGCCGCCACCCGCTTGTCATATGGCATGCCGGATCTATGGCGTCGTGCTGCTTGCGCCAAACATGGACCCGGTCATCAACGTCATGGAGAAGAAATCTGGACTCGTCAGACCACACAACTCTCTTCCACCCCTCAAGTGTCCAATGTTGGCGTTTTTTAGCCCGCAAAAGCCGCTTCTTTCGGTTTTACAGCGAAAGCAAAGAAACTCTTGTTGGCTATTAAAACCAATTCGTTTTAAGGTTCGTCTCATAGAGCGTACGGATACGCTTTGCGATGATCCTGCGTTGTATTGTGCTAAAATTTGTTGCGTTCTAGCCAGTGGCGGTTCTAGACAAGAAAATTTGGGAGCACAAATTTCTGCCCATGCACATAGGCAGGATAATAAAATTCGCTTTTATTTGGGTGGCCATGGCCCCCCGGCCCTATCCTAAAACCGCCACTGGTTGTAGTTTTTCTATTTCTCCCCACAATGCGTGTCAGTCGCCTGGCACCTCTTTCGTTCACAAGCGATTTTCGCCCACTATTCCGCTTTTCGCTCGAAATTTTTTAGCTTAGCTGCCATTTGTTGTAGACTCGAGACACCGTTGTACGAGAAAATCCCAGAAAGTTAGCGATTTTGGAGATACTGGAACTGGCCTTCCTGGCGCCCTCGATCTTACCGCGTTCAGACTAATACAAATCTCTTCTTTTGCCCATTTACAGGCGAATTATAGCTTTCACTGGTGCTTCTGATCAGGGGAAGCCTTTAATCAGCAAATCCAGTTTATTACTCTAATGCACATGCTGCACGGTCAAGTCGAAGTTTGAGTGAGGGGTGTTCCTAATTTTTTGGCCACTCAGTCTATATATATATTCAGTAGTTGCACGGTATATATAATAAAATGTCAAAATTAAAAAATCAAAAACAAAAAGTAATGCTATCTGTAGAAACAGTAATGGAATATTAATAGCTAATTAAATAATTTTGCTTTTTTTTTTTAATGCACCTTTGTGAATTTTTAAAACACAAGGATTTATTTAGTCGAGTCTTAGTAGTTAATCGAAAAGATAACAATTCTTCGAATACATAAAACGCTTTAAATGTTTAAACAAAAAGCAAACCTTCGTGTATTTCTTTTCTTGTTATTTTCGAATGAAACTGCTTCTTTCCCTCCCAAACTGTTAGTGAAGGGGGGGGAGGTCTTTATTTTTAAGTTGAAATTCGTTATCAACAAACAAACGTTGTTTTCTATTCCACAGAAACAATTTTTCAAAAAAAGTAACAGCGTTATTGCACGATAAGAAAATTTTAGAATGTTGAAGGTTTTTTTAACATTACGCATGCAGATTAAATTTTCAGATGTAATTTATCACGTTTAAATTTTTCAGTTGTCGTCTCTTTTCCTTTGGTTGGTGTTTAGCCTATTTTTCAGGCGGCTTTTTAACCAGTCTGGAAAACAAAATATTCATATTGTAACTAGATTTCTTCCAAAAATGGCAGTAAGTTTGATGTTCAAAGAAGAGTGGTTGTAGCAATCATCTTATAAGTGATATTTCAGCAAAAAAAAAGGAGAAGACTTCAGAAAACACTATGCAGTGAAAAATGAATCCCTTGTCTCCAGTTTCAACTCTATTTTATC
>QLNU02015360.1:274619758-274640553 GCA_006491805.2 Dysdera silvatica
ATAAGTGTGATGACAACGTTATAAGCGTAAGTAAGGTATAACGTTGTCTTTACTTATAAATCTAATCTGCGTAATGCTACTTCAAATTATCTTACATAAATCAAAGTGATTAAAAAAAAGGCAAAGTTTGTTGCCTGGATATTAAACAACTGTTGTTTTTTGAGACGGACACAATTTTCTTTCTCGCATTTTAGATTAATTCGTCGCATTTTGGGAAAAAAGCGACCGTAGTTTAAACCCTGGTTTGCATGGAAATTGTATGTACAGCATTTATTACTGCCTTTCAGAATCTTTTTAGAGGTTAAACCCCCCCCACCATTAGAAAAAGCATTATTTTCAGAAATTTTGTTAAAAAAGACAAAAACAAAACAAACACTTGTACAATAAATAAAACAATAATCTCACAAAGGTAACTTTTATTTTATGTAAAATATAACCATTTTTAGCACACATCAGGTTTAATAGTTAGAATATATAGAAAATATGAAGCCGCCTATTTTCACATGTGCTATATTGTTTTTTTACATTTAAATAAATCTCAATTAAATTATTGGTCAATAGAAAAATGTCTACGTGCTGAATGTACCATAATACAGTATTGGAAAAGAAGTCCTATAAATATTATGTATATATTCTAATGGATGCAAAAATTTTTATTTAAATATTGACTCACTATTATCCCACAGAGTATACATAATTGTGAACAACTAATAATTTTCATATATTAAACTGCTTAGAAGAAGCATACACTGACTCAATGAAGTTTGAAGCAAAAAGTCTAGCTAGTGTATTTTTTTATATAAATCTGAAGTTGAATGAGAGATTAATTCTTGCATATGTTTTATTCACATTTTTTAAATTATTCAACAATTATCCAAATTTTTTTAAATTAAAGATGCTCAAGTATGTGTATGTGTGTGTGTGTGTAACCACATATATCAGACACAAAATACAAAGCTGCAATTTTTAGATCAAAACTTAGTCCATACAAATGTTTCAACAAATGTTGAATGACTAATTTAGTAACACTACATAACCAACTCATGTATAATACACATACTTTAGCAATTATAACCATCAATTATTAATTAATTAAATGATTGACAATATAAAAAATTTAAACTACAGTTTTTAACTCTAAACACACTGAAAAACACTTAAGCAAAAAAAAAAAATTAATAATAATA
Source organism: Dysdera silvatica (assembly GCA_006491805.2). NCBI lineage: Eukaryota > Metazoa > Arthropoda > Arachnida > Araneae > Dysderidae > Dysdera > Dysdera silvatica. The sequence continues at coordinate 274,620,946 of QLNU02015360.1, forward strand.
AATTGTCAAGCAACAAATTTATATTTTTCTTGGGTGATTTAAAATGGATTCACCCATAAACGTAAGGGAACCACTACGGTACATACTAATATTAGCTAACTACTTTTTTAATGTTCCAAGTTTTTTTTCTTATTTTCCAATTTCTTTACATCATTTCTTTCCTTGCAGTAACTTATTTAAAAATGTATTTGTGACAGCCATAATAATATACTTAGTTACTACAGTGGTAGAATGACCATCAGAGCATTTGTTCGTTAAGAAAATACCTTTTTCTCTTAAAACAGAAATTGCTAAACTAACTACTAAGTGTTGTTGATTGCTAACATTTAAGAAAAACTTTTCAAAAGGAATGGAGACCAATTTTTGAACAAGTATATATACATGAATTATAATGCACAAAATTTCAAGGTGAGGGTATACTAATCCACCTTTTCTATAAATGAACTTTCACAAGATTCTTCAACAGATTCAACAACTAAATTTGATTTACAAAAAGTACATTTATGAAGTTTTTTAATAACAGCAAACACACAATATCCTGCTACATAAGCTGTCACAGGGATTTTATAAGTTATGCCAAAAATATCATCATCTGAAATGGTAATGCTTTGAGAGAAAGTTGGAAGTTCATTGAGTATTTGGGAGGTTTCTAATTCTATTTCATTATTATTTTAAACCACAGGAAATTCACAATATTTACAAGATTTTATTTTTAACGGACCAATGTTTTGAAGACGTAGTTTATTTTCCGTTCCAAATACTTGTCGCAAAGATATCAGATACTGAGAACCTGCAAGTTGTCTGAACCTGCCAAACCTTCGCTCTAAAGCATCCGTTGGATTTTTCCAGTCAAAATATATGAGAATCCTAAGTTATTTACACAGTAAGTAACAAGTTTCAATACACAGTAAATTTCATGTTTCAAAGCAGTATATATATATATTCCTTTGATCAATACACCAGTTTTATAATTCAAATTTTTCCATTTTTCTAACCAGGTTAGGAATTTATTCAAAACAATATTATTCTTATCAGTTTCACACATATTAAGTGGTTCTTGAAATACATTTCTTTTGCACTGTCCTTTAAAGAAACTTTTGACATTCATAATAGACCACCAAGTATATATCAGGCGAATGTAATCACTTGTATCTTGATAATGTTGCATGTTTTTTACTAAACTGATATAAACCCTCAATAACATGATCATCAAAAATTTGTAAAACAAACTTCACATTCAATGCATATTCATAATGCATAAACAACCGTATATTAAAATAGTTTTAAAATGTTTTTTATGGTGCATCATAGTGAGATTCAGCATTGTTGTATGGTGAGTACTATGGTTTAGTATTGATATATTTATTGTGCATTTTTAGATTTTAAAATGTTTTCTGAAATTTGTATTGCTGTTAATTTTGTTATGTCATATGGGACATACAGTGCTTTCACTCTTTCAAATCGATTTATACACTTAAAAATTTTTGGTGGATGCTTATATTTTGTGTAAGAAAAAAAGCCCTGGTCTTTATACAATGTAGTTGTAGGTGAACGTTAACCGGGTATAAAAAAAGTGATTTTAAACCTCATTACTAGCTCGTAATGTTAGTCAACATTTAATATATTGTATATCTTAGTATTCTACTCTACACTTTACTATTTCATAAAGCTTTAGTGATTTAATATATATATATATATATTTATATATACAGCAAGTAGTTTCACAATTTCGTTATGTTTTCATGTTGCTAAAAACTGAAATCTTTAATAACTACCATTTTTATTTTCAAACGGTATTTCCAGAAAAATAAAACCAATGTTTGCTGCTTCTGAGGTAGCCTTCATATACGAATATATTAAATTTTTATCTATTAACTAACCTTTCATTACATCTAATTAAAATATAAATGCTTTTAACGACCATACATTTTCATATTAAATTTTTTCACATATTTTTACACATGAAAAGAAAGAAGAGTTGTAAAAAAACGTTTTTTATGTTAGTTGATATATCTATATATATTTATCCAATCATATATATAATGTTATGAAAATTTAAAAAATTTGAAGCATTCCGAAACACAATATTCAAGCTTCAGGTATTCATATATATATGCTCGCAATATGTTTTAAGTTAATTTTCTGATTCGCCTAAAAACAAACAGTATATGGATAATCCCCCCCCCCCCCTCGTCTACATACAAAATAACTGAACATAACTTTTATAGTAATTAAATTTATCCCAAAATTTGCCAATTCTAAAAATTTCTTTCAAACTACTTTATTTACGTTAATAAAAAATGATACAAGCTTTATCTAATATGAATGTATTCTATATTTACTTAATTTTTTCCCCTCTCTTAGCAATAGAAAATGTATACATATATAAACCTGTATGTTTAGAAAGAACCATACTTACCCTAGAACTTTAGGTTACTTCGAATCCATCCCTCTTTATAAAATTTATCCACTTCTTTCGTAGTTCTGTATCATGGGGAAAATGAAACACAGACACAAGTGGGCCGTTGCTATAATTGCTGCGGAAACCAGGAGTTGAACAATGATATGACATTGCTTTTCCAACACTTCCGTAGACAAAAAAATACTCAAGCAAAAGTATACAACACACTAATGCAAAATTTTCTAGTAAATTGCGGCAAAAGCATTCAAAAAACTCTTCACGCGATCACAACCCAACGAGGAACATGGACTACAGAATCGGCCATGTTGTAACTTCCGGTTTTCAGTGTGTAGGCTTTCAATATAGGGGGCGCTGTCATAGCACCCTTTTGCAAAATATGCAATCTCAAATTATCGAATTAACAAAAAACTTCGAGGAACTAATGTACAGTGCAAACAAAACCGGTTATAACCAGAGAAACTTTCGTCCTTATTACGCACAGAACAGAGAGCGTAGCCGCTATAGAAACCGAAATTTATCACAAAACCGCTACCGCTCGCCAAGTGCACAGCGTTTTAACAATAACGCAAGTCCCGTTAATGCATTTTACTTTACCATAGCAAGTTTGGTAATTTAGCTAGAAAATGTACCCCTCCATGCACATTCAAAAACGTTCACCATACGGAAAACTAGCACGGCCAAGTGATGCTAGGGCGAATACACTTGACAGCCGTTATTCCAATCGCCTAACCCTGGAAGTAATTTTAATTACATCATAGATTCCGGCACGGACCTATCACGTCTCCCTGCTATAGCAAACGCTAAATCAACAGGAAAAATCGACATTCAAATCTGCTCTGCAAACGGCACTTCAATTGGAGTATTCGACGAGAAATTAGTCGAACTTCAATTGGGACTTCGCCGTTCATTTAAGTGGAAATTTGTTGTCGCAAAACTTCCTCATGCAATTGTAGGAAATGATTTTTTGTCCCACTTTGGACTTATTGTCGATTTGAAAAATAAATGATTAATCGACCCTCTAACCAAACTCGTGGCTAAAGGTAAACACACTAATGCAGTACAGCAAACAATTAAAACGATTTCTCCTAACGCTAAATTCCGCCATATTTTGGAGGAATATCCAGACTTAACTAGGCCCGCCACCATGGCTAGCAAAATCAAACGCAGCGTTTTGCATTATATCGAAGCAACAGGTCCTCCTGTATCATCAGATCCTGTATCACGTAGATTAAATCCTGAGCAACTAAAGGCATCCAAAGAGGAAATCCAATACTTATTGAATTAAGGCGTAGTAGTTCTAGCACGTTTACAATGAGCGTCTCCCATACATTTGGTAAAAAAACCGAAGACAACCGCCTCTGATAAAACAGAATATCGGTTAGTAGGTGACTACCGCAAGCTTAACATACAAACTATTCCGGATTCGTACCCAATACCATATATTTTGGATTTTGCACAAAACATTCACGGTACGAAATTTTTTTTCAAAAATTGATTTACGTAGTACATACCATCAAATTAAGATAAACTCTAGTGATGCAGAGAAAATTACCATTTGTACAACTTTTGGTGCATGCACGTATAAATGTACAGGTTTTGGGTTAAAATCAGCTGCCTCTCCCTTTCAGCATCTGATAGATGAATTACTTAGAAATATTGAGTTTGCTTATGCATGCTTAGACGATATACTCATCGCTAGTAAAGATAGCACAGAGCATGAAAAGCATCTTCAAATAGTTTTTAAAAGCTTAAGGGATTATGGACTCACATCAATACTAACAAATGTGTATTTGGTGAACACCAAATCAACTTCCTTGGTTATCGAGTTTCTGAAAATGCTTTCAAACCTCTCCCCGAAAAGGTTAAGGTAATCAATGAGTACAAAAAACTAGAAACGGTTAAGCAATTCTGTCAGTGGGTCGGCATGTATAACTTTTATCGACGGTGTATCCCCCATGCCGCCGAAACTTTAGCTCCACTAAACGAATATTTAAAGAGATCTAAGGAGAACGACAAATCCCCCATTTTATGGACAGGTGTGTCAAATGCCTCTTTCGAAGAATCTAAGCAGAAGTTAGCTAATGTAGCCTTGCTAGCGCATCCTAAAATTGAAGGATATTTCAGCCGAAACAGTAGCAGACGCGTTATTCCGAGAATATATTCCTAGTTCCGGAATTTTCAACTATTTAACCACTGACAGTGGTACGCAATTTGAAAGCCATTTACTTCGCTCTTTAGCAAGTTTTTTGGGTGTAAAAAAGTGCAGAACTACTGCATATAATCCTAAAGCTAATGGTTTAATTGAGAATCTACACCGCCCTTTAAAATCAGCACTAAGATGTTATGATAATCATAACTGGGTAAATTCCTTGCCTCTAATATTATTAGACTTTAGAAACGCTTTCAGAGAAGAGTTAGATTGCTCATTTACTGACTTAGTTTATGGTATTAATTTAAAATTACCAGGCGAATTTTTGGAGACATCCGAAGTGGATATAAACGCATCCGAGTTCGTAAAGCAATTGCATAGGCATTTTGAATGCATAAAACCCGTTCCTACAACACACCATGATAAACGCAAAATTTTTTGTGCATAAAGAACTTTCTGAATGTTCACATTTTTTTATAAGAGACGATATTGTTCACAAGCCGTTGCACAGAAATTATCAGGGACCCTTTGAAGTAGTGAATAGGAATGATAAAGTTTTCGCTCTTCAAGTAGGCAGCAAACAAAAAAACTGTTTCAATTGACAAGTTAAATCCAACGTTCCTACCCGCCAATATCATCGAAACAACTCCTGTTGTTCAAAGCAATGAATGTGCCCGTACTAACGCCGCTCCTAGCGAAAAACAACAAACCAGTTTGAATCCCACAAGCCGATCTTCCGCACAGGATTTGAAGAGCCATGTTGAAGGCCCTAAAAGTATTCTTCAGCAAACGGGTTCTTATTCCCCACAATCGGATTTTAGTGAAAGCAAAATTACTACCAAGTCCGGTAGAAAGGTAACATTTTCGAATAGACTTCATTATAGATAATTACGTCTATTTTTTTCAGAAAGGGGAGTATCTGCGGCTAATTTATATTAATTAGCTACAAAATCAACTTGGCACAATATAAATTTATAATACTATTTCCATATAAATTATTCTTTTTTTAAAGCAGTTTCTATTGTTATAAATATCCCACGTTAAAACCACTTCGTATCCCATGCCACGTCGGCGCCTTTCCAATTAAGTTTTATTGCTTTGTACTACTTCGGGGCAAGAACACCGGACGTCACGGTTACTCAGCAATTTTTAACTAATCGCCTTCTGCCGACAACCTGATCGTCCCCCAAAAATATATCTGTTCTCAAGTTTTCGAGATAGTTCTTCTAGTAGACTCCCACGACTCAGACGTACTCCTGTCCGCTGCTTAGCGTCGCAATTTCCAATTAATAGGTAATCGTCACTATATTACGAAGTTATCCTGTGCCAATAAAAATTCTGAATATTGCATTTCGTCTCATCATAATCTACCGTTTAGCCATTTACAGCATATCTTCTACGATTACGACAACGTTGGACGAGATCTACGATTACGCCAGTCACCTGTGAAGACTAGTATAACAGAATCGATAACAGGTGATCGTTACTAATACTCCAATGGTCATCGCCATTCTTACTGGTAACCAGTAACCTCACGTATAAGAAAAGATTCCGTCATATTTCGAGAACTGCCGTTCCCTTTATTAAATGAAGCGTCGAGGAAGTGAGAATCTCTTGTGTTTATACACCCCAGTTTTGTGTTTTTCCAGAGCAGTCCCATACTCAGGTTTTCCCTAAACACTTTATCCCGGTTTTCCCCATTTTCTTGCGCAACTCTTGTAGCATTCAGGCATAGGTTTCGAAATGTTAATGGTTCGATTCCTCAATTGAAAAGTTTCTGAAGAGTTTACAAAGTTTTAAATTGAGGTACATGTCAATTTTAAATTTCAATTGGGCTAAGAATTAATAGGTTTTGAGATATTAGTGGCTCGATTCCTGAATTGAAAATTTTCTAAAAGTTCCCAAGTTTTCATTTGAAGAATTGGAACAGTATCAACTTTAAACCTATGCTTGAATCCTACAAAATCTGGGCAAAAAGATTGGGAAAACCGGGAAGAAAGCTCAGGAAAAACCTAGGGGCGGGATTGCTCTGGGGAAACCCGGAGCGAAAAATCGAGGGGGGGGAAATCCAGAACTGGGGTTATAAATACAGGAAATGGACACTTCGCTTGCTAAAGGCATCAGTAGTTCTCGAAACGTTACGGAATCTTTTCTTATACATCGGACCAATAACAAAATACTATTAGTTATTGCAAAGACATGACCAGTTGTTATAACATGGTAAGTGCAATAGCATGGCAATGATTACACTGAAAGCAAATTATTGGTAAAATACGTTTGTAAAAAAAAGTAATGGAAATATTATGATATTTAAAGTCTACATTTGCATTATTAGGGTGCACTTGCACAGTCCATCTTGGATTCGACGGCTGGGTATATTCTTTAAGGTCGGACTCTTTTCAAGGGCCTGAGATATCAAAGGTATTTTCGTAGGATATGGGCAAAGTAGCCTTTTGTAGTTGGTGTATTATTATTATTATTATTATTATCATCAAATAATGTTGGTTTAGCAATCTAGTCTTCGGCTATTTCAATTTCTTTGCTGATTCTTTATGAATCAAATGTGTGGTTCTAATTTAAAATGAAATCACGTATACTCCCACATAAATCATTCCAATTAAATTTTTAATTATTTAAACTAATATCTATTTTTTTTGTTGCAATTCCAACTGTTAAAATTTCGAAATATCGATGGCAAAAAACAAATAAACTTATAAAAGGCATTGATAAAATGCCTTTTACAAGTTAGAAGGCCCAATTTAAAAGGTAAAGCATCGTGATGATGATGATGATGATAATAATAATAATATGTATGCAATCTATGAAAACTTGTAAAAATTGTGTATTTATAAGATTATAAGAAATTAGTCTCCTTAGAATTAGCTTCTATTTAACTTGGAATTCTGCTCAACGAAAAGCTTTAAAATTACTTTGAAATAATTACTGAAACAGATATGTGACTGCTAGTATTTAAATCTTCTATCGTAAAATATGTTAAATACGGTTACACGAAACGTTGTTTTAAATATGAAAGGAAATTTAATTTACGAAATGGAAGTTTTACTACTAACGTGTGGGAATTTTAATTTCGCTCTCATCACTTTTCCATCACCTCTCCGAGCTAGTTTATGTATTCTGCGAATATCTAAACGTTGAAAATAAGTTATTGTTCTAATTTTTGAGAAAGAATTACTAGTCAAAGTAGGACTATGTCACAATTTTAGAGAGGCATTAATAATACTCTTAACTTTACAAAATACATCGGTTGTTCATCCGTATTTACAGAAGATTTTGTTCCTGACTTATTACAAATTAAGAAGAATTCGTAGAAAGGAAGGATAAATTGCGAGGAAGCAATAGTAGTTTTTCGTTGATCTACAATGCTGAGAGAGAAAATCGATTTATTCGATAAGATCTCCATTGTTTAGGTGTTATTAAAGTTCCGTTATTTAAATATATTAAGATCAGTTAAAAGTATACAAAACAAAAGGAACCGTCACTTTCAAAGATTACTTTATTGTCTACGTTATAGAAAGATGGTAAATTTATGTAAATTACCACTTGTGAAAGCCAATGTTAATTACTCAGGGCATAATGGAAATACTTTGCCTTTTATCACAATTAATCATTTTCCTGAAAATTTAACATTTGACAACAGGGGAGTGTGATATGACAGGTAAAAGCTCAGTTTTATTCTAAAAATATCTTCAAGAAGGCCTGTTTTATCAAATTCCGTTTTTTATGCATATTTTTAGGTCTTAATAAGCACTTCTTTAGAAAAATAAGTAATATCCAGTCTCTTTAATAAAAATTTTGATATGAAAAAGATAAGTTTTTGTCAGTAACCAATTTAAATTTTTAAGTTAAATTTGCATTTTGCGAGAAACGAATATATTCACCAATAGCCTAAAGTGGATCGACACGAAGCTAATAATAAAATTTTACAACTCATATATTTATAGACACTGTGTTTTTTTTTACACTTTTTACACTCAACTAATGAAATTTACGCCAAGTTAAATTTATTAATATTATACGATAAGTAAAATAGCAAATGTCTGAACCATAGTGACTCATTCTTCGGCGATTATAACAATATTTTTAACTAAATATGAAACGTTATTTACACAAATATGAGACACTATCACAGAATAATGACGTCGAAAATTAGTTTAGCTAAATACCACTATTTTCTCATTAAATTATTTGCCTTATTACAAAAATAACATGTGTATATATGATACTTCTGACACACGGATCCGACTTAAAAATTATGTTATTCTTTTAATTAACTAAAAGTTAACTTTCAGTAACTAAGGCCGAGAATACATATATATCCTGGGCCTTAGTTACTGAAAGTTGACATTTAGTTAATTAAAAGGTAATGACATCATTTTTTTTAAGTCGGATCTAATCTGTCAGAATTATCATCATCCCAGTATATCATAGTTATTATTTATGAGCCAAGTAGCCACCTGGTTTGCCAAAACTAAATGAAAATTTTTTATAAAGAAGACAGGCCCGATAGTAAAATATTGTAACATACGAAGAAAATGGCAAGAAGAAAAGAAAGAAAAATAAATAAACGCGAATTAAATACAAAGTTAGAAAAGGTAAGAAATTTTAAGGGTAAGTAAGAAGAAAAGAAAATGTAAAAGTATAAATGCAGAAATTGAAAGACAAAGATAAAAAGGAAAAGAAAAAGTGCTTAAGAGATACTTAACCACTGCAAATAAAATTTCGCAAAATTTGTGAATTGCTGTTTTCAAAACACATCACTTGAATATATATCTATCCAAAACTATCAGAACCATAAATAAGCATTCCCAAGTGTTTCTAACACTAAATTGAAAACCTATAGAGTTTTTTATAGCCTTAAAAACTATAGATTTCTGCATTTAAAACTTTATGTAGTAACGCAAGGCATGTAAATAATTTGATTTTGAAAGTTAAAAGTATCTTTTACAATTTTTCTTTATTAAAACTTACTCTCTAACATGAAAAGATATCATCATAGAATGACGTACCCCGTGCTTTAAAACGAAAAAAAAAAATCTGGAAAAAATCTGGTTGAATGGTAGAAGCGGCAATATTTGATTTGTATAAATACGTAATAAATTTCTCATCTTTGCGCATTTTCAGCTATGCGGAACCTGTGATTGAGGGAGAAAGTTTCTTATGAACTCCATTAATTTTCCCTATTGTTTCGCGTCGTTTCCCCACTATCCTCCCTTGAGAACGTCCTCTTCGGGATGCGTGCTTTACACATTGGGAAATCCGAAATAAATTACAAAATTGCATGGGCCAACAACATTTAAAAGCATTTATGTCTCTGATGGTAGAAAGAAATTACATATGCTTCAATGGAAGAAATTATGAAGAAAATGAACCGAAAGCACAAATCTTTGCGAAAACTATAATCTTGAGGCAAACTAAACGGAACGATGTAATTTTATTTACATGCATTACTGGCGACCCATTAAAGTAATTCTTTTATCGTTTTATTGCATCGTACGTTACTTTTGTTAGAACTACCGTATTTAATATGCACACCCGGGCAAAAGACGCTAGGATTTTTGTATTAAAACAATCGCAGGCAAACAAAAATTGCAAATAAAAGTATGATGAGATTAAATAAATTAAGCTGTCTAGCATAACGGGTGTGTATGTATAATGTGTAACAGTATATTAATCTTAAATTATAACGTAAATAAAGAGAGATCAAAACTTAATTGCATCAAATAATCCCTTTACATTATTAAATAACCCTCCATAAATTTTAAGGAGTCCCTCATTTGGTTAACATGCATTTACGAGAAACGAGGCATATACAGCTGTATGCAGTAGTCCAGCAGCAATGTAACGGCAATCCATGGATAGCTAGTTTGAAACTAGCCTGTGAGCACGTGGTATGTTTTAACTTTTCTGTACTTAAAACAAAAATTCTAGTATGAATTATAAAGGAAGTGGAGTGTCAGATAATTATGTCAGATATTGAATAATCCTACTACACCCCTTTTTATTTCTTCAGACATTCTACCTTTCGTAAAAAGAGAATATTTATGGGATTTTGAAGAGTTTTGGTGAAAAGAAAGGTGGACACGTTGTGACGATAATGAACTAATTGATATCAAAATTGTGAGAGAATACTTCAAAAAACATTATATAGATTTCCGTAATTCATATCATTCGCTATCAACTGTATTATCTTACAAGAATTAAGAATGTGTGGTGTATTGGAAGAGTTATTCGGCAACGAAATCTTACTCCTTCAAATTTTTCGTAATTTTACCATATGATGCTACAAAATAATCGAAGTTATATCAAAACGCAATACGCACTGTAAAATTTAGGCCGAAATACGAATTTTTCTTAAATGAAAAGATTTGTTTTCAATTATGAAAAATTCCTTATTTGTCAATAACTACTGGCTCGTATTCTTTGGACGGTAGGAGCGTGCAAGAATAGGGACACCTTACTAAATTTTACATGTTTTATAAAGCACCTATGTCTATCGTGATATTATTAAAGTCGTCTTAATAAGACTTGATTTTCAAAATAAACAAAATAATAAAAGTGCACTATTAAATAATATGATTAAAAATTAATGTAAATGAAATCTTCCACGATGAAAAGTTTTATTTACTAGTAATTTTTTCATGCTCATGCATTTTACTTCTTCAGGATATACATAAAACTGAAAAGGTTCAGTTTTCCCTTTTTCCAAATTTTTATTGTTTAAAGAAATACTATTAAAGTATTTAAAATACATGAAAAATCAAAACTCGTTAAATTTTAAAAGAATCGACCGGTTTGCTTTTTATATTTAATGGTATCGTTAAGAAAGCGATATTTTGCAACAAAAAAGTAACTAATTATGTATTTTCGAACTAACATCACGTAATGAGCAATTTGGATCATGCCGTGAATTGAGGGAAAAAATTGCAGATTTATTTTTAAGTATTAAACTATATAAATTCCCTTTCACCCCTCCTTTTTCGCTCGTTTTATTTTTAAAGGTTCAAAATCAGGCGAAAAGTTGAAGTGAAATTAAAAAGAGAGTCTTTTCCTTCGATTTAGATACCAAATGAGTTTAGGGATTTGGGAATTCTCAATCAGAACAGAAGATGCATTTCCGACCAAGGAAAAGAGCCTTTCGTTTAGCTTGTGTAGACTTGACGTTGATGCCGAGATTTTTGGTGAATGATCCAATCGTTTGGTAGTGCTCAGGGTTTTTCTATTACTGAAAGTCCCTATTCCATTCAGAGTAAATGTGCAAAGTCTTCGAATGTTAGTAGGTTTTATTTACTAAAGCATCGAATACTTAGATTCGCGAGGATCAAAAGAGGAGAGATTACTCCAAGTATATTAAATGGGGGAATTCCCCTTCTTTAAATGTAGGATAAATTTTTAATACGATTTAGAATATCAAACAATCTATTCTTTTGATAATCACTTGAGAGCTTTGACGTCTTTACCAATCCAATAATTATGTCAATTAAATTAGAAAGTAAGGCGAGTATTTAGTGATTAATGGTTTCCTTATATATGGATGTAAAAGCCAATTATACATTTTATTAAGGAAAGTTGCAGACATTTTCGAAGAAGAGGGTTTTTGATGACTCCGTTTCACCAGTTTTCATTTACAGAGAAGACAGACAAAAGTTTATCGAAATGATAGTCCGAATGTCTCAAACAATTTCGAGAAATATATAAATGGTCATGCGCTAATAAACAAAAAGATAATATATATATATATATATATATATAGCGATTTGGTCCCAGCAAGTTACAAGGTTTAGAAATACTATTGCTTACATATCTTCTACACCTTTACTAAAAAGCTATTTTTAAATCACGTTATTATTTAAATCGGTGATACAGAAAATCTCACAGGCATAGCGAAGCATATTTTGTAAAAGAATTTTCGCTCCAATTTTTTTTATCTGAAGTTCTCTTACTTTTAAATAAGTAATAAGATTAAAATTAAATTAAACCTGTAATTGAAAATGGAAGTTTGTTTCATCGAGTTTAAACTTATATTAAAAATTAGCGTCGCAGGAAAATTTTCAAATTGAGAACAAAACGTCTATAAGGTTTATTGTGCTCGGAAGAGAGGTCCGAAAGAATCCTTTTGTGAGTTTTTGAGGAATTCGTAACACCAAACATTTAGCTTATTTGCATTTGAAGAAATAAAATTTCTACCACTAAAGCTTAATAATGAAATTCACTAAGTTTCCAAAGTAATTTTTTGTATATCGCTGGTAACGTAGAACAAAATTTTTAGAAGAGAGATTTGATTCATTTATTCCGGGAAATTTGCGTTTCCCGAACAAAAGATATGCTTTGGCGCAACAGTTTTTTAAAAAATACAAGGAATATTGCTCAGTAAACAGTGCATTTAAATTTAAAAGTATTCCTTTGGGGAGAAAAATTAATTAAAATTTTAATTAATAATAATAAAATAAATAATTATGCTTTAGTTACACATACAACCTTCGTTCAAAAAGTTCCGGTGAATGATCTTCGCACACTGGTAAAAGATGATATGCGCAGCAAAGTGCGCACGCAACGCATGCAGCTATACGTGTGTTGTTGTTTAGACAAGCAGTGTTTCGTTCGGACATTTTATTTTCTTATACGTAAGTTGGAAGTGCAGCATAGTGTAATGGTTTTGTAAAAAACAAAAACATGGATCAACGTGTCAATATGCGACTTTTTTTTCGGAAGGTCAGCGAAAGATTGTCATCAAATGCTTTTAGCGGTGTATGGACAAGATATTGTATCTTTAAAGTGTGTGTACGAATGGTATCGATGGTTTCATGAATGCCGTGACAGCGTGGAAGACCTCCAACGCGGTGGAATACCTCCAACGCAGTAGAAGACCAGTTACTGCGAGCGATGAGAATCACATTCAAAAATTGAAGGACTTATCAGTCGAAGACTGTCGCCAGACAGTGCGAATGTTAGCGGAGGCGATTGGAGTTAGTGTTGGTACGGGGTTTGCAATTTTGATTGAGAAATGGGGTAAACGTAAACTTTGCTCGCGTCTAGTGCCTCACCATTTGCTTGCAGAACAAAAACAAGAACGTTTAGACGCATGCGGGGAATTCATTGACATTGCAGATAATGACCCCACTTTCCGTAATCGTATTGTTACCCGCGATGAGAGTTGGTGCGTCAGGTACGACCCCGAATCAAAGAGGAAGAACATGGAGTAGTGGGGTGTGAGCTCACAGAAGTAAAAAAAGTCCAAAGTGAAAAATCTTGCATAAAGACAATGCTCATTTGTTTTTTTGATACTACAAGCATAATTCATAAGGAAGTTTTCCCGAAGGAAACACATGGAATGGGCCTAAGTACCTTGAAATTTTGGATCGCCTTGTGAAACGGATACGGAGAGTGAGGCCTCAGTATGCAGTAAAGGGCTCGTGGTTCCTACTAAACGATAACGCGCGACCACATATGGACATCTCGTTGTACGCCAGTTTCTAGCCAAAAAGAGGATTGAGTCAATTATTCACCCCTTACTCTCCTGATTTGGCGCCCAACAGATTACTTCCTGTTTCATTTACGGAAGAGAACCTTGAAAGAACAAAGAGTTTCGACGATTGAGGAGATTCAACAAAATATGACCACTGAACTGAAGTGCATCCCAAAAGACGCCTTCCCGCGTAGTTTCAGTGTCTTGTACACACGTTCTCAAACGTTCATAACATCGGATGGTGATTACTTTGAAGGACAGTGAACATTGTTTGCCGATATGTGTGAATACCTTTCGCAAAATATATGTTTCACCGAACCTTTTGAACAGAGGATGTATATCCTGCCATGAAAACTTTTTTTATAAGAAAGTACAAACTCACGCATTAAAACGATAATCAGAAATATAAATAAAAATGCAATTATTTTAATGTAATCTTTCATTTTCTAATCTGTTCAGTATTCTTCAAATTTTTGATCAGACTACTGTATGATTTATTACATTAGTTTAATGTTAATGCATGAGAATTTTGGCATAGTGTGATGGAAGTGTTTTTCTCCAAAAAAAAGTAATTATCCCTTTCACAATGATTTGTATAATGCAAAGCAATTAAATTTTGTACGGCTTGTTTAATATTAGCCTGTACGTCATGATAAAAATAAACTAAAGAGGAGGAGTTGTTGGCATTGTGCTTATAAGAATTGATAATACAGTCAAATCTCGTTAAGACGAATCGCTTTTGGCATGAATTGTCTCCTGGATTCCTGTCAAATTGTATAATAATAGTAATACATTCCCATCTTTTTTTTTCTGATAGCACGAATTACCTTTAACTCAAACAACTTATTATATTACCGTCAGTGTTCGTATTAACGAGATTCGACTGTATACACTCATGAATTCTCATAAGAACATTGACAACAACTATGGGTGTGGTTCTAAGAATTCACAACATACGTATTATGACATAAAAAGTTCTTAAGAACAGCATTTCTTGGTACAAAGATATTATCTTTCATGTCACAAGACATGCCGCATTATAAAGGCTTGATTTATGGATTGTATTCATGTATTCCGTATCCTTGGCTCGCACAATTCACCTGATTTAAATCCAATCTAGCATTTCCGAGATAAAGCAGAAATCAGTAGTTGTTCGACGTTAATGCCTTATTCGGTCACCAAACTTTTAGACATCATTCGGTTCAGCTGTCATTGAATATCCACGAATAGTTGAGTTCTAATGCAGTTAACGACAAGCAGATCGGAGGGTCATAAAGAAGGTAACCAGAGATGTGTATTGCACGGAAAAGTAGCAGCGAGGGGGAGGAAAACGTTAGGAGTGGGAAAGTTGCATTACAATAGAACAGATCATCTAGTCAGGAAGATGACAGAATTATATTAAAATAGGTCTTGTTAAATTACATAATGTGTTTTGGTGTTTCTGTTATCTTTTGGTCGAATATTGTATTCTCATTGCATAAACAACAAAAATTAAAAGGCTAACATTTATTAAATAAGTAATTCTTTGTACTTGTCCTGTTCAAACTGGGTTTATTTTAGATAAAAAATTGAATTGCACAGTACAACATAGACAGAACATCGCAACATTTCCGCGTCCCATCAGTTGTCGGTATTTCCCCCGTCGCATCAAAGGAATGTTACAATGCACCCCATGATCGTGTATTTAGACCGGTTTACGAACAACAGCGTTTTGTCAGTGTAGGCTGGATATCGGGATGAACTGATGGGACGCAGTCATGTTACGCGTTGATGATACGCGGCGATGTTCTATTACGATGTTTTGTTGCATGTCTGTACGCACCCTAAGAAACATGTCTGCAGTCCCCTTTTTTTATTAGAATTAAGGCTAACGAGGGTCTTTTCATTTCCGACTAATTAGTCCCAACACAATCATTGGTCAGTAGTCATCGCATTGTTTTTTAGTGGGAGACATACCTTTGACAGTCACCCTTACCAACTTCCCCCTTAATTGTTGAATACTAAACGTAGCATAGGAGACTTCCTTTTCAAATTGCGTTTATGCGATAAGCTAAAAGTTTTAAAGGTAATAACAAAAAAAGGGCGCACGTAAGTCGAATTGTAAAGGATTTTCAAATTTTTGTACAAGTAAAACCACCAGTGTATGCTGATTTACAACTTTTCTTCCATAAAGAAGATATAGTTATGTACAATGTTTTTTCCTGTATATAGTGGTATTATTTTAATAAGATTTTGTGTATATTATGTGTGTACTAAGATATTTAAGTATATATTTTTATTTGTTTCCTCGGATAATCAAATAATATTTGTCGGTACCGTCGATATTCGTTTAAGCCGGGCCGACTGTATGACAAAGTTTACCGTGATTTGAATCCTGACCACTGATTTTCAGAGGTTAAGACGTCGCCACTACACTATTGAGGTATATATATTAAAATGAAATGGTTTAATAATATGCATATTGAACAAAAGCTAAATGTTAATGAGCGATTTATGACGGCGTGTTTAATTCCGGAGTATCCTTCAAATTCCATTAATTTCTATTCAATAATTTTTATCGGTCATTACATTTCTAGCTGCTAATAAATTCCTTACTAAATTACAAAACCAATATCCCAATCACAACAGAATCAGTATAGAAAATCAATAACGTTTTGTTTACTAATACGTTGCTTTTTCATTACGAAAAAACACCGTAGATAATATTAGCTAACGCCCGGTAAAAATACACTGAAAAGCCAAAAAACTGGTACACCTACGTAATATTGTGTAGCCCCCAACCCCACGCATGCACGCAGAAGTGCCGCAACACGACGTGGCATGGACTCGACTAATGTCTGAAGGTATCCTGGAGACAATTCACACCAGGAATCCTGCAGGGCAGTCCACAAATCCATAGGAGTGCAAGATGGCGGAGATCTCTTCTGAACAGCACGTTGCAAGGCATCCCAGATATGCTCGATAATGTTCATGTCTGGCGATTTAGGTGGCCAATGGAAGTGTCTAAAGTCAGAAGAGTGTTCCTGGAGCCACTCGGTAGCAACTCTTGATGTGTGGGGTGTCGCATTATCATGCTGAAATTGTCCAAGTCCGTCGGAATGCACAATGGACATGAATGGGTGTAGGTGATCGGACATGATGCTTACGTACCTGTCACCTGTCAGAGTTGTCTCTAGACGTATCAGGGGTCCCATATCACGCCAACTGCACACGCCCCATACCATCACAGAAGCTCCACCAGCTTGAACAGTCCCCTGTTGACATGTAGGGTCCATGGATTCATGAGGTTGTCTCCATACCCGTACACGTCCATCCGCCTGATGCAATTGGAAACGAGACTCGTCAGACCAGGCAACGTGTTTCCAGTCATCAACAGTCCAATGGCGGTGTTGGCGGACCCAGACGAGGCGTAAAGCTTTGTGCCGTGCAGTCAACAATGGTACACGAGTGGGCCTTCGGCTCCGAAAGCCCATATCAATGATGGTTCGTTGAACAGTTCGCACGCTGACACTTGTTGATGCCCCAGCATTGAAATCCGCGGCAATTTGAGGAAGTGTTGCACGTCTATCTCGTTTAACGATTCTCGTCAGTCGTCGAATGTCCCGTTCTTTCAAGGTCTTTTTCCGGCCGCACCGCTGTCGGAGATTTGATGTTTTACCGGATTCCTGATATTCACGGTATACCCGTGAAATGGTCGTACGCGAAAATCCAAATTTTGTCGCTATCTCGGAGATGCTATGTCCCATCTCTCTTGTGCCGACTATAACGCCACGTTCAAAATCACTTAAATCTTGATAACCTGCCATTGTAGCGGCAAGAACCGATCTAACAGCTTTGCCAGACATCTCTTGTCTTATATAGGCGCTGCCGACAGCATCGCGTTACGCTGATTGGTTGCAAAGCTCCGTTATTTGCATACGCACGCCTGTACCAGTTTTTCTGGCACTTCAGTGTACAAGAATTGCTTTCCGTATATTTAGCTGGACTATCGACTATATGCTTAATTATACCTAGGGTTGGATCATGGTGTTGGTAGGCCTTAAGCAATGTGCTTATAGCATTTTTTGGATATTGCACTTAGCAAACTGTTGGGTATTTTCAAGTTTCATCTATTATAGGTTATGGAAAATTGTACTTACTGTATTGTATCATGTTGTACCGTGTAACACTATGTGTTGACGCTTTACATTTTCCTGTAATGCATGTGAAAGAGCCTTGAATATCAGTTTGACCAATACCGTAATTTTTTGGTTGTATTTGAAGTGTGGTGAAATTTGAAGTGTGTTGTAATTGAAGTGTGGGAAAGTCGCGGGGAAAGAATATTTCTACGAAATGTTCTGGTCTTTTTATTGCCAGTCGTTGCTTACATTAGAGGGGCATAGAGTCTAAACATGGCTGCTTGAGGAGATCTTATCTTACTTCTTATTCCATTATAAATTGTATCTATTTTCAAATTTATCTAGCTCACACAAAGAATATTATGGCATTTCTAAATCCAGTTTAATAGGGATTTGCACTTTAATAAACTCACTTTTTCATATAGTTCGTTAATTACTTTATGATAGAGTCTTAAACAATGAGAAGAGTGATTTTTATTTGCAGTAATTTCTATTAAATATCAAGACTGATGAATGTTTTTCAAGTGCCCCTCACATACTTCAAAGATTTTATTTGTCCAAGTAACATTTTTTAAATAACACAATTTGCTTTTCTTCACTGCGCCAGTTTAGCCAAATATTGACCAATTACATTTCGGAAAAGAACGTAGGCGATAACATAAAGATTTCTACCTAAACAAAAATTACCAACAACTGACTTTAATGTTTAACGTCTGACTTCTCACATCTTAAACTTACCGCCTGTCTGTGAAATTTAGATTTTGCAATGGGGTATGTGTCAAAACGTTTGAAGTCGGTCGACACAAAGAAGGGGATAGGAAAAATTAAAGTGGGTGTGGCAATTGTGCCCATTTGTTTTCGTTTGTCCGTCTGTCTGTTCGGTCATATTAATACAGTCGAATCTGCCAATCGGGACCAAGGCTTTTGTCCGTCAACGGCGAGTGTCCGTTGTCAAGAAGTGTGATGTCTATAAATGAATTTATTTCACGCATAGGCGATTTTAGAGCTGTAGTATATTGTAATAAAATGTAATAACATAAACTGCTTTAAAAATTAAAAATAGTATTCCACTGTAAGTACTAATTCAAAATTAGCAAATAAATTTGAAAATACATTAAATCAATAAATTTGAAAATATTGTACATATAGTCAGTTCGCGGAAAATTGGCCAGTGGTACGGTTACAATTCAAGGGAGCTGACGTCACAAATAGGCTGGTTCATTGTAGTAGAGGAAAGGGCTTCTTTTGTAACTGGTTTTTCGTGCAGACAAACGTGCTATATAACTATTTTTCATGGTATTACTATATAATTGTTTTTCATTATATTACTATATAATTGTTTTTCATGATATTACTATGTAATTGTTTCACCTGATATTACTATGTAATTGTTTTACATGATATTATTATGTAATTGTTTCTCATGATATTACTA
>QLNU02015360.1:274643953-274659591 GCA_006491805.2 Dysdera silvatica
CACCCGGCTCGCAAATAAGCATGAATGTAAACATAGACAACAGATGTGGAACTAGTTTCACTCATACTCAGTCACGAGCATGTTCTTACGAGTATGAAAAAATCAGGCTCATATCACTCGTCTATGATCGTACTCGTGCTTCTTGGTGAGTGGTGTGGTACTGAAGTTTGCTGTTTTTCCATCTTGAAGCAGAGTCTGTCCCCCCACATTTCTTATGAGTTGAATGAGAGATTCTAATTTGAACCGAAATCGGAGATCTGAAATATAGATAATTCTAAATTAATTTCTCCTCACCTTCCTTTAATAAGTTAAACCCTTCTTTTCCGCAAATAAAGGTACGAAAAAAAAAATCAAAGATGGCTGATCCTAGCGGAAGTCTAACAACCTGAAAGTCATCCGTTTGGGTCCTGCTTTAAAAATGGTAATTTTTTTCCCACTTTCCGCCTTACGAGTTAAATAAAACGATTATAAAACCGAAATTGTGAACACGCCAAATAAATCCATCTGCTACTAAAAATAAAAATTGTTATCAAGCAAGACCCTAAATAATACTCATCATCTAAAATCTTGTTGAGAAACGGGGGAACGCTAATAAAACGATAAGCCAGCCGAATTTATCAATAATTGATTGTTTTTTCAAAAGAAAAACGATTAGCGGAATAGTGATTGAAGTTTGGAGGATTTATCAAAGATGATTGCAACAAGTCACGCAATCAGCATTAAGTCAATTCGCTTTCAATTAATCTATCTTAAGATTTTCAATTAATGGATCTTCAATAGATCGCTGGAATTTCATTACTAAACAATGGAATTCCCAAGTCAATCAATTAATAAATCTGTAAATTAATCTCAACACTCAGCCACTATTTTCTCCGCAAATGGCTAGATTGGCATTGCCCGCATGAAACCCAGTTCGTTAAATTTTCTTTTCATAGCCTGGGTTTTTGTAGACGACACATCAAAATGAAATTAATTTTTAGAGAATAATAATTAAAAGACACGGGAATTCCGGTAATTTTAAATTAGTTAACAGTAGCGGGATATTTCGGAGCCACAGCTATAGAATGGAGAAGTAGTGATGTAGCGGAAATTTTCGATATTCCCTTCTCAAAATGATTGTGCAGCTCACAGTGGAGGCATCAACATATCCCAAGTGGAAGATTTTGCATGCCTGAAGTTTCTGTTATTGTCTCTTTCGCAGAATGCAAATTGCCATTTTGTAGCTGCATTGTATTTTCTGAATCGGTATCGTACCGTCATCGTTTAAAACCCCAAAGACATAAACTTAATCTCGTCCACAGGGGCTTTCGAGGCAGCTAAATAAAGATTGAAGAAACTTTTCAATCTTAGACGAAGAATATATCATTTCTTACATTTCTCGCATTCAGTAAAATATTATAGCTACGTGAAAAGTCATGAATTTTCTGTTGCTGAAATATTGTATTCGAAATGTTTTAATTTAACGCATTTTATCTCGTCTGTTCGGGTTTGGACACCAATTTTATTTTCCAAACAGCGCATAGGTGCGGTTTTTCTTATAATTCGGATATTACGTATTTTTTTTACATAATATGCTATTCTTTATTTTATAATTATAAGAAAAGAAGTAAGAAAGAAAGGTGTGATAGAGAGGATCAGAGAATGTAGATTTGGATAGTAGGGGGTATGTTTTGAAAAAGAACCGTCTGCTACAAGGAGTGAGAAAGATTGAGCAAACTAGTAAGAGATGAATAGAAAGACCAAGGTTAACAATATAAGCGAAGGCCTCTAAGGCTATGACAGGCAATTTGATACCCAATTATGCACTAGATAGGAAACAATGGAAGCGTCGATATGAAGCGCCGAATGTAAGCGCTGACCCCGAATAAGGAAATATATAGTGAGAAAAATGTCCCTCTACAGAAGTTTCTTAAAAATCGGGGAAAAAAAGAAACAAGCAAGCTTAACTTTAGTTGAGTTCAAAAGAAGCAGCAGGGAGTAAGCAATTACTATTTAAAAGCTCCAGATTTTCGCTTCGTCATCAAACAAAACAAAAATATCGTAGTTTTGACTGCTTGAAATCAGCGATTGTTTGATCCTTAATTGTGAAATTTCCAATTCAAGTCTTGCGTATTTAAACGTTTTTCATTCGTAACTTAAACATCGTCCCAGTTTGCCAATTGCTAGTGGAATATTTGCGAAAGTAATATTGAAATTTGAAATACTAGTATTTCTTAAATTTGTTCCATTCTTTTAATTTTTGTGCAAGTTTATATTTTCTTTTGTGTTTTCGTTTTCACAGTAATTTTATCGATTGGTACTTTTTTGTAATTAAAATGGGAAAAAAGACATGCAAACGGAGGAAAAACTGTTAACACGACGCTTAATTTTTTTCTTATCAGTAAATAAAAAATAAAATTTCTAATTATGATAGAATACAGATAGCGTAATTATTTAGCAAGCAAATTTCTTTCTATATGTTAGTCTCATAATTTTATTTGCAAGATAAAAAAATGCAAAAACAAATGCAAATCTAAATGGAAACAATTATTTTAGTTGAATAAAATAAACGTTTTTTTACACGTACACATTTGAGTAGGTAGTTAAGAGGTTTAGAGGAAATGTAAAGAACAATGGGACAAAACTGAATTTAATACTCCTATATTTTTTATATATTTCTTTTTATGCTTTATTGCATTACTTGTCTATTATTTGTTCTTAAATGGAAGCAATGTTTCAAAATGGATTATGTGTAGTTGATTGCTGTAATATAAGTTGTTTTGTCAAATAAAATGTTCTCATAGAGTAAATAAAAGATAATTTGTCACACAAATGATTCTATTATTATAAAGAGAAACAAATGCCACCACTGTAAATTTACAAAAAAAAAAAGAATAGGAAAAAGTTTTACTTGTTTTCATTATGTTCGGTTAACAACCAGCTATTTTCAATTTAGCTAATTTATTGCATTAAATTAACCAACTTGCTTTAGATTTGTTGGCTTACAATCAACATGGGTCTCAGACTATTTTGAGGCGAATAGGATGATTTTCAGGATGTCTAATGAAGTAGAAAATTAAATGACTTCGACAGCTTTTTTAAAGTTTTTTAACAATTGATTAGTAAATACCTCACAGCAGCAGTTCTTCAACTGTGGGCCGCGGACCCCTGGGGGTCCGCGAGACCCTCCCAGTGTTCCACAAAAGTTCAGAAAAATACTAAGAAAAGAGCATTTGCCTGTAATGCTAAGAATAAATTATAAGGAAACGAAAAATTCATTCTTTAAATGGTGCAACCATTGAACCACTAAAAATAAATATGTATGATGCAAATTCCGGGTTTTAATCTTTGCGTTAATTCTTGGGGTTCGTGAGGGTGAGTGGATCTCTGAAGGTGGTTCAAGTTGTCTAGGGAAGAAGAACTGGCTGCCTGCAGCATTTACAAATATGAATTATTTAAAAGACATTATTATAGATAAGAATAGAAAAGACATTATTATAGATAAGAACGGAAAAGACATTATTATAGATAAGAACAGAAAAGACATTATTATAGATAAGAACAGAAAAGACATTATTATAGATAAGAACAGAAAAGACATTATTATAGATAAGAATAGAAAAGACATTATTATAGATAAGGATAGAAAAGACATTATTATAGATAAGAATAGAAAAGACATTATTATAGATAAGAATAGATTGGCTATGCGTGGGCCAGTAGCCTTAATTCAGTTGAAGAAGAAAGGGAGTTTTCCTTGATTAGTTTTTTTTTTTTCATTTTTTGGAAATGTACATGTTTTTGCATAGAGCTGATGGACGTGTCTTACACAAAATGAAAGGTCTTGAGCAGAACGCTGAAAATGTATACGAAATATCAAAATAGCCAAATAAATGGACTTGTTTTCTTTTTACAATGACTGATTTAAATTAAATATAAATTAGATATCTGGATATTTAGACTGGAAATATTGGTAGTTTATTATAAGCAATCGTTTTGGAATGTATTTTCCGCATTGTTATATTTATTTTACTCATAAAAACGGTAAAAAAAATAAATTGCAATAAAATTTCATTTGCGTACTGTTTTTATAGTCTTCCAAAAAAAAAAAAGTTACACAATATGAAGTTAAAAGTCTAAGAAAAATAAAAATGTTAATACGACAGATGCTTCTTGGAATGAAGCAGCTTGGACAGATGCTTCTTTTCTTGAAATTGCTGATGTTTCGAATATTAGGCATGAAATTATATTACACGAAACCTCATAATACGGCTACTTCTATTCAGAAAACATTCACTGGAAACGTTTGGTATCTCTTAAAATAAGTAGAATTCCGGACTAATTTATGGCTAATGTTCTTTTCCTTCTGTTTTGATAATGCCTATTAAAATAAGTATTTGTTTAGCAAAACCGCAGGCTTTATAGGCTACATGTGTTTGGGCAAAGCCTTCGTATTCCAGAAGTACGTGAAAAAAGGATTTTTTTAAAAATACATATGCAAACTTTGTTTCTCCATGCCTGCACTTTTTCATATAATATAAACTGTAAACATCGAAAAGAAATGTAAACGTATAGCCAATACCCTTATTTTTGAATGAGATAACATTCCAAGAAGGTTTAAACTTAACCATCAATATAAATGATTGTAAACAATATATGATGATATATGTAATATATATATGTATGTCCAGTATAAATAAACTGAAGATTTCATTAGCCATTAATAAAATCATAAAAGGTAGTATATTTAATACACCTGAAGCTAAACCATTTACAGAATCAATCGATGGCTTTCCAATGGGGTAGATCAGCCACATATGGAAACTTGGTAATCTCTTGAAGGATTGGTGGGATATGGTCAGGGCCACTGTTTAGGGAAGAATATGGGTATCGAAGTACTGAGGCCCGGAGATTTTAGGGCCCGCGACTCGGCTTTTTTTTTTTTGCCTGTGTCGGAGCTTGTAGGGGCCCACGATGCTGAATATGTTTTTATCAGAGGGCCCGTTGAGAAAATCGGGACGGAGGCCTGTTATTATTAGCGGCGGCCCTGATCACAGGGTTGTAAGTGAGATTCCCGACATGGGAACTCATTTTATCACTTTTTCGTTTATTTTATTTTCCCGCCTCAGATATGCAGTCTGTTTGCGTGACATGAGTGGATATGTAGAAAGGGAAAAAAAGTTCAAACCACGCATTTGAAGAGTCAACATAGGGAAAACTGGCTTGCTTTTATATCACAAGAGAGCAAGAACGCGTAACGACATAGTCACGCACTTTTTCTTTTTTTACCCCTCCAAATTTTAATTTCCCCTCTAATAAATGCTATCTGGTACTGTGAGATGAAGTGATACATATATAAATAGGGGAAAAACGTTCACGAGAACGTATTTTAAGAGACAGCGTCAAGAAATATAGCTTGTTTTACATCACAGAGCAGCAAGTACGAATCTGACATGGGAACACATTTTTAATTTTTTTTTAACTTTAATTTCCCGTCCAATAAATGGAATCTTGTGCTATGAGATGAAGAGATGCACATACAGAAAGGGAAAAACGTCCTTCAGCCCGCATTTTAAGAGATAGCTTGGAGAAAGCTATCTTGTTTTTACGTCAAAGGGTAGCAATTACGATTCCCGGCATGGAAACGCATAATTTCTTTTTTTTTTATCAAAATTTAATTTTCCGTATATTAAATGCAATTTGGTGCTGTGAATTAAAGCGACACACACATATAGAAGATGGAAAAAATTAAAGATCACGCATTTTAAGAGATAGCGTCGAGAAAATTGGCTTGATTTTACATCATAGGTAGGGCCAACGTTTTGGGGGGATATAAGTGTACCGAAGTACCTGGGTCCTTTAGCTTTTGGTGCCTGCAACGCTCATTTTTTACACTGGCCCGTAGCTTGTAATTGCCTACGATGCTGAATAGGTTTTTATCAAAGGGCCCTTTGAGAAAATCTGGGTCCGCGTTATTATTGTTAGCGGTGGCCTTGGATATGGTGTGCCAAAGGCCGCTCTGGAATAATAAATTTCTATACTATTTATTCTTTTCAAGTTACTTGTTTTGAATTTTAAGATAAAAATGTTTGTTGTTTCTTCGTTCTTTATTTTGCTGATCAGGTCAACGTTTTTTTTTCTGTTGTTGTTGATCCAAAGAAAGGTATAGGAGGCGAATTTCTGTCCCAACGCTTTAAATCTTTGATGATTCATTCGAATTTATTTTTATCCCTATACATACTATCGGAACTCATAAATTGCGAGAAACCTATGCCATTTTAATCATCAAATAGTAGCAGCTGTAAAAGTATGAAATTCATTTTTTTAATTTATAAATTCTGTTGTATGATAAGTTCCATATAGTAATAATAATATTATACGGGAGGAACTACTTTATTCCTAATATTACTTTCTAAGCTCGAATTGCCCAACTCACTATCCCTCCTTTTAATACTCTATAAGTTCGTCTAATGGCATAAAGTTGCTAAAATATCGTTCCTTTCTCCTCCAGGGATCCAGAGTTGTACATTTGATGAAGATGACGTTAAAAGCCCAATGTCGAGGAAGGATCTGAACATGTCTGTCAGATACAAATGACTAGTCTCAATTGAAATATATCGTATTTGTGGGTAACTTCTTGTAAAAGATTAGATACAAAAACAGATGAAGGAATAGGGGCTTCGATAAAAGTAAATGTTAAAAAAGAATCCTCTTGTATAATACACATAATCCCAATTATTTCCCCGAGTCATTTTTTCGCGTACAGAGACCGATAAACGTGCCTCTAGACTTATAGTAGATGCTAAATTATTTACACGTGCTGAATAAGAGCATTTGCCGAGAACCATATGAACCATATGCACTCTTCTGTCAATCGCGCGCACTTTGATGTTGTACCCACTCCTCCATATTTCCACTCGCCATCATTTTACCAATCTTCGACATTTCCTTGGATTTTTCAATAGCGCTTTCTTCACGGATTTTTTCTTCACTCTTATGATGTCTTCTAGATGAAATTCTGTTTTGTTTGAAGAAAAGCACTTTAGAAGCCACCGTGATATCATCCCACCATTGGCTAACAATAAAAATAAACAACCTTCGGCCTCTTTGGCTTTAAATTGGTAAGAATAATGTGTGTAAAGATATTTATTAACCAGTAGTTCAACAGTATGTCAATAAGGTCGGTTCTATATCTAACCCTATATAACCATTCAAAAAAATTCGCAAAATTTAAATATATAAATAAATAGATTATCTTATGTGCAATTTTTAAAATATAGCTTTTTGTCAAGATATCTAACAGAATTCAAAACATGGAATGGAAGTAATGATTCAAAAACTGTGCCCATTGTGCTATTTTACGGTTGTGATAAATTCAAAACATGTTAAGAATTTTTCAAAAATGATGCTCCAAGTTCCTTTCCTTTGCTAATTAAATGCTTACAAATAATGCATTAATGTTAATTTTAACTCTAAATAGGTGATTAAAAGTTTGAAATGTCAGCAATTATACCAAAATATTGCTTTTCGTTGAGGCTTTTAATGTCAGAGGAATTCCCCTTTATTAGTAAGAGCTAATTATTGCTTTTTTTTTTGTTTCCGCATTCCTTCATCTTGCTTAAACTGCCACGCATGCAAGCATTTTAAAGCTTTCGTTGTCTGACTATAAATCGGCCTTTAACTTGTCAAGATGGTTTTAATTAAATCGACGTCAGCTATCTTCGATATTGCCGCCAGATCAAGAACTTACTTAAACTCGAAATTAATTAGTATCATGGCTAAATATTCTTCTTAATCCTAGTTTGGGAATAAATTTGTTAAGGAATTTAAATGTTTTCCGAATTGTGTAATACTGATTTCGATTAAATCACGACAGCCTGAGAAATTAAACATTTTGGCCATGTTACATCTGAAGGCAAATAATAGTAAATTATGGCAAATGAAACGAAATTTAAAATTCGTATAGCAGTTAATAAAATGAATCATTCGTAAAACAGTTGTCATGTTACGAAGGCACACACGAATTTTACAATGTGTGATTTTATGAAAAACTACCTTTTGGTCGCAGTGATTTATAATTTTATTTGTGTTTTTTTTTTGTATTTTTAAGTCACAAGGAGAGCAAAGGTTAGGCTAAGCTGTGTCGTCGATATTGAGCAACTTAAAACTCCAAAAATTGAGCAACTTTTTTGTCCGGTTTCGTAACTTCTGATAGATACAATGCTTTAAATGTCTTTATCGTTCAGACGGTGCAAAACAGCGAAAAATTTAAGCAAAATAATATTCTTGTTATATTGCAAAAGTTTCATCGAAGCAAAATAAATTTTTAATAGGTTACGCCGTCTAGTTAATTTCAATGATTAGCAGAAAAATCAGAGGAAGAGCGTGACATCTAGTGTAAAAGGCATACGGCAGTTTCTTATTCGCCACTTGTAAATAAAAGTATTCGGATACTATGATGTAAAAATATATTGTTTATTAGTCGAAGTTAGTATATCGTCAACCCACCTTTGGTCACATTGACTACAGCGACTTTTTCACAAATCTTCCCATAACACACTGGTGAGTCTCTACTGGGCTCTTTTTCACTATTATTCTTGTAAAATTTCTGCCGGAGCCATCGTAGAGGAAAATCTTACTGACCAAGATCGGATGCGGTGTTTCAGCTCATCATACAGAGAGGGATTGTTTATATTTATTGTATTCAATAAAACAATTTCGAAATGAGCCGAAACATTTTATCTGTTCTCGACTTTCTTCTGTGACAGCGTGCAGAAACAAGATTTACAAGAAGAATGGCGGAAGGTTCGGCACAGTTTTACCGGCCGCTTATCAAATAATGGCTAGGGGGTCACTGTACTAGTAACGGTCAAAAATTGACAGATGTTGTACTAATTTTGGCTTATGAACACTGTTAGTTTTTCTATCCAAATGGTCGAATATTAGTGTCCATAAACAAAGAGGAACTCCTCAAAAATTAAAGAAGGAGTTTCTCAATTGGTTAACGTAACTTCACATGAAAAGAGCCATGTAAAAGAGCCATGCTCAGCCCAGCGGACAAGGCAATAGGACAGTCAATCAAAGATAGCTTGTTCGACCCAGTCTGAGTGCGTGGCATATTTTCTTTCCTTTGTCTATGAACAATAAACAAATGTCCTAATATAAATCGTATAAAAAAAGAAGGGTGAAAACTTAATCGTGTTGAATGTCTATATACAGAGCCGCATTTCTGCCTAAGCAGACTAGGCAGTTGCCTAGGGACACAGCCTCGCAGGGGACCTTTGCGCCGAAGGCTCTCCCCAACTTTTTTTTATCAAACATCTTAACAAGAATTTACAATTTTTTTCAACCATCTTAACAAGAATTTATAATTTTTTCCAACCATCTTAACAAGAATTTATAATTTTTTTGAACTATCTTAACAAGAAATTATAATTTTTTTGAACCATCTTAACAAGAATTTAAAATTTTTTTTGAACCATCTTAACAAGAATTTATAAATGGCCCGTTCCTCCCCATCAGTAACTTTTGAAGTTCGTAGCAGACGATAAATTATTCAGTCTGTAGACTATAGTGAGGTCATTCGTTCCTTTGCAGATAAGAAAGTTCATCCTGTTGCAATGTAATTTCTAAAACTTGTAATTAAATGGCAGCGTTGTATATATAGACCTTGAAGGTCAATGTACGTTAAATAAATAAAAATAAAAGATTTTTAATATTAAAAAAAAGTGGAAGGGGCCCCCTGACTTGATTAACTGCCCATGGGCCTTGGGACTCCTAAGTCTGAAGTTGTCTATATAGTCTTCATTTTATACGAGATGGAAAAAAAATTGCAGATAAAATTTATATGAAAACATGTGTGGGTATAATAGCTAACCCCCTCATATCGATTATCTTATCTGAACGTATTCAGGGGATGCTTATGGAAGGATACATAATGTCTTCATAAGAAGATTTCACATGGCGGTCTATTTTGCCATCGTTGCTCCTTCTCACGAGAGAAAAACCTGAGCATGTTTCTGATTACAATTTGAAATTACATATATGCTCTAAAAGATTAATAAACCCAAAATTTCGAAGGAGAACGTAAGTAAATCGCGAAAGCAAATTTTTGGTAAACAGTTTATATATCAAGTAATATACATAAGGAAAAGGGCGATGGGTTCATAACCTCCATTAAATATAATATATATTGAGGCGCACCACTGTACTTCGGCTGTGATAACCTTTGAAGCTTTAAAACTGAAGTGAAGTGAATGCTTGTTCGCGCATGCGCTCTTGTGCTGGGATTCTCTCGGTCAAATAGATCGTTCAACAGCATCGGACTGAGCGGTCGCGTATAACGTTTATCGTTGTTTTAATGTAATATGTATTTCTTTTTGGTTTTAAACCGCAATGTTTTGAGTTTGTTATCAATAAATTTTCTTTTGTGGATTCGGTGTCGTTTCATTTTGGCGCAGCCGGTAGGATCTCGTGTATTCTATCACCGATTCCATTGAAATTCAACGAACTTCATTGAAAAACGACATCGTATTTCACATTCGAATCATCGCCATGCATCTGAACAGGTTTGTTTCATATCAAAACTGATTTTAATTTGGATTCGAAATCCATAATTTTGGTGCTGTGCTTTTTGAAGAATCCGAATTCAACGGAATTCAATAAATATTGTTTACTAACGTATTAGAACTTCGGAGAACAGTACACTTTTCGACAAAGCTGGCGACTTGATATTTTCTGAATTAACAGTAAGCATATGCGCACGTGGAAATTTATCGAATAAACAATGATTTTGTAACACTTGGTTTCATTTCCATATCAAACGATGCCAACGAAGAAGAAACGAGGACAATCTATTGAAGAGCAACCGCTCGACACACAATTCCTAAAGGACGCAATCCTTGAGCTTAAGAACGATGTTCGCCAACAATTTGAATTAATGCAGGAAGAAATGAACAAGAAAATATTCGATCTTCGAAAATTAATGGATGGGAGACCCTCGTCCCTCAACGAATTTGGTGAAGAAGTTGCCCTTGGAGAGCGAATAACGACACCGTCGCTGTTAATTGACAACGCTCTCGTCAACGACAACAACGCTCCTGCTAACAATAACGCCAACGTCAACAAAACTCAACTTATGGCCAACAACACTAACGCCAAAGACAAGGCTACCACAACTTATACAAACTATGTAATTTATTTCAACAAGCCTTCAGCCCAAGAAACCTGCAAGTAACAAACTATTTTGAACTAAAAATTATTTTACAGCTCGAATTATGCTAATTCAAAGCAGACTACTACATAAAATTTAATTCATTTTTAAAGATTAATGATTAGAATTTTTGTATGCATAATGTTCGTGCTAACTAAGCGTAATTCTAAACACATCTGTATTGTACATGTTTTTCTAATTTTGAACTCTGCGCATTTTAACAAATTAACTTACTTTCAGTCCGCTCTCCTTTTGCAGAGTAAATATGCCTATTGAGCGATCTGTAAATACGCGCATCAAAATGCAAAAAAAACCAAAGGCTTAAAATAAATGCAAAAACCAAAGGCTTAAAATAAATGCAAAAACCAAAGGCTTAAAATAAATGCAAAAAGCAAAGCAAAACGCAATGCAAAAAGCAAAACAAAGCCGCGTAAGTAAAGCAAATGCGCATGTAAACAGCGCTCAGATTGGAAAAATACATTCTAATTTTACTTTCATATTAGTTGAGATCCATGTTTTCGAAAATTTCGAGAAGCCGCGAAATTCAAGTTGCGAATAAATCATGAAATACATAAACTGAGTCACGGGGTTAACGGATTTGAAGAGTCAGTCAATGTTATGAAAGAGAGGACCGAAAAAGAAGACTTAACTGCAATTATTTGCAAAAAATTGAAACGACATCCGACGAATTAACCTAACGAAGCATCACATCCGAATCATTGACAACACACCGCCAATCAGTTTACGCCCATATCGGCAGTCTCCCGCAATGATCGACACCATCCGTCAACACGTTGACGAAATACTCCAAACCGGTGTAATCCGCCCTTCGGTATCGAATTGGTACCGTAACGCTCTTTCGGATAAAGGACGATTCGTGGCGATTTTGCGTCGATTATTGTAAACTGAACTCGGTAACAATTGATAAACAACGGCAAAAAAAAAAAACACGCTTCGATGTATCGCACGAAGTCTCGCCCTTTAAAATCGGATCATCCGTACTCATTAAGGTTCCAGAAAACCACCCATTAAACTCAAAATTCGCACCAAAATTCGATGGACCTTTTATTATTGAAGCAAAGGTTGGTAACAAAACGTACCGCTTGAAATGGAAAGAGAACCAACAAACAATGACAATCCTCCCTAACAAAATTACGCAACATGCGTCCCGGTTACGGCCGTACTACTCTCGCTGCACTTCGTCATTTGACCCGGGACGATCTTTACAGCCGAGGGAGTGAGGCGCACTGTACTTCGGCTGTGATGGCTTTTGAAACTTTATGTTTGTTTCGCTTTCTTTTTGGTTTTACGGCTCAAAGACTACAGTGGTCATGCTGCGCCGGGACCTACTATTTTCCAAGGAATCCGAACCTCTTAAGGCCTAGGGAACCAAACCCCGGACTACAGTGAGTTTTGACACTTTAGAACTGAAGTGAAGTGAATGTGTGTTCGCGCATGAGCGTTTGTGCTGGGATTCTATCAGTCAGATAGATTTGTTCCATATCATCGGACCGAGCGGTCGCGTATAACGTTCATCGTTGTTTTAATGTAATATGTATTTCTTTTTAGTTGTAAAGCGCAATATTTTGAGTTTGTTATAAATAAATTTGCTTTTATTTTCTTTTTGCGAAGTAATATCTTTAGTTAAATAACTGATTTTGTATGCTAATAAGATAAAGTGTGAAGTGGCATTAAGAGGAGTATAAGCACAATAAAAACTGACACCAGTTTAAGAAGTTCGTAGGCGTGGGGCTGTCTGGTATATTAAATATACTCTTGTTGTACGTATCAGACGTATGAAAAGCCCTTAATTTAAAACCAGTTTCATAGTAAGCTATACGCAACAAACCTTGTGCACCTGTCAATAACTAAGATAGCACAAAATTAACGCAGTTTTAAAAACTTGCATACCTATTGATACTTTGTACTAAATATTGAGTATTTATAAAAGTGCGAATAAGAATACGCACACTCCACATATTTATTCTGAGACAGCGTATTTAAAAAATAAAATAGAGTATATGAAGTTTAGTAAATTTTAACCTCGAGTAGCTTTTAAGATCTCTGAATTATAAAGAACGTATCTGAAGTAGTCGCAGTTTAATCTGGTAAAACAATTGCTGAATAAATGTCAAACGATTATAGAAGAACTAAATATATTTGTAAGTAATACCTTCATTGGAAAAATTTATCTAGAATGTAAGATAATTAGAAACTTAGAACGTAGAAAGCTAAAGAGACTCTTTTAAAAAAACAAACAACTTTTGCACCAGAACGGATTATCTATTGCGAGTACTACACAGGTTTCAACAAAGAGAAAAACTGCTGCATCCAGAAGCGAGTTACTCCAACTTCGTTGATAGAGTGCATCTTGTAGTTAGCAGCGGTGGTATAAACGGCAACTACCTGGTATGAAATTGACATATTAGCATCGCTATCTGCTTCATTACGAAGGATTGTTAGTTACTTGTCTTCTTAAGAATGTGAATCGTCAGTCGATAAACGAGGACTAGACCGAATAATAATCTAATCAATGAAATTCCAGTGTCATCAATCACTACGGGGAAATCACTGACAGATACTTTTTCTCTTGTAATTAGAAATAAAGTACTTTTACTGCTTTAATCATTAGGTAAGATATTTCTTACAATTACTTTAAACCATGTTTTGTGTACGACTATTGAAGTTTTACACAATCTGAAATAGAATTTACATAAGTGATGGATTTGGCTTCTTGTTATTAAAAAAGGTAGTGACTTTCAAACACAAGTTTTTATGTGCATACCAATGGATATACACCAATCTCCCTTAATAACCTCGTTCCAATTAACGAATACTTTCACTTAACCGTTTAATCCGTCAAATGCCTCAAGTAATTACACACGTATTCAGCTTAACGTCCTTTCCTGTTTAACGGCGTTTTTTCTCCATCCTGTGAAGGTTTTTAATAGGAGAAATTACTGTACACTATAGTGATATAAAAGTATTTTCAGTTAATAAAGATTTCATATAGACTACGTACCATGGTTTATGACCAGGAATACTTTTGCATTAAGCAAGACGGTTTACAGTTGAGTTCCTTACGATGCTTAGTGGGTAATTACACACTCATTACAATCAGAGTGTAGCATTCCTCCCCTTCCTAAGTCTCTCCACCTTGATTTGCAAATCCTTGTATAATTATAATTTATATAATAATATTTCGTGACAAATCGTACGAAAGGCCATAGACAGTTCAAAGAAGATCGCAACTGTTGATCTTTTAGAGTCTTATTATAGAAAAACATAATTTGTGACTCCAGATAAAGTATTTTCAGTGAACTCTTGTTTAGAGAAACAGAATTATAGTTTTAATGTGCATGGTTTTATTGCAGTCGATGAAATTTGGTAGTCTGTAACATATTAGTTTTTTAAAAAATTCGTAAAAATAAATTGATGAATAATTACAGCTCTTAATTCCTAAATTTTTTTGGTATATTAGAGTAATTGCAGCCATTTTAAGATCATTTGGGGTATATTTAGTGGAAAAAATTAGATGGTAAACATGAAAAGAAATAGTATAAGACATCTGTTCCATATTTTACAACAGTTGGATGCACCTGATCCCATCTAGCATATTTGCTTGGGTCGATTTCTTTCATCGCACTCATGATTTCGCTTTTGGTGACAGCCGTCAGACAAAAAGAGTCCTTAATATCGTAGTTGTAGCAAGCTTTAGTAAAATACATTGCTTTAGTTTGGTGGTTAACTAGTGCATGGAGAAAAGTGATAACATATTCATTAAAAGCTTCAACTATCTGTGCTTAATCGTTATGGTTTGATGTTCTTCTATTAAATATTAAATTGGCGTTACGTTAAGGGAGAAGCTGATTTAAGTAAGGTCGTTTAGCAAATTTTTTCTTTAGCATGCTGCCAAAAACACGAAAGCAAAAACATGATCAAGCAATTAGTTTTCCAAGATATAAAGAATAACTTTTTAATTTTTTTAATCTAATCTATCTTAAATGTTTATTGATTATCCCTGGTTTCCTGCTTCGCTTGTTTCTGACGATTTTCTTAATGTGGAAGCATCTATTGAAAAAGACATTAAAAATGCGAAAGAATTGTTTATTAGAGCCAGAGTAACTATTCGAAATTAGATGTGACCAATCTGTGTCAAAAAGATGCGAGTTGGATGACATTAAATTGATTTACGATAAATCAGTGCTGAGGTATTTATCTTTTTAAGTTACGAACATGAAAATCTTGAATATTAAAGGTTACGGCGAATGGGAGGTGGTCGCTGACACAAGTGCTCTCGAACACTGGGGTGTTGTGTTCGTTATACATAGGATAATTAGCTTTGGAAAGTCATCAGTTTTTCAAGTTGATCACCTTATTGCCATTACGTTCCATTACACCATTACGTTCTTCAAAAGTTACGACATAAATCGATATCACAGCCAAG
>QLNU02015360.1:274659691-274670670 GCA_006491805.2 Dysdera silvatica
AGATGACGCATCAAAAAAGAAAACATCTTGAAAATGTAATGGAAAAATATTTTTAAAACAAAAAGTTTTTCTCTAAAGCTTATTCAAAATTAACGAAAATGTAACCGTTCGCATACTTGTATAAATTATTATTTTCGTTGTGTAGTACTTCAAAGTATTTTTATTGGAGTGTGTTGTTCAGAAAAGAGCTATCTTTGGGCTCGAAATTTACATTGCTGTTGCAGTGCGTACTTCAGATAGAAATTAAAACAAGGGTATGCTGTCCCACCTACAAGAAAAATGTGCTGATTAATGATGATATACCTGTATAAAGGCTTTTGCCTCTTGTTTACCATTAAAATTCTTTAAGCTCATTTACCTGGCAAAGTAATTAATTTTTAATTGTCTAAAATATTAATGAGACCTTTCAAACCTTTAAGACGTATGGCGTTCACGCTTCAGATTTTAACATTTTAAAACAAATGCGAACAGGAGCATTTTTCCTATGTAACTGACTTCTGTCTTGCATGACTTCAGAAGATTCCCCACCAGTTTCTAAACACCTTGATCATCACCGAGTGAGATAAGGGGAATTATTTTGGGTAAATAAAATTGTAATTCGATTTTCGGTGACAAGATTCGTATAAAGTATTTGCAGATTTGGTTAAATTTACGAGTCGTTTCACCAACGAATTTTCTAAGACTCTCAATTTTATCTCGCTCTTCCGACACGTTTCGTACGCTTCTCTGAAATGATATTCCATTATGACTATGAGTTCACCATCGAAGCTCTTTGGATCTTCATTTACAAAAGGATTGCTGAAGATAATCTTGGTGTTCACAAATCGTTTGATCTTACCTGTCTACAGTCATATCGCGTTTATAAGCTAAGTTCACTAAATGAGATTTTAGCGCACGAGTTAAGGCCTCCTGTTAAATTAATGGGTTTAAAAGCTTCTAAATGCTTTTAGAACACCTTCTCGAATCGATTAGCGATTTGTTTTCTCTGACATTTGAGTAAACTGAAGCATGTATTTAGGAAATAATCTTTTCAAGTATCTAGTACGTCTTGCCGAAAAGGAAAATGGATTTTAGGGTGTTGGAAGAGTAAGCATCCATTTTCAACCCGAGCGGCTGATTCAGAAAGTCTTATGCCTTCTGAGTTGACGTCAACTTCAATCTGAACTTCAGTAATTGCTTTAAAAAAAGAACGAATAAATCGCATCTGTAATAAGATGTAATATCACCATGTACAAAAAACAAAGAAAATTTGGGCTAGTTAAATGCTAAAAGTGGGGTAAAAGTAAGTATAAAATAATAACAACCAAGAATTAGTAAAAAAAATGAAGAGTGTGAAATCCTTTTAAACAGTGATTACGTTTTTTTTTATTTTTCAAACTGATGTATAAACATGCCATAAAAGTAAAAAGCCTGCGGCGAAAGTTGCCGACATTTAATCGATTAGTTATTAATCATCGAAGTCATAAGGCTAAAAATAATTAAAGCTTTATAATTTTTCTAAAGTT
Source organism: Dysdera silvatica (assembly GCA_006491805.2). Taxonomy (NCBI): domain Eukaryota; kingdom Metazoa; phylum Arthropoda; class Arachnida; order Araneae; family Dysderidae; genus Dysdera; species Dysdera silvatica. The sequence goes on from QLNU02015360.1 coordinate 274,661,197, forward strand.
TCGGACCATTCGCTACTCGAACAAAGGCTGTTAAGTGAAAATCTTTCGGTGGAGAAAAATGATTTAGCAACAAAAGACTGCGGATAGCTGTTTGGTTTTTAATAAAACGAAAAGTATTTTATTAATTATCCAAAAGTCGAAGCAGAAATCATGAATTAAGTCGAAATCTTTACGAGAATTTAAAAGACGTTTCAACCGCTTTTTATTATAGGTAAATCCCGGAAATAACACCTGTTCAAGTAATGAATGCCTGTGAATTTTTTTTACAGATAAACTGCGAACTTCTCCACAAATATAATAGAGCGGTCTTATAAAATTTGCTCCAGTACATGCTCATGGGCGGATTTACCATTTTGCCACCCCTGAGTTTTTTTCCGCCCCGTCCACCCCCAATCAGCGGCAGGAACATAAGAATTGTTTCATTCAATATACGCCAAAAACTTTTCTTTTGAGAGGGCTTTCTGATGGCGGAGAATATTACTACATCCAAGCCGGTTCGTGATTTTTACCGCCCCAGACGGGAAGATAAAATACCACCCATGCCAAATAAATATTTGCTTTCATTTTTGAAAATATACTGGCAAAAAAAATGTTTTATAATTTGATACCACCCCTCAAATTTTACCGCCTTAGACTATTGCTTAGTATAGCCTATTGGGAAATATGGCACTGGAAATGCTTCGTCGAACGAATACCAATATGAAAAGTTCGAGAATGCAATGAATGATAGGTCCAAAGGCATGTGACTCATATTTTCATTGTCTACTAAAAAAAATAGAGAATTTGATATCATTTTTAATGAATGCTATGCGTAATTGGCTGCCAGAATTTACGTCTCGGGAACTTCCCAGAAGTAAGTTTCGAATATTAATTAAAAGAGATAATTATATGTAGCCATATCAAATTCGATGGCAACAGAAAAGCGATCATGAGGATAAAACTTTGAAACTTTTAATCATTCTGACGCTTTAAAAAAGCACATTTATAGCGTGTGTGAAATGAAGTGAGATAATTTTTTTTATATCATATGAGTTAAAATTCTGCATAGATAAGTAATCTGTGCATTTCGGGTTGAAATTGAAGTGACATTTTTGTGTAGAAACTCTTGTAGATATCCATTAGAAGTTCCACAGCGTGCTTGTTTAGTCCTGACAATGGCTGCTGGTTTTGACAGGTGTTGATAAACCGATGCTCTGCGCTTCGTTAAGTAGAAAAATTATCTTAATTTCGCTTCATGAAGTGGCCGCAACCACGACGGTCAAACTATCGGAGGGGAAGATCAGCCACTGAAAATTAGCGAAAAATTTTGTTTCCAGAATAAGGTTACACCAATGGCTGTCATCAGATTAATATTTCCAGTTGAATGAGCAACGAACGATGTTTCTGCATAAAGGGCCCATATATGGCTGAGTTTTGTGCTTCACAGAGTTTATCGAAACATTGAATAAATATATCTTTAGCTAAAGCGGCAACATACATTGAATATGCCAAGACGTTTTCTGTAACGACGAAACAAAATGTGCGTACCATTTTTTTTTATAATACAGGTCAAGCACATCTAGGCGAAATACTTACGACAGTTGTCGTAAGCCAGACCTGTAGCCAAGCAGGGGCCTGGACCCAGTTGCCCCATCGAGCTGCTTATATGTATATACACAACAATCCCCAGGTACCTTGTGCCACACATGTCCTTTGTCTTGCACCAGTTGCCCCTTTATCCTGGCTGCAGGCCTGTCGTAAGCAGTTCGCTCTATAGTGTGTTCGCGCTCAGCTGACGCCTGATCCCCTTAGTAAACGGGTTATTCCATTACAGTTTAGGGAAGGCCGTCTTGGAGGAACTGGTTTTTCCCGCGCGAAAAACCAGTTTCGGCAAGACGCCCTTCCCTAAACTGCAATGGAACAACCCGTCTGGTAACGGTATCAGGCGTCAGGTCTGCGCGAACGGACTATAGTAATGCTCGTTTCGAATTTTGGAATACAAATGGGATTTTATCTACCAAGCACTTAATTTTCAACTGAAATCTTTCTTACATAATAGCGTCGTATCCATTTCCCCCTTTTTTTTATGTATACAATGGACTTTCGTTAATGTAGTACTGTTTGTGATGGATTTATTCTTAGTGCGGACAAATTCTCTTTCGTCAACTGAGGTGTATGGATATACAAGTGGCGGCTCGTGCGTCCGGAAATAGGGCGTGGTGCACACATATTTTTGCCCTTAGAAATACATTTCGAGAGTGCTGTTTTCCTTTTCATCTTTTCTCTTGCGTTTGAGAGGAGGTGGATGGGGATCTGTCCAGGTATAAGGGGCTGTTCAAGTATTAAGTAAGCACATTTCCGGCCATTTTATGCCCCTCTCCTCCTTGTAAGAAAAAATTCCCCTTCTCATGCTAAGATAAGATTTCGGTTTTTAATTTTTGTACATATAAGTTTCTAAAATAAGTATGCGTGATGCAACTTATAATACTTATTAATATTTTATTTTAATATTGAGCATTTATTTATAAGTTCGCTATAATATTAAATGCTTATTAATAAATAGAGAGTAATCACAACAAATTATCGCATTTAAAAAGTTTTAATAAGCTGTTGACAACTAGGTTGGTGGCTTTTAGTATGATACCGCTAACAATGTATCTTTTTTAATATAAAAGCTTAACAATTAAGGACAAACTAGTAAAGAGCAACTCGAATATAGCATTCTTATGCTGCATATTCTTAAAATGTATCCTTATATCCATAAATGAGGTCAATAAAAATATATATTTGATCAATTTTCACGTGAACAAACGAATGCTACAAGAAGACAACACGCGGAAAAAACAAATAGCGGAATTTTCTACGCCCTCTATCTCGATGGAACTGCGAGGAGGAGGAAAATCGGGAAATTGTGTTTTGGGATCTATTGGTGGAGCGCTTGTCCCCATATCTCCTCCCCGGGGGACACCGCCCTCTTATCGAGTTCGCTTGGTACGTATTTCCTCCCTATAAATACAGACCTCGTCAAGATGGATAAAGTAGCATAATATATAACGTATGATATGAAATATTGCTTACAGAGAAGGATTTTCTTTTCCCCTCCTGCTCGAGAAGCGCTTTTGGTGGAAAATATTTGTCTTTTCCTCTTAAGGATATTGTGCGAAAAGGTAGGGATGCGTTTTATACCAACATCTTCTATCATTCTGATGATTAAGTACAGAATTTGAAAGTTGTTCGAGGAGCTGTAAAGATTTTAAGAAATTCACACTGCTTTTCTGCATCTATTAAAATAACATGAGCTTGGGCAAAAACTTTCCTGGGGACATGAAACTCTCAAAATACTGAATAAAAATATATGTCACGAATTTATAAACACAGGCTAAGGTGATATTATACGCAAAAGCTTTATAGACGAGCTTTCGAGAGTGGCTTTGCGGGTGTAGATTGCATATCTTCTAATAGCCAGCAATAGCTCTGAGACAAGCCAGAAAGCGCGCTGCAGTTTTCGCAAAAGATATACAATCGGTTTGATATTTGAGTAAAATTCATGGTGAATTTACTGTTGCACGCATGCTCCCCATATCAGCCGCCTGTTGTTTATTTAATCTTCTAGTAGGTAGCTTTCCAACTTATTACAAAGAGAAAAATGGCGAATAGGAGTCTATAGATGAAAGCTCCTCGTCCAATATTACTTTCTTCTACACGCACCACTCTACACGTTTAACACTACTCAAGAAAACCCACGATGAAGCCGCGTGTGTGTAATTACTTCTTTTATGCTTGAAGGCAAGATAATATGCCATAGTTTGTGGTTTATTGCACAAGGGCAGATGAGATCATACCGTGTCGGGACTTGTAGTTTTTTTCCGAAGCATTCGAACCTCTTTTTCTTCTGGGAAGTTGAATCCTGGACTGCGAACTGGAAACAATCTGGCAAGCGCTGGTATGACCCGTTGTAATAAAACCCAGATTATTTTCGTGGTAGCCAAATACGTTACCACCACGTCTCCACTGGGCATGTATTACAGAAGTGTAGCGAGTCATCGATTTAGAATTTGGAACGATGATCAGGAAACTACTTCGGTCTCAACCAACCAGACTCCATTCTTCCGATGTTTAGTCTACGATGTTATAATGATGTTGAGTTCCCTCTGAAATGTAAGTGGACAGGACTTTTAATTAGCGAAATTGGAAACAGAATCCGGTATGAGCTTACCCAAATTTTACCGAATCCCAATCCAAAGCTTTATTCTAAACCTCTCTAAAGTGTAAGGCTAAGATCGAAAATCGATACACAATCGAAGTTTTTTCTTGGTTTCAATTACGCCTCTCTCGTTTGCGACAAAATACGATCAATTCTTGCTAATTAATGATAGTAAAAGTATTCGCTCGTTGCATTTAATTTCTGATAATGCTTAACGAGTCTCACTTTGAAACGGTAGTTAAGGATATGTAAGATTCTGAAAGAGTTACGACGAAAGTGATAAAATTAATCGATATCTAAAGATGCTACATGATCAGCGTCTTCTCTGTAGAATAGCGATGCTATAAGTTCTTAATTTAAAACTTAGAAGTTCTTGTGGGCTTTCTATCCATCAGCACTCGTGGAGTGAAATGTCCCCTCTCTGCATTTTCGGTCAGAATACCAATTATTGGCGTAATGTTGTTTCGAAAATTAAAAAACAAAGAAATCATTGCGAAATAAATAAATTACGACTGGTATTAGAAACAAATACATTAGCATCTTGAGAAGCAGCCATTAAAAGTATATAGAATAAGTTGAAGGCAAACGTTTCGAAGCTATCGCAGCTTCATCTTCAGTGCAAAAATGGTTGAAACTCTGAAATATTATTTAAGCGTTACATATTCTGCAGGTAAATCATGGAATTCATTTAACACGTTAAATGAATTCCACGATCTACCTGCAGAATATATAATGCTTAAATATATAATATTCTGGCATTTCAATCATTTTCGCACTCAAGATGAAGCTGCGGTAGCTTGGAGACCTTCGCTTTCAACTTGTTCTATGTACTTTTTAATGGCTGCTTGTCAAAATTCTAAATAAATCACTGGCTGAAATAACTCATAACCAAAAACAACGATTAATGTGCACCCATATAAACTCCGTCAAACTAAATTCATACGAATCGTTTTATGCCTACAAAATGAATATAGACTCTTATATTTATGTGGAACTTGCACAGAAATAATATATCGCCAAAATGAAAGTTATTTCGAGCAGGTGACTGCAATAAGCATGCATAAAGCCAATGCTGTATTTTTCTATCTACAACTGAAGCAGTTACCTCATTATTTTGTTGTTATAATGAGTACAAACAGAATTTTGTTGATTTACTCATTACTTTGATATGGAGTAGGGACAAATGGAACGAATACAAACCTCAAACTGTAAATTTAAAATTAACAATTCAGTTTGAATGAGGAGGACTAAAGCTATGAAATATATTTTAAGTCAAAGCAACAGATTTTAGATGAGAGACAAAAAACGTTTTAAAAGCGTATTTATGGCAAGATTGAATTCAATATACGCGTTTCGGGCGATGAAAGTCCGCCCTTCTTCGGGAGTGAATACCGTAGAATATTTTCAACAAGGGAGGTTGATTGATCACCAAGCTGAGCTGAAGGAAGGAGTTGAGCTGTGGTCATTCACAATGACTTCCTTCAGCTCAGCTTGGCGAAATGTACTCCACCTAACTCCTTCTGATGTTAGTCCATAGTCCCACCATAATTGCCACCTCTACCAACATAGAGCCAACTTTTCCACAATTTGGTAATTCTGGGAGGAGTGGCCGCACTACAAAAACCACGTATTACATCATTTCCTACTTTTGGAAGTCAACATTTCACTTAATAACTCAACTCTAGTTACATCCGCGAATCAACCTCGTTTGTTGACGATATTCCACGTGTTCACTCCCGAAGAAGGGCGAACATCTATCGCCCGAAACGCGTAGCTCGAACTCAATCTTGACATAAATACGCTTCTAAAACGTTGTTTTTTGTCTCTCATTTATATTGCAGATTGTTTCGTCAAATATTTACATAGATTTTAGATGGTTAGTATATAAAGTATTTTATAAAAGAAAACAGATTCTACTTGACTCGAAGTTTTAATTTTCAGAAAATTTGAAATTAATTAATTTATTTTTCCGTGAATCGATACTATTAATTATTAAGAAATTAAATATAAACGGAAGTTATCTCACTGTTATTTTCCATTGTGTAATTACGAAGTGAACATTTATTTTTAAAAGAATACTGTAAATCATATTTGCTTTAATACATGTATGAAAATAGAGATAGAAATATATAAAAAAGCGAACACGAAATTTCATCTTAATGGGTAAACTTAGTATGTCTAGTAGTTCGAATTTCACAAACAGAGCTATAGAATATTCTTTAAACCTAAGCAGTTAACCCTTTTTCTAGCTAGTATTTTACAGCATAGCGCATCAACATGTGTTTGAGTTCTCAGCTAGGTATGAAGAAATCGGACTCGAAATGAGTCTCCAAAGAATAAAATTACAATTAACGACTTCATTGAGAAATTGGGCGCAGTATAGCCCAGATGCTCTTGCGCCATAAAAAAGCCAAACAATCAATCAATCATTGAGAAAGGACGGAAAGATACATACAGCAACATCGAGCTAGAAATTACTGAGTTGTATATTCATCTTGGAAAAAGTACTCTCCATGGCAAACTGTAATATGAAGGGAGTATATTGATGCACCAAATTTGGCTAGTATGTACTTAGAAAGAAAAAAATTTTAACCTTAAAGAGAAATTATAGTGACAATTGGAGAAAAAAGTCTTAAATTAGTGTGTACTACCATTCTTCTGTTATGGATGAAAGCAACACAAAAATTGGAAATTTCGCTAAGGAGTATGGAAAGGTTCACGCCTTAAAAAATTGGGGGAGAAATATAAAAATAAAACATTTGGATGAAAGGGAAATACGTGTTCAGGATATCGTTGCTGGAAAAGGTTTAAATTATAATGGAGAATGGTAAAATTGTAATGGGAAATAGATTAATTGATAATGGAAAAGCTTCAATGATAATGGAAAAGCTTCAATGATAATGGAAAAGCTTCAATGATAATGAAAAGCTTCAATGATAATGGAAAAGCTTCAATGATAATGAAAAGCTTAAATGATAATGGCCCAGATACTTTTAAAAAAAGGGCTGATCAAGAATGAACAGCAGAAATGTTTGATTGGATCCAAAGAGACAATCGAAACATGAGAAAAGTTATCAAAGGTGATGACGTAATCACAGATAGGCACACATTAAACAAATTTATAGACTTTCATTTAACACTAAATTGATAATTAATGAATGCTAGATAATGTTGATGATGAAATATGACAGTATTAATAAAGCATGTTATTAAGTATTTAGAGGCATGCCAGAGAAGTAAGAAAAGGAAATCGCTGAAAAACGTTAATGAAAAAAGTAAATTCAAATTATAGAGCTAATCATGTAATAAGAAAACATGTCATCTAATTATGATTCGGAATACATTTCATGTTTGTAATATTAATTTTGAATCGTAATTTATAAATTATAATAAGAAAATCACATGCATTTAATTTTTCCCTGAAATTGATATTTAGCTTTCACAGTTTTTTCTCCATATACTCTATCGTTAAACTTTGACATTATTTATTTTTTAAAATGTTTATAATATGTTATGTCTTTAATATGTTGTCATTTTCAGTTTATTTTGTTCGGTTTTCTTCCTAATTAGTTCGACGATAAGTTTAATATTATTTTTCATTTTTCATAAATTTATTTCCTTATTTTAATATATCAAGTGCACATATATTAATATCATTATATAGTTCATAATTTAACTCTATACATGATAATTTTAAACTACGCTGGGTTTTGAAGAACATTTTTCCATAAAATATGTATTTTTGGATAGAAACCCGTTGGATTTTAACATCATGACATTTTATGTTAAAGTATAACCCGCTGTTTGACACCAAACGCACGCAATAACAAGAAGTCAGTACTAATTGTATTCTTCTAAACTAATTCTTTGTGGCATTTTCTTCCTAAAACAATTTCATGTCCGCTAGGATTCCGTATCTTACATCAACAAGTCAAATCCAATTTGACTTTTCTGAATTCCTAAGTTCCTACTTGGATAGTTTCTGGAGATAGCTAGGATCAAACAAAGCATCTGTTGGAATTTAAAAGGGAATAGTTCGGGAAAACATTTCGTTGTTATTTAAGAAAATGGGGTTCTTTTCCATGTGACAAGCTATTGCATAGTTCAAACTAAATGAGAATGCATTCGGATAAAACGGGATTTTTAGTAAATGCAAAACAGGTAAACATACACGGATGTTATATCACCATTAGAAGCCCGATTGGAGACACATGGCTCTCCATATTAAAGTAATCCTACTTAAGGTCATTTAAAATTGTACCAAATAGTTTAGAACTATCCAAATTCGGTAAATATGCATTTTACATATTGGCACAAGGTGAAGCATCGAGACTATTGAATATTTTAGCTATAATATACTTAATCTGTGCATGAAGTTTTAACTATGCGTATATACACCTACTAGGCATATCAAATGAAATGATTTGTGATATTTTTAATGAACTAGCATTAGGGCAGCAGTCGCCCGCCATTCAGCCTTTACTGGGACGTCAGAGGCTTGAATAAAAATGAAATTAATTTTAATTTTGTTTTACAAATTCTTAACCTGGGATAATAAAAAAAACCTACCGAAATAATCTTTCTGTTCCAGGTATAGGATTATCTTAGCCCAACTATGCTCCTAATTCCGTATACGGTTTTACTCTCAATTTTGGAAGGGAAGGGCTATTGTGTGTGTGTTTAGGGTGGGGGGATTATGCCAAATTACTAATTACCCGTTTGGGATAACTCGAGCAGTCTTGAAATGATAACTTTTAATCTTCATCCCAATGACAAAAACATTGACTATACTTAATGCTCGCATGTTATTAAACTTTGTGCGCCAAAATTAAGTTTCTCCAATGATTAGTAAATGTTTTAGGCATCCTTACGTAGAAATGGTTAAATTTGTCGTTGCAATTAGGTCTAACTCTGCACTCTTTCACAATTCAATTTAGAATCCATTTCTGGTTCATAACAGAGAAAAGAGAATTTACCACACGCTCAGGCAGGATTCGAACCAGGGATGTTTTTGTTGCCCCTATCAGTGCCTTGGTCTCTGATCCACCAGGTACGGCCTAGCGAGACTCTTTTCTCGTGTGCATATGTTAACAAAAGGGATCTCATTAAGTAATTTTAAAGAAGTGGAGAAATTAACCGTTGCGATTATGTCTGCCTCTTTACTTTTTATGGCTCATTCCGGAACTTATTTTTGGACCATAATAGCCAGCAAAAAGAAAAAAGTGCGAGGCAGAACTTTTTTGCTTTCTTCGAAAATTATAAGCCAAAAGTAAGTTCTTATGTGGAAAAAA
>QLNU02015360.1:274680977-274704098 GCA_006491805.2 Dysdera silvatica
GTTTCCAAGATGCCGGTTGATGTGGTATTCTTGGCCTTGTTGCGGCATCCGAGCCTTCATATTCCGCCAGGGCACATTGGAAACCTTCTTCCATTTTCTCCACGTCCCTCCTCTCTTCTTCTTCTATGCTTGGTTGGAGCGGTTCTCTTGCGCCAATAGCTGGTGCTTCAGGGTTTGCCACACTGGTTGAAGTGTTTGCCAGGTCATTGGCGACTTCATCTCTTAACCTTTGTAGTATGGGCTCTAGCTGAGGATATATATATATATATATATATATATATATATATATACATAGCACGCAACATTCATTTCGTATCAGAGAGCGTTTGTAAAATTAAGAACCTCTGATATATCGTACCGAAAAGCAGTGGTGGCCTGTTAGCGGCACGTCACAAAAAAATTGGATGGTCGAACAGGTTTTTTTTTTTTTTTAATTTAAATTCCAAATTCTTTTTATTTTTTATCAAATTTAAAATTTGATTAGAAAAATAAAATTCAAAATTTTATTTTGAGCCCACTATTTTTTTTTGAATTTAATTCCTTTAATATAATTGGAATTACATTCAGGAACAGAAGGCTACGTTTTTAAGTCAGCGCTTTAAACGCGTTAAACGCACCAACGAAATATTGCCCGCCGAGAAAAAGGGCCGAATGAAGCGACGATAGAAATTTAGAGCTTCGCTTCAAAACGGAAATGTTTTGCGAACATGGTTACCATGGCGATGGAATATTTACGGCGAAAGCAAGTACTGTCAGAGAAGAGAAATTTTTATCGCATCATCATGTCAGCTAGTATTGCCAGATCAGAGGTTTTACCTCTGAATCTAGAGGTTTTGCATGGAAAAAGGATAAAAATTACCAAAACAGAGGTATGGCTTGATCAGAAATAAAAATTGAGATTTTTGATTACCACAGAGGTTTCTAGAGGTAAAAAATTTTCTGTGGGGGTGTTACTGGTTAAAGAAAAAAAATTAAATCAAAGAATTGAATAAAACTTTGATTCAAACTACAAACAGTTTAGTGTTATATCTGTTAGAATTATTTAATTACCCTGAAGTATTTCGAGGCACGTTGAGTGGTAACAGTAGAAGCGTGTAATTTCGTTGTGTTTTTGTTTCTTAAGGGGACACAGGACCTTTAAATCTTTAAAAAATCGATTTTTTATTTATTAGTTTAAAAAATAATATCGATTTTTGGCAGTGTTTTAAAACAAACCGCATCAAAATTCTTCAATTACTTCTTGCACTATTGTATAAAATAAAAATAACTATTACATGTTACCTTGTTACCAAGTTCCAACTTGAACGCTCTTTTTCTCAAAATCACTTTTTCTATATTGCGCAGAGATTATCTTCAGATCTATGCGCACTAGAGTTCTGAAATTTTTAATATGCTTTTATATCATAAATACCTATATTTTAAAACCAACTGACAAAGTAAAAATATATTTTCAATAATTTAAAAAAATATGATATTTAAAATATGTCGATTTTTTATATAATTGCTATATATTGTTTTTTATACATTTTAATGACTTATTTCTTCCATATTTTCTGGTTTTAGGTTAAAGCTGGTACCTTTCTTGGTAATTTGTGTGTGTGTATGTGTGAATGAAATGTTTATGCGTGATAATGGGAACCGTATCATTTACAATGTGAACAGAAGATATATACACATTAATAAGCCTGTGAAATGAGTAAATTCCGCCTTTCTTTCCCACCCCTTTCCTTGCAATTATATGCTACACTGTACCGCACCATGATCGTTTTAACACACTAGAAGAATAGGAAGAAGCTTGCTAGGAAGGATGAGACGTCCTTTCCACTTTCCTCACGTGACTAATGAATTACGTTTAACGTCACGTGATGTGGAGCCGCTCGAAGAGCAATCGTCGAACTGGGGACACTGCTGTGTCCATCTTTTATATAGTTTAAACTTCAGATATGCGCACTATGCTACAAGTTCTCAAACCGCCTAGGAAATCAATATTTCCGTTACTTGATTCGTTAGGTTAAACCTAATAGGTTCCTTTACAATATGACGTTTCCCTTAAATGACCAGGTATGTATTTTTATTAGAAACCCCATTTTCCAAGCGGAATAACGATGATAAAAAATTTTTTAAGTAAAGAAAAGCCCATGCCTGTATTGTTAAATAAATGCGTTACAAAAGAATAGAAACACTCTATAATCGGCATTTTAAGATTTCGTGGTATTCGGAGTTTGAATGGCTGTGTGGGAGTTATTATTTAAATAAACTTTTTTGTATGCCATGTTTAATCATTGGTGTTAAATCAAATGTGTGGAATAAGAGTGGTTTCAATGATTTTGGTAACGTTACCCGTGCTCTTCACAAACATGAAGGTTTTTTTACCATGTGGATTGTACATTATGTTTTTCAAATCTAAAGAAAAATTTAAGTGGTATTGAGGATGCTTTAAAAGAATACTTTAGGCAATATATATTAAACGCTTCAACGAAAATATGCAGCTTAATGGACGTTTCATTCAATTGCCCGCCCATTCGTGCTGTTCTTTACTTGGGGAAGCAAGAATTAGCATTTCGTGGTCATCACGAAGATGTAACCTCCACTAATCGTGGGAATTTTAAAGAATTGTTAGAAACCTTTATTTCGATAAGCCCTGTGGACATTCATGAGCACTTTTGAAAAATCACACCCATGTTTGCCGGCAATTCTAAGACTATTCAGAATGAAATAATTGACTGCATTTGGCAATATATCAATGAACATATCGAAAAAGAAATAAAGGATTGCATTTTTTTCTATACAAGTAGACGATTCCACAGATATTGTCCAAAAATCTCAATGTAGTATCATAATTAGGTATGTTATTGCTGGTGGAAAGTCAGTGGAAAGATTTTTGGGATTTTATGACGTCAGTTCCAATCGGACTGCCGAAGCATTGTTTAACCTTGTATCAAGATGCCTCGAAAAATTTAACTATAAATCAAAACTTATAGGAGAATGTTTTGATGGGGCAAGCGCAATGTCAGGGCACTTAAATTGTCTTCAGTCCAAAATTAAAGAAGTAGCGCCACATACAGTTTTTATTCACTGTTTGGCACATCGTCTGAATTTAGTGCTACAACAAAGCTGCAACAGCATTTCACAGTGTCGCATATTTTTTGCAACTGTAAGCGGCATACCTGCATTTTTTCATCATTCTGCCAAACGAACTCACGTGGTCGATACAGTCGTCGGAAGACGAATTCCTACTTCTGTTATTACGCGATGGACATCAAACTCTAAAATGTTGAGTGTTATAAATAAAGAATGGGATTCTTTAAAAGAAGTATTTACTGAGATTATGAACGATCCAACCTCCGATCAAACTTCGCTTAGGCAGAGTGTCGGCTATTTAAATATATTTAACGACTTTGAATTTTCACTTTTGGTTGTTGTTTTTAACCATATTTTTGGACTTACGGATGTTCTCTTCAATGTACTACAAAATAAGTCATTTGACATTAATTTTTGCATCTCACAAATTAAAAATACGCAGATTCTTTTAAACAGCAAACGAAAGGAGAATACATTCGTGGAAATTTTCGAATTAGTGATTTCGAAAACAACAGTTCCAATTGAACACCGTGAGGGACGAAAAAAAGTGACGCTCACACAAAATAAAGTTCTTGCAAAATATAAAATTCATATTTTATGAAATATTAGATAACCTTAGATAAATTACCACACGTTTTCAAGATATGGAAAAGCTTCATTTTATTACATTAATGGATACTTCAAAATTTATAGAGTATTCCAATAAATTTCCTACGGAAGTAATAAATAATTTAAATGTGTACTACCCCAATATATTTACTGACTTCCAAAGATTGAAATATGAATTAAAACACATATATCTGGATAAGCAGTATAGAGATATGAAATTACAAACATTCATGGAAATTTTAACAGAAAACAGATACATTTTTAAAGAAGCTTATAAACTTTTTTGCTTAATAGTGACTATTCCGTCCACTAGTGTTTCCGTAGAACGGAGTTTTTCTTGCTTAAACAGAATCAAAATCAGTCTACGTAATACGATGTTAGAAGACAGACTTAGAAACTTGTTAAAAATTTCAATTGAAAAGTAACTAACTCGATATTGCCAATGAACTTGGTAAACCAAATGGCTTTCAATTTTAGTTCTGTTTAAAATATTGGAACGTGTGCTTGTTGCTGGCAGTGGCGGATTATGCATTTCAGGGGGCCGTGGCGCGGGCCTGGAGTTCACTTTACTATACTGTTGATAGCAAATACATCGCAAGCCTGTCAGACTGGCACGCGAAGAAATGTCGCTGGGACGCGGCTACTTACAAAATAAGAAAAAGTTACTATTAATTTTAATATTTTCCCCACAAGGAAGAAGAAAAAAGGTTGAACCTAGTGGCAAACAGCACATTTGATCCGTATACTTCCCGTCAGTGGTATGATTGATTTGGCACGAGAAATCACCAAATTTGGTGTATGCTGTTGATTATGACGTAACCAAGCTAAGTTTTTGGGTGGAGTTTTAATCCCTTGAATTTCAAGTAACACGTGACCTAAGCAAGTTTTTAAAAACCAGTGAAATCTTAGCTTCTCATCTTTCTTCGTAGAAGGGCCGTACATGCGCAAACGCATGTGTCGTTGTATTAAAGCGATGTTAAATGGGCTGGCTTTGCCTTGTTATTGGTTTAACTATGATTTGAAATAACTTATTAAATATTGATTTTAAGCAAAAATTGTACTGGACATTTTTTATTCCTTTTTTCACAAGGAATCGTGTAGTGAATTCTTTTCCCGCCATTTTGTATACACCCTATATATATATATACCAAAATGTGTAAACTATTTACTAGCTAAATTTATTAAGCACCCGTGGCTGCTGCTCCCATCTCTGTTGTATCTATTTGCACTACTATTTATATAGAAGCTATATTTATAAAATTTCATGTTGTAATAAGATGCTGGTGTGCACGTGTCATATGAACTTTGATTCCATGAGCACAGGTTTAAGTTAATAAAAATATTATGCATTAGAACGATATATTCAAACTCACTAGATAATGGATTTCATTGTTATTTAAAATGCACTTTAATTTACAAAAAAAAAAAACCCTGTCAATACAAGGTAGTTTATTCAATAAACTTTCATTTTAATATTTTAATTATCGCTGGAAGTGTAAGTAGAGTATTTTACACACCAAATACACAGCCTTTATGAAATGAGTAATAATTGCCGCATCAAAACTACCTTAAGGTATATAGCCCCTGCACTATCAGATCTTATTCCAAGACGAAATACTTAATCATGAATATTTACATTTCACTAGGTTTAATATAAACTTGATTGGCAATTATTGCCAGTAAGGTGATGAATTTGCAGACAGTTTCCTTCAAATTTATTTTTACTATTTAGGTATTTTCCTTTTGTTTATATGTATAAGATGCATTGCTAATTTGAAGGATGTGAATAAAGAATTGTCTCCGGAGATTATTTTACTATTTGATCTTATTTCTGAAAGCAGAGGGTAACCTAAGCGGATCTATAACTGGTGGTTTGGCAGTAGTGTCCACAAGGGATGTGTTAAAATATAGTTTTTAGTAGTTTTAGCTTGCTTTTCAATTTCTTGTGGATTTGAGGCTATTGAAGGTATAACACAATTAGTATCAGTATGTCTCTCACAACTTTTCTAATCTGTAATGGAATAGTACATTGAGTCATTTATGGCGGTATCGAGATTCGTTTTGAGGATTATAAAGCTACGATAGGAATGTATAACTACTATCGTGTACATAGTAGAGTCGCAAGAGAATTTTGAGATCATAGCAAAATCAATAATGGTATACGAATGAGTTGTGAAATGGGTAGGTTCGTACTGAGATTATGTATAATTAGTAATCTTGTTACCGGCTTTTCTTGTTTTTCAATAGGCAAGAATCACTAGGAAATGGGGGGGGCGCACAGGGGTTCAAGCCACACAATTAAATATGAAGACACATTCATCTCTTTAACCCTGCATTGAGTTACTTTCTTTAGAGTTACTTGAGTTCTCCATAGTTTTTGAACTTCCATATCACTTGCAGGATTTCATTTTTTATGCCACGCTTTCTGTTCCCCGATTGCGATGAGAGTGGGGTTAAGGTTGTGTAAAATAGAGTTATGGTATTTGTTTGAGAGTGGTTTATCGGACAGTAGACAGATATTTTTAAGAGGGGTGAGGTTAGGAAGTTTTATATTCATTGTAACAGCTTCAATGTTATCGGACACTATTAATAGCGTTAAAGAAGGGAAGGTTGAGAGTGTATTTGAAGAGGGTGTTAGTCGTCGGGATGATTTATTGCACGTTGTATTTTCTAGATACCTTTCAAGAGGTGGATGAAGGCTGTCTCAGAGTAAGTGCGTTATTTATGGTTTCTAATGTAATGTTTAGAATTGATTCTGCTTTAGAAATTGCAAAGGGATTTTTGAGGAAATCTATAATAACGCTATTTGACACAAACGTTTTTCGTAGAAGTTGTTGAAGCAGGTTGATTCCAATCTCAGTTTTCGTTTGGTCTGCGACCATCGTATCAATGGCCAGAAGAAGTGTTGGCCAAGGAAAGAAGAGAGAAGAGTTGACAGAGGGCGGGATGTAACAGTAAATTATTTACAGATCCAACGATTTAGTTGTCTATTGTGGCCGGAGGAAAATTTAAGTTTGAATGTATGGAGGTAGGTATACAATTATTACATATATTTGGATTGTTTATTTGGATCCAGTGGGGGGAAGAAAAATTTAACTTGAGAAAGTTAAGGGGACATTTGGAGCACTCTTTATAATTAGCTGTAAAAGTTTCTTTACAATTTGTGCAGGTGGCTGTTGTAGTTTTTACCTAAAGGCATTCTTTAATGAAAACATTTTGCACACATTTCACACATCTGAGATATATTAAGCAGCATTCAGACCCATGTGCAATTTTTCGGAAGATTCTACATTATGACGGGAATTTGGGAGACCAGGCCCGGACTAGCGCGGTGGTCTGATGGGCGATCGCCCACTGCGCACCGTCCTCTAGCGCAGCCTGGGTACAAGGATTATTTTTTTCAATGGCGAAATAAATATGAATGACTGAAAGTTTAATTCAATTTCAATTCAATTTTATTTGGCAATAAAATACATAAAATACTAAACATATTAAAAACATATAAAAGCCTGGGTGACACAAGAAAAAAACCAAAGGTTTAACAAAGCTTGTGACACACGTAGAGAAATTTTTATCCCTCCTTTTTCCCCTTTCTAACCGTTTTTTTAAATAAATAAATAAATTTATGGATAAAAGGAATTAGCAAAAAATAAAGTGGCAAGAATTTTGAGCTATTGATTTAGTAAGAAGATACAAATATGCATTTTGAATAAATAAACGGAATGGATATTTTTTATGTCGTGAGATAGTGAATTCCATAATTTGGGGCCCAAATAACGCTTGCGACTCTGTCCGATGTTTATTGTACAAGAAATAGGGATATAATTAGAATTATTAGAGGTTGGATAGCGATTATTTGGGATTAGTAAAGGCATGCGCTCCTCGAGTTTATTAAATTTAAATCTGCCAAAGAATAGTAGTAGAATTTTTTGTTTGTGGATCATTTTAAAGCTAAGTGAATTATACATAAGTTGTAAATTTATTAAAATCAAATGAAGAATGATAAGACATTAAAAAGCGCCAAAATCTTCTTTGAAGTTGTGTTCGTCGATTTAAGTTAGTACATGTAATGGTAAGAGCCCAGATGGGAGTACAATAATTAAGGTATGAATAAAATAAGGAATAATATAGTGAAAATATGATATGGTTCGGAATAAAGTGTACAATTTTACCAATAACGCCAATATTTCTCTAATTTTAGTACATACAGAATGAATAGGAATCATATATATAATTTAAACCATTATCATTATAATTATTTAGAGTAGATACAGATAATTATAAATACATTGCCAGTGGCGATCTGACGTAACTTTCGTGGGGGGATGTACGTCTGATTATTGCTGATTGCAAATTGAACTTTTCCGACTCGTTTTGCTACTTGGACGTGGACGGGGTGGAGTCTGGCTCCCCATAACCCCCCCCAACATAGGATCATTCAGTACCATGGCATTATGCATCAACAAATTAATGTTTATTTTTTTGTTTCATTCCGTGAGAGTACTTTTCGTATTTTAAAGTTATATATAAATTTTCAATAATTCTGGCTTGTCTGCTTTATAAAACTTCAAACGTTTTTATGTTAAATTATTTTATGGCACTATAACGGAAACAGAAATGATTCATTTTGAAAGCTGCGCATGCAAAAGAAAGTTGCGATATGGAACGGAGCAGAACTGGCAGAAAGTCAAGCTGTTAAAACTGGTAGCTATGAGACATACCACTGGTAAAGCCTTATATTAAGATAACTGAAATCTTAGTGAGAATACTTAGGGTGGAGTACAAAGCAAAGTAGTTGGTTGCTCATTTAATGATGCCGTCAATATGAGAACTCCGTACAAGGGACTTCAGGCAAAATTGAAACAAGATAACCACCGACACATCTATGTCCATTGTCAAGCTCATGTTTTGAATATTGTGACAACGTATACAAATGAATCAATTCGAAGATCAAATTCAAAGATCAAATCAATTCAAAGATTTCCTTGGCTTGATACAAAGCACTGCAGTTTTCCTTTCTGAGTCTCACAAGAGTATATTCGTTTGAATAAAAATAAAGAATTTGCTGAAAGACATACTTTACTTCTTCGTCTTCAGAAGGTTTGTGTCACACGCTGGTGGAGCAAAGATAGAGAATTAGCCAGATTTTTTGATGATACCAATACACCAGTGCACAAATGCACAAAATTCTCCACAGTGCTCGAAACTCTATACACCATATCAAACAGAAATGGCTTCAGTTCCAAAGTTTCGTTCAACTCAAGTACCCTGCTTGAGAACTGGTGCCAATTGAAGAATATACTTTTGGCATTTGTGTGCCGAAGTTGCTCAATATAACATCACCTGCTTTGTCCTATTTGCAAATTCAGGACATTGACTACCTTGCAGCTTCGAATATTGTAAATACTATGCACAAATAAGTCCCCTCAAAAAGAGCAAAATCTGAACAAATTTATTCAAGTGACAGACGATTCTCCGAATTCATGCAGGAGAAATTCGTAGGTAAGAGGCTTGACATCATAATTGAAGTAGACTTTTCGGCCAGGCGGGTCCCAATTGTAAAACGGCAAGCCGGCTTGTTTTTGTTTGTTTATGGTTTTATGGCTCAAGGACTACAATGGTCATGCTGCACTGGGACCTACTGTTTTCCGAGGAATCCGAACATCTTAATGCCTAGAAAACCAAACCTGAACTACGGTGAGTAGTACGATCTTCATGAGATCTCTGAGTAAGCGTTCTTTGCACAGCTGGGAGTCGAATCCGGATTAGCGGCGCACTAGGAGAACGCGATACAACACTGCGCCACCGCAGGGCCGACAAGCCGACGAGTTTGTTCATGATGAAACATGACAAATTTTGGCATTGCCTGTAAAAGAGTATGAAAATGGTGTTCTCAATATGATCTTTAATTCAGCACAATAGCAAACATATAAGAAGTTTCATCATAATGAAGCATTATTGGCTGCTATTGCTTGGATGGATCCAAGGAACTTTAATAAAATTAAAGGCGGGAATTACAAGTTGCTTGAAGATGCTCTTCAAGAGTTGTCATCAATGATTGGTGAGGATAAACTGAAGCTGCAGTGAGAACTGTGTCAGCTTGCAGTGTGATGATTACCTCCCTGATTTATTCTCAATGTCTTCAGCATTCGATGCCAATTTAGCTTCTATTCGACAGGATTCAGTGGATTGTCACGCAAATAACTCACCCGAGAGTGAAGGAGTTCTTGATGACCCTATTCCTTTACTCAACCAACAACAACAGCGTGAACAAACCGTCTGACAGGTTTGCGGAAACAGTCTTTTATAAAGACTATGACTAGATGATTCAAACAATTCAGACATGTGATGACAAGCAAAAATGCCGAAGGTCTTTAGTTTGCACTCTTGCATTGCTACATGAACCAAAATCAGAATGTTCAATGTACGATTCGCTACATGTGGCATACGAGTTCATACTTACGCTACCTTGCACCCAAGTTTCTTGTGAGAGAGTCCTCTCTGTACTTAAGATCTTTAAAACTCGCCTCTGATCATCACTTGGACAAGAACTCCTTGAAAGTTTCACGCTGTTCTTTATCAACAGAGACTTTGAGTTGGACTACAACAAAGTTCTCAACATATTGGGGGTGAGTTCTGCAGAATTATCAAGGCAACTTAAATTGTAGTGTTGTGCGTATAGCTTGTGTATATTTGTCTTAGATATTAGCTAAATAGTTAAGAAAGAGAAATTGTCAAAGACTTTGATTCAAAATGTTTCATTTCATGTCAAGGTTTGCTGCCAAAGCTAATCTCAATCAAACTGTTGTCACCAGGCGCTTACCATTTATGATTTCTTTAAATTAGACTGTTTGGTAGATTACTGTTAATAAAAAACGGAAATTTTAAAAAGCAATGGCTAAAATGATAGTTGACTGACCGAAAATACTGAAAATGAACATAGTGTGCAAACACTTCTACATGCATCCACCCCAGTGCATTTTAAGCAAGTTGGCGCTCCACGCAATATTTTCTCCACCGCGCTCTCTTGTAGCCAGTCCGGCCCTGTGGGAAGCTTATATAGTTTAATACTCTCACTAAAAGATTTTGACTGATCTTAACGTTATAGGTTTCTCTGGTTTTCATTTTGTTTTAATTTAACAAACAGTGTAGCAATTATTTACGACATTCTAGAGTACTTCCAGTTCACTGCATAACTTTTTCAGAAGCAAAATTATGGCAAATAAGTTCTTCTTCGGAATTAAAACCAGAAATATCCATATATAACCCGCAGAAGTCTCTTTGAGTAAATAGTATCTTCTATATTAAAATCGGTGAAGTATTTTGCCATTTGCTATATTGGTTAAGCGTGTTAATGATCATTTTTATTTGATTATTTTTTAGAGTTTGAGCACATGGTAGGAGTTGATTTTGGAATTGATTTTACTAAAACCCTATTCTATTTTACACTTGTACTGATGAAAATCCGCATAACATTTTATTTTCTATCATCGAAGAGTGCACTATTCAATATTTTATAGGAGGTGTCGAAAGGATTATGAGTAGTTAGTTCAGGAGATAGAGAGAAATTTCGAGGACTTCCTGGTTTTTTTTAGAAGTGCTTGGAAAGCTACTTGGAGGCTGCCGAAACGAGAAGGGGTACTAAAATTTACATTTGGAGTTAGTGAGTTATAGAAAGCGGGGTACTCAGTATTCATGACTGGATTTGGGATAGGTCATGAGGAAAAATGGATGAAAAGGAGGAGGAGGAGGAGGAGGAGGAGATAGGGTATACTATTTTCTCCGTTCAGCTATGAAATTTGTTTATACTTTCGGAGTTTGGACATACGGTGCATGCTTTCTAACGGCGCTTACGGAAACGTTAAGTTGTACTTTGGAGCTCGCATTTTTTGTGAGTAAGGTTTTCTTGCGCTTGCTTTTCACAGATTTTTCTTCCATATGGTTTTAGCAAAATCATTTCTAAGCCGCGTTTGAGGCTTATAATTCTCATTCAAGTCACTTCCCTCTGCGGATGAGAAAAATTTACATAGACATGAGCTTTTATGTTGAGATCCATCGCTCGATTTGTTCTGGTTCTAGAAGATTTCTTGTAGGCTCATCTTCCCTTAATAGGGAGTAGTATTAATTCCAGGTTCAAGAGTAGGCAGAATTGCGAAGCTCTGCTATCTAAGGGAATGATTTGAGTTATCCATGGGTATACTAAATTCCAAAAATAAATTTTCGAGTCCGTATTCTGGGAAGATTTTAGTTAGAGGGTCTAGAAATCGAGCCATTTTTGGATAAGCTTCTATGTCAATCAGACCGGTGTTTCTCAAGGTCTTTTCCGCCGAATTCTGAGATGCCGCAGGCACAATTTGTAAAACATCGCCAAAAATTTTAAGAAAATCTGCAACTCCTGTAATTTACTGCCATGATAACCTCTTTGATGGAGATAATCAAATACACCTCAACGATAGAAAGGCACTATCTACCCTTTTATTTTGATTTATTGTTTATTTTTATGTTTATGTTGAAAAAGTGAGAGATAATTGCCCATTAGGCTTATCTTAAATAATATTTAAATGGAGATCCCGTTGTAGGCATGTGGTAAGAAACGAGTTCCAGATGATAAAAAGTTTGAGAGCTGCCGAATTAGACAATAAGTATGAATAGCTTTGATAACTAAGTATCCGGTCATATAATTTTTAACATCATTAAGGGTGTGTTTATCAGAATTTGAATTCTCTTTGTTACAGGACATTGTGTGATCCAACGAGCAAAGAAAATGCATTAATTTAAAAATACATTACATAATTAACCAATTTTCAATTACTTGCTCAATAAATTAAAAATATACACAAATTAAAATATTATTGTAGAGGTATAGAGGCAAGCTATGAAAAATCCAGCACTTACTTTAACTGTTGACACCTTTGTAGCTATAAATAAACTGGATTATTTACTATCGGCAATATTCAAGATATTATACCAATACAGATGTGAGGACAATCATAGCGAAGAAATTTCCTTGATTCTAGTTAGATTAAGTAGGAAGCATTCGGGCATGAACGAAGAAATTTCCAGTGTGCTGGAGGAATATATCAACAGACCGATAGGTTGCACTAATTTGCTGAGTTCCAGTGTACTGATAGAATAGAGTAGTAGATCGATGCATTGCACTGATTTGCTAGATTCTGAACGACAGATCCAATCACACAGCCAATCATAAGTTCGTAGAAAGTGAAAGGTCATTGAGCAACAGTCTGAAAAGCCTGTAAAAGCCTTATAAGAAAGAGGCGTAACTAGGGAAGATGAAGTTTAGCGTTGAATTGACTCATAAATGAGTGCTTTATTTAGGAAGGGGTTCTTTTTAATGATTTGGAAAGGGCAATAAAATATTTCCGAAGGCCAGAAATCGAATACGGTCAACTTAAAATCTGATTAATTCCATCCGTCCAAAACGTAAACGAACAGTGTTTCTAAGTCAATCAATTCACTTGCAAGCTGCTTCTTCAGCTACCTAGTGTTGCCAAATTCTAAAAAAAATAGGAGGTGGCAACAAAACACTACCGGATTCTCACAGTAATCAAGAACTCGGTTTACTTTCGCGAGGACTTGCCTCGGACAGTCTTGCTGACGGGGACTCACAACCAGTCATCAAATAAATAGGACGTTAGGTGTACGAACAAAGAGCTGTAAGCGCAAACACATCAGCAATTTTAAATTTCTGGAAAGCTAGTACATAAGAGATAAAATAATAGCTTTATATCCTTTTCTGCAAGCTTTGGAATTATGAATAATCAATAAACCATTTGATGATGAAACGGTTTAGCTATAGATTGAAGCATTCCTAGATGTAAATTTGAAAAAGTCTAAAATCCCTTCCTAGACCCTTATGCTTAATTTTAATTCTACTAGTTTGTGGATAATAATAATAATAATTCCTTTTATTTATTCTTCATTTGTACCGTCAAACTAAGTTTGCACCACATGGCAACCATTATTGCATAAAACAAGTGTATATTATATGTACATCATAGTCGATCATGCAAAGAAAGGTCCCAAGAAAATACCAGGGCAGACATAACACTCCCGAGACGTAAATAAAACAAGATTTCCGAGACTGGAATCCAGAAAAGACTATTAGTTTATTTTCCCCCATCCCTCCCTTTTTCTTCCCCCCATTCCAAATTATCCACATTATTTCCTCAGCTTTTTTTTCTCTATAATTATTGCCTAACTTGTTACAGTGAATAAAACTTTTTTCACTTGCATCATAATAACACGAAATCATTAAAGGTTCTCTCATCTTTTATAAGATCCAGTCCGTCTGTTAATTTATTTTCCATTTACTTCCTTTCCATTACCCTGTAGTAGATATTTCCTTAATCTATATTAAATTTTTTTATTGTTCAATTTTCTTTAATTCTAATGGTAATTTATTCCAATATTTAAAACCGTTATAACTTATATTACTTCTTCCCGTTTCAGTTCTTATTTTTGGCAGTGTTAGATATTCGCTTCGATCAGATTTATTAGACAGGGGTAATAACATTTTTTGTAAGTTTTAATGATAAGTATGGGTAATTTCTACTCATGCGCATAAAATCATTTGTACTGCCTCACCTTGTTTGGCGCAGAACGACTCTTGCAGTCCCTGCGCCATAAAAATGCAATCAACTACTCTTACACAATTTAGAAAAATATTTCGTATAAAATAAAATTTATTGTGAAACATCCCTCATCATTACTATTTCAAGAAACCCTAGAATTTAGGATTATGACTGGGAAAGATAAATCATAGTAACTTCAAACAATTCACCCTTTTGTTTGTCGTGAATGTTTTCCAGATTTCAATTTAAAAATACGGAGCAATATTTCAAATGATTTTGACTGTATCGAGTAGCTACATGCTAATGATATTCTCTTCATAAATATGAAAAAGGTATTTAGTTGTATTAGTTTATTTATACGAAAGTCTCTATTAACCACGGGTGAAGTTGGGGATTTATTTAAAATATTTATTTAAAACATTTATTTCAATTTTATATGTGGATTTCATATTTTTAAATTGCCAAGAAAAATCAAGTTTTATTTTGCTGAGGCCTCTGACAGTACAAGGCCCTGCGTTAAGATCATATAGAGCAGCGGTTCTTTAACTTTCCTAGACCGCGGACCCCCTTCAGAGATCACTCGCCCTCGCGGACCCCCTTCAGAGATCACTTGCTCTCGCGGACCCCCAAGAATTAACTCAAAGTTTAAAGCTGGGAGTTCGCATCATACATATTTATTTCTAGTGTTCTGTCACAGATTTTCTCCATTTAAGAAAATAATTTTCCGTTTCTTCATAATTTATTCTTAGCATTAAAGAGTAAATACTCTTGCTTCAGTATTTTTCCGAACCTTTGTGGAATACTGAGAGGGTATCGCGGACCCCCAGGGGTTCGCGAACCACAGTTAAGGAACCTCTGAACTAGATGAATAATTGCATGATACCTGGAAGAATCGACCATAAAGCCACATAGTATATTATTTGACTTCAAGCCATACCGAATATTGGTTCACATCAACACTAGTTAGAGGAATTACTATGAAGTAACACATAACGGCTGCGTTGCTACGTAACTACTCTGTAATAAAAAGTAATTTTTAATGAAAATATAATCATATCCTTTCCTTTGCATATTCATTGCATGTGCAAAATTTCATAAAGATTGAGCACTTTCTTCGTAGTGCGTCGTGTTTTTTCTAATGAAGTAATTATACATTGAAGTGCCCTGCGGTGGCGCAGTGTGGTAACGCGTTCGCCTAGTGCGCCGTTAATCCGGGTTCGACTCCCAACAGTGTACAAAGAACGCTTACTCAGAGATCTCATAAAAAGATCGCACTGCTCACTGTAGTCCGGGGTTTGGTTCCCTAGGCCATAAGAGGTTCGGATTCCTCGGAAAACAGTAGGTCCCGGCGCAGCATGACCATTGTAGTCTTTGAGCCGTAAAACCACAAACATATACACTGAAGTGCCAGAAAAACTTGTACATGTGTGCGTATGTAAATAATGGAGCTTTGCAACCAAGCAACGTAACGTGATGCAATCTGCAACGCCTATATAAGACAAGAGATGTCTGGCAAAGGTGTTAGATCGGTTCCTGCCGCTACAATGGCACGTTATAAAGATGTAAGTGATTTTGAACGTAGCGTTATAGTCGGCACAAAAGAGAAGAGACATAGCATCTCCGAGATAGTGACAAAATTTGGATTTTTGCGTACGACTATTTCACGGGTATACCGTGAATATCAGGAATCCGGTAAAACATCAAATCTCTGACAGCGGTGCGGCCCGCCAACACCGCCATTGGACTGTTGATGACTGGAAACACATTGCCTGGTCTGACGAGTCTCGTTTCCAATTGCATCAGGCGGATGGACGTGTACGGGTATGAAGACAACTTCATGAATCCATAGACCCTATATATCAACAGGGACTGTTCAAGCTGGTGGAGCTTCTGCGATGATATGGGGCGTGTGCATTTGGCGTGATATGGGACCCCTGATACGTCTAGGGACAACTCTGACAGTTACACGATATCAGGTAGGTGTACCAGTTTTCCTGACACTTCAGTGTACGAGATTGAAGGAGAAACATTTGTGGGTGAGTTTGCGAACACGACTTGAAGTTATTACAAAATAAAGAAATCTTAAGGTAATAGACGGGCGTATTACCAGAAAACTTAGTTAACACTAGAACTACCAAGACCGTCATTTTGACGGTTTTCAAATTTCATGCTTAAAAATTTGATATAATTTATGTATTGTTCTAGAATTTTATGACACGACTTTTAATGAAATATAAGAATAGTTAAATATTCCTATTCAATTTCCACTCACCCACTTTAATTTCCATAATCAGTATGACCTATACCTATTTATACCAAGACCCGTCAAAATGACGACTTTGGCAATTTCAAAGTTGAATGATCCAAAGTGTTCGGCAGCCGTTATAACGGGATCTATTTTGCTCCGATTACGATTCAGTTTAGAAATGAACGGTCTAACTGGTAAATGTAATCAGGACGCAATCATTATCAGTTGTACTTCTAACGTGATAAAGTTCTTGGTGAAAAGTGCAATCTGTGCAAAGTGTAATCTGTGAAAAGTCCAATCTCGGAAAATAGTATGAACATATTTTTATAAAAAATTAAAATTTATTTTTTGTAAATTCTAGGCAACAATGAAACGATTTCCAGGAAGCAAAAAATTATTCGAAGAATTCAAAGAACTCACTAGTATAAATGAAGACTGTTCGGACACTAATTCAAGTAATAATAATTTGGACATATCTTGCGTGGAAAATAAAACTGATTTTTCAGACTCTGAAGAAGCTGAAGATGAAATTGAAGTACGAGATATTGAAGAAAGTGAAGATTCAGGGAGTGAAGATGACTCTTTGCAGGTATTTTATAATATTTTGGACTTGGCAGCAATCAATGCGTGGATTTTATATAAAGAGACTTGTGATGAAAATATAACTAGAAAACAATTTTTATTTCAATTATCCGAAGAACTCTCCAGTGAATATAGGTGCTGCAGAAAAGAAGCCTCCTCCCAAAAACAAGAATGGAAAGCAATGGATTGTACTCCAGAAAACTAAAAAAAAAGTCCTTATGAACGCAAATCTTGCCAAATTCGATTGTGCAACAAAAACAGAGCGATTTATACCTGCAATGTATGCAACAAATATGTTTGTGGCAAGTGTTCATCTAAGATAACATGTACTTGTAAAATATGTGCCTCATAGTTATTTCATACATATCAAATGTGCTATACTATAAATGCAAATAGAAACTGTTTTTGTTTGTTTTTTTATTAATAATTAATGAATTATTATATTAAATGTTGTTTTTGTTAAATTATATTCTTTTATTTACATTAACTAAGTCAAAAGTTACAATGAAAGCCATGATCAAAAATCCGTCAATTTGACGGGTGCGGTAAAACTAGGTATATATTTAACATCGGTAGTTCTAGTGTTAAGGGGTGGAGATTAGGATTAAAAGTCTAAGTTAAATACTAGGAAGTCAAAAAATAAAAGAACCTGAACATAGAATATGAATTGATTAAACTACAATGAAGAACAACAACTTGGGTCGGAAATGTATGAATAAACGTTGTTTCGGAAGATCACATTGAGTGGACAGATAATGATTAAATATGATGATGATATACGTATATATATAATAAAATTATTACAATCTGTATATTTTCTAAAAAGATTTCCAAATTTATTAATTCAAGTCTCTAAACTTTATTATAAGAATGCGTTTTTGGGCACGTTTTTCGTGACATTTTCAGAAATGTCGTCACGCAGACGTGCCTTAAATCAAACAACAATATCAATCAACGTTTATTGGCGTAGTGATACCAACGCCGATGTTATGGCGTGATTAGATGGTGAAACGTTCGAAAGAAAATAAATATTTCTGCCTTCGGTGGGACCTGAACCCACGACCTTCCACTTGCCGGGCGGAGGCTCTACCCACTGAGCTACGAAGGACAATATATAATCTCTTTACGAACGTATATAAAGACTTATTGTTGCCAGTTATTTCGCAGAATGGTGTAGTACATGGACTACTATTTAAACCAAATTACGAAATCGTATTAAAAACCGGTGCCTTAAATCGTCTGTTCATGTGTATTTCTACCGTGATAGTCTTCATAAAACTATTTAATCCGGTTTCATATATTATCGTTTCCCAAAGGAAAAGACCGTCTCGAAGTTTCCAGAAGGCATCCATATAATGAAAACTTAAAATTAAAAATACACCCTATTCCAGGGGACTGACTCTGCGAATGAGAGATTGAACAATTCGCAAATACCGGTTTAATTTGGTATTCGAAGTATTTTTGGAATCTTAGATTAATGCCCGGTAACCCAGTAGTTAGAACTTACGATTTTGTTGGTGCTGAGTTCTGGTTTAAACTCGGAAGGTTTAGGCAATTTCAAGTTCGCATTGTTTTTCGCATTCGCGTACTTCATTAAATTGACCATCCCGTCGCCAGAAGAACCATTGGACATTCCTAAGACGTAAAATTTGAAAACAAACCATGAATCTTTAGACTGTTCTTAAATATTTTTACTAAATTTAAAAAAAAAAGACATCAAAGCAATCAATAATGCAATTCATTTCTAAATATACCACATAGGAAGAACCATTCCCTCTAAGACAAGAAATAGTTAATATTCTCTCTTCCCCCCCCCCCAAATTAAGCAGAACAGCATCGAATTTGTAAAATAGTCTCCCATTTTCTTTAAAATCAATTTTTTTTTTCTTATAGCAGATTACGTACATACCTAGAAAATGTAGTTTTTGATCGTTTATAAGTATTTTCCTGTTCGGCTAATTATATGGGCGCCCACGAAATTAAAATACTGTGGTGGTGGGGTGGGGGGGGGGACAGTATACCAGTGAAAGGCAGCTTGTTGTTGAACAGGGCTATAGCGAGCGGGTGGTTCTAAGGGCCCGTCCCCCCTTCCGTAATGTTTTTGCTACCAATACTTATTCATTAGCGAGGTTGTAAAAAATTCTTGCCTCCCCGAAATAATTTCTGGTTAAGGCCTTGTTGTTAACAACTCTTTACAGGGATAACAGACACCCACAAAGCAGTGTTTAATTTAAATGTGCTTCTGCTTGATGACGTTCACTTTACCATAAAATTAATATTCTAGTTGCATTTCCAGTTTCATTTTCACATGCAATGCTCCTTACTAAATTTTGTATTTATTATGCTAATAGTGATGGTGTAGACAGTCCCTTTAATTTATGTCGTTGATAATGAGCGTAGAGGGCCAAAAATTTCCTTGAGCTTGCGAAATTAAAATTGGGAAACTATAGTTGTGGTTGTAACGTTATTAAAAACGTTCCGTTTGAAAGTTGAAATAATAACATGTCAATGAAAACGCTGCCATGCAGAAAACAACGCTATACAGAGTGTTCCGAAAACGTCGGATCAAAAGTATATAGCCGTGATCCTTGTGAAGAATCCAACAAAAGGTATAATTACATCAAATAAATGACAAAGTGCATTTTTTTTTGGACCAAAATTGACTACGTCAAAAATTAATACAGTGCAATGATATTTAAAATGAGTTGTAATAAGAAGCTCAATGGCAATTAAAAATATAAATGAGCGTTACTGTTTAAAAAAATCTCAGATGCCACGTTGTCTCCGTAATTCGGATCTTTTCTTTAAGAAACCGTTACGGAGTATACACAAATTTATGGGTTCCGCAGAGTTGTAGCTTTTGTTGGATTCAGCAAATTTTATAAATGTATTTAATGATTCAGAAGCCTGTTTCCACGAGACTTTAGCTTCATCTGCCATGTCTCCTTCTTCTTCATCCGAGCTGGCGGTCAAGGACAACAAACGGCTGAATCCAACCGAAAAAACCGAACGCGAGCAGCTCGATCGATGCCGGATTTATAGCCTGCTCCGAACCAAAGAACGCCGGATTAAAGAGCTTCTACTGTATTTTAGAACTTTGCTTTTAGTAATGGAGAAACAGAACAGAAGCTTTAAACATCTTGGCACCAGGGCTGTTCTGAAAAAAAAAATTATTGATAGTATGCAGTGCTGTCTTAATTAAAGAGTATTGAAATTGCGGGGTTACTGGACTTGGTGACGTCATCGCGCCGCGCTGACTGGCATTTGACTGGTCGTCTATCGTCTATCCAAGCCCAAGGTGGCACATGCCCCTTCCATCAGTTTTTCATTCCTCTCCTGGTCGTACGCAGGATATTATTTTGAGGCTTGTGGGGTGGGGTTCAGGAGATTTTCCTTATTTGTTTCCATTTTAGTTTGCAAATGATTAGAAAAAAAGCCGAACTTTGTTGGAAGTTTCCCCAAAACCAGCAAATACAAAAACTTTCTTGAGACCTTGAGAGTATGCGGCGCGTACTCGATATTTTTCAAAATTTCTTGAGAGTATGCGGCGCGTACTCGGTATTTTTCAAAATTTCTTGAGAGTACGCGGCGCACATAGCGCGTATTCTTTGGGAACAGCCCTGTCTGGCACCATTTTTTACACTATAATAAATGCTTAATGTACGGTTTAAAACACCCACACTACATACGTTACGGGTTTCGTGGAACGAGGTTTCATACGATCTAGATATCTGTAAGCTGCCTGTCATATAAAAGTTAATTATACCGATAATATACAAACGGTACATAAATACATTACTTTGTCGGATACACTAAAAGAAACCTGTTGTTATAAAACTAAAACATATCTTTATTATTTTAAAACTTTAATTTCATTCGAAAAAGGCACTTATATTCCTTCAAACTCCCCTTGATAAAACGATAACAATAAACAAAATTAGAATAGTCTTTGCTAAAATATGCTTTTCTTTCAAAATTTAAACGATAAATTTTACTTAATTTTTTATATATTAGTAAATTAACCTTCCTGTTTATATATATATATATGCACTAAGCATTTCAGTTTTATTAAATATCAATTTCGGAGCGCTGATAACATTTTTACAGAAATGGGCAATAAATTTCCTGATAGAACAAAGCACCTATTTCAATGTTTTATAGGGTGAAATTTTGACACCCCTATTTTGCGCTCTACTAAAAAACCAAAAATTCAATACTGAAGAAAAATTTCTTGACACAGAAAATAATAACAGTTTATTTTCTTTCGCTATGAAAATAGTACCAAGGTTTGACATTTTTCCAAGTTCCGAAGGAAAATGAAAAAAGGAAAGAAAATTGTTTCGGTAATTTAAAAAAAATATATAATGTTATTATGTTTCCCGACGAACTTTCAGTGTATGCGACTTCTTGTCAGATTTTTTATAATTACGCTGATGTTACTGCAATTCAATTTCACATTATAAAATTTATAAAATTTCAATGCAAAAAATAGAGGATTAAAAATTTTATTTATTCGATAAAAATGTCTTGCAAATAATTTAGCTAACTGATTTGGTCAAGTTTCCTTGGGACGGCACTAATAAACCACATTGTTAGACGTTTCCATGAAAACAAAGCACAGAATTGTGTGTGGTTCATTTTGTTTGTTTTGTATTCGTTTATGTTAATTTGATTCTTTGTTCAAAATAGTTCTAGGCCTAATGTAAACGTAACAGGTATGATGTTCACACATACTCTCTCTCTCAGCATTTATTTTCAACAAACTATAGTCAAAACTATATGTATAGTCTTTTAGTATTTTAAATATTTCACTTCGAAAACTGAATCAAGATCTGTATAATGTTAGATTTAAAATGATTTAAAAAATCAAGACCGATTAAAGAAAAATAAATACTGCTATATTTAGAATATCTGGATTCGGTTTGACATACGCCGCATTCTTTTGAGCAAAATGTAATCTGTTTTCAGTGAAACGGGCTCAAGTCTTCTTTACGTAAAATAATATCTTATTTCCATTGCTCTATGCAATAACATATCAAATCTTGCTGAATGAAATTTTTCTTTTGTTTCGTTAGTCTTCGATAACGAGTGTCAATAAATGATTAGCAAAAGAAATTTTTCCGATGATATTGAATAAATCTATGCTCCAAATCTGAAAGAAAAATCACCACATTTGACGTTTATTTTGAAACCAATTCCTTTGGAAATGGATTTCTTAATAATCCTATTTTTGACGCATAATTCCGAGATAGAGGGCGCTATCGACTAACAACGTAATTACTCTCGTCCCATCCTTCGATTACTTTTATGCTTGCTCATTATTTTATTTATGGTTTTCCTATAATACCGAAGATTAATTATATCGAAATCAAACGTCTTTTGCTTTCTATAAATTGCGTTTTTTTTTTTTTCATTCCTTTTTGGTAATAATTTCCGTGAATCACATTACACCGGCAATGCGTTAAATGGATTTAATAAAAAGAAAAGAAAAAATTTCTGTTTAACACAGGTCCTCTCACTTTTCACCAAACTACGCAACTGCTTATTTTTGAGTTCCATACGTTAAGTCTACTTAACGCGTCCTCTGAGAAGGGAATGAAGTTCTTGGCATGACAACTGAGCCACAATACATTTGCAAATGCCCATGCTTGACACGATTCGAATCGGAAGCTCACAAGCATAGCGTCGGAGATTCGATCGTTACTGATAGGAAAGGGCAGCTGTTACATACTCATATAATACATTGTTTGTTTAGATAATACATTGTCGAGGTTTGGAGGTTGGCAGCTAATGTAGACTACTAATCTCTTCCGCAGAATTTTATTGTATGTTTGTTTGTTTGTTTTACGGCTCAAAGACTACAGTGGTCATGCTGCGCCGGGACCTACTGTTTTCCGAGGAATCCGAACCTCTTAAGGCCTGGGGAACCAAACCCCGGACTACAGTGAGCAGTGCGATCTTTATGAGATCTCTGAGTAAGCGTTCTTTTTGCACTGCTGGGAGTCGAAC
>QLNU02015360.1:274716481-274739979 GCA_006491805.2 Dysdera silvatica
CACAGCCATTATGTCTCGTTTATTTAAAAAGTTCAGTCACTTAACACATTTTCAACTTTTTGACATAATTCTAATGGTTCTTGTTCAGGGTAATTTTTAAATTTATTAAGATTCTAGAGAAAGTTATTTGAATAGGAATTAATGTTTGGAATCTTTTCTCAACTGACGTTATTATTTCGTCTGGAATTTGAAATAAACAATCAAGTTCGAACTTTAAAGTTTCGACTTCGACCTGTTCATCGTCATACTCGTAATCAAATTGTTTTTGTTTTTATGCTTTCCGTGCTTTTAGGTTCCTTCGTTTTCCAAATTTGGTTAAACGTCTAAGCTCGATGCTATTTCTTTAATATCAATTAACAGATCATATCACAACGTACATACATACAGACAATACGTACGTACAAAGATATATATAATATAGACAATACGTACGTATACAGACAATATGTACAGATCATATCACAACGAACATATCACAGCGTTCATCCTGAAAGTATACTCACCTCTATGGTTCACAATCAAAACCCAACCAGCAATACTTCAAGGCCCAAAACATGTGTTTCAGTGTATTCAGGCTTCCCCATATTTACCAGATTATCTTAAAACAATCATTGATCCAGTAATCCAAAACAATGCCTTCTTTGCCCATCTCGAGAATCTTTCTCTGGCTATGGTGAAAGACGAAAAAAAGCATGTCAGAAAGTTTGTTTGAGACCCATTTTAAAAGCCAGGGAAATACCAGAGAAATGCAAATCCGTACGTACGTTCATCATTCCTGATTTAAATTTTAATGCAAAAGACTACACTGGGTTGATAACTTGGTCATCAACGAAAATTACCTGTCCTCCACTTCAAAAATTTTATCAAATCATTTAAATACGTACAAGACTAAGCAACATCAAAATTTAGGGGTTTTGTATAATTTTACTAAAAATGGCAACGTTACTTAAAATATTGTACCATAAAGTAAAAATGCGGACGAATTCAAAATCTTGCAAGTTTTTGGCTAACGATGTAGCCAAATTCTTTGCGTTATTATCAAAATCTCCTTCACTTATTTGACACAAATTATCGTAAACTTCCCCAGTTTGATACCTTTAAAGTGTCACAGCATCTATTCTACAAGACCATTTAGTATCAAATAATTGATTTAAAGTTGTTTATTACGTCAGATTTCAGAACTGACCAGCGTTTAATAGAATATGAAAAATATACAAACCGTCCTTGAACTAAAGACAAGAAAAAAATGTTTAAAATGTTCGACTTTGCGGCGTCATTTAAAACTCGATTTAGGCTACGATTTCAGCAGGGTCTAAAAAAAAAAAGAAAAAAAAGAAGGAAGGAAGGGCGGACAGATAGATAGATAGATAGATAGATAGATAGATAGATAGATAGATAGATAGATAGATAGATTATCACTATTCTATTTTGTTCCTGCATATTACTTTTTTACGTCACTGCTGAAGAAAAATCTTAATTAGAGAACATTTTCTCGAATTAAAATATTACGCTTTTGATTTCTCAATTTAGCTACTTAATCAAATTACACGATGAATTTTGTAAACTTGTAGGGTTAAATTCTTTAACAGAAACGTTGAATTGTCGTTATTTGACAAAATAATTATTTAATGTTTACTCCATATCATTTTTGTTAAGTATTTTGTCATAAACATACACACATTCGAAATATTTATTTTCTATTTTATATTATTTAAGAATATAAAAAAGAATAAAATAATTATAATTAATTCTTAAGGTTTAGCTTGTTTTCGTGTTGTAAAAGGATGATGAAATTAACACGACAAAGCATGTTTGTGAACATTTATTTCGCGTGATTTTAAAGACACACTTAATCGAATATTCTGTTAATATAAAAGATTCAGAAATAACTGAGCGCACTAAAAGGACGAACTGATTGACGACGAACAAGCAGAAATCTCAAACCCACACTAAGTTCGAGGATACTTATTTATGCCAAAATAGACGAAATAAGAAAGCAAGTCACAATAAAGCGAAGGTGACACGTATGGAAGGAAACATGAACTCTTTCCATTTTCGAGGGATGCGCAACGTTTAAGCAGAACAATGAATAAATAAACGTTTCAGGGCCTCAACTTATTACCCTAAAATCTGTAACTTCCCTTGCCGATATCGTACCAAGGAATATTCAGTTCCATAACATTTTGCGAGTAAATATTGAAGTTGGGACAGGGAGATTGTAAAGATGGATGCCGAAAATAGCTAACAACCTTTGGCACTGAAACTTTACGCCAGTGCTAAAGATGGTAACACAGTGAGGTTATTAGAACCGGTATCCATAATTTTGAAGCCGCAGCCGCCGGTTGATCTATCGCCAGGTCAGAAGCGACGATCACCGGCATCGATCATCTGGTCCTCGTACAGCATTAGTGAAACATAGGACATCCTTCTAAAATAATCAGAAACAATTAGGTACGAAGGGGTTGACATGCGGAGGCGCCTCCGTGTCGTCAGGACTCACTGCTTTTCAAACACCTCCACACCTTCTCCACATTTATAAAAGAATACGAACAAATGCTAGTCCGATAAGATCTGGAGAAAACCCATTTTTCGAAATCGGAGAACAAAAGACCGCCAGGGTGCCCCATTGTCGTATTCCATAACTGCACTGTCGTTCAATTATTTATCGCATATTTCCAGGAAAGCTGTTTTATGTAACGAGGTTTCTTCCTTTTCTTCTTAAAGGGGGAACCCTTTTCGCTGATAAATGCACTTTGAGATGAGACCTATGGGAATCGATAGTGTTTGAGTCCCTTATGGAGAATATGGAATCATTTTCTGCTAAAATCATATGAAATTCTTTTGTTAATATTGGAAGTCTAAAAATGGCACTTTTTATGTAAGTTTTGATATTTTTTAATTGCGCTGTATGTAAGTAAAGACACTTTTAAAGTCGATAAGATTGTGAAGCACTGTCGTATTTAAAGGATAAAATTTAAAAAAAAAATTATGTGTCAGGTATTTTCAAACCATTGCAAGTCAAAAGTTTCTCTAAGTGCCGGAGCTGTTTGCTGCTTTGCCACTGCACCATGATTGGTTGATATCTATGAGGTTTTGCCTAATTGGCTACTTAACTCATTTGAGTTCTAATCATAAGTTTCCTAGTTATGGAAATATCTAACTATTCGATCAACTAAATACTAATTTGTTAGTAAAAATGTGAAAATTATTGGAAGGAAGAATAAGAATTTTTTTTATAGTAAATACATACGCATCTAATCCAACTGATACAAACGAAAGGTAATTCAAAGCATGTCAAAAATTGATATGAAAAGTTAACTATTCATGAAGGATACTTGGCACATTTGGCTTCGATTTAGACCAGTTGACCTAATTGATTTCACATATTTATTCCATTATCGAAACTCTTCAATTTTCTTTTACATTTTTTTTTCAAAATATCATCTCATAAGGAAAAAAACACAAGAGCATAGAAGCATGTATACATGAGTATAAATAAATGAAATATATGAATATACGATTATCCATATATGAGTATAAATAAATGAAATGTGTGAGTACGAATAAATGAAATGTATGAATATATGAGTATCCATATACGGGTATGAATAAATGAAATGTATGAATATATGAGTATCTATATATATATGAGATGTATGAATATATGAGTATCTATATATATATGAGATGTATGAATATATGAGTATCTATATATGAAATAAATGAAAATATATGAAATGTAAAGAATATATGAAATGTATGAATATATGAGTGGAATATGAGAAGGAATAAATGAAATGTAAGGAATAAATGAAATGTGTATAACAATGAATGTATGAATAAATGAAATGTATGAATATATGAGTATCCATAAGAGTATGGATAAATGAAATGTATAACAACGAAATGTATGAATATATGAAATGTATGAATATATGAGTATCCACATATGAGTATGGATAAATGAAATGTATGAATATATAAGTATCCATATATGAGCATGAATAAATGAAATGTGTGAATAAATGAAATATATGAGTATATGGGCATGAATAAATGAAATGTATGAGTATATGGGCATGAATAAATGAAATGTATGAGTATATGAGCATGAATAAATGAAATGTATGAATATATGAGCATCCATATATGAGTATGAATAAATGAAATATATGAATATATGAGTATCCATATGTAAGTATGAATAAATGAAATGTATGAATATATGAGTATCCATATATGAGTATGAATAAATGAAATGTGTGAAATTATTGGCCAATTGATCGTCCTTTACAGTACAGCTATAAGTTTCGTCTCCAACTATACCAGGGGTGGGGAACCTTTTCATGTTGGAAGGCTGCATTAAATTAGCTGTTAATATTAGAAGGCCGCATTAAAGTTAGCGTTAAGTACGAAGGCTGCTTGTGTTTTGATTGCGTCAGTCAATCAAGGAAGATTATTTCGTTAAATCTTCTACTCTTTTATACTTCACTTAGATTCATTTGCAGTATTTTAAGATTATAATACAAATAAAAAAAAATCGAACAGATTCATATTAATAAAAATAAAGCGCATTTTTCTGCAAAATTTTAGTTCTGTGAAAAGGTCGGACCTAAGGGCTTCGAAGGCCGCATGCAGACATAAAGCCGCTGGTTCCCCACCCCTAGACTATACCAATATCATTTTCTTTGTCGATACGGAAATCACGACAATCTTCAAAATCTAAACAGAGAGTTTCACTGACTTTGTTATTAGTATAAATTATAAATATTCATTTCCGACCACGGTAACTATTCACAAATTTGCTCGGTATGGCGTAAGGATTACGAAAATATACCGCACAGCTAGTATGATGTTTTTTGAACACCCTGTATATATGTATTTGCGAAGCTAATATTTCATTCATTCATTTATTCATATGTAAAATTATTTTAATTCATAGACCATAACTAAATAAGTTACACCTTAACAATCATCGTAAAAATCACTATAAAAATACGATAAACCGAAATTTTTCTTAAAAAAATCATCAACAATAAAATTATACACTATAATTCAATATTTTAACACATTTTATACAGCTCTTTTAACAATACGGACATGATTTTTCATCAGGGAATGTGATACGGTTCCCTGATGAAGAATCATGTCCGTATTGCTAAAAACTGTGTAAAATGTGTTAAAATATTAAATTATAGTGCGTAATTTTATTATTGATGGTTTTTTAAGAAAAAGTTTACTTTTTCATACTTTTATAGTAATTTTTACGATGCTTTTTTTATGTATTTAGTTATTATCAATGTATCAAAATAACTTTATAGTATGTTATGCTGATTTTTGGTAGACTTTGTCCGTCAGAATCTGCGTAATTAGTTTAATTAGCGTATATTAAATAATACTCATAAAGAGTTTTTTAATCAATATATACAGGGTGTCTCAGCACCAGGGTTACAAACTTCAAGGGGTCATAGTACTCATCAAGGTGAACGATAATTGTCATAGAATCTAAAGTCGCAAACCACCCACAGCGCCAGTTCTAAAATCGTCCAGCATGCACAAATATTTACAACCAGTGCATGAGAAGCGCAAAATGCGTTGTCCTAATCAGCTATGCACTTGATCAGCTGACCTGAGTAGTATCTGGCGCTTTTCACGCACTGGTTGTAAATATTTGTGCATGCTGGACGGTTTTAGAACTGGCGCTGTGGGTGGTTTGAGACCTTAGGTTCTATGACAAATATCGTTCACCTTGATGACTCCTTGAAGTTTGTAACCCTGGTACTGCGACAACCTGTATATCCGCTGTATACAACCCAAGCCCAATATCCAACTACTTCCAAAACGATCCAGCTAATGTTTAAAATAATCTAGCGTTATTACTTGCAATTTTAAATTAAAGTTTGATTTAAACTATAGTTAATATTCTGTAATTGCGATGAGGTCATCATTAGCTATATGGCAGTAGCCCTTCTGATAATAAAGTATGGTAGTAAGTATA
Organism: Dysdera silvatica; assembly: GCA_006491805.2. Lineage (NCBI taxonomy): Eukaryota > Metazoa > Arthropoda > Arachnida > Araneae > Dysderidae > Dysdera > Dysdera silvatica. The sequence goes on from QLNU02015360.1 coordinate 274,722,480, forward strand.
ATTTCCGTATAACCGTGTTATTACACAATTAACGTCTTAGCCAGAAAATTCCAATTATGATTTTAATTCAAAGTATGGCTATGTTAAATTATACGGCTTTAGATGTAATTTAGATCTTAATTGCATTTTATATTTTAAATACCCGAAATCCAAATGACACTTACATTATTTTGGACGTTGATTGAGTTCCACATTTTGGCTTGTAGCACAAGTATCTCCTTCGTTTGTTTATTTATGTCTTACGACGCAAGAACAATCAAGGACATTCTCTCTTTCTCGCAGATGCACACACACACACACACAGTTACATTAGCAACACGTACAGACCTACATTCTACCAAATTTCAGTAAGTTTCGACGGTATAATGTCCTTCCATTCTTCCTGTAAAGTAACTACTGGAGATGATTTGAAGAAAACCGTTGTGGTTGAAATCGCAGCCTTCGATTCATTTCATCCCAAAGATGTTCAATTGGATACAAATTCCGATTCCAAGCATGTCAATCTATCATATTAACCGTATTCTCTACAAACCACTCTGTCACTCATACCATGGTCTGTCGTGCCATGCTGTAGGTAGGGCGGAATTGTTCAGAATGTCTGGGTACGGACCAAACTTTATAATTTTGGGTACAACAACCAACAGACCGAATTCCATTCATGAACAATCACACATAACGATGGAATCACCTCCCTGCTTGACAGTTGGAAAAATGGCGACCATCTTAAACCGTTCTCCGAATTACCTCCACATACGAACACGTTCACTGGAACAGAACAGTGAATAGCGTGATTCGTCATACCAAACCATAAATTTGCAGTCATCTGTAGCATAAGAACAAAACAGAGCAACTTTGGTTCTCCGTTGACCATAGCGCTTGCCGGATTTAAACTTTATAAAATATTTAGGGGATACTTTGCAGGCTTCACTACATGCTTTGCAGCGACATCCAATAAATATGGCTGAATCATGGACAACTACAGAACGTGCCTGGCTTAACATATAGTTCATTCGCGAAAAAATTGGCGGCCAGGTTCCGTTAGATCAAGGGAGCTGACGTCACAGACAGGTTATTTCATTGCAGTAGAGGGTAGAGCGTCTTCCATAAGTCGTTTTTCGCGAGCGAAAAACGAGTTCTACCCTGTACTGCTATGAAACAACTCGTCTGTTACTTCAGCTCCTTTGATCTAACGGGACCTGGCCGCCAATTTTCCGCGAACGGACTATACCTTCGCAATGACTTGAACACCTTGTTTGCTCGATGTCACGTCAAGCAGCTGCTGTTATTCTGGCGAAGAGAAGAGCAGTATGTTATACATTTTAGGCTATTTGGCATGTTAGGTTAATTAGTATTATATACATATAAATAGGGCGCGTTAGATGCTTGTGTATGTACATTAGCGTGAATGTTAAAGAGTGAGTGAAAATTATAAAACACAAGTTGCAAGAGCATGCATCTAAACGCGTTTCTTTATCTTTCAACTAATTTTTATTCCTTCATCTGATACACATTCCAATGAGATGGAGAGTTTCAATATTTCTTTTATGGAAGCTATATTTTTGTAGCCTGAGGATGATTTCGAGAGGGAATGCAAAGTGACACGTCTTCTTTCACTTTCACTGAAAGTGAAAGTGACACGTCTTCTTTCACTTCCACTGAAAGTAATATCCAGTTCTGCTCACCATTTTTAAACGTAGTTTTGATATACCGGAAAACACTTCATAAAAATTGTAAGACCATTACGTTACCCCGACTTTATTAAATGCTCTCACTGCGTGTACTGAACCTTATAAAGAACTCAGAACATTTCGAAATATATTCGTCATAATATTTTTGAAATACTGTCTCTTTAAAAGTAAAAACTTATTCCAAAGCGGAGTTAATATAAAATGGTAGACACGAATTATAGAAGTACGTTATCTTAATCTTTTAGAAACTCAACGCGGGAATTAGAATTCAAATTGTAGGAATACCCCTGAAGCGGATATTTGGAAACCAAATTTCATGTTGTCGGTTATTTAATGAAATATTCATTTAATATATAATAATATAATAATAATATATATTAATTTAATATATAATAATATAATAATAATATATATATTAATTTATTATATAATAATATAATAATATATATTAATTTAATATATAATAATATAATAATAATATATATATTAATTTAATATATAATAATAATAATAATAATAATAATATAATAATAATAATAATAATAATAATAATAATAATAATAATTATTAATTTAATATAATAATATATGTATATATATTAATTTATTATATAATAATATAACAATATATATTAATATATAATAATATATATTAATTTGTGCAACAATATATGAATTTGTGCGCGTAACCCTTGTTTGTATATAACAACATGGTACATGACGTATAACATTGTTTGTATACCAACGCCATTAATTTAATATATAATAATATATAATAATTTAATATATATATGTAAGTGAACTCTTTTACATAAAGGAAAACGTTTTTAAAATAAGCACCAGGATTCGTCTCCCCAACACCGTTCGTATTGAAAAGACTTTTAAAACGTGTAGGAAAAGCATTCAAAGCAATAATTTCAAAATTTCCATTCAAATATTAATTTATAGAAATGTACTTTTCACTTCATTTGGTTTTATAATTGAATATTGAAATTGAAATAGAGAGAAATATATACGAATAGAGGCAGTATCAAAATATCCGAAATAAAATAAAGACATCCTTTACAAATCGGAATAGTTACATATTAAGGATATATTTGAAGTGTCACTCCTAAGGCGGCATGGATTTAACCAAACATATAGGAACCTCCTGTGAATACTTCTTAATTAATTTACGTACGGCACTCTAGCCAGCTCATTTGCACCTCTTCAAATATTAAATTTTGACTTTATGAATAAGTTTATAAAATTTCCTTTAAGCCAAAACATTCACTAATTCTTTGCAAATTTCTGAACTTGTTAACGTGTTTCAATGTTTCGTAAATCTTGCAATTTATTTTGTTATTTTCTACAAACTTTGTCATTCCTCTCTAATCGATATTTTTAGAGCGTTCCTTAGCCAAATGCCAAAAGTGATGGCAAGTTGTGGATTATAAAATATTAAATATAAACAATTTAAATACACTCATTAAAATTCACTATAGAACTGGAATAAGGGAATGATAAGAATCGATATTTTCCCCTTCGGTTAGAAAAAAAAACCCTCCATACTAACATCTGTAAAAATAAAAATACTTACTCAATCGCAGTAATGATACCAAATATTTAATTCACCTGTCTTAAAGAGTAATGGAATCAGAAATCGAATCAGAAAAACCAGCATTATTTATTATTTAAGGAATTTTTCAAATTGATTTTCCTTTAAAATACAAAAATTTCTGTGGAAACTTATCCAACTATATTGTTTAGAATAAGGCTTCGTATGAGGAGAATTAAAAAGCAATCATCTCAATTTAAACATTTAAATTTAAAATTGATTAAATAACCTAAAATTTTAAATTATTATCAATTTAAAATTTTCAACGAAATTTCGAATCGGAAATGCAAAGTTAATAAATAAATACAGGCAGTTTACTCGCTTTAAGAACTGAGCTTTACGATTTTTTGTAAATGATATATCAAAAATCTATCCCACCTATGAGAGAAATTTTCAACTAAACTACTGAAACTGACATTTCTGCTCGTTCTTTCACTCTTAAAGGTTTTAGCGAAACATTTCAGCACATCGCAAAGGCAATTGAAATTTTAGAGTCACAAGGTCCCAACTTTGAGAGAACTATGAAAGTTGCTAAGAATTTGAAAAATGCTTATACCTGTTCTGGAGAAATGTATAAGGAAAAGACTTAAGCAAACTATTACAGTTTTCCTACAGAAGTAGTCGCAATATTGTGGCTACTCAGTGCCGGTTCTGGGTAGTTGATCGCCAGCGTGCCATAGATATTTCGTCGCCCCCAATCCCCTCCATTTTGTTCATAAGTGAATATAATATTCTAGATTCCAAAGCCAAACTATGGGATGGGTCAGTCACTATATTTTTTTAACCGTTCTATTGAATTAACAAAGACGAAAATTAATCTTCGAAAACAATTTTTATTTTAATTCTCACCAAAACTTTTTTACTATAGCAGTACATAATCAAATGCGGCCTCCCTAAAAATTGGCTACCTGCGTGCACGCCCGGTAGAACCGGCCCTGTGGCTACTATTGCCCGAACGAAATACTATGCTACCTTCAACAAATTCTAAACTATTGAGGGTAAAACATTTGACAGATGCATCATATTTAGGTATAGAGGAGGATGTTGATTGAAGAAATTTTATATTTTTCATCTGTAACCTATATTTCTTTGCTTTATTTTAATTTTTGTATTACATATAAACATTTGCTTATGCACTAGATATTGTTTTATATCCTTTATTTTGCATTAGTAAGGTTTTCAATGGGACAAATAAATTGACAGGAATGGAAAACACACTTATTACATTGCCTATATGGAAAATAAGTTCTCGCTTTACGAACATAGGTGCAGAACAAATTAATTCATAAAGACGAGAACCACCTATACATAAAATGGTCTGGACTGTTTTAGTCCTTAAAGACCCTTAAAACAAAACAAAAAAATAATATAAAGATGGCACAACACATTATATGTCAAGACAGATATTTTAGCCTATGCAAAATTTCTGTACATTCAAAGGTGTTGTATGATCCTCTAATCCAGTTGTTCTCAACCTTTTTCAATCCGCGACCTCCTTTTATAGTAACCAAAAGATCCGCGCTTCCCCTTTGTCCACTGTTGCCACATTTGCATAATAAAAGCATTTTTAACGGAGTAAAGAAACCACATTAAATAAAATTATATATTACTAAATTATATTAATTAAATTATATATTACCTAAATTATATATTAATTAAATTATATATTAATTCAAATTATATATTAAGGTATATTTTATATATATTTTATAGATATACTGTATTAATTATATATTTTATAGATATTTTATAGATATTTAATATATATATATTATATATTTTATAGATATTTACTATATATATATTATATATTTTATATATTATATTTTTTATATATTATATATTTTATATATTATATTTTTTATATATTATATATTTTATATAGATATTTACTATATATATTATATTATATATTTTAATGTATATTTCATAAATATTGAATTAACAAATCAGTATGAATATTGCAATGTAGCCATGTTGAAATATAAAAGCGTTGGAAACAGTATGACATTCCTTATAAAAATAATTGCAACTAAAAATAGTTGCGGCGAACCCTCCAGAAACCAGGTCGAGACCACCTTAAGGATCGGGACACCCAGATTGGGAATCACTACTCTAATCAGTTATGAATATACGTATCAGCAGGGTCGACAGACCCGCTCGCCTGGTTGTCGTCGGCGACAAGATTTTTTTCAGGTTGTGAAGTAGGATATCTCTTTTTTTCTTACTAGATTACTAGGTTTTCTTATTAAGGTGAAAAATTCTTACATCGCGAATGCGATTCAGCACGATTTGTCCAGCCTTGTATTATGTATATCAGTTATAGCTACATCTATATATTCTAATACCAAATTCTTCCATTTGTGACTTCATCATAGGTAATTGAAAATGTAACGGCCTCCCTTAAAACATAATGCTTTGGACATTATATGTTTTATTTCCCTATTAGTCGTCACGTCAATGTTGGAAGCAACGGTTATTCTCTTGTAAGACGATTTCAGTTTCCGATATAAGGAGTATAATTTGTCATTACGTTTTTCCCGTGATGGTTAGACCACTGCTTTCTACCATTAAATTTATGTTTCAATACTGAATAAGGTATGGATGTCTGTAAGTGGATTGTGGACGAACCTCCTTTATAAGCCATCAAAGAGTTTTTGAAGACATTACCAACGGTAATGCGATTCAAAATTCTGAAACAACAAATTCAGATGTTGGTCCAAACTTCATTACCAAAATTAACCAAAAATATAATTTTTATTTATGGCAATGAATTTAGCATTTTTTATTGAAAAAATTAGCAGACAGTGAGGGGAAACACCAGTTCTTCTTGAAAAAACCTATAGATATATCATAAAGAAGATGTTGTCTTATGAAGATAAATGCGCGGAGTTATATAAACGTATATTTGCTGTTGTTTCACATGCAGGGCTCGATCATGACTTTGCGGGGCCCTAGGACAGGAACATGTTTGAAGCCCTTGTTCTCACGTAATTTTGGAAATTCTCTCAGTAGACAGCTGAGCCCATTTCGAAGGGATATTGCAAAATTGGTCCCATCATAAGTTGGATAGGTAAATACAGTGTTACCTCTTGAAAGGGATGCAAGTAAGGGACGATTCCTCTGATCTGTAGCATATGTATATATCGACATATGTACCTTCGAAGAAGAGACACCTATATTTAAGGGACAAAATATCTTGTCCCGTGGGTGTTCTTTATTATGAGGTAACACAGTAATAGCAAATGCACAACGCTACTGCGCTGCAATTTTTATTTATTTTTTTAATTTTTAGGGAAAGATTTGTTACAAGTAAAAAATTTTATATAAAAATGAAATAACAGTTTGGCTTTTTTGGGGGCCCCTAAAATTGCGGGACCCAAAGCTTGGGCTTTGGACGCCTTTGCGGTGATCAGGTCCTGTTCACATAAAATTGAAATAGCCTTTCACACACCATTTTGTTCCATGAGATCCTAAGCTACCTTTTTATGATTATACATACATAAAAAGTAAAATTTAAATTTAAAATTAAATATAATTTTTGCAAATATATTGCTTTTGTAGTAAACTATATTAAATACTTAAGTTTTTCAATTTCAAAAGGAATTTAAGAGGCCGAAAATGTAGACATACTTCAGTATAATAGTCATAATATATATCATGTAGTCATAATGCATGTAATATATTCATAATATATGTGCGTAAAATTGTAACAAATGTATGATTTTAATTTAAAAGTCGTTTTATTCACTAACACTTTCAAGTTCTTAACGGAATTACTTTTATCTCTTTGAATAAAATGGTTGACCATACATACACTTAGAAGTGTTAATTTTTAGTTAATTTTTCGAACTTGCTGTATTTTTTATTCATACGACTTTTCAATTCTTTCACATTTTTTATGGAGATATTACGCTAATGTAACTTGGAGACAAAGATCTCATTGATAGAATAATTATGACTTCGTGGATGTGTTGATGATAATGGTGATGTAGTTAATTATGATGTAATGAAGAAGAACGACGGTGAGATTGGAATAATGTTAAAGGCAAATAATCTATTGAAGATTTAACTGATTATCAGTTGGAGATAACTTGAAGTAATCCAATTTTCCTTGTTACTGTAGTCACAGAAAATTGTTAAATTAAGAGAATAATGTGGTAATTAACCAAGAGTTCTGCAACAAAAACAAACGACTTTTTACAAGGCAATTTTTTAAGAATCACAAGCTTACTTTCCCCCTAGAGTTCGTTATTTATCAAAAGAGGATTACAAAACCAGAGCTCGAAAAAAAGGGAAGCTCTGTGTTTTCCTCTCTTTTTGTCTTCTCTATTTCTTAATTTAATTATCCGCATTAATTCAACCCTATATTTTACTATTGTGTATGTGTTTCCTATTAATTTAATAACACAGTGGAAACAATAATATACGAAATAAACTAAGCTGATCTGGAAATGAGAGAATTCATTTAATTAGTTAGAAAAAATGACTACAATTTGTTAATTTTCGAAACTGCAAAACAGTGATATTGTCATAAACGTAGAATCGACGAAATAGATTTGGTATTAGTAACGACGTTGTAAAAAGTAGTTTTTGATTTTGAGAAGAGCATGTTTAGGCTCTTCTGATAATCTTTGCCATCCTTTGCCTGTAATCAACTGCGAACTCTAAGTAAACACTAAGTGTTGCCATTTCGTGCGACTATTATTTATCTGGCGGCAACGCCATCTATTGTTGACAAATTTTTGGAATCCAAGAAATGGAGGGAAAAATTGAAAAAATAGATGAAGGTGGTAATGAGTGAATGGAGTTGAATTAGGCTTTTCACGCATTAATGATACTGGAAGTAGATTTATGATCATTAGCAAACTTTACATACGGAGAAAGAGAGCGTTGTTTCCTGTCCTCATTCGTCTAGCGGTCCAAGACACTCCGGGCTAAACGGAGGGACCCTGGTTCGAATCCAGGATGGGGAAAGCGTCTCTTTTTCTCCAAAATTACATAAGCTCTAGTTTGAGCTGTAATTAATACGTGGGTGGCAAAAATTATAGTATAATAAATTCCCCCACGAAAACTCACAAAAATCTCGCCCCGGAGGCTTTCTTGTGTTGACCATATTTGGCAATTGTGTTATCCCTGCGGAGGGTAATAATACCTTAACATCTTTACATACGGAGAAAGAGAGCGTTGTTTCCTGTCCTCATTCGTCTAGCGGTCCAAGACACTTCTAATCCGGGTTCGACTCCCAGCAGTGCAAAGAACGCTTACTCAGAGATCTCATAAAGATCGCACTGCTCACTGTAGTCCGGGGTTTGGTTCCCTAGGCCTTAAGAGGTTCGGATTCCTCGGAAAACAGTAGGTCCCGGCGCAGCATGACCATTGTAGTCTTTGAGCCGTAAAACCAAAAAGCAACCAACCAACCAACCAAGACACTCCGGGCTAAACGGAGGGACCCTGGTTCGAATCCAGGATGGGGAAAGCGTCTCTTTTTCTCCAAAAAGAAAAAAGCTCTAGTTTGAGCTATAATCTATACGTGGGTGGCAGAAATTATTGTATAATAAATTCCTTCACGAAAAATCTCGCACCGAAGGCTTTTCTGTGTTGACTATATTTGGCAATTGTGTTATCCCTGCGGAGGGTAATAATACCTTACACCATTAATAGAGTTGTTCGAGTGTTCCTAAATATAGAAAGCTTTCAAAAAATCTGAAATATAAAGGCGATTTAGGTTGACAAATAAAAGAAGGTTCCAAAAACTTAAAATCACAATCATTCTTCCAATAATGAACAGCGATAGGATATTTGGCATTTCTAGCATAATCTTCCATCTCTATTTGGTACTGAGGGAATAATCATAATTTTAAGTTTTTGGAACTTTCTGTTAACCTAAATCGCCTCTGTAGTTAAAATTTTGGAAGCTTTTTATATTTATGAACTGTCAGGCTATCTCATCAATGTTCATAAATCTACTATCAGTTTCAATATTGCGTGGAAGGCCATATTAAACATCTCTTACAAAAAATCGCCCCCATCCTTTTCAAAAGCTCCAACGACTTCTCAGATCCAAAATAGTTTCAGACAATACGTAATATTGCCGTCGAACAAAGAACAGTTGTATGAAATAGCAACACTTTGTGTTCACTTGGAGCTAACTCACTACAGTCGATTTATGACGAAGACGGCGACTTCTGTCTGAAACGTGTCAATACGCTCTACCCAACATTCGAAATCACGCCTTATAAGTCGTTACTAATATTTGCTAAATCACGTATTTATTTCTGTGTTGTCACCCGCATAGGCGTAATTTGGCGGGGCAAGGGGACACGTTCCCCTTAGCTTTTTTGGAGCAGGGGCAAAAGTATATTTGTCCCCCCCGCCCCAGTTTTAGGGCTTTTTTTTTTGCGCACAATCAGTATTATCGCTGCCATTTGGCGACAATACTTAACTTCTTCATGTCTCTTTGAAAGAAAATGTGCAATTCTTCTGATCCTACACTAGTATATACCTCCATTCATTCCCTCTTCTATACTGTTTACAACTGAAAAGCTCAGAGCCATGCAAACGTAATTTTTCATAACAATGCACAAACCAGTAAAAAGTTGATGCTTGGATAACACAGAAAATATGAAGCATGATATCCTTCAAACCACAACAGAAAAATCACGAGACAATTAATCAGCACCACGTCATCCAAACTAGTCCTTTGAAGGAAAATGAGAAATACGACCTACATCTCAAATCATTGAGTTGAAGCAAATGGCCAGTTGTAACTGACCATTGGCGATTTATAAAGTTCTGATTGTCTTGATACCAACCATTTTTTCAGAAGGTGGAGAAAGAAGCTTACCACCTCGGAATGTGCCCCAAGTTTATGTAAGGAGAATGATGCAAGCATAGGCGTAAACTTTGTTTAGGGGGACACGTGCAACTCCACTTTTTTTGAGCATAGGCAAAATTATATTTTTGCCCCCCCTTCGCTATGGGGGCTTTGTTTACATATATATGCTCAGGTTTTTGCCCTCCATAGTTTAAACTCCTAAGTTACGCCTATGGTCACACGAGGTGTGGTACATACCGTAAGTTTGAAACCACCATTCTAATTTTCTGGTCACCTGATCAGAATTAAAAAAAAAAATCTGGAACCACACATAAAATGGAATTTAAAGAGACTAACTAGGAAATCGTAATAATAAACGCTAAATTTGTTTGCGATAAAGGTTTGTTGTGACGGAATTTAAAAAGTTATAAATTATCTACGAAAATTTTTGGTCTGCGACAGAAAAAATTAATTTTTGTCGAGGCAGATATCTTCTACTGAAAATTAACAATTATTAATGTGCAGGTTATTTACAATAATTAATAATTTTACATAATCATTTAAATAGTTAAAATGATTTTTAAATTATCGACTAAATCTAAAATAAAAGAGTTCGAAAAAAAAAACCACTTACCATTTAGGAATTACGAAAACCTGAACGTAGTTTGGACCACCATTGCGAGTTCGTAGCTAAGACGTTGCCATTTGCCAAGGGATTTGTTAGCAGTTTCTACCAGCCGTTAAGGGGTAAAAGGAGATTAAGAAAATTGCCCTAAAGAATAAATGTTTTTATGGCCAGTCGTTCACATTGTGTAAATTTTCTGTTCATTTTCGAAATCACTTGATTGCCATCCTGAAACAAACGAGAGATAAAAAGAATAAGTCAACAATCTCTTTTTAATCTCTTGCAATGTCAATTTATTTACCAAGACTCTCTTAAAATCGTAGCCGACATACCAAAAGAAATACATCCTCGTGCTATTATTTTTTTTCCATTTCAATTTTGCTCGCCCGCATGTAATGAAAGGAAAAATGGGAGGAGCTGCACAAGCGAACAAAAGGGTGGGAATTTAAAAAGAGTTCCATTTACAGAATTCGTGCAAGGCAAAATAAAATAAGTCATTACATTTCCCGGAATTTAGAAAAAAGCCAATGAAAACTAATTACTAATTCTACTGCAAGTGTTAATGCAACTCCAACCGTATGGGTTTTTCAACTCTTATTGCATCAAAACAAGAAGCCTTCATTTCAAAAGCTATTCGAATATTATATTCGATTCACTAATTTCAAATACAAATTAATGGGATCCGAACCCACGAGCGATATTTATGTCGTTCCTTTTATTATTAAGTCGTCATTTTGGATTTTGTTAAAGTGCTTGAATTCTCGTTATCAGTTGGGAAAAAAATACGGAGGATTGCGTTTTCCTTTTCATCGATTTTTTCCAGAAAAAATTAAAGCTTTTTTTAATTGATTTTGCCCGACATCAAAGGGATATTCGTTTTAAACCCAAAGAAATATTTGATGGCTGACGCAGTGGACAAACTAGCGAAGCGGAAAAACAAAAAAGGCCTGTTTCTCATTTAAAGTTTCTCAGACAAGTAAGGTAATGAAATATTTCTAACGAGTGTGGAACACAGGATTAGAGAGCTTCAGAGAATGTGATATTTATTTCGGGACCTCAATTTAAAACATTAGAATAATCCCTTTAGACCTTAATAAATGCTATTAGTTCCCTTTTAATCATCAAAATCGATTAAGTTTTTTCAATTCCCTCAGAATCTTTAAAGGAAAAGGTAGCGGATGTTATTTTAAAGAAATACGTTATTTAAAATTCATGTGGAGTACATAAATAATACCGTATTTCATATAAAGCTTTATAATTTTTCTACAGATAATATAAATAGCTTATAACAAAGATTTCTGTAAATAGTCATTAAGCCATCATTAGGCACATTTATTTTCTGGTGTCAGTTAAATTACCTTTGCAATCTCTAGAAAAATAAACGAAAAAACTTTTGAAATTAATAGTAATTAAATAGTTATTATAATTATTTTATACGCTCTATCACAAAATGATATCGACGTACCCTTAAACAATTTCCTCTGACAACCACAAAGCTTGGCATGTGAATACCTTTCGGCTAGACAAAGAACTAAAAATTTACAGTTACTTAACCTTCAAAGAGGCTGTGGTATCATTATGAAATATGCGCATAGTCGATCATGCTTTGATGAGTGGAATTATCCTTTAATATTAGATCCCTTTCGAGGACCTAAGTTATCAAAGTCTTTGTATTTCAATAATATGTGCAGTTCACAGAAAAGCGATCTGCTGTAATTAGCGATTTTGTCGATGCCTATTGCATGGAGATGGTGTTTAAGGTTCTGTAAAATTGCTGTTAATACACTTAATAATAATAATAATAATAATAATAATGTTTGTTTATCACAAGGGTTACATATTGCATACAGTCTTGAGATTCAAGTTAAATACAATAACAAATTTCACGAAGTATAATCAAGACAATACAAATTGTACTTCCCCGCATAGGCGCCCATATGAGTACTTCTATGGGGCTGAGAAACATTAAGAGTACTTCTAGGGGACTGAAAAGGATTATTACCTCCTTCTCAAAGCTGTCAAGAATTTTAGTGAATGTACAAGATACCAAAACGCTACAAAAATAATTGATACTGCTTGACAATTAGTAATGAGCTAAAAAGTACCTTATTTTAAAATGTGACTGTAAAACTTTTGAAAGTAAATGCATAGCAGGTTCGGGCAAATAAAATTTTTAAATTACTAGGTGGGGCTCGAGCCCAACCTGTCCCCATATGGGCGCCCATGCTTCCCCGTGACGGGTCTCCAATAAAAATTATAAAATTTAACCGGCTGAGGACCCTATTAATCCGCTGGCGCACAAACTCGATGGGAATGACCTTTGCTTTCCACAATCGTTCCATTTCACTCTGTAAGTCACTGGAATTGGTGATTTGGTCAAATTCATTACATATAGGTACTGCCATATATATAATCCATGCATGCTTTTATTTCAACTGTTGTTAAATCAAGTATATTGTGAGCTAGATTAGTTTAAACTGGAAAGTTTTTTTAATATTTTAACTTAGTCGATTTCAGTAATTTTTAGGCTTTGTCGTTCCACAATTTTTGTTGAACGTCACACGATAATTTGTGCACAGGGTTCAGTGTATCGTTGTAACAATTTTATTGCGAAGTTATTATTATTACAATTACATTTCTCAATAACTACGCTCTAATTAACGACGGTACTGTGCGGTCCCAGCAAATTATTCATAGAATTATATTCCGATTAGCGTCGCCTTCTCTTTAAAGATGTTTTTTCTGTCCAGATCTTGAAAGTCTTTATTGGGAGACTTTACAGTATTATCATTTTAAATTCATGTTTGTGAACGTTACAATACCATGAAGGACTCGTCCGAATTGAATGAAATTTAATGTACAAACGACCTGTGTTGATACAAATAAACGATTAAAATTACAAAGCAAAAAAAACAATATTACATGTCGAAAATCAGTATTTGGTGAAGCCACCACGCGCTGCAATAAGTGATGCTATACGACGTGGCATGGAATCAAACAGATGTTGAATGTGTGCCTGAGGAAGAGCATTCCAGATTGCTTGTATGCGACCCCAAAGTTCATCTGTAGTAGCTATGGGACGAGGATCACGAGCGAGACGCCGACCAACGAAATCCCACACATGTTCAATCGGCGACATATCCGGCGAATAGGCAGGCCAAGGAAGAAGCTGTATCTGTTGTGATGAAAAGAAGTCTTGAACATTCCTGGCAATATGTGGGCGGGCATTGTCCTGTTGAAATACAGCTCCGGGAATGCCTTGAAGGAAGGGAACAACTTCGGGCTCCAGAACTTCATTGATGTACCGGTTGCTGTTAAGATTACCCACAATTCGTAGCAGCTGAGATCGTCCATGATACGCAATCGCACCCCAGACCATAACGCTGGGGGTTCGTCCACTATGACGTTGGATAACGCACTCCGGAAGGTGGCGTTCACCGGTATAGCGTCTAACACGGATGCGGCCATCACTGTACCCCAAATTAAAGCGGGATTCATCAGAAAACACCACTTGTTGCCAATCAGCACGCCAGTCTCTATGTCCATGAGCCCATTGTAGCCGCAGGCGCCGATGGTTTTGCGTCAGGAGGATCCTGTATAAAGGAACTCTTGCACGCAGTCCACGGTGCAGTAGACGCCGACGAATTGATGAAGCACACAATGATACACCTGTAGCAGTGCACCAACGTTCTGCCAACTGTCCAGATGAAGCAAAACGGTCCGTCACCGCCATGCGGACCAGGTGTCTATCATCCCGTGCTGACGTCACCTTTCGGCGTCCACTCCCGGATTTCTGAGTTGTCTGGTTCTCTTGAACCCACTGCTTCCACACTCGCATCACTGTGCTGCTGTTACGCCCCATACGAGCTGCTATTGCACGATAAGAAAACCCTCCTTCACGAAGGCCGATCATTCGTCCCCGTTCAAACTCCGTAACTTGCTGAAATGTCGTCCTCTTTCGTCGTAGAGGCATAGTGACGTCTCATGTAACGTTTACCACTAGCAGATAACCATACACGCCCCGCTACAGCCCTCTATTTATACGGATCCATCAGCAGTTCAGAGGGCGCTGCTCAGCCCACGCATGCGTGATGACTCTGAAATTCTAATCATTTGAATAGCATACCCTAATTTGCATTTCCTGAAAGTTTCAGCTCAATCAAGTGATTCCTTCATGGTGTTGCAATTTTTACAAACATGAGTTTATTAAAAATAAAGGGTGCGGAATGATTTCACTAATAATGTTGCGTATATTTCAACTTCTAAATCAAATATTTTACGTTGAAGCTCTAGTAAAATTAGTTGTGTTGTATTTATGCTTCAGTTATAGGCTTAACTTGGGGGTCAAATATAGCGTAAACTGGGGGGAGGGGCAGAAAAACAAAATACCTAAATTGTATGGGAAAAAGTAGGATGTTGCCTCTTTTCTACAAAAAACTGGAAGGTAAGCGCCCCCTTTTACCCGCCAGATTACGCCTATAACTTCAGTTATTTATATTGTGACTTGTCGGAAGTTTTTACACGGATATTTTTAGCGAATTACAGAAGTTCTTGATCGTTGCTTTGAGAAACTAACCTTAGAAAAATCTTTCGTAGCAAATATAATTTTACTTCATTTATACGCACTTATTAGTCTCATGCTGAAAGAGTGTTTCTTAGAATATAATATACAACCAATTTAAAAGAATGTTTGTTCATTCATACACCAATGATATTTTAGGTCTGTTTTATTTCTATTTTGTTCTCAAACTTTTAAATATAATTATGAATTGAATTTTAGGAACCTATCTTTATTTCAGTAAAGATTATAGAAAGTAAAAATATTGTATTCAGTTGGTCATTTTTTATCGAAAAACTCTAAAAGTGTTGTCTGTTAGTACATACATAGATAATTCGCAATATAAGACCTATATTTTTTAATTTGTATAGTGCGTTTCAAACATACTTGCAGATGTACTGCTCGGCAAAATTTACAGAACGAAATGTTTTTCATTAACACGGTTGTCTGTTCCGTATTGCGCAATTTGGAGCTGGCCATTTCCATTAAATAACTTTATACAATTCCAGTAAATGATCTTTTGATTTCCTATCTCCTCATTTCAACTTATTATAAGATGCACCATACGCAATGTACCAAAAGTTTTCAGGCGTTATAAAAAAAAACTGGCTAAGTTATACCGCGTTTTATAAAAAAAAATAATATGTATATATATATATATATATATAATAGGATATAATAATTCAGATACAAGCACAAAGCATTCTCTTAGAAAGAAGGTCATAAAACATTGAAAGGTATAAACATATATATGGATATTTCTTTATATGCTGAATTTGATGTTTAAATTAAGCTTAATAAGAAATTTATATGACGTGTAGGACATTTGTTTATATAGTTTATTTAAAATTTAAAAATTTCTAACAAACTTCAATTAATTCAATATCTAAATCTCGAATAAACATTTAGGTCTTTTTCGTCTTCTTGAAAAGCTGGGCCGCAAGTCAATTTATACAATCAAAGGTTTTTTTTATAGTTTTGAAATTACCAGGTTTGGATATAGTATGTATATTAGGTTCAGTTAAATTCTAGTTTGTGGAATAAATACAATTTTCCCAGCACCTACCTTTAAAAGCATCAAAAAATTACTCCTAGAATTCCCAAACTTATTAAAACTATTACAACGACAACATGTCTTTAGAGCTGTCTCTTTACATCCATGGTGTAGAATTATTTAGCCTCTGTGAAAGCATTGGTTCTGTGTATTTCTGTTGCAAAATTCCCCTAGATGCTAGAGTACAGCCCAGTACTCATATTAAATGGGCGCTTTCAAATTAACATATCTGAAAATGATGTAATCGTTAACCAGGCCTTACCATTATTATTCAAGGTTTTTACTGACGGATATAGAAAATAAGAAAAAGAAAGGAAAATAAAATTAGTAAAAGGGAAAATTACTTCGTTTGATAATGAATTCAGCAAATCTTGAAATGGGAAATGAAACTTCCTTGTAATTGCATCAGTTTTCGTTTTCTTATTCTTTTTAATTTTTAATTTATTTTCATTTTTTCATATGGATCTTGCAATTTTCTTACACAATTTTAAAATTTGCTCCAACTCTTTCTTATGCTGTTCTCAATAACATAATATTGGACGTTGAATTTAAGAAATAACTTTTACAAGATAGAAGAAATGATTGCGTAAAACGAAGTTTCGTGACCATTGTTTGAATAAATCATTAGGAGTTTAAAAGATACCAAATAATAAACTCACTATAACCACAGGAAAGTAGATTTTTTTGGTAAAAGTGAAAGTAGAAATTTATGGTTTTGATCAATCGAGTCAACTACAGCAGTTTTTTACTACTTCATTACGTTGCGTACTGCATCGTACACAGCGCACTGCACGACGGGAATTCATGTGAAAGAGCCCACGAGAGGTAAATGAAAGCACAGCATATAATATCTGAGGTAAGATTGGGTTGCGTGGGAGGTTAATATTTATTTAAATAAGTTTATAAGTATATGAATGCTGTAAACTAATATAGAGTGTTATTTCCTCCTTGCTGAGTACATATTAATGCTTTTATTTCCAAAAAATTCACTGTTTTACTTCAGATGTGCATATTCATATACTTTATGGCCTGTTGAAGCTACGAAAATAACAATACCTTCTCAGAGGTCTATAGAATCGAATGATAATCAAAACACACGCCTTTGTTGGAAATACCAATATATATTTCTAAGTAATTCAGAATGTAAAAGAAGAGAGATGAC
>QLNU02015360.1:274747324-274759945 GCA_006491805.2 Dysdera silvatica
CAATTGGAAACGAGACTCGTCAGACCAGGCGACGTGTTTCCAGTCATCAACAGTCCAATGGCGGTGTTGGCGGACCCAGACGAGGCATAAAGCTTTGTGCCGTGCAGTCAACAATGGTACACGAGTGGACCTTCGGCTCCGAAAGCCCATATCAATGATGGTTCGTTGAACAGTTCGCACGCTGACACTTGTTGATGCCCCAGCATTGAAATCCGCGGCAATTTGAGGAAGTGTTGCACGTCTATCTCGTTTAACGATTCTCGTCAGTCGTCGAAGGTCCCGTTCTTTCAAGGTCTTTTTCCGGCCGCACCGCTGTCGGAGATTTGATGTTTTACCGGATTCCTGATATTCACGGTATACCCGTGAAATGGTCGTACGCGAAAATCCAAATTTTGTCGCTATCTCGGAGATGCTATGTCCCATCTCTCTTGTGCCGACTATAACGCCACGTTCAAAATCACTTAAATCTTGATAACCTGCCATTGTAGCGGCAAGAACCGATCTAACAGCTTTGCCAGACATCTATTTTCTTATATAGGTTCTGCCGACAGCATCGCGTTACGCTGATTGGTTGCAAAGCTCCGTTATTTGCATACGCACGCCTGTACCAGTTTTTCTGGCACTTCAGTGTACTTTATAATTTCGTGTTCTTAATATAATTTTTCGTTCGGTTCCTCTTATGAAATAAATATTTAATAATTTTTATATTTCATAATCTTCATGAGTATATTGACTGTTTTCGACTTTATGCAAAGGTGGGGAAGTTAAAATAAATGTGTTATATAAGGGTCACAGGGTGAAGTCCACATAAATTTCAAAAATTCATAAAAAAATTGAAAAATTATTACATTTAAGCATAGTTTGCCCAATGAATATTATCTCGAGGTGCTTTTTTCTTTGTCGAACAAAAAATTAAAAAAATAGTTCCAAACACGCCAATTGATGGCGCTTTAGATACTTGAAAATAAAATAAAAATGACTGCTATGTGTTCAATTTGTGTATTACGCCAGCAAATGTTCGACATAACCTCCACTACAAAGTTTCACACAATTCAGGTGAGTAACAACAATCGTAACCGTAGAGTGCAGCATACTGGCATACGCAGGGGGTATTGATGAAGGTTGTAATCTTTCATTACATTGAAATTTTGTATATTTAACATAGGAATATATGAGTTGTAGCTCTGTAAACCCCTCGTTGAACCTATAACCCCCCTTATCAATTTTCTGCGTACGCTTATGGTGCAGCATATCCGGATGGATGTAACTTACCTTAAGTTGAATGGCCTCCTTCAGTTCCGACAATATTGAAGGGCCTGATTGACAAACTTCAGACTTTAAATACCTCACAATAAGAAATCCACAGGTGTGAAATCTGGAGACAGAGGAGGTAATAAGATCTTGCTATTCCTATCGACAAGTTTGTCTTCATCGAAGGTGTTAATCAAAAGTGTTTTTGCTGAAATTACGATGTGAGCTGGTGCTAAAATATATGCATTTGTTTGTTTTCCTCTATCCCGGTAAATAGATTACTTGATATATATTCTACATTTGTGATTTCCTGTTGCGGTGCACGGTATCCAAGTCGTAATATATAAATGATTCCTTCTTGTGTGTGTGTCTATATAAACCTTAATTAGAAAGAAGTTGAGCGTAGACCGTAGTGAGTTGATAGAGCATTCTACATGTGATGAAAAGGTCCCGAGTTCAGGTCTCGGCGATTTTGTGTTCTTTTCTTTTCTCTCATGTTCGTTTGTGATTTTCCAATTTATATATATATTTCTTCTTCTTCTAGCTTCTGAAGCAAGACTCCAAGAATTTGAGAAGATCAAATGGGACATTACAGGACCCATTGGAGACAGAAAAAGATTAAAGAGTTAATGGAACTTGAAAGTGGACATTTGTTTTATTATAGAGGAATTGAAAGTAGAAGAACAAGTGATGTCGGCTTCTTAATCCATAAAAAATTTCTAGGTGCTGAAAGTACGTCGGATTGAGCAGCAAGATTTGTTATTCAACTAGTTCAGCAGCACCAACTTCAGTTTGTTTGTTTGGCTTTTTTATGGCGCAAGAGCATCTGGGCTATACTGCGCCAAACATGGTAAAATCAAAGACTGTAGTAAAAACCAGTACTTTTTAAAAATTTTAAAACGTGCGTATGGTCAGCATGGTCATTTAAAATGTCAGAGAGTGATGAAGAGTTAAAAGTAAGAGCGCGGGCAAGTCTATAATAGGGGCATTGAGTTAAAATGTGTAAAATGCTGATGATTTTTTGTACACTTGGCAAATTGGTGCTGGTTTTCCTTCCAACAGGTGTCTATGGGTGAGACAAAAGTTTAAATTAGGCCCTAGAAGGCAAAAATTGATATCTATTATTGGCTCTTTCAGATTAAGAAATTTATTATTTATAACAATTTACTTTTTATGTTACATATGCGGCATCCACTAAACCAGTGGTTGTGAAGCTTTTCATACCACGAAATCTTTTACTTACCACATGCTACGGAACCCCTCTTTAAATATTTAAGGAAAACCCAAAGGATTATTTTTTATCACCACTTGGACATAAACATAGAAATAACCAATACATATAGCAGGATAAAAGGTAAGTAATGCTTTTCTATTGTTGCTGGATATTGGTTCTTGTTAGCTAAATTTAAATGGTTGTTATGGGGGAAAGATCACAGAATTTACTACTTATTCGAAATTGTCGGCGATATTTTGCGAAGTGCTCGCGAAACCCTTGTGGGAAGTCACTGTATCCTAGTGATCCGCAGAGCCCTTAGGGTCGTTAATGTACCCAGGGGTTCCGCGAAACTCTTAGAGGGTCGTCACCGTATCCTGAGGATCCGCGAACACTTGGAGAGTCGTCATCGTACCCTAGGGCTCCGTGGAAACCTTGGAGGGTCATCACTGTACCATGGGGATCCTCAAAACTCTTGAAGGGTTGTCACTGCACCCTGGGGATCCGCGGAACCCACTTTGAGAAACACTGTACTAAACCATTATCAGATTTGTTAAAGAATGTATCAAGTATCAAGTAAGTGTATCCAATGTGAAAAAAGAAGTGTTATAGATTATAATAAACACTAAACAGAATTTGTTAGTAGATTTGTTGACTATGTCCATTTTCAATTTCTATCTTGGATAGGAACAAAAAATGAAATGAAAGTTGGATACCGTAAAATTACTTTGTGAATCAATAAAAAGCGAAATACACCAAATCCTGTGTTGATCTTTTCACAAAATAATGAAACTGATAAATGTTCGAAACAGGCAATTTTTCTCGTCCGTTATCCCCAGAGGATCGAAAACGGGTGGAACTGCGGACAGCGTGGTGGTTTTCCCGAAAGGACAACTCGGTAGACTATTTTTGCGTTTAAGTCGATTTTTCGGGAAAGTTTTTCGAAGAAGATTTTTCGAAAACCAATATATTTTGGAGATAAAGGTCGAGGGATGCTGTAGAGAAAAGAATGCTGAGGAAGGGCGGATGAGGTCGCGGGAAAAGGATGTCATTCCTCCGAGGAGATGTTTGATCGGATGTCTTGATTATAAAGCACTCCGACAACTTGACAACGAAATAGACATGAAGTAGAAAAAAAAAATTCGAGCTAGAAAAGGAGCCGAGTCTGCAATTTTCATTTTACTTTGCTTTTTGCAAAGGAAAGAGCCGCAATAGTGGGCGGAAATAGATTGCTCGTGACAACTAAAAGGGTTGCGCTATAAATTGAACTTCAGAATTCGAGATTTGACGGGGCTAGAAACCGATGATTTGTTTAGAAAGAATACTTCGTACGACTGAGTTATTCGTCAACTGCTATTTTACAATTCAATTTTGTGATTCCCTTTATTTGTCAATTTAACCTCATTGCAACATGTCTGTTTTCCGCCATCTAGGATTTTAAAAGATTCTTTTGTATTTTCTTTCTTTTACATATTTTCTACATCCAGAAAATCCACCTGTGTTTAAATATAAAATAAGCAATATATATATATATATATATATATATAACCACCCGTTTTAAATACAGTAGATTCTCAATAATTCGAGCTAAACGGGATCGGAACCACCTCGGATTACTGAAAATTCGAATTTTCCAAAAAATAATAAAAATGCATAAGGTGTTATTTCACTTGAAATATCTCACAAAATACTTACATATCTTTATTCCTTTAATAACGATGAACAGAAGAATTTATAGCTTACATAAATTGAAATTTTTTTGTTGTTTTAATATATTGCTTTTCTTCTGGAAGAGAATATTTTGCCATTGTCAGTTTATTATTATAAGACCGGGGCTGCCCAACCTCTCTTTCGAACTAAATTTCCTCACATTTTTCTCTTTAAAAGTAAATTCCGGGAAAGAGTTTTGAAAAGGAAATTCCAAACATTTCATCGTTTCGAATTTAATGGAACCTCGCTCTTATGAGACTCTTTTGTATATAGTATATAATCAATAAGGTATTCTATATAATACCTTATTTTGCTTTATTTTATTAATTCTATATATTATGCTCATAACTGAGAGTATAATATACCTACCATAGAAAGTAATTTTTGAAATTCCAAGATAGAGCTTTAAATTAGAAACTTAATTTTTCTCTAACACATAATAGTCAATGAAAAACAAAATTGGCCATACGCTCAGGTTAGACTCGGACCAGCGGTCTTTGGGTTGTGGTTCCAATGTTTTGATCACTAAGTTACTGAGAACTGCCATGCTGGTCTATTTATAATAGTTGTATTTCTTATAGAGGAGACTAAATTGAAAATGGGGAAACAGGAAAGAAAAAATACAAGAATATCATCTACAAACTTATATATAAAAGTGCATTGGTACAATTAGCGATACATGGATCCCCAATACTTGTTAATTCAGGTAATTTGTCAAACTTATAATAAGAGTAATAATTTATATTTAGCCCTTAATTTATTTAATAATTTTAAAAATTTAGCTAAGTTTTATATAAATTTTAGGATTTGAATTTTTTTTATATTCAAATTAGCATATGCATATATTTGCCTACTCAGTGTTTTATTTTTATTAACGATAATACTTTTTAATGTAGCATAACTTCATACTTATAAATTGGGAATTGTATTTATGTATACATACGTATACAAATATACGTATGTGTACTCATATTTGTATTTCCATTTTCACGCTATCAAATATATGGATATGTCTCTCAGTATTTTTAAAGTTCTCGGTATTTTCCATCTACTTTAATTAATCATTTTTCTTTTCTTTTATAATATATTCCATATTTAGAAGTATATCTAACCTTTCATTTGTTGTCTCACGTTGCACCCTATGAAAATAGTTTTCCTTTTGTTGAATTTTATTATTTTTAACTTTTTTAATTATTTTGCATGTAAATAACTCTGTAATATGCTGTGTCCTATTTTTTGTTCTTTTTAAAACTCATTTTCGGAACTATCGGTTAGCGTTCGCCTTCCTTTCATAAGATTACGCATGCAAGACATGCCAAGAAAATTGGGAACTAAAAATCCGATATTAAAAGAGAAAATTTTGTTGAACTGAAACTTTTTAAAAGTTTCTAATTTTTGATCAAAGGTAAGTTTTGCTCCCTGATGTGTTTTGTTTAATTTTAATTTGTTTTGCTCACTAAAATTTTTGAAATAAATTATTCGTGTCCCTTAAATTTTAAAATCACCTATTGTTCTTTAAAATAAAATATTTTAAATTAAAAAATTTCATCGATAACTCTTGAGCAAACGAATGATGTGATAGTTAATCAGATTAATATTAAAATGACAGTTTGGTAATTTGATTAATCGTTTGCTGTCAAGATTTTTGAGAATGCGTAATTTTAACCAAATAAGCTCCCTGTTTAGTTAGTTTCTTAGTGGGTAATTAGTGTATAAATTGCGTGTGGATTTTTAAATAGTTTGGATGTCTTTCCATAAACGCGGCAAAGTCTAAAATCAGAGAGAATCTTTTTAGAAAAATTATCTTTATCAGTCACTAAATTTTAATTTAGTTGTATTTTTACATTCGGGAACAATTTATTATTAAAAATTTGGAATTCTTGTAACAGCTTTCACAAAAATTTATAATTTATTTGCAAATTTAAACCGAACCAAACAAAATTACTTTTCAGAACAAGCGCAGACGATAAAAATGCCAGTATGCATATCCTAAATGTTTTAAAAATTTCTAAGAAGCCAAATAAAATTGTGCGGGTTCAGAGGCGAACAATGTTAACAGCCCTTTATTTAGTTCGGAGTAAAATTGCTTCGTTCAAAGCGATTTGTTTTGGCAAAAAGTTCTTGCCTCAAACGAAGTTAATTTAACTGTTCGTATTCACGGACGACACATAATAATTTAACTTTCAGGAAACCAGCATTGGGTATCATAAAATATGCAACAGCGCCAATTATTTTGAAATGAGAAAAAGTAAAACCAAAACATATCTGGAATTATGCGTACTAGTTAGAATTAAATTCGCAAATAGATAGGCGGAAGATTTAAAAAATACAGAATTCGTATTTAACAATTACTTTAGTGAGAAAATTCTGGGCTTCAATTCTAGAATGCAGGTGCTCGACGAGTTGCGATTAATAGCCTAGTTAGCAGAAATTCAGAATTTCGTGGTCTTAATCTAAACATCTTATTATTATGCTACAGGCCAATCAAACGAATCCAGAGATCCTTTCAACACCCCAGCAAACAATCGATTTTAATTAAGCTGTTGGAAAGGTTAGTCAATAAACTTCTCGTTTGAAGGCGAAAAGGATAACTTATTCCACGTTCTTTGGGACTGAATTCTTGAGTACCCAAAATCAACATTACTTTCAGGGGAGCAAAATAAAATCTCAATTCTTTGAAGGCATCTCTTCAATGCAGTTTATGAATATAAAAATTTTCATGCTCAGAGAAATGCGAGTGCTGCTTTGTCAAATCTTCTCAGACACATTTCTCGTTCTAATAAAACCCGTTATATTGTCCTTTCACAAATGTTTTTTTTTTTTTCCTACGATACCAAAACAATGTTTTCATACCGCAGCAGCAAATATAATCGGATATATTGTATTTTCCGGGAATCAAAATATCACCATCACATACCTTAAAAGCCTTTTTTAGAAAAGAATATTCTTTTGTGTTAGGCCATTCTTCTGGGGATTTGATATGTAACCTTTTCCACAAAAATAATCTATACGTACTTATATTTTTCTATCGCCAAAGATATTGTTTCTATCTCTGTTTTTCTGATAGCTTGTATGTTTCCGGTATTTTATCCGAAACATCTATTTTCTCTGCTTAACATTTCTATTCTTTTTCAAATTTTATTAGCTGATAAGCCGAATAAATAGTCTCTAGATAGTCTCTCTTATCGCTTTTGTCAAAATAAACTTGGAAAGCTTATTTTTTTTAATTAAATTTACGTTCTCCTAACTTTTTTTCCATTGTATGCGCTTTTTGCATAAAGTACCAGAATTAATCCATTCTTGCAATACACTGTCAGCGAAATGTTGTGGATTAGTAACGACCTATCGCACACATTCTCTTTCGCCGTATTTATTTATAAATTTGAACACACACACGCTCTACGTAGCCTTGACTTATTAAGAAGTACAGAAAGCGTAAAAGAAAAAAGAGAATTTTTATTTAAGCCATTGTTATTACATTCAGTATTACGTTTAAGCTCAAACAAATTGCTAATGCCCATTTATTTTTTTTGATGATATATTCACTATGCTAAACATATTCAAATGCATTAAAATAGATTAAACATAGGTGAGTTAGAAATTGCAATTGAACTGAAATTCGTATTCGGCAGATAAATTCTATTGTCTGTGATTTTGAATGGAGGTGAAAGACGAACGAACTACAAGAACAAAATTCAACTGGAAAAATATTTAAGTTACTTGTTTGTTGTTCCTTTATTGGTAGTGCGCCTAAGCGGAAAGCGTGTATTAAAGTGCTTTCTGTTTGTGAATGCTTTTGCGTGAGTAATTTTTCAAGAGAAAAAAATAGAGCGATGTTTATTTTTGAACCGTCGAAATAAGAAAACGGCAATCTTTTTGTGTGTGTATAAATAAAGTTAAGCTAGAAAAATAAGCGTTTGCGCTTTCAAAAAGAGGAACACAGGGCCTATTCCAAGAAAAGGCTAAGGGAAACCTCTTCTTACGAAAACAGACATTTTGTGAGTGGCTTTGCAATTAATTTCGGAGATTTGGTCTACTTTAGGCTTAATAAGAGGTACTGAATGTTATGGAAGGAGGAACTTGATTGTGTTTACATGCAGATTAATTAACCCATACCGAGCTTCAAGTAAGAAACTGTGCATTTAGAAATTGCTATTAAAAGCGAATCAAGTTTCCTGAATCTATCTACGATAATTCAAAATAAACCATTTGTGTATGATATATTGGCATTTACCTGAATCCATCGAGCTTAAAAAAAAACATTTTCATTTGCGTATGTTCTTCTTAAATAGTAATTTCATTATTGTAACTATTTACTTCTAGTTGCACTGAGCTAACAATATTCTAGGACCAATAGACCATATCTTGCGCAAAATGGTTTTTGCGCCATCACAGTGTTTCACCCATACATCGGTTTTTATCGTATCACTTCGGCTGCATTAGAAAAAGGATGAGAAAGGTTATCAAAGTAGTTGGAATATTGAATATTCCTGTATGTGTTATTGTTGAATTCACAGTGTTACGTAACAGAATTCGAAAGTGAATTATGGCACGCGCTCAGATTATCCGTCTCAGTGGCATAATTTTTATTTATATCAGTAGAAGCGAATATTATTAAAAACGTTGCTTGCGGAATGAGGAAGAACTACAATTGTTAGAGCATACAAGAAACAGACAGTGAGACAAAAAAAATTACACTTGAGTACAAGATTTGTGGACGGCCACTTATCACTCGAAATATAAGGAAAATCACTAGATTTGTCAACGGCAAAAAACGCGAAACGATGAGTCAAATAACGGAATATAAATCGGAAGAAATGCCAAGCAATATTATACTGTACGTTATACAATACAGTCCAACGTCTGGATTACAAGAACAGAAGATATATCCATGTGCCATGTAACTGTTTACAGAAGAAAAAGCAGTCCTATGACTTGAGAACAGCAATTTTGGAGCCTAAATGATTTAATGCTCAGAGTCAAGTGACCAGATGCACCATCTTGCTGAAGCACTGTATCACCTCTAAGATCTAAACATGCTAGTTCAGTACTAGGCAGTTTATAAATAAAATATTTCTTAACAGATGAAATGGAAGAGATGAACCACACACATTACCTCTTGGTCACCAAGTCCACAAAATTTGAGTCCATTGTATTTCTTTCTACGAAAATATGTTAAAACTATTGTTCCTCAAAACTCTTTAGGAGAGTATTTTCCTCCTTACACCATCCTCGGACAAGTATAACTAATATGATTCAGAGTATTACTGAAAATCCACAGCAAACGTATTTTCAAAACTTCAGAATGGCACCTTGGTATATACAGGGTGTTCATAAAAGAAGTATACAACTTCAAATTTTATTTGCATCGAAACTACAATAGCTAGAATCTTCATTATTTTTCAATTGCATGGCTAGCAGCAAAAGTTTTTTTCTCATAGTCAGAATGCCTCTACGCACTTTCCGTTGTTTCTTACGATACGTGTGTAAACGAAATTCTAGTCCATCCATGTTCGCTGCAAAATGTCGGGTGAGGAAGTCATTCAGGAAAGCTTCGTTAATGCGTTCTTTTAGCTAATCACGAGAAGTTACATTTATTTTGTAAATAAAGGGGTCTTCTCTTATATGCGTTTCTGAAACATTGTTGCACTCGTATTAGAGCTTTCGTCTCAATAAACCACATTGCACAAGCAGCCTTCTGTGTCGATGCAGTCACTGTTGTTTTCGGTATCTGTTACGTTCTATGAACGCACGTGTACTGCTTTTCACGTGAAGACATTACAAATATGCAAAAAAAAAAAAAACTTTCACTTTTATCCACGTAATTTAAAAAAAAAGAATAAAGTTTGTAGCTATTGTAGTTTCGATGCAAATAAAATTTGAAGTTGTATACTTCTTTTATGAATATAATGTATTATGGTGGCAGACGTGTTGAGAATTTGCAACCCCAGAAAATTATGCAAAATTAATAAGTTACTTCACATTTATACATTAAATTTTTTATGTACGGAAGTGAATTTCAGGAATTTGATAACTGTGCCCAATAACTTTAAAATGACCCTATGCAATTTAATTCCATATTGTTGTAATATCTAGCATCTAACAAAAGAATACATGTTTTATACATAAGTAAGTAATACCTTTCTAAACATTCATCAGGAATTTATTTAACACTTATTATATTTTTAAACTTCACGTGGTTTCGCGCATTTTAAATTTGGCGTGTGATTTAAGTTATTGAGGTTTTACGTGCATGTTTTATTTTTTTAATAGAAAATCAAAAGTCAGTATGAGTCAAAAGTATGAGTATGAGAAAAAATCAAAAGTATGAGTTTTGTTTATAAATACCGGGTGATCCAAATTAAACAGGAGGTGTTTAGACCTCTCTGTAGAGAAAACTACTCTGTCAATTTCACCCAAATTTCATACACATGCTCCCCTGAGTATGCGGTTTCGATTTCTGAAAGAAAAAATTGAGTTCATATTTCGGCCGCTAGAGGAGGAAATGGCGCTGCGGAGCAGGCAATTTACATATTACTTAACATGCGCAACATCCTCTGCCTATATAAGGAGTCGTGAAGCATTTTTCCACCATACGAGGACTCCGTCATGAAACTTACTTTACCAGATCGCGCGTTACTTGTTAAGCTCTTTTATCAACGAAATAACAATGCTTCTGCGGCACTTAAAGCATTTCGGCAGGTAAAAGGTTTACGCAGACGCACTCTCACAATTACAAATCTTCGAAAAATGGTCTTGTATTTTGAAAAGAGCGGAACATTCACCGTTAAACCAGGACGATGCCGCAAACCAACTCGAGTGCAGCAATTTGAAGAAGTTGCAACTGCAGTAGTGGAGCAGGAAGCAGCAAGTGCACATGGTAGCAGTAGTGCACGTGCGATATCACGGGAATTGGACATGCCATATACGACAGTGTGGAGAGTTATGAGAAATGTCCTGAAGTTTTATCCATATAAGATAGCCCACACTCAGCAATTGCTTTCTGGTGATAATGACGTGCGGAAAACATTTGCTTTGATGTTCATTGCTCGGATGACAGTGGATGATGAATGGCCTTGGCAGATACTGTGGAGTGATGAGGCCCATTTCCACTTGAATGGCGCTGTAAACATACATAACTGCCATATTTGGTCTGACACAAATCCCCACGTTCATCAACAAATTCCGTTGCATGCTCCAAAAGTGACAGTGTGGTGTAGCTTCACCTCATCTTTCGTCATTGGTCCTTACTTCTTTGAAGAAAATACGGCCTCGGGGCCAATGACATGTTCTGTTACTGTCTCTAGGTATGCATTTATGCTCCGGAACTTTGTCATTCCTTCGCTTCAACAGAGAAATTGTCTTGACACTACAATCTTCATGCAAGATGGTGCACCCCCGCACATCGCGTTGCCTGTTCAAACATTATTACGGCAAAACTTTTCGGATGACAGAGTGATTAGCAGGTCATTTTCAACATCTTGGCCGCCTCGGTCACCCGATCTTAACCCTTGTGACTTTTGGCTGTGGGGATATTTAAAGAGCTGCGTTTATAAAGGCAATGTTCCGAACTTAGCAGTCTTAAAAGACAGAATTTCGTAACATGTATCCCACCTCCAAGCGAATGAGTTACGTTCTGCCGTGGAATGTATTGTGCGTCGAATGCAATTTCTAGAGCAAAGTTACGCAGGACATATTAAAAGCCACATCTGTGATGATAGTGCGGTTCGCGATGGCGACGGTGTGTTAAAAACACGCTTCATTGTTAATATTAATAAATTGCCTGCTTCGCAGCTCCATTTCCCCTCTGGGGCAGAGATATGGACTGTTTTCTTTCTTTCAGAAATCAGGCTTACATACTCAGAGAGCATGTGTGTGCGAGAATTGGGTGAAATTGGCTGGCAACTGCAGAGTTGGCTTTCCCTACTGTTCAATTTTGGATCCTTTTGTTTTGTTAAGTATTAAATAAATGAAATGAACTGCGACGAGAACTAACTGCAAATTAATTCACTGGCTTTCCTTCTTACATAAATTATTTACAGCATCATTTGAAATTTAAACATTTCTTAAAAAATAACTCGGATGTCTTTTTACATCGAATTTCAAATAAATACACTAGAGTCACATCCATCCGAACTAGTTATGAGCGAGACTTGTTAGGATTAACAAATTTTCGGATTCACAGAAATTTGTACTGCAGAATTTACTGCAAGCTATAATTGTTTAATGCGTGTGTTTTGTTGTGTATGCGTATCGGACAATACATGATGGGCGGGCGATGGAAAAATTCCCCTACCTTTTTGGGAAATTTCAACTAGTTGGCAACATACACTGCGTTGTTTTTTTACGTCTTGCTAGTCTGTTGCCGTTGCAGCCGATTGAAAAAAAATCGGATAAACCAGATTTATCTTTATTATTTATTTATTATTTATCTTATTATTATATAT
>QLNU02015360.1:274760045-274770670 GCA_006491805.2 Dysdera silvatica
TAGTGTGGTTCCACATGTGGTAGAAATAAAGTTATTGCATAAATCTGTTTTTAGTCATACCTACTATCCTACGGTATACTGTAATTTGTAGTTAATTTCATGTGATTGCAATAAAGGTTATTGCATGTTAAAACACTTTTTCGTTGTTAATATTAATAAATTGCCTGCTCCGCAGCGCCATTTCCTTCCCTAGCAGCCGAAATATGAACTCAATGTTTTCTTTCAGAAATCAAAACCGCATACTCAGGAGAGCATGTGTACGAAATTTGGGTGAAATTGGCAAGTAGTTTTCCCAACAGAGAGGTCTAAACACCTGTTTGATTTGGATCACCCTGTACATACTTTGATTTTATTTAAGTATTAAATAAATGAAATGAACTGCGACGAGAACTAACTGCAAATTAATTCACTGGCTTTCCTTCTTACATAAATTATTTACAGCATCATTTGAAATTTAAACATTTCTTAAAAAATAACTCGGATGTCTTTTTACATCGAATTTCAAATAAATACACTAGAGTCACATCCATCCGAACTAGTTATGAGCGAGACTTGTTAGGATTAACAAATTTTCGGATTCACAGAAATTTGTACTGCAGAATTTACTGCAAGCTATAATTGTTTAATGCGTGTGTTTTGTTGTGTATGCGTATCGGACAATACATGATGGGCGGGCGATGGAAAAATTCCCCTACCTTTTTGGGAAATTTCAACTAGTTGGCAACATACACTGCGTTGTTTTTTTACGTCTTGCTAGTCTGTTGCCGTTGCAGCCGATTGAAAAAAAATCGGATAAACCAGATTTATC
Source organism: Dysdera silvatica (assembly GCA_006491805.2). Taxonomy (NCBI): domain Eukaryota; kingdom Metazoa; phylum Arthropoda; class Arachnida; order Araneae; family Dysderidae; genus Dysdera; species Dysdera silvatica. Next base: position 274,760,854 of record QLNU02015360.1, read on the forward strand.
TTTATTATTTATTTATTATTTATCTTATTATTATATATTATTATTATCTTTTATATATTATTATATATCTTTATATATTATTATATATCTTTATTATTTATTTAATACCGTGGTTCGGATTAACGAAATTCTACTGACTCGGATAGAAATCGTGGAAAATTGAATTTATTCGTTTCGTTCATGAGATGGGATCTCTGAGGAGTAAATTTCTCTTCCCTATCCTCAAAAGCAAGTAAACCGTTTCAAAAATTTTCAAATTCCTTTTGGACACTTTCACAAAAAATCCCGTAAACTCCAGCTTAATTCATATTCTACAATGTTTATTCTAAACCTTTGTCTATCAATGTTGCCCCATTTTACGAAATTCTATTTTTAAATGTACACTAATTTTGTTCAAATAAAATTATTAACGTTCTAGCAAGTATACAATGCATGAATCTATGATTTTTTAGATCGTTAATTTTGCAAATATGTACAGCGTGCTGCTTTCAAGAAGCCTTTCACGCGCTGTTCGTTCTCTTGTACAAACGTTATAAATATGAACTACGATCCACAACAATACGCGAATTCGCGTAACTTTATTTTTATTTTATTAAACATATCACTGTAAGAACAGTCGATTGAATAGGCTATCCTAATTTCTTTAGCAATTCAGTGATAGGACGCTGAAGTACATGTTAAAAAATTCTGATCACCTTTTCCCACCGTAAGTTCTTCTGCAGAAATTGGTGCAAGGGATTTCAAAGTGAAGCTGAAGCCTCTTTTAATCGAATATTAACGGTTCTGGCGAATATTACCCGATTCAGAGCGGGATATTCGATTTATCCGGTGAGATACATATATAGTTACGTATGCATTTAAAAGTTTCAGTACACTGGTGTAGACTGCGCATTTTACAAGCATGAAATAGTATTGAAAATCATAATAGCACCGTGCACAAAAACAAATGTGATACATACTTATGTACAGTATTTTATTATGAAAGAAACATCGCATGCACTTGCTGCATTATTCTGCCGGAAGAAACCTGTCAAAAATCTTTTGTATTCCACTTTCCAACAGAGGGACGGTGAAAATTCTTTAACATTAGAAGGGGGAGCGTAGACGCTTGCAAAGAAAAAATTTTCCTCTGAACGCCTTTCTTCTTGTTTGAGCATTGATTTTCATGCTAAGATCGTCTAGCCTTTATTCAAGTTATTCCGAAACGGCGCATGAAGACTTCGATAAAGCGAGGAAATATAACATTGATTCTATGGGAATAAATTTGGTTCCAATAGATTTTATTCTTATAAACGGGGTACTCGATTATCTGTGACCTGATTAAGTGGAGCCTGCTGTAATAAAAAAAAAAAAGAAAAACGTTATGTTCTATTCTGCAAATTATAATGTACGAGAATATATATAATTCCAGGTATGAAAGCAGAAAAAAATGTTAGTTTGTATATTATATATAATATTGTTTGAGTAGGAAAATATAAACAATCTTAAATAAAGTTAATAAGAATTTATCAATAAAACCATTAATGAGCAAAAAATTGCGATTGATATAATAAAATACAATCAGAAATGGTTTAAAAAAGAGTGAAAAATTGCTATAGAAATAAGAAAAATTCACTAGAATTTAGTACTTAAAATTCAAGAAGCTAATAAATCATTATTTCATTTTGGGTACTAGTAACAAAGGTACAGTGGTAAGTACAGTCTGTCCAACTTAATCAGGTTGCAAGTAATCGAACACCCTGTTCACCGACGTAAGCAGGGGATGTTGGTGGGCGTTGTAACCCTCATTGCGATGAAGTTTTGTATATATACCTATAAATATATGTTGTAGCTTTGTAACCCCCTTACGAACTTTACGCATAGGTTAATGCCCACGCTTATATAAGAATAACATCTATTATAGAACCAAAATTATTCTCAGGGGAGGAGGATGATGATGATGTTGTACATGGATTTTAATGGGTAGGGTGGCCGCTGAAAAGAAGCGGCCTATAATCCTAGACAGGTTTTAACGTCAAAATGATTTGACAGCCAATAGGTGAAGGGGGAGATTGTCGATCCGTACTGGCGTACAGAGACGCACCGCTCGTCAACCGATAACTATCTGTGAACAATTCACCCCGGAAAGTGGTTGAAATAGATGGATGGCACGGAAGAACTCCCCAAGCCGATCGATGCACCTACAGAAGCCCACCAGACACCGTTGAACGGGTGCAGAGCGCCGCGAAGCGGTAGGGAACGGGCACGAGCCGACCCTGCAACTAGAGCAAACGAAACGCCATCCATCTCACCCAGGCCGTCCGATCAGTGTCCCATCCCCAGGCAGTGAAAGCTTTCACAGAGCAATCGGCGCCAAACACGGATGGAGACTGTGATCTAACAGTCCGGAGCAGAACAAAGGACGCCCGCACGACCCCGGAGACGTAGACCGGTCCGCGAGGCACAAACATCAATCCGCCGCAATCCAACGGACTAGCCGAAGTCCCACACCGACACAGTCGCCCCTCCAAGCAACAACGTCAAAGCGCAGAGACAAAGGCACGCCATTCGCATAGGATCAATGTTAAATTTCTCCGCTTCAGCGAATAACCTGCGCGGGCTGTCCCTGGATAATTGAATACAGGCTTGAGAATATCATCATGAAAAGCAACACTCAAACAAGAAAAAAAATGTGCAAGGAAAAATTTCTCTTTATGAACATTTTTCCTCCCCGGCCTCCCACACTCTCATACCTTACTGAAAGATTTTTAAAAGTTGTCTGTTAAAAATACAAAAACTCTGACAGATTTCAGTAATGCAGAAAGTGCATGCTAGTCCACAATTTTGTTTTTCATTAAAAATTGCATAGATGCGCATAATAGTAGTAGTTTCTTACATATGGTATTATTTTTTTAAAAATACTATTTCAGATAAATATGAGTACACTGCGTACTAGTGTACTTTCACACTTAAGTATATATGTTCCCGCCCCACCTCCCGATAATCGAATATCCGGCTTAATCGAATCATATTTGCTGGATCCGTCAATATTCGTTTAAGTGGGACCGACTATATATATACTTTATACACATATACATAAGCAAAACATATTTTAAACCTAAGAAAAAGACAAATGAATCCTTAGATATATACACATGATGTTTAGTCCCTCACAAGGCATAATATGTCACTGTCTTTTGATCTGTTTTTACATTTGAAATGTTTGTTTGAATTCTTTTTTTCGAATCTAAGTTTGAAACGAAGTTTGACGTTGTGTTTGGCATTATGATCGATTTTAAAACCTGCAGGGAAGATAGGTTGCTAAAGGATGCTGTGTAAAAGCGAATTGAAGGAAAATAAACATAGGCACACACACACACACACACACACACACATATCCACACACAGCGCCGTGTATTCGCTCCCTGGGGAAATCAAATCCTTCACCTTCGGCTTTTGTACTAATGACTTCGAGGCTGCAATACGTTCCAGTCGTCCCTGTTGGTTGAGCACCAGAGGGCCTTTCTTGAATGGTTCGCTCTACGAAAGAAATCCGAATCTCAAAGTGGTAAAGCGAGCGTTCGTTTCCTATTTTTCTTTCTCCTGTGATATCCTGGTAAAAACTCAGATTTCAACAAAGGCTTTCTGGAGCGTTTTTTCCTCCCGCTAACTGAACTACCTTTCACCAGACATGATCTCGTTTTCCATTCACTTATCAAAGAGTCACAGAGTGGAGAGGGAAATATTCAGAAATGGTTTCTAGTGAAGGTCTCTAGAAGGATTATTGCAATTCGCACAGAAAGGCGCAAAAGAGAATTTTACGTAGGGAGGAAGTACCATAGAGAGACTTTCACAAAAAGCAACAGCTGTATTGAAATAAATGGTGGGTTATTTCACATAGGAAAAAGTTGGATTATGGTATATATATATTGCTCTTTTCGTATTTCAGATGAGAAAACGGTATTTAATATACATAATTATCCCGCGCTAACATTTCCAGTAAAATGAGAAAGGTTTGTAAAATATTATGAAGAATTTTTATTTATATTTCTCCATCTTTGTGAAGTGAGGACAAATTGGAGAAATTTGCTATGATGCAGCTCTATTCAACTTCACTTCTAAGCGCAGAGGGGATAGGGATTATTTTAACTGCTAACTTATTAATGTGAAAAGACAAACATTTTGAATAATATATAGACGAATTTACGAGGACTTCTGAATTTACTTCTGAATTATACAATAATAACAACAAGGCCACAAGTGTCATAGAAAGTGTAATTCCTAGCAGAAAAAATAGACAGGCCACATAAATAACAAAACTTACCAAATACAAATACTTCAGCTATGGAATCGCAGACACATGGCGGGAATCGACATTGTACTTATAATTCTGTCAGTCACAGGCTTATCACCAACCACATAGCACAGAAATCTGAAAACATTTGAGACTGACCCCAACACCTACATTGAGCTATAAAGACCACAAGTTAAACACATACCGAAGTCAGAAAATTCCCAGACACACCATCTGAATAACTTACAGAAGAAGGTGTTGAGTACTTGGCACCGCCTGCGTCAATCCTATATCGCCAACTATGAGAACAAAAATACAATAATAATCCCAATAGTAGTCTGTATATTTGGATCCATTACACCGACCCTAAGAAAATACTTAGGAAAATTAGACATTGTAGATACCACAAAAGCCGATCTACAAAAAGCTTCCTTTCTGAACACTTCTTGCATTTTAAGAAGATGTAGGTACAATGCTCAGGTTTGTGGATAAAATTTGAACTGAACCAATAAATCCAAAGAGACTATTTTACATATTTTTGTTGTGAACCCTATCAATGTATTAGAGTGAATACTAACATAATAAGTATAACAAATTGCTCGCGTGTAATAATATCAATATTAATATATGTTAATATATATTATAAATATTTAATATATAAATTATATAAAAGCGGAAAAATATATAAATTATATAAAAAGAGTGAAAATATATAAATTATATAAAAGCGGGAAAATATATAAATTATATAAAAGCGAAAATATATAAATTATATAAAAAGCGGAAAATATATAAATTATATAAAAGCGGAAAATATATACCATATAGGTATGGAAAATATATAAATACCATATATATATAATTATATAAAAGCGGAAAATATTAAATTATATATATACCATATAAAGCGAACATTTGTCGGTATCTCGCTAAATACATCTGGCTTATTTGATTTACTTGTATTTTGCGACATACCTCCAGAAAAGGCGCCAAGCATAGAAAGGCCCCTGACGACGGTTCTGGGGCTGCATGCTTATATTACGTCGTATTTATATGTGTGTGTATGTATATATATTTGCATGTTTATATTTATATGTTTATATTTGTATGTTTACATTTGAATGTTTATATTGGTATGTTTAAATTTAAATGTTTATATTTGTATATATATATATATATGTTTTGGACAATATATTAATAGTCTTTCCTCTTGTCTTAATTCTTTAACCTTTTTTACTTACTATTCATCTTGTGTATAGTTTTGTTGTTTTGCACTATAATATAACACTTTAATATTCCTTTTTCCAATTCTAATTTTACTATATTTAGGCTATTAATATATATATATTAATATTGTTTAATAAAAGAATGCAGAATACGGTTTGAAAAATGCAAATTAAAAATAATATTTAAAAAATTGTATTGGTAAAGAAAATATAGCAACCAATATTTATTTTCGATGCATATACAGGATGTTCGGCAACTATCGCATAAACTCCCTGATATGCGAATTTTTGGATAATTTTAAGGCAAAATTAATGAGGGATGATTTTTGATTGGGGGCTTCGTTTAGGAATTATAGCCATTTCAAAATTTGTATGTACAGCGTGCTTCTACGTCGTTTCAGCCAATGACGAAAGCTGCACCCCTTGGTTTCCCCGCTTCCAGAATAAAAAGGATTTAACTCGCTATTGTAAAGAATTTCTTGGTCACGTGCTATTTAAATTTAGTTACGTAACAGCATTTTGCACACGCCAATTTGCCTTTCAAGCTGAACTCTTTTAATAAAAAAATGCTCTTAATTCTAAGACGCGGCCAACTGAAATTTGAGTTCTAAATATGACTATAATTCATAAACGAAGTCCTCAATCAAAAATCGTCCCTCTTCCATTTTGTCTTAAAATTATCCAAAGATTCGCATGATAGGGAGTTTATGCGATAGTTACCGAACACCCTGTAGAAGTCTTAAAAAGTACTGAACATATGTATTTGAAAATTTAAGTCAGTATGATAATTTGAGCCATAATATTCAATATCCATTAAAACATACCTTGGATATCGAATTAGTGTTAAGTACTATATTTATTGTATCATTGAAAAATACAAAACTTTTTATCCAAAATATTTGACGTAATTGAAGTATTTAACGTAAGTATATATACAATATACATATGAAATACTAATTGCATATAAGTTTTTGAAAAAAATTATGTGTATATTTTAAATAGAAAATCTTAAATTATAAAATTTAAAACCTACACGCTTTACGCTATAGGAGTGCTTTGTTTTGGCGTTCGCGACGAGGTAGGTGTATGTGTACATGTCGTTTTTGATGTAAAATAAACACTGAATACCTAAAGGGAGCTAAAGTCTTTGATGCTTGCCAAATAATTTTTTGTAATTAAAAATTCAAGTTTTTCTCAAAATTTTACGCCTGATAAGTCTTTGACATCATACAAAATATAATGTGTACCTTTTTCTTGTTTCCAGGAAGAAAACTGAACGAAAATGCAAGGCACGCGGGGTTTTCTTACATGCATTGTGCCCAAAGCAAAAACACACAGTGCAAACAATCTTCTTGATTAACTCTGTAACATCACCTATTAATTTCACTTCAAAAAATTCTCGAGATTTTATACAATAAATGTTATTTATAAATCGGATGCTTTGATATATATTTATTCTGGAAAGGAAGTGCAATATAAAATAAGAATGAGGATTCCTGAGGGAAAAGCATACATTGCATTTTTTATCGCAATTATTAAAAGAATAGTGGTTCACCATAACCCCAAAACTCATGTGTTTATAAATTTCATCAGGCTTACAATTTTTAAAATGACAAGATGTTTACAAGTATTTTTTAAACTGTAGTGTGATAAAATTCAAGAAAGCAATTTTTTACTTTCATTCGATATAAAAATGTCGATTTCTATATCCTGAAAGAATGAAAGAAACGTATTATAACAGAAGATTGTTCTAATATATATATGGCTAATTCCTCAATTATGCTCATACACCAAAAACAATGGTCCAAAGTCTCCAGGTGTTGGAGTGCTCCTGATCAAGTCAGCGGTCATTGTGGCATGAAAGCAGGGGTTGCTAAGAACCACTGGAACGGCCCAGGCTGTCGTTTGTTATTGACCTTGGCTACATATAATAGACTATCCTTTACTTCTAAAGCGAAACTTCAGGAATTGGAAGAAGATCAAATAGGACATTGTAGGATTCAGTGAAGTCAGTAGAAAAGGTGAAGAATTGGTGGAACTTAAAAGCGGACATTTGTTTTATTATAGAGGAACGGAAACTGGAAGAACAAGTGGTGTTGGCTTCTTAATCAACAAAAGAATTAAAGACTACCTTCTTGAAGTCGAAAGCACGTCAGATCGAGCAGCGAGGCTCGTTGTTCAACTAACCCAGCGATACCAACTTCAGATAGTACAGGCATATGCACCAACATCAAGCCATACCGACGAGGAGGTTGAAGAATTCTATGAAGAAATCAAACAGCTACATACCAAGGGGAAACAACACATCAAGCTCATCATGGGAGATTTTAATGCAAGAATTGGACAACAGGAACAAGGAGAGACATCGGTTGGTAAATACGGATACGGGGAAAGGAATGAACGTGGCGATCAACTCATAGAATTTGCCGAAGCTGAAAATCTTAGCATCATGAATTCATTTTTTAAGAAGAAACTACAAAGAAAATGGACATGGAAACACCCCAATGGAGGAACCAGCGAAATTGACTATATACTGGCAAACAAGAAATCAATTATTGAAGATTGCAGCGTACTGAACAGATTTAATACTGGAAGTGATCATCGAATGGTGAGATGTAAAGTGCACTTAAATACTAAATTAGAACGACAGAAGCTCATTAGGAAACAAGTAAGTAAGAGGGTGGATCTAATGAAACTGAAAGTAAATACCGAGGCATTCAAGTTGGAATTAAAAAATCGCTTTTCTGCACTGGAAGGACTTATTGATGAAAGTGATATCTCAGAAGCAAATGAAAACATTGTTAAGACAATAGTTGAAACTGCTGGGGAAATTGGTGGTGTAACCTGTAAAAAGCACAATAGCAAATTATCTGAGAAGACGAAACAGCTCATGAAAAGGCGAAGAGATATGAAGGTGGACAATCGAAATACCAGTTCCAGGATTGAGTACATAGAACTTTGTAAAACTCTGCGCAAAAGCATGAAAGAAGACATAAGAAAATTCAACTGTGAGCTAGTAAGGAAAGCCATTGAAAATAACAAGAGCCTTAGGGTTGTTAAAGGAAGTTTATCTGTTGGGAAGAAACACATCATTGCATTAAAAGGAGAGGATGGCACCGTAACAAGAAATAGGGAAGAAATACTTAGAAGAGTTGAAGAATTCTACAAAAATCTATACGAAAGTAACAGTGAATTAAACGAAGACATTGAAATAGTCGAAGGAACAGCTCCTAAAATCTTAAAAGAAGAAGTTTCATTTGCAATAAAAAATATGAAGAAAGGAAGAGCCCCTGGTGATGATGGTATTACATTAGATATCCTAAAAGAAGCTGGAGAATATGTAGAAGACATACTTGCAAAATTCTTTACCAAATGTCTTAACAGCGGTAACATACCAAACCAATGGGATTCTGCAACAGTAATTCTTTTGCATAAAAAAGGTGATAAAGAGGATTTGAAAAATTACCGACCAATTAGCTTGTTACCTGCTATTTATAAAATCTTCACAAAAGTGCTAACACATCGCCTGCAGAAAAAATTAGATGCAGCTCAACCAAGAGAACAAGCTGGATTTCGAAGTGGATTCAGTACAGTGGACCATATTCAAGTATTAAGAGAATTAATTGAAAGAACACATGAATATGAACTTCCATTGTGTGTTGCATTTATTGACTATGAGAAGGCCTTTGACTCTATAAAAACATCAGCAGTCATCAACTCTTTAAGATCAACAGACATTGAGGATGTGTACATTGACATGGTGAAACGTGTGTATAAAAATGCAAGTGCAAAATTTCGGTTACATAAAGATACCAAAACTATCAAACTTGGCAAAGGGGTGAGGCAGGGAGATACCATTTCTCCAAAACTTTTTACTTCAGCTTTACAGATGATTTTTCAGCTGATAAATTGGAATAACAAGGGAATAAAAATAAATGGTGAATATTTAAATCATCTGCGGTTTGCTGATGACATTGTTATTTTTTCAACGGACCCATTAGAACTCCAAGACATGGTACAAGAGCTCTCAACTAGAAGTGAAGAAGTTGGACTCAAGATGAACCTACAAAAAACTAAGATCATGTTCAATAATTTTGTAGAGGAAACAAAAATACAAGTTGACAACATTGAGCTAGAAATTGCTGATTCATATATTTACCTTGGCCAGCTGATTTCAATGGATGGCAACATTATGAAAGAACTCAACAGACGTATTAAACTTGGCTGGAGTGCATTTGGAAGAAACAGTTTTATCCTGAAGGGGAAATTGCCTTTATGTCTAAAAAGAAAAGTCTTCAACCAGTGTGTATTGCCAGTC
>QLNU02015360.1:274770770-274783014 GCA_006491805.2 Dysdera silvatica
ATTTGTTTTACTATAGAGGAACGGAAACTGGAAGAACAAGTGGTGTTGGCTTCTTAATCAACAAAAGAATTAAAGACTGTCTTCTGGAAGTTGAAAGTACATCAGATCGAGCAGCGAGGCTTGTTGTTCAACTAACCCAGCGATACCAACTTCAAATAGTACAGGTATATGCACCAACATCAAGCCATACCGACGAAGAGGTTGAAGAATTTTATGAAGAAATCAAAGAGTTACACACCAAAGGGAAACAACATATCAAGCTCATCATGGGGGATTTCAATGCAAGAATTGGACAACAGGAACAAGGAGAGACATCGGTTGGTAAATACGGATATGGGGAAAGGAATGAACGTGGCGATCAACTCATCGAATTTGCAGAAGCTGAAAACCTTAGCATCATGAATTCATTTTTTAAGAAGAAACCGCAAAGAAAATGGACATGGAAACACCCAAATGGGGGAACTAGTGAAATTGACTATATCCTGGCAAACAAGAAATCAATTATTGAAGATTGCAGTGTACTGAACAGATTTAATACTGGAAGTGATCATCGAATGGTGAGATGTAAAATGCACTTAAATACTAAACTAGAAAGGCAGAAGCTCATTAGGAAACAAGTATGTAAGAGGGTGGATTTAAAGAAATTAAAAGAAAATACCGAGGCATTCAAGTTGGAATTAAAAAATCGCTTTTCTGCACTGGAAGGACTTATTGAAGAAGTTGACATCTCAGAAGCAAATGAAAACATTGTTAAGACAATAATTGAAACTGCTGGGGAAATTGGTGGTGTAATATGTAAAAAGCAGAATAGCAAATTATCTGAGAAGACGAAACAACTCATGAAAAGGCGAAGACTTATGAAGGTGGACAATCAAAATACCAGTCGCAAGATCGAGTATGTAGAACTTTGCAAAACTTTGCGCAAAAACATGAAAGAAGATATAAGAAAATTCAATTGTGAGTTAGTAAGGAAGGCCATTGAAAGCAACAAGAGCCTTAGGGTTGTTAAAGGGAGTTTGTCTATTGGGAAGAAACACATCATTGCATTAAAAGGAGAGGATGGCACTGTAACAAGAAATAGGGAAGAAATACTTAGAAGAGTTGAAGAATTCTACAGAAAGCTGTATGAGGGAAACAGTGGATTAAACGAAGACTCTGAGATAGTCGAAGGAACAGCTCCTAAAATCTTAAAAGAAGAAGTAGCATTTGCAATAAAAAGTATGAAGAAAGGAAGATCCCCTGGCGATGATGGCATTACATTAGATATCTTAAAAGAAGCTGGAGAACATGTAGAAGACATACTCGCAAAATTCTTTACCAAATGCCTCAACAGTGGTAACATACCAAACCAATGGGATTCTGCAACAGTAATTCTTTTGCATAAAAAAGGTGATAAAGAGGATTTAAAAAATTACCGACCAATTAGCTTGTTACCTGCTATTTATAAAATCTTCACAAAAGTGCTAACACATCGCCTGCAGAAAAAATTAGATGCAGCTCAACCAAGAGAACAAGCTGGATTTCGAAGTGGATTCAGTACAGTGGACCATATTCAAGTATTAAGAGAATTAATTGAAAGAACACATGAATATGAACTTCCATTGTGTGTGGCATTTATTGACTATGAGAAGGCCTTTGACTCTATTAAAACATCAGCAGTCATCAACTCTTTAAGATCAGCAGACATCGAGGATGTGTACATTGACATGGTGAAATGTGTGTATAAAAATGCAAGTGCAAAATTTCGGTTACATAAAGATACCGAAGCTATCAAAATTGGTAAAGGTGTGAGGCAGGGAGATACCATTTCTCCAAAACTTTTTACTTCAGCTTTACAGATGATTTTTCAGCAGATAAATTGGAATAACAAGGGAATAAAAATAAATGGTGAATATTTAAATCATTTGCGGTTTGCTGATGACATTGTTATTTTTTCAACGAACCCATCAGAACTCCAAGACATGGTACAGGAGCTCTCAACTAGAAGTAAAGAAGTTGGACTCAAGATGAACCTACAAAAAACTAAGATCATGTTCAATAATTTCGTAGAGGAAACAAAAATACAAGTTGACAACATTGAGCTAGAAATTGCTGATTCATATATTTACCTTGGCCAGCTGATTTCAATGGATGGCAACATTATGAAAGAACTCAACAGACGTATTAAACTTGGCTGGAGTGCATTTGGAAGAAACAGTTTTATCCTGAAGGGGAAATTGCCTTTGTGTCTAAAAAGAAAGGTCTTCAACCAGTGTGTATTGCCAGTCCTCTCTTATGGATCAGAGACATGGAGTCTAACAGTTGGAGCAATACGAAAGTTACAGACAACGCAAAGGAGCATGGAGAGGTGCATGCTTGGAATAACTAGGAGAGATCGAAAAAGAAACACTTGGGTGAGAGAGCAAACTAGAGTAGAGGACATCATTGTTAAAGTAAAAGGGCTGAAATGGCGATGGGCTGGGCATATTGCAAGAAGAACTGATCAACGATGGACAACAGAAATTCTGAACTGGATTCCAAGAGACCACCGAAGACCTAGAAAACGTCCTCAAACTAGATGGGTGGATGAAATAAGAAAAGAGGTTGGGGTGACGTGGAAACGAATGGCCCAGGATAGACTTGTGTGGAAAGCATTTGGAGAGACCTTCATCCAGCAGTGGATAGATAATGGTTGAATATGATGATGATGATATATATATATATATATATATACATAAGGTCATTTACACATTATGGAAATGAATTTAAACTGTCAGTTTTGTGTCAAAAATCCAAATTTGTTTTTCCTGGAATGTTCTATTTGAAGACCATGGTTCTTAAATATTGCCCTGCAACGATATTTCCATGATAACAAGCTGTTTTGAAGTACAGTCATATCAAGTTTCTCCCACTCCTCGTGTTATTTTCCATAAACACTCTATTGTTGCTGGCCGTCTTCTCCCAAGTGCATTCTTTAAGAGACTGAACGCACAAAAATCCATCAACGCTGTATCGTACGACTTGACAGGCATGTGGTTAAACGGAATGGGTGTTATTTCGGTGTCATTTTACAATTTCACCATGAAATCCTTGGCTGATTTCGAAGTGTGGCTAGAACCTTATTCTTCATGAAAGACAAGGTTTTGGGTGTCATTTCCATAGAGACTAGGAATATCTTTCTATAAAATCGGCTCCAAACTATCTCTTTGATAATATTGGGAATTGGTTTTAATCTTAGATCCCACTTTACGTAATTTTAGTTTACCATTATAACTAAATCCAGTAACCACAATAAATCCCTTAGGGAAACTTGCGTTGCATTCGTGAAACCACTTTACTGGTCGGTCCCATCACGACGGTGGTAGCAAATCCCCCTTTTTTTTACCACAGGCACTTAGATAAAGCCAGGGCTCATCTACGGTCCAACTTTTTTCCATTTCCCGCCGGACCAGAAGTTCTCGTAAATTTTTCTGCAGTTCGTTTTTCCCTCCTGAATATGGCGAGGCAGAAGCTTGTGAACCTCCGGTTTGTGTACAGCTTTAAGGTTCAAATCATGGATAATAATTTTATTTACAGTTGCAGGAGGTATTCCTAACCTCATGGCGATGGCTTTTTGCATTCGAGGATTTTCAATAGAAACCAAAACTTCCAGTTTTCGAATAAGATCGTTAGTTCGGATTTTCTTGGGATATATTATTGAAGCAGTTTTCTGGCTTATTAATGTAGACATGCGTTTTTTCTGACTTTGATGAAGAATATTATAAACACCCTTTTTGGAAATAGTATATCATTTGCTTTTGCATCATTTTACAATTTCAAAATAGGAGTATTTATCTTCGCAAATAGCAGTCACGTAACCTTCTCACTAAGAATTTATTTTCGGAGGCATTTCTGCTATAAAACTAAAATACCGCATTAAATACCAGAGCTCATATAGCCAAAAGGCCTGCAAAAGGGTTGCTGGTATCTAACTGGAAGGAGACCCACACGCTGAACGTATGTGACGATGTGTGGAACCGGCCAGGCCAGTAACCTAGTGTCCTACCCCGCCTTCAAGTGGTGCAGGCTGAGCTTTCTATTTATGTGGCAAATTAATATTTGCTACACGGATAGAAAGGCGGAAGGGGAGGGCTAATTCACCAACCCGTCTAGCCAGCGTGGTGAAATTATGGCTAATTCCTCCATTATGTTGACACACCAGAAACCATGGCCCCTAGTCTCCAGGTGCTGGAGTGCTCCTGATCAAGGCAGCGGTCAGTGTGGCATGAAAGCAGGGGGTGCTAAGAATCACTGGAATGGCCCAGGCTGCCGTTTGTTATTGACCTTGGCTACGTTTAATGGACGATCCCTTGCTTCTGAAGCAAAACTTCAGGAATTGGAAGAAGAACTTGACAAGATCAAATGGGACATTGTAGGACTCAGTGAAGTTAGAAGAAAAGGTGAAGAGTTGGTGGAACTTAAAAGTGGACATTTGTTTTATTATAGAGGAACGGAAACTGGAAGAACAAGTGGTGTTGGCTTCTTAATCAACAAAAGAATTAAAGACTACCTTCTTGAAGTCGAAAGCACGTCAGATCGAGCAGCGAGGCTCGTTGTTCAACTAACCCAGCGATCGGATATCGAAGGATAGGATATCGGATAGAGAGATCGGAAATGGAACACTTGGGTGAGAGAGCAAACTAGAGTAGAGGACATCATTGTTAAAGTAAAAGGGCTGAAATGGCGATGGGCTGGGCATATTGCAAGAAGAACTGATCAACGATGGACAACAGAAATTCTGAACTGGATTCCAAGAGACCACCGAAGACCTAGAAAACGTCCTCAAACTAGATGGGTGGATGAAATAAGAAAACAGGTTGGGGTGACGTGGAAGCGAATTGCTCAGGATAGACTTGTGTGGAAAGCATTTGGAGAGACCTTCATCACATCACTCAATATACGTCTAATTTTTTATTCTTAACTTGTTTTCTATAAAAGGTTTATTAGCTTTTATCAATTATAACTGTCAATTAACAATTATTTGGCTTCTATTCAATTTCATTTGATATATCATTTGAAAAGGTGAATGGAGTTCACATGACGTGGCAATGCTCACTCGTTGCAACGAAACGACTGGTCTTAATTAACATATTGATTAAGTTAATTAACACTGCTGGCGAAAGATTTCAAACGAAAAAATGGCGAGTTCTCGCAAGAAAAAGCACATAAAGTTACCGCTCTTAAATTCGCATTTCGGAAGGAAAATTTTTAAGATTAAATAAGAGAGAGGTAATTTAGTTCCAGTATGCCACAAGTAAAATTTAATGACCGTTGACTGTGCAGAGTGGGAGAGAGGGAGGAAGAAGGGAAGCGTGTAGTCTTCAAATGACTAACAAGGGAACCCCTTTCGCTGTTCACAGCACTTAGAGATAAGACCTATAGGAGATAATAGTGCTTGACTTCCTGATCACGAATATGTAATCATTTGTCTGCAAAAATGACATGGCAATTTTTTATGAATATTTGAAGTCCAAAAATTACTTTTTTCGCCAGGTTTGATATTTTGTAATCGCACTGTATGTGAGTAAAAACAGGTTTGAAGTCTCTAAAATTATGAAGGATCATATTTAACGGATAAAAATAAAAAATTATGTCTCAGCTAATTCAAACCGTGTAAAAAAATTAATATGAAAAATGAACTTTTAGCATAGATATTTGGCTAATTTGGCGAAAATTCTGGAGGCTACGCCAGATTGTCGTTTGAAGTAGTTATTTCGTATTATCGGAGCCCATGTCAAGTTTCTTTTACATTTCTTTTTCCAAAATATTATCTCATGAGGAAAAGAAGCACATGAATACATATAAGCATGCATACATGAGTATGAATAAATGAAGAGTATGTATATATGAGATGAATGAATACATGAGTATGAATAAATGAAATGTATGAATATATGAGTATGAATAAATGATGTGTACGAATAATGAAAAGTTGCTATATTTAGGCAACCTGGATGTGGTCATTACATATTACATGATGTTGCAACCATGGAATTTAAAAAAAATTGTGAACAAAACTTAATAGTAGGCTATTTGAAAATGCATTGATCATAGTGGGAACATTTTAAGATTGATATATTTTTGCAATTATCTCGGCTACAATTGTTGTATTCAATTTCAAAAGAAATTTCCTCAACATTTTTGAATTTTCCGGGATCATGATCGCTATAACAGCACCTAAACCAAGCATATTGTAATATAGGGCGATATTTTTTAGACTGTAATTGATTGTGAACCAAAGAATGCATTTTTATTATCTCATTTCGATGTCGTATGTCAATATCCATTTCATCGATTGCTATTTTATTGGTTATTTTTCTTACAAATTTTTTATATTGTCGAAAGAAATAAACATCCAGCGATTGTATGAGGGATGTTGTTTCGGGGGGTATTTGCAAGGATATACAATTTTCCGGATGAGGGATGTTGTTTCGGTGGGTATTTGCAAGGATATACAATTTTCCGGAAAATCTTAATAAGTGTTTGGGTCTGTACTACCTGTCCATTAGCTTAGTAAAACACAGGAAGGAGGAGACATGATGGGTTTCATACAACATTCTACCCACTTTCTCATTTTGATTTTGTCCATTTTTCCCGACTTGGAGCATGTAATATATAAGTTTGGAGGTTGAAATAAAATTTTCTTTGATATTCGGGGCAAATTTTCCCTCTAACTTCTCTTAAACGAAGTAACATTTTCCCTGTCAGTTCCCCATTCATTGATATTATTGGCATTATTGTATATGAATGTGTTTTACCAAAATCAAACCCTATTAAAGAAAATGTCTGTTTTTCACCTTTATGCGATAGCTGCCTTTAATTTGGAAGAAAATAATTAAAACCACTTTGATCAGAGTTAAAAATTTGTTGGGGGATAATATTAGCAGTAACATTTCTCGTTATCAAAATAAATTCTATGGCACTATCTTCTATGTTGCCCATATTCTGGGTGTATATTTGAGTGATATATTTTGTTACTTTCCGCGCAACTATTTTGTTTTGGCTCTTAAAATTATATATAAAATTATCGGAACATTTAAAATCCTCAAATCCTAACTCTTGGCATTTCAGGATCGCCCATCTTTTCAAATCTATATCATGAACAGGTAAATAATTTTCCCTAGCTTTTGTAAATCTGGCTAACATTTTATTTTTTATTATTTTATATTTTTCTATATTTGTGCCCATATTTGACATATGTTTTCTAAACCTCGAAATATAAGTAGGGTATTTTACTGTTGGATATTTCCTGTTTGTTTTCTGGAATTTACTTTTCTGACAACTGTCAAAATACTGAACAATTGTTTGCATATTTTCTAAACTGAATTCATTTGCCAATTGATTGATCGCCCTTTACAGTACAGTTATAATATTCGTCACTGACTATACTAATATCACTTTCTTCGTCGATACGGAAATCACAATTGTCTTCAAAATCTAAACTGATACTTTCACTGATATTGTTATTAAAAATTATGTTTTCGATTTTCGACAATACTTCCCGACTTTCCTCAAATTCTTGTTCAGTTATTAATGACGGAAGCGTGTCGTATTTATTAACGACCAAATTCAAAACGGATTGAATTATGTTCACTATATTTTTCATTTTCTCACAATCGGAAACTCGTACAACTATATTGACGTTGCATTTGCGGACGAGTTTATATAGCTAGTGGAATGCGAAACTTAAATGTCCCTCCAACTCTTCAAAATTGTCTCCTAATTCGCCAAACATCCATGCTAAAAGTTAATTTTCATATTAATTTTTTTATACTGTTTAAATTAGCTGAGACATATTTTTTTATTTTTATCCGTTAAATACGATGATCCTTCATAATCTTACCGACTTCAAACCTGTTTTTGCTCACATACAGTGCGATTAAAAAATATCAAACCTGGGGTAAAAGTGTCAGTGTTGGATTTCAAATATTAATAAAAAATTGTCATATCATTTTAACAGACAAATGATTACATATTTGTGATCAGGAAGTCAAGCACTATATCTCCCATAGGTCTGATTTCAAAATGCAGTGAACAGCAAAAGGGGTTCCCTTGTAAGTTATTTTAAATTGAAATGCAGGGAGAAAAAAGTGTAAGGGAGATTTAAAGATTAAAATTTTGTTTCCCGTTATAAAAGACTGTAAATAAATTCTGTTTATAAACTGGTATAAACCTGTTATCGAGCTTAATTATTTCGATATCGGAGTACAAGCATGCTGGAATTTGCTTGAAGTTCAGGACAGCAACACAACTGAACCGTGCACAAAACCGGACTTTTTTTTTCATGGGTCTTTAATTACCAAGGCAAGTCTTTGAAATCATGGCTGTCTAATTCGAAGATAAAATGTGAAAAGGGCATTTTATGACTACTTTAGAATCGAGACAAGAATGGTTGCATTTATTTTAGTTGGGCATTCACTTATATATATAGAAGGCTTCAGCAATCGTAACTAACTTGACGAATATTATTTTGTTTCATTTCAAACAACTTTAATTCAAAATATTCTATACTAGGTAAAATCTTAACTCATTTCTCGCACGTATATTGTGGTCTCTAATATTTATATTTCAATGACATAGAAAAGGTAAAAATGCGTTTAAAAATAAAGATAACTCGTTTGATGGTATAATTGAACGTGCTTTTAAAATTAAAAAACCATTGCGATTAATGAAAATTCAACTTTTTTTAAAGGGACTTCAAAATTGCAAAAATAGTTATATTTAGCTAATACAGTAAAACCTCTCTACAACAATATTATACGGACCGAGAAAAATTATCCTTATAGAGAGAGTTATTATTATAGGGAGGGTTCATTATACAGTAAAACCTCTCTACAACACTATTATACGGACCGAGAAAAATTATCGTTGTAGAGGGATTTATCGTTATATCGATATCGTTGTTGGGAGGTTTTACTCTATAAAGTCAATTAAAATTATCTCTGGCCATCAGTAAGAAACCACATATTCTGTATACGCATACAGTCGGCTCTACTTAATTAGGTCACGGATAAATCGAATACCCCTTATAAGGCTACGAGCAAGTGAAGGAAAATCGTCAAAGGTCGATATTTAAATTTAGCGGGTTTCAATTAACATTGAATCTGTTATTGTTTGAATTTTAGCGAGTGAGTTAAAAATTGAAGATCTAGGGTTAAAATTCGACGAGTTGCACGTTAGCAAGTTGTAATTTACTTCCCAATTCCAACTCGCCAAAAAGTTGGCGAGTTGAAAATGGAAGTTGGCGAGTTGAAATTCGACGAGTTTGAAGTTGGCAATTTGTAGTTTACTTCCGAACTCCAAATCGCCAAAGCTCCAAATTGCAATTCGCTAAAATTTTGTTGAGTTGAAAATTCAAAGTTGGGGAACTCGAACTTGCCAAGTTTCAACTTGGCAAGCTGTGGTTTACTTCCAAGTTCTAAATCGCTAATTTCTGACTCACAAAACTTTCAAATTCCAACTCGCCCGTTTCCAACACTGTAATTCAATAAATATTGAAACGGTTTCAAAATTTTGAAATGATTTCAATACAAAGTTTCAGATTTCGCCGCTAAAGTTTATCTGTCTTCTACCCGCTATTTATATAGTGAAAGAATGGTTCGATCCGTTTAAAATTTTGTATTTATATGTAGCTCATCAAGAGGAACCGATTAAAATTAAAATCGAAGCTCTATCTCCCACAACAGCGAAACTCTGCCGCGCATGCGCAAATCGCCTCCAAATGAGGAATCCGTGACGAGAATGGCTGTCCTGTCGCTCTGTCTAAATTTGAAAATTTTCGCCCGCTATTAACTAAATGTGTGCTGTTAGTTCCCAATTTGGCCGCCAGGGGCTAAATTTTATGAAATTCAATTCAAAACTTTGAACTGAATTCAAAAGATTCAACCGAGTTCAAAAAATTGAAACAGTTTCAAAATTTTGAAACGATTCCAAGACAAATGATTTCGATACAAAGTATTTATGGAAGACCTTTACCTTGCCCTTTTTATTGTCGACAGATAGACAAAAATAATAGCGGGTTCAATATCTATTGAAACCAGCTAAAATTCTGTCAGAACTAACATTTTTTCCATAGGATCAACATTAAATTTCCCCGCATTAACGAATAATATTTGCGGCCGTCCTAGGATAATCGAATAAAGACTGGAAAATTTTAGCATGAAAATCAGTGCTTTAACAAAAGAAAAAAGTGTGCAGGAGGAAATATGTCTTTGAAAGGTCGTTCTCCTCACCCCCCACCTCCATATGTTGCGTTCACAGTCCCTTCTTTTTTTTTTAGAAATGGGATGAGGGGTCTTTTCATTTTCAGCCAATTGGCTGACTCCAATCATTGGCCCCCAGTCATCGTATTGTAAGCGTTATGGAAGGCTTTGTTCTAACAGATAGACGTTTAGAACCCAAACGAAACGTGAAACATAGCGCAACGATCTGAGTCCATGCGCTAAGCTAAAGGTTTTAGAGACAATAAAAAATAAAATAAACGCCCAAGTCAAAATTGTAAAAGAGTTAGGAACTTAGCCTATTTAAGGAAAACAAGCTCCAGGCGTATATTCTAGCATACAATTTTTATTTTATCAAAAATACGTAAGTACGTATAACAATATTTTTCTGCGTGTGCATAGTACCATTTTTTTAATAGTATTTCATGCTTATTATACGTATACCAGTAAACTAGGGCATTTTAGTACACATGTAGCTGTGTATTTGTTTCTGAATTTGCAATCGAATACCCTGCTTAATTGAATAATTATTGCTAAAATCACCCACACTCATTTGTTTCACACCCCACAACTTACAATTTGTGAAAAAGAAACGTCCACCCTTGCTTCTGAAACTGGCCAAACTCTTTCCTGTTGCCTTCAAAGTCACAATCTTTTGGGGTAGGGTGACAAAGAGAAAATTCCACTTATTGTTCCCTGTAAAATTGGACGTTTTTAATGAAATAATGCTATATAATCAGATGGGGTGCCAAGCACCCCACTTAAATCGCGCCTGCTCGCTGGTTAAGTGGGGCCCCGACTGTGTATATATATAACACCATCAATAATGATTTTAGATTACAAATATATATTTTTTTAATTTTACAAAATATTTAATATGATTTTCGCATTAAACGTTACATTGTAACAAACTGCCCGCAGAATTACAACTTAAGTTATGCTACTAGAATGCCACTGTTTAAATTAAAATACATGCGTCAACTCAGGCTTCTTCCTTCCCAATATCACAGTTTGTCAAATGAGGCCATGAATCAACGTAAAATTTTTATCCATATTCTAAAGAAATCCAAATAAATGTTTTCGAAATTATTAGATTTACAAAAATGCGAAATCAAAGCAACAAAACTGTAAAGCACGATTTATGCAGTATATTACTTCTCTGGAGAAGAGCTTCATAACAAGGTACAGCTTTTTGCTCTCTTTCACTTCTAACCTAAATACACGTCAACATCTTTTAATCTCAAAACTACACAACGTCAAAAATATTGCCTAACAGCTGTATTTGACCCTCGTTCTACTTGTGCCTTAATTCTGTTCCTTAGTTGTTGACTATGATATTTCCACAGACAAACGCCGCACATTTGATCCATCTGTGAAAATGAAGGAGTAGCTTTCATACGTAGTACACAGATCAGCGAATGCCTGCCGATAGGCAATGTCTGGGGTATTGTCTTTTGGATAGATTCAAACAGATGTCTGTGCCAATATCAAACCATGGAGGAATGATGTTTGTGCTGCGGATTAAAGCCGGCCACAAAATTCCTAAATTTGAAGTCGCATTTTACTATTTCGGAGTAGCGACCAAAAGTGAAAGTTGGAGCTTGAGCAATGTATTGTCGATCTAGAAGTTTTCATCGAATGATTTGGATTATACATTAATTGGTTAATTCAATGCTGACGTAATAACTGGCGTTAATTCTATTGGTCAGTTTGACCCCGCAGAAAGGTGAAAATAGTATAATGGATGTAAACATTAAGCGGTCTTATTTGACAGTTTTTCTCATAAAATCGTAATGTATCGGAACGGATTTGAGGTTAGATAATACCCCTTGTGGTCTTGTATCCGATATTTCTGATATTCTTAGAGAAAGTTTTGTGTGACTTTCCCCATTTCTTGTAAATCGGCTACACGTGTGTTTTATGATGAACTGACCGTGTGAACAGAAATTTGTCTTTCAGTAATTTATAAAATAAAATGACGTAAGAAGAAAAAGGGTTTCAAATGG
>QLNU02015360.1:274792574-274804713 GCA_006491805.2 Dysdera silvatica
TTTTCAGAAAAAACTTTCAATCCTTAAATAAAACAAAACTGCGTTATTGGTGTAATTTCATCCCTTCACAGGTTGACAATGAGTACGCAAATTTTATAAAAGGTATATTCACATAAAAACTTACAGCTAACTCCTAAACTTTTTGTACCTTTACAACTCTTCAATTAAATGTTAAAATTCGTGTAAAAATTATAACTGCGAAAAATAGTATCACAGAATTAAATATGTAAATATGAATTTTATTAAAGTAAGTTTATGAACAAAATCCGATTGTAAGCAAAGTATTTTTACTAATAAAAATACATAAATATGTAAAAAGGATACACATAAAAAAAAGTGATCGAGTTCCCCGGGCATTGAACACAAGAACACGGCGTGAAGAGCCGACAACTTACCGCCCAAGCTACCGATTGGCTTGCAGAGAAAATCGCAGTTTAACCTCATATATAGTATGCAAAATCTTTAAAAATTCATATCTCCGAAAATAAGCCGCATTGGCACGAATGCCGAGACACGTATTTCCTTATTTCGGCTCTACTTTCAATCAAAACATTTCATCAAAATCGGCGGGGCACTCACTGTGGGTTGCCCTGTCAGTTCATTTTTCGAGTTACGTCAACTTCGTGGCCTTCAAGCGAAAGGATTAGGGTACAGCAATGGTGTAGCTTGACTTCTAAAGTGGGCCATCTCTGATCGTTCACGATGTCCCCCTTGAATAAAAAATTCACAATTCATACATATATCATCATCATTATCGTCGTCATGACGATAAACATATAAAATACGACTTTTTTTTATTAGAGGGGGACATCGTGAGCAAGCGGAGAGGACCCACTTTTGAGGTTGTGCTATGTCACTGGGATATAGTATATATTTCCTTTAACGTCTTTGGTAAAATAAACATTTCATTCCACTAGTTTATAGTACACAGACATTGTAATAAACTGGGATTAACTCTGTGAATTACCTTTTTTCAGTAGTACAGGGTGCATCATAAATTCGTTCAAACTTCAAAAATTCATAATAAAAGAAGTAATGCTCGGAAAAAATTTCGGTTTGGCCGAATATGATCAGAGGGACATTGGATTATTTTTCCATGTATAAAAAAAATGATTTCAAAAGTAACTGAAAGAGGGCGCTCATACGTCATACTGAGACGTTTTATGCAAATCAGGCGACCACAATCAGACAATGAAACAGATCACAATAACATGACACTGTGCATTTACTATTTTAAAGTAAAAGATGTTCAACATGACCGCCACCACAAGGTATTATGCAAGTGAGGCGTGTCACTACGCCTATTATAACTGAATGTAGCATGTCGGCATCGATTCCACTGACGGTCCGTCTGATGGAATCTTTCAGTTCCACCAAAGTAGATGGGGTCCCGGTACACACGAGACGTGAAGTATCCCACCAACCAAAAATCTGCAGGGGTCAAGTCTGGTGATCATGAGGGCCACTTAAACTTACAACTTCGACTTATCACTCGGCCTTCCGTCAAAGTTTCCAAGAGGACTGTCTTGACTGCACGTGCAAAGTGGGGCCGGGCACCATCCTGCATGAAGGTGATGACAGGTAATGCATGTCTTTTCTGCAATACAGGCACAACCTGGTCACTCAAAGGCGTAACATACGGTTTTGCAGTGACTGTACATGTTTTCCAACCGGATATAGGACAATGCACTTCAAAAAAGAAAGGGCTCAAAATGAAAGACGCGGTGAAACCACACCAACCAGTCACATGAGGAGAATGCAGTGGCTTAGTGAGGTAGTCACGAGGGTTTGACGTCGCCCAAATATAACTGTTTTGCATATTGACATCACCATGCAGTGAAAAGTGGGCTTCATCCGTCCACATGACATTCAACAACCATTGTGGGTCACGTTCCATTTATGCAAGCGCCCATGTAGCAAATTTTTGTCTTTCATCTGTTTCTGCCGGTAATAATTGGTGAAGTGCCTGTATTTTGTACGGATACAGATTCAAGATTCCGTGCAGGATATGTCAAATCGACGATTCCGGAATCCCCGTTATTCTCCCAGCTTCAGGAGCACTGCTACTCCCCGTTGATGTCTTGGCTCCCAATTCTTCCATGACACTTTGTACAACATGGACGCGGTCCGCGCTCAAGGATGGTCTGCCACATTTAAAAACAAAAAGGCACAGGAACACGATGTTTTTACCAAACACGCTTCAAATACTAAATGGCGCAACTTTAGTATTTTTTGCAGTGTCATCCCAAAGCCCGCTTCAAAACTAGGGGGTGCGCAATCTATATCGCATGTGGCATGTAAACCGGATTTACCCTATATTGTTTTCTTGAGTTTCAAAATTAAAAGAATAACTATAATAAACGTTATTACAAATAAATTTGACACCCACGTATTAGTAGCTCAATCTAGAGCTATTTTTGTTTAGGAGAAAAAGAGACGCCGTCCTCATCCCAGATTCGAACCAGGGTCCCCGCGTTGAGCCCGCGGTGTCTTGACCTACTAGACGAATGAGAACAAGAACAAACGCATTTTTCTCCGTATATGAGGATGTAAGATATTATTACCCTTCACAGGGATAACACAATTGCCAAATAATGGTCAACACACAAAGCCACAGCACAAGAACCACGGCCTTTTTCTCTGTATATTAAGATGTAAGATATTATTACATTTCACAAGGATGTAGAAAAGGGCCGTGGTTCTTGTCCTCGTTCGTCTAGTAGGTCAAGACGCCGCGGGTTCAATGCGGGGACCTTGGTTCGAATCCAGGATGAGGACGGCGTCTTTTTTTCCTAAGCAACAATAGCTCTAGATTGAGCTAATAATACGTGGGTGTCAAATTTATTGGTAATAAAAAAAGTCCCCTATGAAAAACTCACAAAAAACTCGCCCCGGTGGCTTTGTGTGTTGACTATTATTTGGCAATTGTGTTATCCCTGTGAAGGGTAATAATATCTTACATAATAAACGTTGATCCAAAAATTATAGTTAGGCTATTCATTCCTTTGTTTTTTCTTAATTTTAAAAAACAAACTGATATTATCATTTCTTTCACGTTTAAATCTGTCTTTCATTGCTAGATGTTTATAAAATTGCACCAGTGTTAAATAACCGTGTAAACATACATTTGTTTAATCTGTATAAATTTATTATTGTGCTAAATTTGTATCAGTCCATGTTTTTTTATATTTAATCTCTGTATAATTGTATCGGTGTTAAATCTGTGTTTATAAGTATGCATCATAGCCTACATATATTGTTAAATCTGCAATCGTATCCTCGTTGAATCTGTAAATATACCACCGTGTAATATATGTGTAATTTTGACATTAAATTAAATAAAATTTATCAATAACTTTCACATATTTTTTTATGTCTGTTGATTTATTCGAAGATTTGTTGTCGTAAAATTCTCACAGAATATTCGTATTTTTATTTCATTTTTTAAACTAGGTTTCGTTACTTTCCTAATTCCATATTTCT
Organism: Dysdera silvatica; assembly: GCA_006491805.2. NCBI lineage: Eukaryota > Metazoa > Arthropoda > Arachnida > Araneae > Dysderidae > Dysdera > Dysdera silvatica. The sequence goes on from QLNU02015360.1 coordinate 274,796,058, forward strand.
CCTTTCCGTTTTTTAGTAAAAAAACGAATATACTTTTTTTTTCCATTCGTAATGCCCTATAGTTTTTTAAATCCATACAAATCTTAAAAACTTACAATAAAATATTGAAAATACTAGCTATTCTTTTGTAATGTCATTGGGTTGAAGAGTAGTTAACGTTCTAATAATGTTATTTTTACGTAGAATGCCCTTACGCTATCAGATTTTTTGTTTAGTAAAATAAAATTTACTTCACCTTTTAACTTTTTACTTTAATTACTTAAGTTAGTACTACATAAATAGGCATATATTGCAGGTCAAATTCTAAATATCATACGTAAATAATGATGGAAAATAGAGACAAATATCGACGAAGTACTGTCGATGTTGAAAAATATCGGTCGCTAAACATCGGTATTTTAAAAAAAATTGTTTATAATCTAAAACTATCGCTGTTTTAATTTTGGAAACACATAACTATTTTTTTCTTATTAAAAAAGGATATTTGTAAAATATTTGTTTCTAAATATCAGTGTTCCAATTGAAAAAACATAGAAGTTGTTTAAATAAAAAATTGAATACGTTTAATGATTAATGAGTCAAGGTAAACCCAATATTATGAAATAAGTATAAAATTACTAATCTATTTCAGGAAAAATAACAGTTAACTCATTATTTTAAATTAAAATAAATTACAACGAAGTAGCGAATATAAAGTACATCGAGATATAGATGAATTATTATTTGTAGGAATATCTTTTGGTATACGGTTGCGGAAAATAAATCGAATTACTTATTAACGAATAATTGTATAAAATATAAAATAATTACATAGAAATATCTATGGCATGTAAGAAAATTAGTTATTACTTCTTATGAATCTATGCGGTAGCCAGGGGCCACCGATAGAAAATGACAACATTCAAATTTTTATTTATGACTGACTTCTCTGGCTTTATAGATGTCACAGATAGTCACTCTCCCCTCCCCCTATCGGTCTGCTATCATGAAATTTCCCGCCAAAACCGACCACCCTTGTTTACTTCTAATAACGCCTACACAATTGAATGGATACAACCATTCCGAAAAGCAAGAGCTGTTTATTTCAAATGAGATTAATGTACTACGTTTCCGTCTTTTTAGCGCCCCCAGATAAGAAATACCCCCCATATAAGACCAGTGGTCGTCAACCTAATTATCTACGTATGTGAGCTACTTAATATACAGGCTTGCCGATTCCCGATACCGTAGTCAGTTATACCTTAGACTGAACGTAATAGATAAAAAATTAGTGGTTCTGGATGATTTTATTAAAGCTAGGATTTTGAATCGTAGAAATATTTTTTTGGGCATTTAATGCCTTGGACAATGACTATATCTAATACTATATGATTATTGTCCGGGACAGCGTTGGCTTGGTCAAAATTACATCTTTACCAGCTGCTACCTAGGCAGACATTTCAACTAATGTACTGCTAAGTTACTTTTTAGGTTGTGTTAGATCTCATCTTACATGTCGCTTAATTTCGTGAATGCCATATTTTTTTTATCTTCATTGAAATGCATATAATTCATATGGAAAATATGTAAATATTATGTAATATCTGCCTGAAATAAAGTTAATGAAAAAACTAAGATTAAATTACGAACCTCTTGTATTATTTAAAAAATCGATTTCACAGTAAAAACATCGATGGTCTCAAAACGTCAGCAATTCATCATCGATAGTCTCAAATATAGGCCATTTGCCATCGATGGTAAAAGCATCGAACATCGAAAGTAAAACATCGATGGTAAAAGCATCGAAACTCGAAAGTAACAAATCAACGTTTTGAAAACGTCAACCATCGATGCTCTTCCCTAGTGGAAAGCTAAAATTTGTCCCCATAATTATTAACAGTACTTAAAAATACTTTAAATTTTTGAGTATATTTTCGAGAATTTCTGAAATTTTTGAAATATGAACGAAATCAAAATATTTTTTTATACATCATGTACTTCCTGTGTTACAAAATGAAAGTTCGTTCATTTTTTAAAATGATGTATCGGTATACGTTTGGATCTATATTCCTCTCTCCGGTCCAGTGAGGCCTATATATCTTCTTCTGTCCCATTCTTCTTCTATTGACATCGTCTTTCCATATGTTTTGTCGTCGTCTTTAATTGCGTCTCCTACAGTTCTTATCCATTTATTTTTTGGTGTATTTCTATTTTCTTTTCTTGTGAGTTCCAGCATAGAGATTGCCTGCAAATATTGCTCAGTTTCTGCCTTAGTGTATAGTCAAGTCACAAATGTACATCTTCTTCGTTTTATTATTTCTGACAGGAATTTTTGTACGCAGGTATTTTAAGTTCTATATTTGTTATATTTTTTTGGCCAGTGAATGTTCAGTGTTGTACGGAGAAGGTTATTAATAATAACTTGCATTTGGTTTTTTATTATTTTGGTAATTTTGCGTTTTTGACATGCATAAAGTTGACCTGATTTTACTCATTATTCTTAAAAATCTTTAGTTTGGTATTTCTTCAATGAATTCTAAATGTTTTTTAATTATGCAGAGGTGCTTTTACCTTTCCATATTCTCCATGTCCCACCCTTCTCTTTTCCTCTGTCACTGGATGCAATGTTACCAAAGTATTTAAACTGTTTTCCTTGCTCTGTACTTTTTGTTCTGTTTCTTGAGATTTTCTCTATTTCTGAAGTTGATTTTAATTTCCTTAGTTTTGCTTTTATTTAGTTTTAATCAGACTTTTCCTCCTTAGTTTATAATATTTTGGTAATAAAATAACCAAGCAGAAAATTATATTCTTTGTTATTTATGAATTACAGCCTGCTCAAATTAAATAAATTCTAGCAGAATTTTTTTTCAGCAAATATTGTTCAATTAAGCGGCGTATTTTATTATCTGGGGAAACGAATATAATATGTACATACAAATATGTTACACATGTATTTAAATACACTAGTTCACAGATACATACATAATAAACATGAAATAGCATTGAAAAATATGACCATGTACAAAAAAATGGTATTATGCGTACCTGTGTATTTTAATAAAATAATAATTGTACGCTAGCATATCTATTGTGTCGTCGAAATAAAACCTCCCCAATTTAGACAGCTGTGTTGGGCTTTATATAAATCGCAGTGACATGAAATTTGGGCAACAGACCACTTCAGATCAAGCGCTCGAGAAAATTTATTAAAAGCAAAAATAGTACAAGAAGTCACCAATAAGCGGCGTTGTAACACTAGTGAAGCATGGTTTGCCGAAACGGAGTTTTTGCGAAAGCGATGCAAATGACAAGTCCAGTAAAAGCCTTCAGTAGGCAGAAGAACGTCAGGTGAGGACCAATGACACAGCGTGCACTACGCCGCATGATGAAAAACATTGAAAAAATTCGGAAGAACCGGACAGCTTGGAATTTTACGAGGCAGAATTTGTTTGTTTGTGAGTTTTACGGCGCAAGGACCGAAAGGGTGGTGCTGCCCCGGGACCCCGATTAAGTGGGGCTGACTGTACTTTAAATCGTAGTTTTAGAAGCTTCCTAGAGGAAAGCATTTTTTACTGGAATAAAGAGAGAGAGCTTTCCATTTTTTACTTTTAACTTGAGTGTTAGACTTACTAAAACCTTAATGTATTTATACCACAATAAGAATGGTTTTTAAATATTTAGAGAATAATGAATTTTCTGATGTGTTAATTTAGAGTCGCCTTTTGTCTTTTTTGTTTTGGTTTTACGGCTCAAAGACTACAGTGGTCATGCTGCGCCGGGACCTACAGTTTTCCAAGGAATCCGAACCTCTTAAGGCCTAGGGAACCAAACCCCGGACTACAGTGAGCAGTGCGATCTTTATGAGATCTCTGAGTAAGCGTTCTTTTTGCACTGCTGGGAGTCGAACCCGGATTAGCGGCGCACTAGGAGAACGCGTTACCACACTGCGCCACCGCAGGGCTAATTTAGAGTCGCATGACTGAGTTTTAGAAATTCTCGCGTCGCGGAATATTTTTTATCCCTAAGAAAAATTTGTACGCAAGATATGTAATTTACTGTTTATCACTTTTTTGCAATTTTTGAACTAATGTTTTTAAAATAGTAGAATATAATTTAATTTCAAAATCTCGTGAAGTTATATTTTTAGTACACACCGAAAATTTAATGTTCCTGCGAATAATCTTAATGTCCCTATTTTGTTGCATATTTCCTAAATTTCTACTTTATGCTAATAAATGATACACCATATTTTAAGTTTCCATTAATAAACAATATATATATATAGTGCATATATAATATAGTGCATGTAAAATATATATATATATATATATATATATATACAGTGAAACCTGTCTCAGGCGGAAACTCAGGGGACCGGAAAAAATTCCGTAGTATGCAGGTTTCCGCCTTATGGAGGTTACATGCAAAACAAATACATACATAGTTAAATTCAGTGGTAAGAGATGACTGCATATGCTAATTGTTTTTATTTGTCTTATCTTGCGAACTTTAAGACTATATTTTCCTTTTGATAAAAATATTTATTTTATCACTGCATTTTATTTTTATTAATTTTAATTTTTGCACTATTTTGTGGGTTTAGTAATTACGATCAATATGGTGCAAAATTTCATGCTAACTATACATGCCAATTTCATACAAAAAGTCTATTATGTAAGCTTAAATTGTAACGATAAAGTACCTCCCTTGTAAAGATGATGATTCCCTTGTATAAAGATACTCTTCCTTGCGGTGGGTTTATCCATGAATTGATAAAGTCGATATGAGTGACTTTTCGTTCTGGTTAATAATGAACGTTTTTATTTAAGAAGTGGGTGGCACTGGCATACGTAAGAGGGGTCGATTATGATTGTAACCCCCATTGCGATGAAATTGTATATAGTATACATGTAAATACAATAGAGTTTTAGCTCTGAAACTCTCCCCTCATGAACTATCTGGGTATGCCTATGGTGAGTGAGAGGTGGACAAAATGGTGGTCGGACAAGCATACGCTTAGACAGAAAGTTCATAAGGGGTGGGAGGCTATAGGCTTAGTAACAGGTGGTCCGTCGAGCCGTTTACTCTTTTTTGTTTTTTTAACAATACTTGCTTATTTTTAATTTAATTCTTTTAATTTGATTGTCATGTGCGTTATCCTCTGCGCACTTAATGCGAAAGATCGCATTCTCTGTGAATTATAAGAAGTTTTGGCATTATTCAAGTAGAGTTCTTGCTAGGCGTTTTCTAATCAGTATTTGATGTTATTCTTTAGTTCCAATACATTTATTGGCTATTATGCTGGGATTCTTTGATGTTATTCTTGATGTTATTCGTTGTTGTTATTCTAAACCACTATTCAATACAGTCCACTGTTGATTCAAGTAAGCTAACTGAGTTATTTATCGATATTATCCGCCATTTGGTCAAGTCAACCGGAATGTAAACCAGCGACCTATGGATAAGCTTACAAATTTAAATCGCCAGCGCGGTGCTCTTAAGAGCAAAATATCGAAATTGGAACTATTTCAAAAGGAATTCCAACAAACTCCAGAATTATGTGTAGAACTTCAGATGAAAGTAAGGAACTGTGATGTGCTCTTACAGAAATTTGATGAACTAATAAATTCGTACTTTGACTTGCCAGAAACAGTAGATGTAACTGACTTCGATGAAGAAATTCAGCAATTGGAAGGCCGGCTAAAAAAAATAGAGGTAAGCTTTAAATATATGCTTACTAATCTAAATGAAAATTCAAGTAAAAATGATCATCCATGTGAAACTAAAACGTTCAATATTAAACTACCTGAAATTCATCTGCCTCAATTCGATGGCAGGTATAAGGACTGCATCAGTTTAAAGGACCAGTTTGTAAATTTAATAGCTAATAATGAGACTCTATACGCAATACCCAAAAGTTAATATATTTACGAAGCTTATTAAAATCGGATGCAAAGAAAATTGAGTCGAAAGATGATACGTTCGATTAATTATTTACTGCGCTCGTGGAAAGATATGAAAATAAAAGGGTCATTGTTGACACACATATCAATATAGTAATTAATTTAGAAAAATACATCACGAATCTGCTAAGGAATTTCGCCGTTTATTAGACAGTGTTAGGAAAAGCTTAAGAGCTCTTAAGGTATTAGGCTTTGATAGAAACTATCTAACAGATATCTTATAAGTTAATATCTTACTGCAGAAGTTAGACAGAGTTTCAAGAATGCAATTCGAATCCATGTTGAAAACAACCGATGTACCTAATTTCAATGAATTTTTAGAATTTCTAGTAAAACGAAGTATAATGTTGGAATGTATTAATCGAAATTCAGCTTCTAAAAAGAATAAGAATGTAATGCTTCAGCCTAGTAAGGCTAGAAGTTTTATTATTAATAAAACGACAAAGTAAAATGCTTGTATTGCAAAGAGGCTCATTATTTAAGCAAGTGTCCTTCTTTTCAAAAATGGGATATTTCAAAAAGGGTGGAATTTGTGCGAAGTCATAAACTGTGCATAAATTGTTTAAATTAAAATTCTAGACATAAAGCATCTCAATGTAGATCTGAATTTTCGTGTTTAAAATGCAAGGGAAAACTGCAAGCTTCTTGAAGTAGAAGGGATGAACAAATTAAACAAGTGGAAAGGGATTGGAAGACCAATTCTAATGACCTCGCTATGGGAAGAAATGAAGCTTATCCAGAATTATTGCCCTCTCTCTCTCTTTTCAAAGTCTGAGTAATACTGTAAGGAAAGAAAAGTGTTTTGTTAAGTACAGCTGTTGTCTATGTTAACAATACATACGGGGAAAGACATAAGTTTAGAGCAATTTCAGATTCCACCAGTCAAGTTAATTTAATATCGACAGAGTGTGCAAACATTTTGGGATTAAGAAAGGAAACAGCTTATGCACCTGTATCAGGCATTAATGGAAATGTAACCACAATTAAGGCAAGAGTATGTGGTGTGATTTCAAATGCAAATGGGAATTCTAAAGAGGAATTAGAATTTCTAATAGTTCCGAAGATAACGGGTATGATACCTCATGCTAATTTAGATATTTCAGCTATGGAACTACCAAACTTTATCGAACTGGCAAATTCAGAATTTTACAAGCCAGGTAAAATTCACTTACTCGTAGGAGCTGAATCATTCTATAAAATTCTAAATTAAAAAAAAAATCAGAATTAATCATTCCATACTTTGGCAAGATTCGGAATTTGGATACATAATTTCAGGAAACTTGCCTTGCACCCAATCCTTAAAGCGTTGGTTTTTTTTTCAAGCTAACACAATTTAGAATAAGCGGTTGCACAGTTTTGAGAGTTGGAATCGGTGAAAGAATCACCTACTAGAAATGAAGATGAATTGTTTTGTGAAAATCATTTCAAAACAACTCATGTAAGAGATAAGACAGGCCGCTATATTGTTCAAATGCCTTTTAGAGAAGATCCCATGAAGTTTGGCCATTCAAAAGAAATGGCTCGGAGAAGATTAACGTCTCTTTGGAATAGGCTCTGAAAAACTAAAAATGCAGAACTTCAATTATTGTATCAAAACTTTATGCAAGAATATGAAGAATTGGGGCATACATATGCAGAAAGTGCAGGAAGAAGGTAAACTAGAGGCTGCTTATTATATTCCCCAGCACAGTATTTATCTCCACGAAAAAAGCACGACTAAATTAAGAGTCGTTTTTAACTCGTCTGCTCCATCATCAAATGGAACTTCTCTTAACTCTTTACAAGTCAATGGAGGCTTTGATCAAGAAGACCTTTTTTCCACAATGTCGAGATTCAGAAAGCACCGTATTACTTTTACTGCAGACATAAGAAAAATGTATCGGATAGTTTTGATTGATCCAGGTCAAAGAGTTTTTCAAAGAATTTTATGGAAAAGTAGCCAAGATTCGGTGATCACATACAGATTGAACACAGTTACTTATGGAACTACTAGCGCTCCACACCTAGCAACTAGGACTCTCAAACAGTTAGCTATTGATGAAGGTGTTAAGTTTCCATTAACTGCATCAGTTGTACATACTGATTTTTACGTCGATGATTTGGCATCCGGAGTACAGGACATTGAATCTGCATTGGATTTGCAAGGGCAACTAATCAATTTGCTTGACCTTGGAGGGATGAAGTTTCACAGGTGGTCATCAAACGAAAGATGTCTATTGAAAACATACAACATGGAGATCAGGAATATCATTTTGACAAAGATAAAGAAAGCATTAAAACTCTGGGTATAATTTGGAATCCTAACAGTGGTACTTTTGGATTTTTAGTTGTTAATACCGTGAATACATCAATATGTACCAAGCGGTCAGTGCTCTCCAATATTGCAAAATTATTTGACCCCCTGGGGTTAGTAGGGCCGATCATCGTTACGGCTAAGATTTTTATGCAAAAACTTTTGTTGCTGAAGATTGACTGGGATCAACCACTTCCAGATAAGGAAGTAAGGGAATGGAGAAAATTTGCTCATTACCAGCCATCAAACAGGTGAAAGTTAAACGTTATGTCTTAAGTGAAGATGATGCAAGGGTACAAATCCATGGATTTTCTGATGTTTCTAAGGATTTCGATGGTGCAGCAGTTTACCTCCGCTGTATATCATCGTCAGGTGAAATTATAGTGAACTCACTCTATAGCAAAGATGGAGTAGCACCTGT
>QLNU02015360.1:274804813-274818588 GCA_006491805.2 Dysdera silvatica
GTTGACATACATATCAATACAATAATTAATTATGAAAACCTACACCATGAATCTGCTAAGGAATTGCGCTGTTTATTAGACAGTGTTAGGAAAAGCTTAAGAGCTTAAGGTATTAGACTTTGACAGAAACAATCTAACAGATATCTTATTTGTTAATATCTTGCTGCAGAAGTTAGACAGAGTTTCAAGAATTCAATTCGAATCCATGTTGAAAACAACAGATGTACCTAATTTCAATGAATTTTTAGAATTGCTGGAAAAACGAAGTATAATGTTGGAAAGTATAAATCGAAATTCAGTTTCAAAAAGTAATAAGAATGTAACGCTTCAGCCTAGCAAGGCTAGAAGTTTTATTATTAATTCAAACGACAAAGTAAAATGCTTGTATTTTAAGGGTGCTCATTATTTAAGCAAATGCCCTTATTTCCAAAAATGGGATATTTCAAGAAGAGCGGAATTTGTGCGAAGTCATAAATTGTGCATAAATTGTTTAAATCAAAATTCTAGACATAAGACATTTCAATGCAGATCCCAATCTCCTTGTTTAAAATGCATCGGAAAACACCATTCCCTTCTCCAGCGAAATGACATTGAAGAGGCAACTGGAAGCTTCCCTACAAAAAGTAAAGGAATGAACAAACTAAACAAGAGGAAAGGAATTTGAAGACCAATTCTCATGACCTCGCTATGGGAAGAAATGAAACTGATCCACAATTAATGCCCTCTCCCTCTTTTCAAAGTCTGAGTAATACTGTGAGGAAAGAAAATCTGTTTTGTTAAGTACAACGTCCATGTATGTTAACAATACGTACGGGGAAAGACATAAGTTTAGATCAATATTAAATTCCACCAGTCAAGTTAATTTAATATCGACAGAATGTGCAAACGTTTTTGGATTAAGAAAGAAAACAGCTTATATGCCTGATGCAGGCATTAATGGAAATTTAACCACAATTAAGGCAAGAATGCGTGGTGTGATTTCAAATGCAAATGGAAATTTTAAACAGGAATTAGAACTCCTAGTAGTTCTGAGGATAACGGGCATGACACCTCATGCTAATTTAGATATTTCAGCTATTGAACTACCAACTTTTATCGAACTGTCAGATTCAGAATTTTACAAGCCACGTAAAATTCACTTCCTGGTAGGATCTGAATCATTCTATAAAGTTCTAACTTTAAAAAAATCATTATTAATGATTCCATACTTTTGCAAGATTCGGAATTTGGATACATAATTTCAGGAAACTTGCCTTGCACCCAATCCTTAAATTATTATTTTTTGTCAAGCGAAGACAATTTAAAAAGACAATTTAGAACAAGCGGTTGAACAATTTTGGGAGTTGGAATCGGTGAAAGAATCACCTACAAGAAATGAAAATGAATAGTTTTGTGAAAATCATTTCAAAACAACGCATGTAAGAGATAAGACAGGCCGCTACATTGTTCAAATTCCTTTTAGAGAAGATTCCAAGAAGTTGGGCCATCCAAAGGAAATGGCTCGGAAAAGATTAACGCCTCTTTGGAATAGGCTCTTTAAAAACTCGGAACTTTAATTATTGTATCAAAACTTTATGCAGGAATATGAAGAATTGGGGCATATGCAGAAAGTGCAGGAAGAAGATGAACCAGAGGCTGCTTATTATTTTCCCCATCACAGTATTTATCGCCTCGAAAAAAGCACGACGAAATTAAGAGTTGTTTTTAACGAATCTGCTCAATCATCAAATGGAACTTCTCTTAACTCTTTACAAGTCAATGGAAGACCTTTTTTTCATAATGTCGAGATTCAGAAGGCACCGTACTGCCCTTACTACAGACAGAAAAATAAATGTATCGGATGGTTTTAATTGATTCAGGCCAAAGAGATTTCCAACGAATTTTATGGAAAAACAGCCCAAATGATTCGGTGACTATATGCAGATTGAACACAGTTACTTATGGAACTACTAGTGCTCCATACCTAGCAACTAAGACTCTTAAATAGTTAGCTATTGATGAAGGCGTTAAGTTTCTATTAGCTGCATCAGTTGTACGTACTGATTTTTACGTCGATGATTTGGTATATGGATTACAGGACATTGAATCTGCATTGGATTTGCAAGGGCAACTAATCAATTTGCTCGACTTTGGAGGGATGAAGCTTCACAAGTGGTCATCAAACGAAAGATGTCTATTGCAAAACGTACCACATGAAGACCAGGAATATTGTTTTGACAAGGATAAAGAAAGCATTAAAATTCTTGGTATAATTTGGAATCCTAACAGTGATACTTTTGGATTTTCAGTTGTTAATACTGTGAATACACCAATATGCATCAAGCGGTCAGTACTCTCCAATATTGCGAAATTATTTAACCCTCTTGAGGTTAGTAGGGCCGATCATCGTCACGGCTAAGATTTTTATACAAAATCTTTGGTTGCTCAAGATTGACAGGGATCAACCAACTCCAGATAAGGAAGTACGGGAATGGAGAAAATTTGCGCATTAATTACAAGCCGTTGAACAGGTGAAGGTTAAACGTTACGTCTTAAGTGAAGATGATTCAAGGATACAACTCCATGGATTTTCGGATGCTTCTAAGGATGCGTGTGGCGGATATATGGCGGTAAGGATGCGTATATCATCGTCAGGTGAAATTACAGTGAACTTACTCTGTAGCAAAAGCAGAGTAGCACCTATCAAGACTATAAGTATACCTCGTCTGGAACTGTGTGCAGCAGAACTATTATCCAAACATATCTAAGCTCTTAAAGTCATTGCAGTTGGATTTGCAAGACATTTATTTATGGACGGACTCAACCATCGTGTTAGGATGGATAAAGACAAATCCTCGTGTTCTAAAAACATTTGTTGCAAACAAGACCGTCAGAATAAATGAATTAACTTCTTCCTATTGTTGGCAGCACATCAAATCAGAGGATAATCCAGCTGATCTGGTGTCGAGAGGACTCTGTGCTAGTAAGATTTTGAAATGTAATTTATGGTGGTGTGGTCCAGCATTTCTCCAACAACAGTCATTAGTATCAAGCAAAATTTCTAATTCCAATGGTGGTGAATATTTGAAGGAGCTTAAAGGCGGCTACCACACATTATTAACAAAATGTTAGAGCAATTTCGAGCCAATGAAAATTGCATTTGAAAGTTTGGCTCGCCTCTTGACACCCTAATTTCCTAACCCCCACCGTCGCCAATAAGTTTGGCAAGAATGGTTAATTTTGGCAAGTTATTTGAAAACCAAACCTTGGTTTTTGGCCAATTCCCCCACCGTAAGCAAAAATTAACATTGTAAACTAACATAGGAAAATAAGCACAACAGCAACCCCCCTCCCGAAAGTGCTTACATAGTACTTTCACGCTCCCTATTAAATTTTTTCCATGGTAAATGGAAATACAAGTCCTGCGACCCGGCCACCATGCTGGCGCCGACCGGCATAATTCAGAACCGATCAAGACATAAGGTGCGTTGCAAAATATTGACTTCACCTTGTTTATTTCGTTTTATTTTTGAATACGTAATGATAAGAAGAGCGCGAAGATTATAATTATAATTATTATAATTATTGATTATAATTATTGGGGTCTCCGGCCCAACTTGCATCGGGGAAGGCCTGATACTCGTACGAAGATTGGATATAAATCTGAAAAATGTACGCACCCGCTATTCCCATTTAAAAATGTGGGTAAAAATAAGCTTCTTGATCCCACTTTCACGTTAACGTCGGATATCAAGGAGTACACTTCCATAGCTGAAATTCTTAAAGTTTTGGTAAAAGTAGCAAATAGTGTGTGGCATTAGCACACCGATTTCGTGTTTTTGGAAACACTCCAGCTCACGCCTAGGACATTCATGATCATTTGAAAAAGTACAATGCTATGGTTTTATCAAGATGTAAATAGACCTAAGATAAAATTTGTTGCAAAAAAGTGTGCAATAAAAATAATACACTTTAAAAGTATACAATCTCCAAAATTTTAAAGCCATTTATGATAAAAAGTAGCCAAATTATAGCTTAATTAAGCAGTGAAATTGCAAGACCAGCAACAACGAAAAAGAGTTGAGTCTAATTATTCTCGAAGCCGCAGTTGAAATTATAATTGTTGTAATTAGATAACAGATATGATTTCGCTGGATTCGTTTCGAATAGCAAATCTGAAGAAGGAAGAAGAAATGATTTTTTTTTACATTAATTTACTATTTTATCACATTAAATACAATTGTCAAATAAAATTATTGTGGGCCCCTCTTTTCTAGCGGCCCGGGCCCCGCGAACCCTTGCCATAATCTGGCTTTACTTGTTCTCCTGCCCAAGTCATACCGAGAACTGAAAACGACATGAACACAGCTTTTTAACGACAAACTCCCCACTGCTATTTTTCCACTCTACCCTTACCGGGATAATTCCCAAATTTGGAAATTCTTTCTGCCGCACCCTGTATGTCTGTCTATGTAATTTTCTTTCCATAGAGCATTGCCAATTTGAAAAGGCATTCCTGAAGATGTAGAAAATATTCCGTTTCCATATTTCTGAACTAAAAATTTTCCAAATTCATATCATAAAGATATGTAGTAATTATAGCAAATGTAATTAAATTGCCTCCATTAGGAACTATAAAAGGTAACTTTTGAAAATAATGATACCCTATTATAATTTTATATCTTACTTATTCTCCCACTTATTTTATCTCCGTCAAAAATATAATCATTTGTACAGAGAGACGCTGGCAAGCTAAAGAAAATTGTTCATTTGTATTGCACCAAAATTTAACCATGGAAATCCTTCTCTAAAGAAACATAATTTACATCACGATAAACTGGATCTCTCCCCCCTGTAGAATTCATAAACCTCGAGGCATAAAAACAGGCTCCACATGGTCATGCATTTTCTTCTCCTCCAAAATATTTTTCTCACTTTGTCGCAAGGTATCGATACTGACAAAAATTACATTGCTAAGTTTTTTGTTTTCCTCTTGACTTTTCAGAAAAAGCACTTACAAAGCAGATAGTGCAGGGGCCCATCCCCAACTTCCTTAACAATAAAAAGCGATTTGCGGATCTTTCTAGCAGAAGATAAGAATGAAATAAGGTAACTACAAGAAGATTCGCGAAAGAAAGAAACAATTCAAGTCTTGCATAGAGATAAAGCAGTGTACCTACTAGCTCTTTCCCATCTTTTCTCTTAGTAGCTAAGCTATCGTAATTTTATTGCAGTGCAATTCGATTTCAGTTGGAACCTGTAGGTCAACATCAATATTCAAAGATGTACAGTCATGTGTTAATTGGAAGATTGTTTAAAATTTTCAGTTGCATTCTTTTTCTGTCTTGATTTGCATAGTTGAAATTTCTAACATTTTAAGTGTTTAGCTAAAAGCGCTATAATATTTTAGATTCGATTTTGTATAATTAAATGTCTATAAGTCATCTAAACCTTTCCACCTATATGATTTTTTGATAAAATTATCGACGTTTGTAAACTTTACTTTTCGTCCTCTTCATATACATATATTTTGTAATAAGAAGGAAATCCTTCAATAAGTTAGTCATGCAAGACTTGCTGAAAGTAGAAAAGGCAAACTCAATAATAGCGATTCTTAGCGTTCCCTGGTGGAGAATAAAGTCTCTAGGATTGGAAAATAAAAGGAAATATGCCAAAATAATTTTACTTATATATTTTTAAACTTTTGCAATGGTAATATATTTCAATGCTTTGTGTTTTTAGTAGGCTATACTTCAGAACACTATGAATAGTAAATTTACCTTTTGTTTAATAATTCATTTATATGTGCACATCCAATCTGTTCGAAAACCTTTTTTAGGAAATATTTTTCATTATAAAACAAGATAAATTTCAACAATTATATGGTTTCAATTTTATTTATTGTTTTAATTTTTGGCGTAGAATAAAAATAGCCAAAATGTAAGATGTTCCTTTATTTCGAATACTAGCAACTAATAATAATAATCATCACTAATTTAAATCATCAAGTTCATAGAGAGAGAAAACATAAAATAATTACTCCAAATATGACTGCTGTTCTAAAGCAAATGTATTTTGAACATTTTAACATCACATTAATTATGCTTCACACAACATTAATTATGCTTTTCACACAACATTAATTATGCTTCATCAAACATAGAATGCACAGTTTATTTTCATTTTTAGAGTAAATTATTATTTTGTTACCTCAGTACGAATCCTTTTATAGTAAATATCAGTATCTGTACAGAATTTATATACAATTCTTCTCGTTTATTGACTGCACGTAGCACTGTCTAATTTTTCTAATTGTGGAACACCACGAAGCTTATCAACGATGAGGAATCTCCCATCTCTATTTTCTGAAAACACGGAAAAAAATAATGAATGTATATTTCAACATCATCTGCTAAATTAGGGTTCACGTTGTCGCTTAAAATTATTAAATAATATGCCAAAATACAACTTTATGTATAACCATATTTTGTTGACAGTACACTCTCTGCTCGTCTCTTGACAAAGCTTTATGTTCGCTCATTGCCTGTAACTCCATTTGCACACGAACTCTCATTAATATTAGGTTTTACTGAATACGAAGTTACTGTTTGTAGATAAAAATACAACTACAGAAAAATGGGGCTGCAAAGCAAATGTGAATAGAAGCGTCTATTTAATTATCTACTTTTAACAAATGACTGTGAGATGTAAATTTATAAACAAGCTGGGAGAGATATTAAATTAAGAATGAGCTTGTTTGCTGAAGATGATTTTTTTGCTCTTAGAAGTAGAAGATAATGGCAAACTTGCTCTGGTGCTTGAGTACCTTTAATCTATCCATGTGAAGTCCTTTAGTTTTTTTGTTTTATTTAAAATTCAATGATTAAATTGAATATAATTAATAGCATTAATTTACATAAATGCATAGTTTAATATGAAAAATGAATCATTAAATTTTTTGTAAATGCCAGTATGAAGATGCAAAATATTCTCCACGGTTTTATATAGTTTTATTCCAAATAAACTGTTTCCCTAAAAGGCATTGAATTTTGTATAAAAGATGGCGGTTAAATTTAGATGAAGAGTCCTGCTAAAACTAAAAAGAAAGTAATTTATTCTCAATAAGTAACTCCTGAATTTTGATTTCATTTCTTATAGGAATTTCGTCCGTTATTCACACAATTATTCATATAGCTTTATATGCACGTATATGTAAATATGTTAAGTTATAATAATAATTTAATGTACTATTATTAATGTTATGTTTATGTCATGTAACCCTTTGTTTATTTCAGAGTACTTTAAAAAGATTAAACGATTTTTTCAACATTCGAGGATTTATACTAAATGAGAACATATATTAAATATTAGTTAAAATTGCGATAAAAACGTTACAGATTATAAATTAAAACCATTTTTTACACAAATTTGAAACATCGATCGAAATCTCCTTATTTCATAAATTTAATCATAAAAACGGTTATGTTTTTACTAATTTATTGTTCTTAATAATTTGGCATAGAATTTCAAGAATATAGTTTTGTATATAGTAATTTTCCGACACCCACACTTGAGTTCAGGCCAGAGATTTTTTAATGTATAGGAGAAAAATACACAGCGTCCTGGCCTAGAACCGAACTAGGGTCTCTCCATTGGAACCGGAGCGCCTTAACCTCTAGGCCACCAAGACACACGAACGATGCTCCCCTTCTCCTTATATAAGGTAGTTGTTCGATATTATTACTTTTCCCAGGGACAACACAATTGCCAAATAGTCAACGCACAAAGCCACCAGGGTAGGGTTTTTGTAATTTTTTCGTAACTTTTAAACTGTGTATGTAATTTTTAAAAAATTACAAAAAACTGCCCCGGTGGCTTTGTATATTGACCATTTGGCAAGTGTGTTATTCCTGTGAAGGATAATAATATCCTACATAATATATTTTTGAAAAAATTTAAATAAACAAATTTTTATTTCATTTAAAGTATTTCTTTATAAAGAGAAGTAGGATGACCAATGCTTTCACATTGCACTATATACTTTTTGCTTTAATATGTATTGGAATATCGCATATAAACATGAGAGAGAAAAGAAAAATGCACGAAACGTTGTGAATGTGCTGCAATTGCGCGGGTATATATTGCTTCGTTCTTTACAGCGCAAAAGCAGCCAGGAGGAGCACGATGCCATGTGGATGCAATCTGGATTTTTTTCATGGTATTCAAATGTTTCACCTCTACATCCCACCCTGTATATACATGTACATACATATATTTATGTATACAGGGTGACCCACAATAATCTCCCTGAAAGTAAAAATTTATATTTGGAGAACCAGTTGAGATAATAAGCCCATATTTTGGGTTAAACCACTGTCAATATGGGATTTTTTTTTATTTTTGCGTATAATAACATTATTCGTTTTTCGTCTGTTAAAGGAATTCTTATACTTTCTCTGATATATACCAAACCTGATATATACCAAAAGTTGCCCTTAGGTAATACTGCCCCTGTATACAACGATGCATGTAGATAAAGTATCGCCCCTACGTGCTACTGTCCCTTTATACAATTATGCATACGGGAGGAAGTATCATGTAGGGGCAACTTCTGAAAAATGTCGGTTTTTACACATTAGACAAGTGAATTTTAACCTATGTGTCGCGAAAGGTCCCCAGATGTGTCACGAGAGTTCCCCAGATGTGTCACGAGAGATCCTCAGATGTGTTGTGAGAATTTTTAGAAGATGCAGTACCTGACTATTTAGTCACAGGCACTTTCCTTGTTTCCCTGAGATTTTCAACTAAAAGAATGGCAGCAGGGAACACAACCGTGGCGTATAATGGAACAGTGGTTAACTATTCCAAAGAAAACAATAAATTAGCAAACCAACTGAGTTATCAGTCCAACAGATTGTCCCCTGGCACTTTAGAGAAGGCCGAATCATGCTCATAATATATGCTTATATTTATATACTGCTTATTATTAATATTTTGGAGATCAAAAGAAACTATAAATATTTTTTATTTGATCATTGCTATTTACCTATTTTTTTATCAGCCAGGCGAAAATTATATTTTTTGGTGTGTCGCGAGATGAAAAAGTTAATGAAAGAGTTGATGAAGAGTGATGGTGAAGGTGATGATGATGGTGAAGAGTTGATGAAGCGAGATGAAAATAGCTGAAATTGACCAAAAGTTGCACCTACGTAATGCTTTACCTTTATGAATGCTTGTATATATGGAGGGAGTATTATGGAGAGGCAACTTGTATAAAAACCGGAATTTTTCGGAAGTTACCCCCTACACGATACTTCCCCTATAGGCATAGCTATATACAGGGGAAGTAACGCATAGGGACTAGTTTTGGTTTTTAGTATGCATCCAGGGAAAGTATAAAAATCCCTTTAATGAACAAAAAATGAATGATATAATTTTGCGAAAAAAAACTTCCTGATAGTATCTGTAGCTAACCTCAAAATATTGGATTATTAGCTCAACTGGTTCTCCAAATATAAATTTTTACTTTCAGGGAAATATAATAATAATAATAAATTTTTATTCAACCCGATATACAATATTTCGTGATACATAGCTTGAGCAGTATAAAAGTTATAGAAATGTAAGAGAAGATCTATATTAAATTATTTTAAGTTTTGAAGTTAGAAATGGAAGAGAATATAAAATATTGTGGGTCACCCTGTATATGTATATTAGAAGGGCAGAAAAGTAGGGCAAAATTATTAATAAAATACAGGGCATGTACTTATCATTGGTTATAAAGTATTTCAAAATCAGTTATAACTATACTTGAACTTTATTTTCATTCATACATTTGCATGAAAGAAAGAGTCGGTATATTGGTTAATGCGTGAAATTTTTATTCCTAACACTTCGGTGTTTCTACAAATAGATAACTATTATCAAGAGAACTTAAAAACAACAAAATATTGGTAAATGTTGATCAGATATATAAGTTCATGCTCCTGTGTTTCATGGTCTGTTTGGTAAGCACAAAGAAGATATTCCATTTTGTCTAATCCTTGGTTTCTACAATTTCATCGTTTATCGTTTTACGCAAAATCTGCTCAAGACTTTATCTCCACCATTCGAAGGGTTACTGTACGCCACATCCACTACAGAAGATTTTTGCGCCACATTCAGGTTAATGCACATTTTCAGTCTTCTAAAACAGTGGTTTTCTTCAAAGTGGTTTCCTTTTCTCACGCATCCCAATAATTCAGAGCCCAGCACACTTGTTGATCTGTCTGCAGTTACTGGAACTTTGTATCATGGACGACTTATTTCTGGCCAAGTACAAGGCTGTGATAGCAGCAAATTTTTTGGAAATGTAAAGTTTGATCTGGACACGGAAAGAAGAAGATGCATCCCATGCGATTGAACGTTCTACTGCAAGCAGCTACTACATTGGGCAAAAGAGAGCCTGCCGCCTCATAAAATTGCGATCTCCATATGTTTCGCCTTGAGTGCACCATATTTTCTTTTATCAATGAATTTTATGTGTAAATGCATGGCATGACCACGAGTTGTTTCTGTGTTACGTATTGTCGCGGATGTCTGCATGAGGAAATATTGAAAACCATGTCTCTCTACGTCATGATTTCAACATTAAGTCCCTGGGCATCTGTCTTGGTGACACTTTCACTATCATGCTTTATTCTGAACTTTCGAACGGTTTTGATTTTCTCAATTCTATTGACCAAGATAGAAAATTCGCCGGCCAAGTCCAACACGTAGAACAGAGTGATATTTATAGATATTAAATTCTGACAGCCACGCTTGAGCTCAAATTAGATCTTTCAATATATAGGAGAAAAAGAGCCATCACCCTGTTTTAGAGTCGGACTTGGATCCGCCCTTAGATCCAGAGTGCCTTAACCGCTAGGTTACCAAGGCAGGGGAAAGATGCTCCCCCTTCTCCGTATATAAGGTTTTGTAAGATATTATTACCCTTAGCAATACTTGCAAGTAAATTACCTGAAAGGGTCCTTATCATCATATATTTATATATACAACACGAAAACTCTTTATTGCGAGTGAACACCTATTCTAACGAGCAACGGTCTTGCAAATTTTCCCCTTTTTACGATTAAAAATGAAGAAATTTACTGTTTTTATGACGCTGTGTCATTCGAAATCCCTACTCTTGAAGATATTGTCACTGCGATATAAGCTGCAAACAATCCTAAATCGGACAATTATAGCAATGAAAACTTTGCCGTTGACCCACTATTAGCTTATATAGTGGCATTAGAGTGGTGAAAACATGTAAAATTTCGATATTTAAATTTCTGACATAATATATATTAATATAAATGGTGAAATTCGTTTTTACTTTTCTGTCATGAAACGTTCATGAAATATTCTGTTTTATTAAGAAATACATATATAATTTTGCTTTACACTTTACTTGGGAAAATATATTTGAGGGTAATTATTAATATTACGGGATATAAAATTTTTAGGGAAAATGATGTTTTAACATAATATTTAAATTATAAATATTTAAAATTATATTCTTCTACAGAAAATATTATATAGAAAATTATATACTACTTCTATAGAAAGAGAAAGACTGGCATATTATTTAAGACGAATGGATATACACGCGAGGAAAAAAATGAGGAAACAAAATGGAACTATATGGAAAATAAATTCTGAAAGTTCTATTTATATAATAAAAAATAGCTGTAATTTTCACCTTTGTAAGATTATCATTCTGTATTTTTTAGCTTCGTTTTTGTGTTAAGTCATTTTTTTCTTCCTTCGCCCTTTGATAAAGCGACCTCTTTATACTTCAAAATTAGCATGCAGTGCGTTGCTTGGTTGCTTGCATGGTTGGTCTCTAGAGATTTTTTTCTGATTTAGTGTTACTAGGTCTCAAGGACGTGATTTCCTGGCCAATAGTTCCTTCCTGCCTCCCGAGGTACTCACCAAACGTCAAGCAATGACACACATATAAAATCGCGAAAGTTGCATCTCTCTCTTCAAGAGTTCTTCGAAAAGAAAACTTCTACTGGCCCTGATAGTTCATTGTCCTTAACAGAGTTTTTTAGGGAAACAATATTTAAAATTTATCAAGAGGAGAAAACTCCTAGATTCCTTATAAATATTCAGATAGAAATATTTACTGTTTTAATTAATGCTATACTTTCCCTCGTATGTTTTTAAGAACTGCTACAAGATATTTTTTCAAACTTACGCTAAATGTTGATTTTTAAATGCCCAAGGTTATAAGATTTTTCAACTACTGTAAGTAGATTTTCGATTATTCTCGTGGAAAGTATGTTACACAATTTTCGATTACAAAATTCTCGCGAATTAACTAAGAAAAAGAAAGTAAAGGACATAATAGCCGTTTTAGAGAGAGTATTTGAATCCACGTTTACGAATGGATATGAAGTTAAAATAAGCAAACGTTTAATTACAGACACGCCTCCAGCGCCATTAAAACCGTTTAAATTTGCGAAACTAATTTACAAATTCCGAAAGATTTAATGAGAACACTCGGTAACTTCACACTATATAAGAGCCCAAAATTTGTAGGCTCCGTAAAGTCTCTTTTAAAGAAAACGTTGTTAATTTTCTATTACAATGATTTACTGGTTATTAAAGTTTACACTTCATGAATTCACACTTCAGTTACTGTCTTTATTCAGGTTAATTTCCGTTGATGTATTCTTGTGATGTGCCAGAAATATTGCTTATACATTGTCATCGTCATACAGATATATAAACAAGAATTGAAGAATTACAAAGGAATGTGCTCCAGTTGACATACATACCAAGAAATTTTAACATTTGCCTTCATTTTAGTTTACATAAATGAGATTCACGGATTATTATAATTAGTTACTTACACATGTCAACAACTGGAATAGAATTTTTTATTTCATTATAATTAGTTATTAAAGTACATTATTAAAATCGGTGTTATAATTGCGAACACGTGTTATGTCTATGCCTGAAATATTAATTTTTAGCGACGGTCTGACAATTCCATTCGGGCCATTGCCTCAAGAAAAACACTGAGAAAAATAATCTTCGTAAATTGTCCATTATGATTCTGTACTGCAACGGTTAGAACTGCTTCTATTGTGGCAGTCTCAAGAAAATGGAGAAAGAGAGAGAGTTTGCTCTTGTAATTTTAACTAGGATTGGGTGAAAGAATTAAGATGATACAACAGTTGAATTATTTCCCACTTTGTGTTGTTAATTTTTCTCAAATGCCGTAACTTAACGTGATTTAATTATAAGTTTAGAGAAATAATGTTAAAACCTCCTAAAGTTTTGATTATTATAAAAATCCACCGTATTATAAATTGAAATACCGCAATGTGTGCAATTAGTAAATTTAGATAGTTATAAGTAAATTCGTTACAATACGAGCTAGTACATGTATCCGGTGAAGAGTAATTTACATCAATGGCAGCCTATTAGGTTTTTAATGTATGCAAGGAAACAAATTTTGATTTCAATAAATTATGCATGAATGAAATCAAAATTTCTTATTAATAAATATTCATGAATTGCTTCTCATTTGAGAAAATGTGGCGACTATGAATAAATTTGTATCAGTCTTGGACGGTTCAGGGAAAATTATCTACTTAAAATAGTAGTAACTGAAACCTAACGATACCACCAAAATCTGATCTTTAAAATTGCCGCATTAAAATATGTACAATAAGTACGTGTCGAATATGCAAAGGTCGCCAAACTTCTTTGACCATCAACCCCTTCAAGAGTTTCTTGAACTTATATCGGCCCTCTCAATT
>QLNU02015360.1:274830374-274841439 GCA_006491805.2 Dysdera silvatica
AAAAATTGGGGAATGCTGATTGCGACTTTACTTGTGTATGAAGTTGATGAACATATGAACAGTTATTCCTATATATTTAGGGCGCAATCGCTGCATCATGATCATGGATGTCTTTCTGTGTGTGTTTAATGTATTTGTAACATCTTGTAATTCCTTTTAAGTGCACAAACATGAGTTGCAGAAGTGCCAAATTTATGTTTAAAATTTATGAGTCAAATAAAATGTTCCCGTTTGACCAGATGTTTTGAATGCACAGAAAGAAATCTTAAATCATTCATACTGATAAATGGCCTGAATACTTTTTTCAATCTTTGTCGTGTTACCGAGTCGGGATACGATTATATTTTTACAAACCTAATGGGACATACTGAATTAGCTCTGTAGTTGCATAGTGCTGAACGCACTGAACTACCGTGGTTTTTTACACGGATTTAAATTCTGATAGAACCAGTTAGGACTGTAGCCAGGATAAAGGGAGAGCACCAAGGCAAGCATGGGCGAGGCACCTGAGGATCGTCCTATATATATATATATATACTAACTGTGGCCATGCCCCTGCTGGCCTCAGCTTGGCTACAAACCTGGAACCAGTGCTAGCCATTTTACTATTAATTCATAATTCGAGATTTAAATCTCTAGGCGACAGCAGTTTGGATCTCTCAGAAAACTGTATGTATTATAGGTGCCATAAAATAGAAGTAAACGAAAGATGGATCGAAAGGTCACATGCTAGATCTTTGTAGATGTTTGCACCTGGAAAAGAACTTTCTTCTAAACTGCATAATTCGTAAAATATTCGTTAGACAAACAATATTCAATAAATAAAGCTCTGTCTAAAATATTTGCTTTAAATTCATATCATTATCAAAGACACATCCAGTAGCTGTTTAACCTTAAAGTTCAGAGTTTTAAATCTTAGAGTTTAATTTAATTTAATATTATTTTACGTATATCTCGAATTGACAAAAAGCTTCAGTGTAGAAAAAGAGAAAAAGAAAAAAGCACTGAAGTCAGAATATTTTTAGCATTAAAAAACCTGTTATTTTAAACATTACTTTCATCTTAATAGAATATATAAAAATAATGCGGGACTTTCCTTGCAAAAAGAAATGCTGTTTAAATATTTTATATTGCAAAGGATAAAATGTTTTCTAATTGTGTTGGGAAAACCGTGGCATATTACTGTTACCACTCGGGAAATGATATATTAAATTTATTATTTCAGGTTGCTACATAAGGAAAACAAACTTCCCTTAGCTTTTTCAACCCTTATTTTAAAGGATTTTTTAATTTAGTTTTTTAGCTACATATAACAATTGTAACGACGATTGCTTTTCATAATACTGGAAAACAAATACGTATGTATAATAATCAAATAATTTCTAATAATTTATTTTTGTTTATGTCTGTATTTTTTTATCTTCTGTCGCCTTTTTAGCCTTTGCAAATACTTAGTCTTTATTTTTATCAATCACGTCAGTTTTACGTCCCAAGATACACAATAAGCCTAAATAAAATAACTTTTAGTTTTCGCAATTCAAGATATGAAATTATACCTTAATAAGTTTATGAAACGATATGTATGACGCAAACCTAACAAAAATTTCCGTTTTAAGTCAAATTTATTAAAATATATTAATATAAATTAAAATAAATAATAAATATCAAAATAATATTTTGTTTAATAAAATAAAGTGTTAGATATTTCCGGCTTTTCGTGAAATTACTTCCATGCATTCGTGTACTTACGTTTTCCAAAGTATCTGCTGGTGGGTATACGTTTTGTATTGCATTTGTTTCTAGATTCTGTGAATAAATACAATCGCATAAAATTTTACTAGGCTACTTCCTTGAAATATGTCAGTCCCTACCCCCGCTGCCAATCCATACGAGTTATTGAACTTCTTTGACGCAGGTCGATAATGTCAAATAAATTTTAGAAGATGTATACCTCCTGGCCCAGATTTTTCGCCGTCTCTGGACAGATAAAAGTTATTACTGAGAATAGAGTTAGGTTTCATTTCTAACGTTTAAGCCATTCCTTGTTATTCGTATACATAGAGCCAGATGATTTATAACTACACGTCTGAACAATAAAAAACTATCATAGTAAAAGAGATAGAGAGGTTTCATATTAAATTGTTTATAAAATCTATAACAATAAGATATCATTTCTTTTCCCTCTGGCTTAAAAGTAGCACTAGAGTATCTTGTACCTAATATTACACTCAAGTGTTTTCTTTTCCAATATTGAAACCTGGGGTATTGTATTTTTTTTTTTTTTTTGACACAAACGAAATCAATGATATTAATGAAAAAATACAGCGTTTCAACAGGCGATTCCATAACAAACAGTTAATTCGACACCGGCGTAAGGTTTTCATTCTGCCTTCACTTGACAAAGGGAGCAGTTGGCTCCCGAAACGTCGTGTTTTTAAACCTTACGCCAGTGTCGAAATAACTGTTTATCAATGATATTCTTATTCTATGCAAATTTCCTATATGAGAAGCTGATTTTCTAACCTTAAGTATCACGTAGGCTTCCGAATAGGAAGGCCTGTGACTTTAAAAGTCTTGTTCTCATTTGATAAACTCTTCTTTGAGGGCGTTTACATATTTCTTAAGCTCCCAGTGACAGAAAGAAAAAAACGATTTGGACGAGTCTTTTCATTTAGAAATCATCAGTAAGTCTTTGTGGTAATATCTCAATAAAATATACCTAGTTTTGGCAATAAATCTTTGCCAGCTTAAAAAATTTGGAATATTTTTTGTCTCTCACTTTGTAACGCAAATTCAAGTCATTCAGATGTGTTGTAGTATCAACAACGGGTATCACTTAATTCTTTTCACCCAGGTTTACCTCGATCGCATCTACGCATGGTGTCTTGTTTGAAGCGAAACAATTACTGTTATTACACAATTGTATAAGAAAAGAAGATTAAAAGACCATAACGGCGACCCCATATAAACATGGGGAAAATGGCGAAGTGAAAAAAAAAGAAGACGACGACTACAAAATTGTATATCCATATATGAGTTCTTCGTTTCTTCTAGTAAAAATCTGAATTGCCTGTGAGTTAATGAAGAGCAAGAAACAAGGACATTTTCCATCTTGACAAGTTCCATCACGAAATTTTGGTATATTGTAGAAATCTTCTCACAAAAGCTCTTCTGCCGCGTAATCCAATGGAAGCTCAATATTATCAATACGATCATGAAGAAGCTTAATGAATACTTGATTCTTTACGAACATCACAGCAGCACCATCGGTAACTAAGAATACAAAGTATTATACTCTCGTCAACATTCTGAATTTCAAAATAGGTCTCAAACGCAGATATGATATCCTTCCTCTTAGCCACACCACCACGAGATATGAAGTAGTATAATTTTTCATAAATTTGGTCTTTCTGATAGTATCGTGAAACTATGACCAAGTGCGTTAAGACATTCACACTGATATTCTCATAAAGAGTCACAATGAATTCAACAACTTCTTTTAAACCCGAATGTTCGTTTTCCCGTTATGTTTTCCGCCATATTAGTTATGCATCGCTTGATTGCTATTACAAAAGTTGACATTTCTCGAACCTGAGGCAATGTTCATCCTATATTTAACAAATCACTGAACAAAATTTCAGCACTGATTATAAAGATTTCCTTAAGAAATTCTTAGTCTGTGAAAAATTTTCGCTTTGAAGCTACGCTTTGAGGAAGTTTGTAGCTACATTCAGTAGCTTTATTTTCGGTTCCAATTACTTGAATAAATATACTAGTTTCCTTTTGAAAACGCCTGTAAACAGCCCTTTATAGAACTTTACTTTTATTCGTAAGAACTTTGAAATATTGTCTTTTGTTTGCTTTGAAAATATCTTTTTCTGTTCATGACTTCAGATTTATGACAGTTTTATATGATACAAAAAATGCGATCCTTTTCTTGTACGAATCAATTATGTTATTGATTTTTTGAAAATTGTTATTTCAAGAGACATGAAATGAAAGACTGAATGCCAAGTTTTTACTTGTTTTTCAGCAGATATTTTGAAATTTTCAACCTACTTAATGACTGCCTGTTTCGACTGTTTTGTACCCTTTCTCACCGATATTTAGATGCGAAACCATGATTATATTTCGTTCTAAAGCAAGTAAAGCTATTTCTTCTGAATTTTAATAACTATATTCTCAGAATTTCGCTTTTACTTTTAAATTACTTCGCGTAAAATTACATGTGCAACACGTAGAACGCGTGCCGTAGATTTCGGATCTCTGACATATTTTCTCTTTTATTATTTTATACTACACAGTTTTACATGTAAATATTTAAATAAGTTTAGCCCCGTCTAATGATACTAATAAAGCCTAATTTAATTACGTTAATTCAACTTGAAGTACTAAAAATGTCTTCGAAAAAAAATTAAGAAAAGATAATAACATTCTTTTGTAGGTCAGTGCCGAATATAAATGTAGGACAAGTAGGCATTGGTCAAGGGCCTTGGGGGATCTTGTATCATTCAAGTTTAAGCGTTATTTTAATTTCAATTTTATCTCCGAAACTTTCGTATATTTTTATATTTGCATATATTTAGCTCAATTATCATTCTTAATATCATCTGAGGGTTCTCTGTGATATAGAAATTATTATTTCGGCCTTTGGGCCCCTACTTTCTTGTTAATTTCATATACCTGCAGATAATACAGTCACATGCACGTGCTTTGGAAACCTACGGGCATATACTGGCGTAACAATTAAATAGCTTCTGAATATTTATTTATCCTTGGAAATTACTAGTAATCTACAACATCAGAAGGCCACACCGGAAACTTGGAATTTCACTAGAAAGCCAAAATTTTGTATAAGTATGCAATTTTTTTCTTGGAAATTCTTTAAGGATTCGCGCAGTTCGACGCTCTTTCTTCTTTAGGGGCACAATTATATCCTATCAGCCTAGGGCCAGTGACGGACGCAGACTTTCATTTTGGGGGGTCAAGGACAGAATTTGCCATGGTCTTGGAATAACACCCTTCATTTATCATGAAAGTTGGAATTTTTTACAGTGAAAAAATATATTTTGGGGGTCATGACCCCTGTGACCTCCCCCCCCTATGTACGCCCTTGCCTAGGGCCCATAAAAAGTTCATTACGGCACTGTCCCCCGGTGTTTTTCAGTTCATAAGCATTCCACTTTCTCCTTATGGTAAATGGTTTCATGCGTCACGGCAAAACCAGTGTTTAAAAAAAATGACGTTCATATCTCCGATATCGAACTCAGTAACCTATGTCGTGTCGAAAAGGCCACTTTTATCGTTGATAACAAACAAATTGCCTGCTATTAAAGGCCCTTATTCCTTTATTTTAGTGTCCCTCAGGTGTTTCTCAGTTTATACTCGTTACGTTTTCCTTTCACAGAACATGCTTTTATTAAAACTAGTATTTAATAACAAACGACGTTCGCTAATCAGGTTTCGAACAGGGGACGTTATCAAGAATCGAAAATTCAATTTCATCGTTAGTGACCATCAAATTACCAGCTTTAAAGCGTCTTGTTCCTTTATTTCGGTGTTCCTCAGATGTTTCTTAATTGATACGCGTTCTGATTTCTTTTCATGGTAAATAGTTCCATTTGCCATGACAAAACTAGTATTTTTAAGGGAAAAAAGACGACGTTCACACTTCCGGGATCGAACTCATCGTTCGATATGGCGAGAAAAAGCTAGTTTCATCGTTAGTGGCCATGAAACTGCCGGTGAAGTTTAAACTACTTGTTCCCTTACTTTAGTGTTCCTTAGGCACACAATGTACTAAGTAGTATTGGACCTAGTGTCCCGCGATTTTAGAGTCCCGCAAAGGGCCTAGTTTAAATACCATATATATTAATTTTTCCAGAAATCCCGCGGTTGGACGCACCACCTTCTTTATAGGGGCTCACTCTATCCTATTCGCCTAAGGTCCATAAAAGCCTTAATCCGTCGCTGTTGTAGATCATTAATGGATTAGCATCTTAAGAACGTGAATTAATTCCGCATTTTCCGACGGATTTCAAACATAATTGCGGAAGTTAATATACTAAAAATATTCAATCTCGATTCCTACAAATAAAGTTCCAACAAGCCAAAGCTCAGTAAATCACGTCAATTTGACTTGTATAGTAAAATTTTAGAGAAAAAGACATTTACTGTACATGAGCTTTTTATTGTTTTTTAATGCTATGCGGTTTGAACCAATATATAAAAATTGGATATATTCATATGCTCCACACCCAATTCTGCTAAAATTCATGTAAAAGTTATTCAGTGGTTTTCAAAATTAAAGCCAAATTAATGCCTACCTACTCTCTTATCGGAATTCGATGTGACGTTATTAAGGTTTTTGATAAATAACATTGAATAGATGGGCTTGAAAGCTTGTTTGTATATTTACAGCGCAAAACCGTCAAACATTATTCTGCTCTGAGACACAGTTTCCCATGGAAAATGAACCTCTGATGCCAAGGGAACTGAAACCAGGGCTACTGGGGAGCAGAAAGACGGCATTCAACAAAACCATTGAGAATCAAACGCGAAATAATGGCACAACAGACGAATAAGTTACCCTCAAGCCCGTAGCTAGACGCTTGTTACAGGGGGGACTCTGAAAGTTGCAGGGGTTCAGAAAGCTAAGGGGGGTTTAAAATTCGTAAATACGTAGGGGTGTCATTTGTTTCCCCCGCTGCACATATGGTATATATATAGGCTATATATATATATGGCTATATATAGGTGAGAACAGATTCAGACTGAAAGATCAATTGCTTTATTTTGCGGAGACGAAACATACAATCGCTAAACTGTATCATGCCAAACATGCACGGTGGCTTTCCAGTTAATTTCAACTAAAACAGAGCCCACTTGGGTGCTCTTTCACAACCAAAAGCCAACTCAAGAATGAGCTACTCACAGGCTCATTTCGCGCAGGTCCGCGCTAACACAAATATGCGTTACAAATATGCCCTATACAAAGGCGTTAGGGAAACAGAGCAACATTTATACGGCCAAAACAATATTATGCGGCCAAACGCGCTACGGAAACAGAGCAACACCATGCGGCCAAAACTCCCCTAACAAATATTTTTATGCATTTTATTAATATATTTAATAATACTAAATATATAAGCAGACTAATATATTTAACGTTAATAAATAAATTCCTTAACATAAATTTTGCATTGAAAACTTGTAAATTTTAGTATACCTCTCTCTCTATAATTTCCCCAATCCTTATTATAAAGCATATGAAGACTCAAACCTATGTAAAAAAAATTACATACACAAGATCTACCGTAGAAAGCTATTTTGAACACATTTTTAACGTCAAAGAACAATTTCCATTATCATGTACAATTTAATACAAAACAAAAAATTTAAAATAAAATTCTACAATATTTTATTTTGAGAAAAAATATTTTCCAGGTTGGGGGGGTGTTCAGCCCCCTATAGCCCCAGCCTGGCTACGTCTCTGGTTACCCTACGTGGGACCTACATCTTTCCGAGGACTCCGATCCCCTAAAGGCCCAGCGAACTAACTCCCGGACTATAGCGAGTAGTAAGTTGGTAAGCGGTGCTTATTTTTTTATTTTTTTTTAGCTACAATATTATGAGTCAAATGAAAATTAAAATCATACCTGGAGAACACGTTACCACTGCCCCACTGTAGAGCCGTTAAAACATTAGAAACGTTTCGTGAATATGTGACAGATGTATAAAACTAACCTGGATGATGTATAAAAACTGGATGATGTATAAAACCTAGATGTATAAAAACTGGAATTTTAAGCTTTTGTTTGTTAAATTTACGCGTAATTTGTTTTACATTGTGAAGAATTTCAACATCCCATATGCGTTTATTTTCGCTTAAGCTATAATTCGTTTTCATTATCATTAAAAATTGCACATAGATAGGTGAAGAGAAAGAAAACAAAGGATTCCGATTTTCGGAGTATTTCTTAAAATATTTGGAGAATTTTCTTTTACTTGTATTTGTAAATTTCGCGCATTTTAGAACGGAATTTCGCGGGGAATTAACGAAATTAGATTTACAGCTTCCACGTTCTCTTGCTCAAATTCTAGAGTTCTTTAATTTATATATATTATACATTTTAGATAGTATTGTCCTTCTTTATATTAAAAGAGATTGATTTAGATATTGTTGCTGTTCTTCTAGAAGACTAGTAATATCTAAAATTTATATGTATGAACAAAGAGCTACAACTCTCTCTCTTTCTCCCTAAATCTAATTTCAGTATTTCCCTCTTCGTTTTTCCCTTTCCGTAATTAAAGAAATAAATTGCACAAAAGTAGCCAAAAAGCAACGTAACTAAAGCGGAACCAAAAGCCCTTTGTTTCGACCATGGTTTATGTATTAGGAGGGAAAAACAATAAAACGTTGGATTTTACCCATTTCCACAATGGAACCATTAAAAAAGCAAAGATGATAAAAATTGCGTTTGTTGTGAGCAAAGTTATAAATTGTTTTAGCTATTTAAGCAAAATAAATTGCACATTTCTTGTACTTCCATCACACTTAGCTTGAAATTAATTATCGAAAGTTTTCTAAATAAACAAGTTTTAATTATTCTACTTAAAAATTAGTTACATGTGTGCAAGAAAAAAATAAATAAAAAGTTTAAAAGATGATTACTATAATTTTTAGGCCAAGAAATTTCTAAAGATAGAAATGAAATAATACTAGACGAGTGGAAAACACGCAGTTCCACATTTTTAATGATTAAATTACCATATAGATGTATATAATTTTTGTCCTGTTTAATATATATATCGAAGTCTCATCTATGCATATTTTGCATTAAGAAATGCATGCGCAGAGCTGGATAAAACCCGTTCAGGATTGTAAAATCCGGCCAGTATATCCCAAATATTCCCGTGCGAGTTTCTTACCTTATTGTACTGTTATGAAACAGACTGTTGTACCCTTCAACGAAACAGAGTTCCACGCCATATGCCGCGCTGCGTGCAAATTGCGTAGTTTTAGAGAATGAGATTTAAATGTTCGTCTAACATGCACGGAGTCCGTATTTTAATCCAGTAGAATAACAGCGGAATGAAATGGAACGCAATTACGACATAGTTCAAAATAGTTTGTCTACCAAATCATTTCTGTACATAGATTTTCAGGGAGTAAGCGGGGATATTTCCGTCAACATTGATCGAAGTTAAGTAATGAGTATTTTTGGAAGTATTACACAACTATCATTAAAGGTGGAAATAATTTTATTACATGATATAATTTAAATAGTTAAGGAAGTTGAATACGTAAAGCACCTTGGGTCAGTGGTAGACGATAATGAAGATGCAGAAAGAGAAATCAACTATCAATTGCAGGCTGCATAGAAAAATTGGAAAAAAATAATGGGGGAACTCTGCAACAAAACAGATCCCAGTTAGACTAAAAGGGAATATACATACGGCTATGATCAGACCAACGTTAATGTAGAGAGAGAGAGTGCCATTCAATAAATCAAATGTCAATAAGATGCAAGTAACGGAGATGAAAATGTTGAGATAGGTGTGTAAAACGACGAAAAAGGGGACCAAATCAGAAATAAACAAATAAAAGAAACGAGCAGTGCTGCTCAACAATATATTTGAATAGAAATTCACGCAAAAGTAGTTAACTGTGGACTAATACGACGTTTTTACAAAAGGGTTTTTGTAAGATATTATTACCCTCCGCAGGGATAACACAATTACCAAATGGTCGTCACACAAAGCCACGGAGGTATGTTTTTTGTATACAGGGTGTTCAGCAAACCTTGGATAATAACTACTCAGCAGTATGCCTGGACAATTTTGTTTGGTTTCTTCGCTTTATTTGTTCTTTTTTACTGTTGCTTTTGTTTGATTGTACATTTTGGATGTATTGAGGAATTGTAATTGGAAGTGCTGATGAGCATTGTATGAGTTGTTTTTAATGACAGAGAGCATTGGACACTGTCAGACCAGTATAAACTGGTGTCTTTTTAATGCTTCCTTCATCGATACAAACATATAATAAAATTTGCCGGCATTTATTACCACATTAGAGCCATTTTCATCATTATTTATTAATTTTTCTCATAATTTGGATTATGTTACCCAGATGTGAAGTAGTGGAGAATATCTCATTCTTGATATACATGTTTTGCTTTTTTTGATATTATGTATCGATGTTAAATAAATGAAAAAGTGAAATAAGCGCTAGGTTGGAGCTATGGTGTTTCAAAAATCTAACCCCATTAAACTTTCGCTCCATCGCCCCTTAAGAAGTGTGAAGCTAAAAAATTTCTTTCGTTAGTAATTCCGAAAAGTCTTTCTAGAGTATTTCTAAAAGAGCAATGAGTATGAAACTTGTATAAGAGAAAATAAATAATTGAAAATGTGTATATATCCTTAACTGCAAGTAAAATCAAATATATTCTCTAGCTCCTTTTTTTTTGTTGAGTATTTTCATCTAACTTTGATATTATGTAGTGAGTTTAGTTGACAGTTACAAAAAAATGCTGACTCTTGAGTGAAAGGATCGTCTTAACATTGGTAATATAACACTTGAGGAAATATCTGTTAGTGACAAGCTGCTGGAAACCGGGTGACTCGTAAAAATGTTTAGAGCAAAGTTATGACTCGACTCCTTAAAAAATGTCAACATGATGGATTATGTTTTAAAGTCAGAATTATTCGGCAGCTTTCAATTCTTCAGAATTTCCTTAAACGTTAGAATTTTTTTTAAAATGAGAGTGTAGTTAGCAAAAATAATGAACGGCAATCATCTAAATCTGAAATCATGAAAAGTCTCTTTTAGAAGTGGAGAATCTTTTCAGTTATCTTTATAATGCAGCCAATTTTGATTTCTGGTTTCGTAATTTGTTCTCCATGATAGGAAATGAAAAGTTACTGGAAAATGAACTTAAAAAGGTAAAAACTTTGTTTCTTAGACTCCTCGTGCATGATGACAATGGATTTTTATAAATATCAAGTTTAATCACAAATCAAAATAAATTCAGAAAATACGTTGAATACATCGTAAATCCGTACG
>QLNU02015360.1:274848253-274873107 GCA_006491805.2 Dysdera silvatica
TTGGCCTTTGAATTTCAAATTTCCCTGACTTTTCCAGTTAGAAAACACTTCCCTAACTTTTCCAGGTTTTCCAAATGAGTAGATACCCTATAATAAACGATACAGCTGATCATAGAGCTATTTTTCGAGAACTTTGATTTACTTTCATAACAGCTGAATACCCAGTTTGGAGCATAAGCGCACGCAGAAAGTTCGTAAGGGGGGGTGTTATAGGCTCAATGGGGGTTACAGAGTTATAACTCACATGAACCTATGTTAAATATACAAAATTTCATTCCAGTGGGTGTTACAACCCCCTATCAGCACCCCCTGCGTACGCCAATGGTTTGGAGGAAAAATTGGATCAAAACAGATGTTACTTCCAGACCTGCTAACGCAATGGAAGCACTTATAAGTACAATGTGACTAATCTTTTTCCAAAAGCATACATGTTATTAAAGGTTATTGCCACAATTCCGATTTCTAGTGCAACGGTTGAAACAACATTTTCATCACACATTTAAAAGATCGAAAACACATTTAAGAAACTTAGTAGGAGAAAATAAGCTAAATGGATTAGCACTCTTAGCTACTCATCCCAATATTGATGTGTAACTGGAAAATTAAATCAGTTTATTAAACTTCAAGGCGGTCTAATTTTCGATAAGGTGCGTGTAAATCTGAATTGCACTTTTTCTGTATAAGAGGGGAGAGATTTTGTTCTACGCTTTTTTTTTTCTTTTCAGTTTGAGCTTCCACTGCTTTACAAATGCCATGTCATCTACTGAAGAATTTCTTGGATTTGCTTATTTTTATAAATATGTCTAATGTTCGCTAAGGTGTGCTATTATTGTACAGGGTTTTACTAACTTGTTACGGTGCTGATTGTAAGGTGAACGTTCTCACCGTATTAACTTTCAACCTGTCTGGTGAGTTACCAATTATGTAAAGAATTGGATGTGTGTACCCCAGATGATTACGGTGCTAATTATATACATAGCAATTGTTATAATTGTGTTAATTATAAGGATAACGTAAGCGACTGACGTTTGCTTCAGAAGTACATGTTTGTAAAGATTTGTATCAATGAGCCGATTATTGTGGCTAATTAACCAAGTTCCAATCCAACCAAATTAACAAATCAAAGTGATTTACACAATCTACGTGCTACCACGCTTATTACCATCTGCAAACGCTAATTGCTGGTTAACCCAAAGATTTTCTAACTTTGGCCGTGAATCGCTATAGGGTAAAATAAAGCCTGAAAAAACACTAATTAAACAAAATTAATAATTTAATGATTTCTAAACTACCAATCTACATATGCATTACAATCTCTTTGATAATTTCAAACTCGGGAGTATTCTTTTTCTGTTGGATCTCTGACAATAAGTATGCGCTCTAAATATCAAAGATTATTAACATAACAATAATTGCGGCTTGTGTTACATTAAGTAACGATCAGAGCTCCAGCTTTACCCTATTCTATAGGGTAAGTTCTAGATACACTGCTAACAATACAACACAGTAAGCATGAGCACCGAGAGAAATGAACTTATTAATATACCTTATTGTTACTTTATCGCATTGGTATAAATAACCCTCCTTACTGGGAAACGTAAAGCAGTGAATGGCACAGCTCCTATTTAATGAGGAAAATGGAAAGTAGGTAAATAAATGCAGGTATGTGTTGGTCGTCGTCTGAAGTTTACTGCAATTCAAGGCTGGAATGACTTCTGGAGTGAGCGGTGTGTGCGGAGCCGTCAGTAAGGTGGTGCGGAGTGGGGTACACTGTAGACTGGCTACCGGGATGTCGCTGCGCCATTTCTTGGATTCTGTCAAGCCACGAGAGTTCACATGTTGTCGGTGCGAAGTAGAATTATCTCTGGGGCAGCTAGACGTTGCTGCGCCACTACTCAAAGGACTTGTAGTACTACGAGAGTTTCGTCGATGTAGATGAGTAATCGAATTATCTATGAATAAACTGAACGTTGCTGCGCCACTACTAAACGAACTTGTAGCAATACGAGAGTTCAAACATTTTCGATGCAGATCTTCTGATCAGATACAGTGGACTATTTTGAACTCGAACGTGAATGGAGCAAGATTTGGCGCGTCGAATTTATTAACACACATGGGCTGTTGCTGACCTGAAACTTGTGAGGTTTCGAAGCCGTGCCTTCTATTGCCCGGCAGGTAGAAATATACGAGGAATCTCCTCTCTCTGTCGGATGCTAACCCCAGACTCCTCTTTCTTTTCCCTTCTTCATCCTCTCCATCTCGAATACAACCCGCACGTCAATCACAACCAATTCCCCAATCAAATAAGAGACTCGATCCTCTAACCAATATATTGGCTGTTACGTAAGATGTCTCTCTCTTGCAGGCATTAGATAGGCTCGCTTTCTCGAGGGGCGACCTGCGGTTTCTTGATAACTCCTCCCCTGAACTTTACAACCTGGGAAAATATGGCCCCCCCATAAAATTTGACATTTTAGTATCCTTCTTTTGTTTAATTTTGGTACGAATCGGCACCAAAGGTCGTAAATGATGTCTGGATCTTTTTTTGTGTGTGTGTGTGCCCACACTTACGTTTCCTGGATACACAGCTAAGCTGGAAAATGATTAATAATTTTGATTGAATAATTTTATCGTAAACCAGACACTATATGGATATGCACTACAGATATGATGACGAGCTCACCATATCGAGTTGAAATCAAAACCTTTTACAGATTACGTTGCAATTATACTGATACATGTTACAGCCTTTTATTCTTTAACTCGAACGGTAGGTACATGCTGTGTTTGTATCGATGCATAGCGTAGAAATTTTATTCCCCTCCCCACTCAGGACCATGGATAGACTCTAGTTACAGGGAAACTCTGGAAATTACAGAGGGTGTATAAGGGGCTTAAAGTTCTTTAATATTTTGATGTATTTTATTAATATATTTAATAATACTAAATATCTAAGTAGGCTATTATATTTAACATCAATGAATAAATTTCTTAACTTAAATTTTGCATTGAAAACTTATAATTATAAAGGTATAGCAAAATTTATAATTTCTCTTATCTTATTATAGAACAAATGAATCTCTGTAAGAAACAATGTATATACAAGATCTACAAATCTATTTTAATATATTCTTAACGTCCAAGAACGAGTTCCATTATTATATGCAAATTCTATTAATTTTTTAATAAAATTCTAAAATAATTTATTTTGAAGAACTATTTTCTAGGGCCTCAGCCCCTCTGACTAGAGCCCTGTCTCTCCTCCGAAAGCCACTGCTACGGCCTTGCATACTGCGATTGTATCGATACGTGCTGCCCAAATTTTTAAACACCCGAAATTAAATAGATACGGCCTTGAGGGGTTCCCAACCTTCTGCCAGCCGTGACCCACTTTTATGGCAGCCAAGTAATCCGCGTCACCCCTCTCTGTCTGCCGCCGCCATATTTGCATGATAAAAGCATTTTTAACAGAGTAAGGAAAACACATTAAATATAAAAATATATTACTAAATATTTTATATATATATATTATAGATATAAAATTAACAACCGTTAGTAGAATATTGCAGTTAGCCATGTTGAAATATAAAAGCCTTGGAAACATTTTGTGAGATTCGTTATAAAAATAATTGCAACTAAAAATAGTTGTGGCGACCCTCCAGAAACTAGCTCGCGACCCCCTGGTTAGGAACCACTGCATTATAATTTATTATAACACGAATTTAGGAATTTTAACATAACCACAATAAACAAGGTTTAGGAAATTTCACAAAGCATAGTTATAAAATATTATCATTGATATATATTCGTTTTATAGACGAAATAGCATGATAATTTAATTGACCGTGGAAAACATTTGAAAATGAAAAAAAATTAATAAATATATAAATTTTGTTGAAACAGATATAATTCCTAACATAGCAAAACACCTTATTCCCAATTTTCATGCTTAACGCTAATAGTTAGAAATCCAACTGACCCACCCTTTCTGAATCCACCCCTAAATCGACATGTTTTGTTTTAATCAGAGTAAGAATTTAATTAATTGGGAGAATAGCTTTAAACTTCGAAAAGAATTAGCAATCATGAATTTTGTCATTTATCTTACCTAAAATAACAACCATAGTTCCCGTTTTCCATCTTCAGGAATCTCAGCATTTGAGTTCACATGCCTTGATTTCGTCTCATTTGGAGGACTGTGATACCTTAATCATGTTTTAACATACGGGCGATGATTCCAATTCTTTAGAGGTGGTCCATTTAAGCAAATAAACATGAGTGAAAAAACGCTTGATATTACAAGTCTGTTTCTTGCTGGCTATATGATATGGTTCACGGTACTAAACGCTCTTTCACATTCTTCAGAACTGCATGGTAAAATGTTCACCGTTTTTAATAAGCATTTCAAATTTGTGGGTGCTGGTCGCCCGCCGTTGTCAATGTTGTCACGAAATCCGCTTAAAATGCTCATTTCATCTGATAACTGAAATTTTCGACACAGTCTTAAAATTGATCCTTGAGCAAACGTTACATCAATATTTACTGGCCAATTACATGGATTTAAAATATTAATGTCATCCATATTGTTGGTTTTTTTCGTCAGTTTCCGATTTACTAACGTGGGATGATTGAAACGTAAAACATCTCTGTTCCAAACAATTTCCTATACTTGTCAAAAACTGCGTTCTGTTAATTTCCGTCTGTCTGGAATTCGGGCTAATAGAAATAGTTTTAAATTCACCACTCTCAATAGCTGACTTGGCTTCTTTAGACTTTTCTCCCAACTTTTCTCTCATGGCTTTAATGATATGAATTGTCCGTCTTATTAATTTATTACTTCGTGATAAATTACATTCCCTCTCCTGTAATTGCTCTGATAACATAGATAATTCCTCAAGTACATCATAGAAAAGTGCCAGTGTCTTCAAAAATTCCTCCGACTTTAATTTATTTAACGATCTACGATATTTTGTTTTTTCAGACTGCGGTCTTTCGGGATCTAATGCTGTATTTTAAAAATGCAAGTGCAGGATAAGAATACCAAATAGTCCTCACGGTCATGTAACTACTGGCAACCCATCTTATTTTAAACACTTGTCTAATTTTACTGAACTGAATACCGAGATCTGAAGCAATTTTATCAAGTTCGCGACAACTTTCCGGAGATCGACTATACAGAGAATGCAGTATTTCAATAAATGCCTGAAAATGGTTAGTAGAATTTTGGTGTCTCATCGCATCGTGAACAGAGGTCGATCCAAACGATAGTTAAGACAATGCCAAACCAAAATATGCGGATACTGATTTCGAAGCAATTTTCCAACTCCCGATGTTGCTCCCAACATAACGCTAGCTCCGTCACACGCGAAACACATCGTATTTTTTTTCAATAATGATCATCAAGTCCATATGATTTTAAACAAATCAGTACTGCGTTGCAAATTGTTATTGCTTCTTGATCCTCAAGTTCAAGGAGGTCTAAAAATATGGTTGTGTCTACAGAATTCAGCATTATACGAATGTAAACTATTAAAACAGTACGATTACTAAGGGATGTCGACTCGTCGATAATAACGGAAAATTTTGTTTCATTTTTCTTTTTTGAATTCATTTGCAATGTGATTTATTATCTCCGTTGAACTAGCTCAAGAATGCAGAGTTATGTCCAAATTTATTCCACTTTTTGCTTGTAATTCAATCAAATTTGAATGATTGCTGTAAGGGCAATTAGATTTTGTTATATAATAAGCAGTATTGAACACTTTTACAGTAGTTCCGTTTTTTTCGCTATCTACCGAATCCACTATTTTTTCGAAAATTTCTTCACTATGACATTTTAAAATTTGTTCAACTTTTTTATGCGTTTCTGAAGATCGATAGAGGGAAATTTTAGTTTTTAAGGATTTCCATCGTTTATCACACGCATTACCACTGTATGATACTTTAAATGCGCTCCATTCGGCGGTAATGTACATACCTTGCTCTGCACTTGGACCCAGACTCCTCACTTTTTCACATGATCTGCAACCAAGGAAGCCGTTTTTCGCATCCAGCCAAGGTGTCTTCTCCTGTCGCACTTTCCACTGATCACATGACCAAATGTCAGGAAAATGGCTGGTGCTTTGGAAAATTTCTTCATTATTTTCCACTGATTTTGCGTTTAACCCACCGACATGGAGCGATTCGGTATTCACCATCTGACTATCTATTCTGTCCACATCGTGGCTTTGTTAAAATGCATCGCTGTTTTTTTGTTTTTGTTTTTGTTTTTTGTTTTACATTTTAAATCATTTCGAAAATACTAACTTGGCGAGATAATGAAGCATTTTCCTTTTCTCGAGCACGCTTCATTTCAAAAAGTTGAAAAACAAAACGGAATTAAAACAGATAACTGCGAAACTATTTTTTAGAACTCAACTTTACTTGATACGAGGACACTGTGTGAAGGAAGGCAGTTGTAAGCTTCCCAAGGAAACCTTTAACCCTCTTTCTGAAACGCCAGGGCTAAGTTCTTCCTAAAACGGCCGTAAGACCGGGGGTGAGGCATGTGGAGGGGTTTGACCCTCGTCTTCAACTACCCCACCTCCGGAGGCGTTAACTATTTGCGATTGGTTTCTATGGGTGTACGCTTCGATGACCTAAGATGACAAATGGTTGAAATTGAAATCTAGCTAGCCTTACTCAACTACAAACTTTTTTTATTTTGGGAATTCGTTCTGCATTTTTTGAGTCTTATTTTCTTTCGTTTGTAATTGTAAATTAATTTTATTATTGATTTGTGTAAGCTTAATTTGTTTTGTTTTATTTGCAACGGCTTATCATAAACGCGGTTTATATAATGATGCCATAGCTCTATATTATTTGATGATAATGGCCAAAATGATTTTGAAAGTGTTTTTTTCAATGATGAATTAGGAAAATGACTATTGCAATTATTCATAGAGTACTGAGGTTAATAATAAAAAATCATAGTATTATATTATATTATTGCAATTTCTATTATAATTAGTATAATTATAATAGTTTCCGTTTTACGGAGGTTACATGCAAAATAAATACATACATAATTAAATTCAGTGGTAAGAGATGACTGCATATGCTGTTTTTGTCTCATTTTGCGAACTTTATAATTAAATTTATTTCCCTCGTGATAGAAATATTTATTTTATCGCTGCATTTTATATTTATTAATTTTTGCAATATTTTGTGTTAATAGTTACGATCAATACAGTACAAATCGCCATGCTAACTGCACATGCCTATTCCATACAAAAAGTATATTAAGCGAGCTTAAGTTTTAACTCACTCACTCCCCAATTTTCAATCAGTCCATTTTATATCAGGATTAAAATGAGAAATGTGCTGACGTATCAAGTATTCAACCTTTAATATTCACTCACAGTATGCAATTCTTTGATACATTAACTGTATTACACACACACACAAAATGTTAATTTGCTTACAATTTATTTTGTTTTACAATACACGTTTCAACTTCGCATATTGAATCATTCATCATGTTCATTATTTTTGAATTGTTTATTTGAAAACAAAGTTTTGTATGTACTGTAAGTATATTAGAGCGCGGTGCAGGATGGCTACGTTTCATTGACGTGTTGTTATTTTAAATTTCAAACGGAACGTTTTCAATAACGTTACAACTATAGTTTCTATATTTTAATTTCGCAAGCTCAGGGACCTTTTTGACCCATTAAGCTCATTATCAACGACATAAATTAAAGAGACTGTCTACACCATCACTATTAGCATAATAAATACGAAATTTAGTAAGGTGCATTGCATGTGAAAATGAAACTGGAAATGTAACTAGAATATTAATTTTATGGTAAAGTGAACGTCATCAAGCAGAAGCATATTTAAATTAAACACTGCTTTGTTGATGTCTGTTATCCCTGTAA
The DNA here is from genome assembly GCA_006491805.2 of Dysdera silvatica. Taxonomy (NCBI): domain Eukaryota; kingdom Metazoa; phylum Arthropoda; class Arachnida; order Araneae; family Dysderidae; genus Dysdera; species Dysdera silvatica. The sequence goes on from QLNU02015360.1 coordinate 274,856,173, forward strand.
AGAGTTGTTAACAACAAGGCCTTAACCAGAAATTTTTTTGTGGAGGCAAGAATTTTTTACAGCCTCGCTAATGAATAAGTATTGGTAGTAAAAACGTTTTGAAAGGGACGGACGGGTCCTTAGGACCATCCGCTTTCTACGGCCTTGCTTAACAAGTTGTTTTCCACTGGTATACTGTCCCCCCAATATTTTAACGCCGTCGGCGCCCATGCGATATAGTGTCACCTTGCCGTGGTGAACAGGTTTTAGACTAATGCCACTTAAAAAACGATTTAATCAGAACAAATGCATCAGTAGAAAAAGTAAATAAACATGTACAATCAACCAGCAACTGTTCACCGATACCGATACTCCGACTAACTAGGAGGTTGAACGAAAATCTAGTTCGGTATTTAACCATTATTTACAAATTACCACACTTTCACCAATAAGTGATAATTTGAATTTTCAAGTGAACCAAATTTTGGTGAAATTCCTATATTTTCACCATATTTTGGCAACAACTAATGCGGAAATTTTTAACAGTGTATGAGGAAACAAAACTTTCAGCACATATCCAGCTTTTTCCATATAGGGCTGAATCCGCGAGAAATAAAAAACTCTTTCACGTTGAATGCCATATACTTTGAGGAGATGGGTAGAAGTTGACTGTAAATCAAGGGTTCGAAACATATAACTGTGAATGAGTTTTTGCCAAGTGGAGTGGGGGAAGAGATTTTTATCTGACCGTATAAAAATGGAGTACCCGTATCTGAGGGTGTTCTTTAAGAAGGATTTTACTGTAAATACATATATATATAAGAATTTAAAAGTATATAAAATGCAAAGCAAAAGAACTCAAAACGCAAATAAATATAACCAGCTAGGCTTTTGCGGCAGCAAGTTCAAAAAGACATTTTATTACAAAAATTTAAAACAGGAAAAATAAGGCATTTATGGCAGTTTGTCAGAACTTCCGACTCCTACTTCTAAAACTGTAATCGAATAATTGCATTTAAATTTCAATTTCTAAATATTATAAATAACCTGCGTTTGTATATATATATAAGTATGGTGTCATCATCATCATCAAATTCAACAATTATCTATCCACTGCTGGATAAGGTCTCTCCAAATGTTTTCCTCACAAGTCTATCCTGAGAAATTCGCTTCCACGTCACCTCAACCTGTTTTCTTATTTCATCCACCCATCTAGTTTGAGGACGTTTTCTGGGTCTTCGGTGGTCTCTTGGAATCCAGTTCAGAATTTCTGTTGTCCATCGCCATTTCAGTCCTTTTACTTTAACAATGATGTCCTCTACTCTAGTTTGCTCTCTCACCCAAGTGTTTCTTTTTCGATCTCTCCTAGTTATTCCAAGCATGCACCTCTCCATGCTCCTTTGCGTTGTCTGTAACTTTCGTATTGCTCCAACTGTTAGACTCCATGTCTCTGATCCATAAGAGAGGACTGGCAATACACACTGGTTGAAGACCTTTCTTTTTAGACACAAAGGCAATTTCCCCTTCAGGATAAAACTGTTTCTTCCAAATGCACTCCAGCCAAGTTTAATACGTCTGTTGAGTTCTTTCATAATGTTGCCATCCATTGAAATCAGCTGGCCAAGGTAAATATATGAATCAGCAATTTCTAGCTCAATGTTGTCAACTTGTATTTTTGTTTCCTCTACGAAATTATTGAACATGATCTTAGTTTTTTGTAGGTTCATCTTGAGTCCAACTTCTTTACTTCTAGTTGAGAGCTCCTGTACCATGTCTTGGAGTTCTGATGGGTTCGTTGAAAAAATAACAATGTCATCAGCAAACCGCAAATGATTTAAATATTCACCATTTATTTTTATTCCCTTGTCATTCCAATTTATCTGCTGAAAAATCATCTGTAAAGCTGAAGTAAAAAGTTTTGGAGAAATGGTATCTCCCTGCCTCACACCTTTACCAATTTTGATAGTTTTGGTATCTTTATGTAACCGAAATTTTGCACTTGCATTTTTATACACACGTTTCACCATGTCAATGTACACATCCTCAATGTCTGTTGATCTTAAAGAGTTGATGACTGCTGATGTTTTTATAGAGTCAAAGGCCTTCTCATAGTCAATAAATGCCACACACAATGGAAGTTCATATTCATGTGTTCTTTCAATTAATTCTCTTAATACTTGAATATGGTCCACTGTACTGAATCCACTTCGAAATCCAGCTTGTTCTCTTGGTTGAGCTGCATCTAATTTTTTCTGCAGGCGATGTGTTAGAACTTTTGTGAAGATTTTATAAATAGCAGGTAACAAGCTAATTGGTCGGTAATTTTTCAAATCCTCTTTATCACCTTTTTTATGCAAAAGAATTACTGTTGCAGAATCCCATTGGTTTGGTATGTTACCGCTGTTAAGACATTTGGTAAAGAATTTTGCAAGTATGTCTTCTACATATTCTCCAGCTTCTTTTAGGATATCTAATGTAATACCATCATCACCAGGGGCTCTTCCTTTCTTCATGCTTTTTATTGCAAATGAAACTTCTTCTTTTAAGATTTTAGGAGCTATTCCTTCGACTATTTCAATGTCTTCGTTTAATTCACTGTTACTTTCATATAGTTTTTTGTAGAATTCTTCAACTCTTCTAAGTATTTCTTCCCTATTTCTTGTTACGGTGCCATCCTCTCCTTTTAATGCAATGATGTGTTTCTTCCCAACAGATAAACTTCCTTTAACAACCCTAAGGCTCTTGTTATTTTCAATGGCTTTCCTTACTAGCTCACAGTTGAATTTTCTTATGTCTTCTTTCATGCTTTTGCGCAGAGTTTTACAAAGTTCTATGTACTCAATCCTGGAACTGGTATTTCGATTGTCCACCTTCATATCTCTTCGCCTTTTCATGAGCTGTTTCGTCTTCTCAGATAATTTGCTATTGTGCTTTTTACAGGTTACACCACCAATTTCCCCAGCAGTTTCAACTATTGTCTTAACAATGTTTTCATTTGCTTCTGAGATATCACTTTCATCAATAAGTCCTTCCAGTGCAGAAAAGCGATTTTTTAATTCCAACTTGAATGCCTCGGTATTTGCTTTCAGTTTCATTAAATCCACCCTCTTACTTACTTGTTTCCTAATGAGCTTCTGTCTTTCTAATTTAGTATTTAAGTGCACTTTACATCTCACCATTCGATGATCACTTCCAGTATTAAATCTGTTCAGTACACTGCAATCTTCAATAATTGATTTCTTGTTTGCCAGGATATAGTCAATTTCACTAGTTCCCCCATTTGGGTGTTTCCATGTCCATTTTCTTTGCGGTTTCTTCTTAAAAAATGAATTCATGATGCTAAGGTTTTCAGCTTCTGCAAATTCGATGAGTTGATCGCCACGTTCATTCCTTTCCCCATATCCGTATTTACCAACCGATGTCTCTCCTTGTTCCTGTTGTCCAATTCTTGCATTGAAATCCCCCATGATGAGCTTGATATGTTGTTTCCCCTTGGTGTGTAACTGTTTGATTTCTTCATAAAATTCTTCAACCTCTTCGTCGGTATGGCTTGATGTTGGTGCATATACCTGTACTATTTGAAGTTGGTATCGCTGGGTTAGTTGAACAACAAGCCTCGCTGCTCGATCTGATGTACTTTCAACTTCCAGAAGACAGTCTTTAATTCTTTTGTTGATTAAGAAGCCAACACCACTTGTTCTTCCAGTTTCCGTTCCTCTATAGTAAAACAAATGTCCGCTTTTCAGTTCCACCAACTCTTCACCTTTTCTTCTAATTTCACTGAGTCCTACAATGTCCCATTTGATCTTGTCTAGTTCCTCTTCCAATTCCTGAAGTTTTGCTTCAGAAGCAAGGGATCGTCCATTAAACGTAGCCAAGGTCAATAACAAACGGCAGCCTGGGCCATTCCAGTGATTCTTAGCACCCCCTGCTTTCATGCCACACTGACCGCTGCCTTGATCAGGAGCACTCCAGCACCTGGAGACTAGGGGCCATGGTTTCTGGTGTGTCAACATAATGGAGGAATTAGCCATAATTTCACCACGCTGGCTAGACGGGTTGGTGAATTAGCCCTCCCCTTCCGCCTTTCTATCCGTGCAGCAAATATTAATTTGCCACATAAATAGAAAGCTCAGCCTGCACCACTTGAAGGCGGGGTAGGACACTAGGTTACTGGCCTGGCCGGTTCCACACATCGTCACATACGTTCAGCGTGTGGGTCTCCTTCCAGTTAGATACCAGCAACCCTTTTGCAGGCCATATGTGTGTGTGTGTGCGTACGTGTGTGTGTGTAATTATACACAAATTTGATCCACCCTGGCTTGGATTTAATTTCATATATTTCTCACATCAAAAGAGCTAAGCAATTTTGTTATTTTCAGCTTGTTAAAAACTATTAATTGTATGGCCTTTATGCAAATTTAAACATTATTCTCCTTCTTCATAACTAAATTTGAAATTTAAAAACTCCGAGGTTATGCAGCATTGCTGCGGTACTCAGGGAAATTTCATGGTATATCCTACAATAAGCAAAAAATATTAAGTAACAATTGTTATGTACATCCATTATAGTACGCACTCTTTTGCTGTTTGTATTAGTGAATATTAATTATCATTCTACTCAAGCAATTGTGTAAAATAATTTCACTTTTCCAAAAGTATTTGGTTTGTCATAATGGAAAATATTGCTAATTAGAAGTTGGATGAGGCATGAGAATTATTTAGCCTAGGAAACAGCCATAATGCGGAGCGTTCGTGATGCGCGACGATTTTTAAATACAAATCATCTGGTTTTTCTGAATATTGTTTGAAGTGTACTTAAAGAAGAATATTGAAACCTTTTATTCATACAAATGCGATTTCGAGTTCCGTTGATACAAATGCAAACATCACGAATAATTTTACATTTTTCAGCCTTTCAGAAACTTGGTTATTTAAATTAAATTTCCTTGCTTTACAAGCACTCTTATTGTGTTCTGCAATCTTAGTTAAAAAGGAAATACACATTAAGTTTGAAAGCTTGAGTAAACTGTGTCGTTTATTTCAATTAAAAAGCATAAAAAAGAAGTTTAGAACACAGCCAAAATTTAACTGGAAACGGAAAAATTCACACGACCAAAATAGTTACATTCAACTAAGAATTTTGCAATTCATCACCATCTGATCTCACTAAAGGAGATCCAATAATTATGTCCAAATTGTTTAACTGCGAGTCTAATTGGAAGTTTTTTCAAATATAATTTGAAGAAATTTATAAATATCGAATCAACATTTGCTGCAGAAAAAGTAACTGCCTATTAATATATGAACACAAAATCGCAAAAACAACGACCAACGGAACGAAGACATCGAATAAATGTTTATTAGGATATATAGAAATGAAATATTTCGACCTATACCTGACGTCACACGTCCGATAACCTCAACGAAGTGCTGACAGCCACTTGCGCCATTTAAGTGTACATTCATCTTTTTTTTCCTTTCAGTGGTATTGTTATATGGGATATCCGAGCAAATCTGCGTACGGCATATCAGTTATATGATGATATGGAGCCAGACTTCACCCTTTCAGCATAATTTAGGTAGATTCTTGTTTTAAACTTTTATTATTATTTTAAGAGTTTGCACATAGAAAAACTACATACAAACGGAAGTCCTAATTAATATGAGCTGAAAGAATAATTTTTCCACCGATTTTTAAATTCTCCCTCTGCTGTAATATATTCAGTATTAAACAAATGGCTGGCACACAATTGTTGCTTTTTTGAGGTTTGACATCTCAATTTAATTTTATACCAGGGGATCAAGGGTTCGAATCCTAGAAATCTTGTGGTTGTTTCTAAGATAATCGTAATCAAAAATCACTTTAAGCTATTTATTTTATCTCTGATGATAATAATATGTATTTTGACTTGAAAACCTTCAAATCATAAATGAATAAGCTTCCTGTGTCAGTGATTTAGTATTAAGTAAACTATGGTGTATTAGTAATAGCCCATAAGAATCTAGATCGATTGCTTATTATTTACTAACCTAGCACAATAATTACTAAACATAAAATCGATCCTGGTTAACGTGAATTACTTTTACGTGAACTTTTTCCTGAATCTCGCTATCGAATATTATAGTAATACGGTTATATCCTTTCCGAATAACGTGAACTCCTTTTAACATGAGCATATTGTTTGGTAACGTGAATATTCGCGTTAACGAGTATAACATACACTTGTGTGCTGTATGCACTTGTATGTATATACACTTTCATGGGTTTTGCCATTTTGTTAACCAGCTCTTTTTTATATACAGAAAAGGTAAAGAATTTCAGTATATATTAGTACGCATTCTGACAATTCTGATATTCATCCTATACAGGATGATGTAATGGAGGTTGCTCAATGTGGCCGCTGTTGTTCACTTGTAACAACAGTTCAGGGCCCTGTCACATGTTTCGTGACGGCCTTTCGGAGTGAGTTCCATGAGTTGTTCCAGACGTTGTTTTGTCACAACCACAGTGCCTTACATTTATCACTTTCATGCAAGATGGTGCCCTCCCACTTACATTTTGCAGGATCCGTCAAAGCTTTTTTTTGCTCCAGAATGATGTAATGGAGGTTGCTCAATGTGGCCACTATCGTTCACTTGTAACAACAGTTCAGGGCCCTGTCACAGGTTTCGTGACGGCCCTTCGGAGTGAGTTCCATGAGTTGTTCCAGGCGTTGTTTTGTCGCAACCACAGTGCCTTACATTTATCACTTTCATGCAAGATGGTGCCCTCCCACTTACATTTTGCAGGATCCGTCAAAGCTTTTTTTTGCTCCAGAATGATGTAATGGAGGTTGCTCAATGTGGCCGCTATCATTCACTTGTAACAACAGTTCAGGGCCCTGTCACAGGTTTCGTGACGGCCCTTCGGAGTGAGTTCCATGAGTTGTTCCAGGCGTTGTTTTGTCGCAACCACAGTGCCTTACATTTATCACTTTCATGCAAGATGGTGCCCTCCCACTTACATTTTGCAGGATCCGTCAAAGCTTTTTTTTGCTCCAGAATGATGTAATGGAGGTTGCTCAATGTAGCCGCTATCGTTCACTTGTAACAACAGTTCAGGGCCCTGTCACAGGTTTCGTGACGGCCCTTCGGAGTGAGTTCCATGAGTTGTTCCAGGCGTTGTTTTGTCGCAACCACAGTGCCTTACATTTATCACTTTCATGCAAGATGGTGCCCTCCCACTTACATTTTGCAGGATCTGTCAAAGCTTTTTTTTTGCTCCAGAATTTCACCGATGAGCATGTTATTTGTTTATTAATCTCTGACACACATTCGCCGGATCTCACTCCGTGCGACCTTTGGTTGTGGGGTCATTTGAAGAATTTGGTTCATTGCGGAAGTGTTCTTATGTTAGTCGAATTCAAGGACTCCATCACGCTGCATGTGCGAAGCATCACAGAGGATTAGTTGCGATGCGCTGTTGAACACATTGTCTATCGGATTAAACTGTTACAGGTGAATGATGGTAACAACATTGAGAAACATTCATTACATCATCCTGTACACAATTAACAGCTGTTTGGTTGTTACATTTCTTTACGCGCTGTCTGCCTGTGCAAAATCCAATTTTTTTTCCGTTGCATATCTGTATCGCTGGCTTACTGTTATTGCTCGCACAACGTTCATTTGAAATGTTTCGATGCAATAAGTGTTACTAAATGTTAAAAATATCATTCATGTTGCGTGTTGGTCATTTTAAAGGTTGCTTTTGCAGTATTGCACTAAAAAGCGCCCCTAGCAGACGTTTTTGAAGTAAATATTTTTGCAGATTCCTTTTCCGCATCCTTTGGATGACCTATATACCAATTTTGGTGTCAATCCTTTGAACGGTTCAAAGTGCAGGATGCTCTAAATAGGTCAACTTTAATTATAACCACCTTGTAGGTGCAAGTATAGCATTTTATTCACTGTGTCATGACTTCTCCCTTTGTTCCCCGACATGTAATATACAAAACCATGTAGTTTTAGTTTTATCCTTTGCCTTTTTAGTTCAACATTCGGCGATTTTTCTTTATTGGTATTTTTTCCCTTTAGCTTAATCTAATTGCAATTTTTATTTGAATTATTATACGGAAATTAGACCGTCAGCTAAATTGGTCCGGTCCAATTCAGGCAGCAGCTTGTTATCTAATCTAGGCAACTTTTGTAGTTATTTAAAAAGCTTCATCTAACCTCACCTTTCAACTACATTAATGAAACTATTATACTAAATTGTAATCAGACAAGTGTACTTTCTGAAGACATAGGAACATTTATTATCACTTACTTTTAAAACAGACTAATAACTATTGTCCCTTTGTTAAAATATTTGATTAATGATGTTCAAATGCCAACACTTATTCACTAATTGCGGTCACGAGGTGCTCTCATAAGAATGTTTGCATCAGCCAGGTTTACGTCCATACAACCTAAATTGTCTATTTTACAGCGCAAATGCCTTACACAGGTCAAATTACGATAGTGGTCCAACCTAGGTGCTGGTACAAATTCAGCAATTCTCTCCGAATTTCTAAATTAACACATCCACTTCTACTTTGGGACGCTTCTCGCTATAAGTATAGTAGTTTAGTAACATGAAATTAAACTTGTTTTTGGATAGATGTTGTAGTTTATTCATACTGTTACATTGAAAATTGAATTTTCGGTTTACCCGAAATCCGGCCAGTCCCTTTTATTTCGGATAATCAGGGTTATACTCTGTCGTTCCAAATTTTTATCGTTGAAAATTTTTCTTCCGAGAGTCAATTGGAGGAAATACGTCTGTAACGTCACGCCATACAACACCGGGTGCAATTTTTTTCTGTACATGCATAGAGCCATTTATACCTGGACCATTCTCTTGAACAACCCCCTTTTATACTCCAGCAACTTGTTCTGAACGACCGCCTCCTTTTATACAATGAAACGTGACTTATTTCCCAAGTATATTAAAACGTTACAATTTTTAAACAAATGCAAAACTAGACTTAAACTAATAGAATATACCTGAGCAATGACTGAAAAAACAGCTGACAGATTCCAAGCATTATCTTGTAATGACTTTTCAAACCTAAAAGTTGCATGTTTGCTTTATAGCATTGTTCAAAGTTTTGAGACAAAAACGCTCTTAACGCTAATGATTTCTCCGTTTTATTAAAAAGTTTTATATAGGAATATTTTCCTTTTAAGTACCTCATTAGTTTTGATAGTTAGCTTAGTTTTATGGAAACAACTTTTAATTCGAGAGCTCTGCAAAGTCGCCCAATGAATCTGTGTCCAAATGGGACAAAATGCCATTCCTTAATCTAGCGTCACTCAAATCATTCGAGCTGTCATACTGCTTTCGTTAAAGTACTTACGCCGTACCAACTATTCTGCAAGCATCCTCAAATAAACAGAAAACTAAAAGTAATCCAATATCCCCAATGCCAACATGAAGACGATTTTATATATATATATATATACATATAAATACCACCAACTCTTTAAGATCAGCAGACATCGAGGATGTGTACATTGACATGGTGAAATGTGTGTATAAAAATGCAAGTGCAAAATTTCGGTTACATAAAGATACCAAAACTATTAAAATTGGTAAAGGTGTGAGGCAGGGAGATACCATTTCTCCAAAACTTTTTACTTCAGCTTTACAGATGATTTTTCAGCAAATAAATTGGAATAACAGGGGAATAAAAATAAATGGTGAATATTTAAATCATTTGCGGTTTGCTGATGACATTGTTATTTTTTCAACGAACCCATCAGAACTCCAAGACATGGTACAGGAGCTCTCAACTAGAAGTAAAGAAGTTGGACTCAAGATGAACCTACAAAAAACTAAGATCATGTTCAATAATTTCGTAGAGGAAACAAAAATACAAGTTGACAACATTGAGCTAGAAATTGCTGATTCATATATTTACCTTGGCCAGCTGATTTCAATGGATGGCAACATTATGAAAGAACTCAACAGACGTATTAAACTTGGCTGGAGTGCATTTGGAAGAAACAGTTTTATCCTGAAGGGGAAATTGCCTTTATGTCTAAAAAGAAAAGTCTTCAACCAGTGTGTATTGCCAGTCCTCTCTTATGGATCAGAGACATGGAGTCTAACAGTTGGAGCAATACGAAAGTTACAGACAACGCAAAGGAGCATGGAGAGGTGCATGCTTGGAATAACTAGGAGAGATCGGAAAAGGAACACTTGGGTGTTAAAGTAAAAGGACTGAAATGGCGATGGGCTGGGCATATTGCAAGAAGAACTGATCAACGATGGACAACAGAAATTCTGAACTGGATTCCAAGAGACCACCGAAGACCTAGAAAACGTCCTCAAACTAGATGGGTGGATGAAATAAGAAAACAGGTTGGGGTGACGTGGAAGCGAATTGCTCAGGATAGACTTGTGTGGAAAGCATTTGGAGAGACCTTCATCCAGCAGTGGATAGATAATGGTTGAATATGATGATGATGATATATATATATATATTTCGCACTACAGAAAATTACCCCTGTCCTTTTATTTTATGACCATACTACAGCGGTGATGGATGGAACGTTGTTAGGTGTTTGTCACTCGACATGACGATAAAGTGGAACCATTTTCAGAGAAATGTTTCCAACACGTCGCAAAAGTCTACATGAAACGAGCCCCCTCTCTTAGCCCATTGTATTTCTTGTCTGTCCTTAAAGTGTTTTATCGTAATGGAGACGATTTCGTTTTCTTTTCCGAACTCATTCATCAATCTTTTTTATTCTTCATCGGAAACCTTGTAAAATATAAAGAACTTTTCACACTTGTTTCTGCATGCACGTTTTAGTGTATTAGACGTTGAAGTTTAACGCAAACTTTAATTAAAACAAGATTCTATTTACTTGAGCGTTTCTTTTCATTTAAGATAATGTTGCTACATTTTCATTTCAAGAAGTCAAAGATAGGAAAAAATCAAGTGATATAGTTTATGATCAAATTAGCGGTTTTCGAGTTTCAGATCTAGTTGATGATGGTGATAAGTTTTTTTTGAGTCACTTTTTCATATCTCACATTCTTTTGCGTGGCATATGTGATGAGTGAATACCTATTACTCTTTCAACAAGAATTCTATTACATTTACGTACTTTTCTTAAAATTGGATTAATTTTAGAATCTCGAAATTATGTCAAAGATACTTGAAAAGAATTGCCCGACTGATTATCCATTATATCCATATTTATGTGGTGTATGTGTGCTTATCATAAGGTCTCGTAACCGTCTTCCATCAAGGATACCAATTCCCATTTGGATGCAGGATTTGAATCAGTAAGAGAGGACAGGAGTCACTCCATGTGAGAGTCCCGCAATAGCGCATGATTTCTTGTGTGGTGAAGGAGTTCAGATTCTTTGCTAAACTGTATGTCCTCCTTACCAACACGTCTGGCCAGCGTGATGAGCTTAAGGCCAAATCCTCTGTTTTTACACCATACTACGTGTATGTGTGTGTGTGATGACACAGAGTGAGGGACCTGCATCCTGTTATGGATTGATAATGTTGATGGTGATATATCATAAGGCAGTAATTTGACACACAGAAGATACACATTCTGTCACATCTACAGAACATAAAACATTTTGATATTTTTCTATGAAGTGAAAAGTATGAAATCACAGAATTTTAGGATCTTGAATTAACATTATATTTTCCTAAAATGGAAATCCTTCCAAAAAATCTAATTCCGTTCTTGCTTTTAAAACTCATATTATGTATAATTTTATTACATGAAGGCGAATATTAAGCAGCAAATTTGCTGAGCGTCATGTAGTTAACGCAGTTATTCTTCTAAATTGAGCAATGAAAAAGCTACATGACATACATTAGTAATAACACAACAATCCTTTAATTAAGCGGAGTGATGCTGGGCAATTTATCTTCCTTTCAAAAACCAAATATACGCAAAACTAGAAAAACATGATTAATCTGATCTTTCGTAAAACACGGTCCGTTGAATTATTAAATCCTCATTAATCATACCTTTCTTGCCGACGGTTCTGTAAAGCACATGATGAATTAATTAAAAATACCATCATCTGAGCAAGTGAATATCAGTGTTGAATACTACGCTGATATATGTTGGCATAATTTGCATTTATAAATATTGATGAAATTATTTGATGGCGAAAAGGAACGCAGGCCATATTGAACAAAATCATTACCCTAAAAAATATGTCAATGTCCGTATTTAAGACGCGGCAGTATAGAGTAAGAAAATAAAAGATTATACTCATTTGTGTCTGTAGAATTTTTAGCGAACATGATACTATGGACACCTTGATAGAAAAACGGTGAAATTTCTTGCAATTGCGGTGGCCGAAATAGTTCTGATTTAATCTGCCAGACATGGACTTTTGAACCCTATTATTCCACTCGTAAATGATTTCGCGGGATTATTCGGAAAAGTGAGAATAGCAATGTGTCGGTTCCGCTTATAAACATGCCTTAAAACTATCCCGCACAGGCTGCAGTAGCGATGGATTTTACTAAAATCTGAAACAGGCGTTGAGAAATTCGACAGGTGTTCTGTTTTACGCTATTTTTAAACCTATGTCTCTTAAACGACAAACAGTGAAAAATGCTGCATAAAACCGAGAATGGGAAAGCGAAAAAGCGTTATCGAATAACGGTTGAGATAGTATATGTTTTGCAGAAAATGCACCCAATTTCTTTACAATCGTACAAAGAATAAGTTTAAAGCTTATCAATTTTCCAAACGCTTCTGAGGGGCGGAAAACTACTTAACGTGGAATTAGATGGCTGCCTATCGGCTACGAAAAAGCTAACAGACGTAAATCGTTGGCAGTTTGAAGTCATTTTAAGGATATTTGTAACTTCAGTATATTTATTCTTCTACTTACATTCATTATGTTTAGTTTGCATATCGGTATTTCAGCGTCCAATATCTGACGCTGGCCCCATGACTTTATATGGGGCCCTCATCAACGTCCAATATTTGATGCGACCCTCACATAAAGGCATCACTCAAGAACATATCCCAGTACGCCAAACCAGGGCTAAGCTTTTCAAAATAAAGTCTGTCTGCAGCTCAAAACATTTAATCTAATACGGATTTTTGGTAAATTTTGTCATATTTATTATTAGAAAATGATGAAAAGAAAGATTGTTCACACATTACGCAGTTTTGATTTTTAATTAACTTTCTTCCATTCCGAACTTCCCTCTTCGGAGATGGAGAGATGCGAACATTTTATAACCTCCAGTTAATTAAACCACATAATGATAGGCGGCGGAAAATCTGTAATACCGTTAACGAAATGTTCAAGTGAAATTTCTTTGAACAGCAAAAAAAGGCTTGCAATTTAAAATTTCCATCGCACTTTTGATAGAAAATAGACTAATGAAAAATCTATAAAAAGAAGTCATTTTTTAATTAAGCGAGAAAGAGTGATGATAATTTTATTTAAAAATTTTATAAAATACGCTTCATTAGGGCGTAATGCTAAAGTAGTTGAGATCAAACTATGTACACATTTTACGTTTATTGACGTCGCAGAAACAAAATTGTTCTAGCAATATAGTCTTTCAAACTTAAAAGCAAGAACATGTCAATTATGTATTTTTAAATTTGAGACTATCCGTCGAAAAATATTATTATCGCATGGACACAACTAAAAACATACTGCCGTACAAATGTACATAAGAGCTGTGCATTTCCTTTTTAAATTAGAAACTGGCCATATTAATAAATTCGGAGTCCCTAATTAATTATAAAGTATAATTTTTTGGTTAGATTATATATATATATATTATTTAATTAATTTTTGTTAGAGTTCATGTTTAGAAATATTTTTAATTAATATAAAATTGTCTTTTTTTATTTTAATCAAAATAATAATTTCTCGGCTTTTATGAAATAAAAGCCGAAAATTTATTATGAAATTTATTACAAAAGCATAAAAGCTCAATTAGATCATACGTCTGTGCACACACGAACGAACACATACGAGCAAGATTTAAATGTGCAAGGCGTAGATTAGAAAATGCTATTTCTTTTTGATATAATGTCGTCATGTAACTACAGTTTTGGTCTGTAATAATTTTGCCAATATTGGGTAACTTCATAAATATTTTGCACATATGTTATTTTAACAAACAAGATGCACTATATTCTTCATGAATGTTTATATAAGTTATATATATTAAACTAAAACATAAAAAGCGAAATATAAATCGAAATATCGAAACTGGTTTAAATAGTAGTCCATGTACTACACCATTCTGCGAAATAACTGGCAACAATATATATACGTTCGTAAAGAGATTATATATTGTCCTTCGTAGCTCAGTGGGTAGAGCCTCCGCCCGGCAAGTGGAAGGTCGTGGGTTCAGGTCCCACCGAAGGCAGAAATATTTATTTTCTTTCGAACGTTTCACCATCTAATCACGCCATACCATCGGCGTTGGTATCACTACGCCAATAAACGTTGATTGATTGACATTGTTGTTTAATTTAATCTGCGTAGTGTTCGATTTATATAAATTACTGAATAGTGTTAACACGTTGAAAATATTAAGGATAACAAACAATAACTTTAATCTACGTCGGAATAAATTGTAATTTCTGAAATTCAACATTGCTAAAAATGTCGATTTCTATATCAAAGAATACACACTTTAAAATGTATTATTTTATATTGAGTAATTGAAAATTTTAAAGTGCTAAATAGCAAATTAAAACTCTCAACGTATATTGTTTCATTTATTCTACATCCATTTACAAATATTAATTCATATTTTTATTAAAAATGTTGGATTTTATCGCACATGGCCTGAGCCTTTGTAAATTATAAAAACAAATATGCTTTAAATTCCTTCTGAAAAATTTAATGCAGACTTTCAGTTTCAAACGAATTGAAAATTTACGATAGAATATATACAGCGTAGCAGTGATCGGAATAACATTTTGTCACGGGATTAAAAAAGAAATCAAAAATTCATATTATCAAAACTGTAAATAATGAATCTGCATTTACACATTGTGTATATTGCAATGTTTCAGTATTTTAAAAGAGGCGACAAATGATATCAACCCTTTTTTATGCGTAATATCCCCAGACGTTCTTGTGAAGAATTACAAACAACCTGCACTCCCCAGCACCACCACTTTTATCTAAAAGATACGTCAAGCTCATTGCGAGAAATCAACTGAAACGAATTCGAGAATTATAATATGTGTCAGGTATATGTATTCTGGCTAATGCTGCTCGCGAATTTATCACCTTTAATTCCTTAGGGCATTAAAAAAGTGTGAGTAAGGAAATAACGTTTTTCCCCATCTTTCGATAATGGCTTGCAAAATATAGAAACATACGAAAGTATAATACGCATTCAACTCGTAATGTACAAGCAGTTCAAAATTAATTCGCTCCAAAATAGCGTAATATAAACACTGACTGGAATTGTACCGTTATTTTCATGAAACGTAAACGAATAGCAAACATGGCGAATTTCATATGACTTGTAATAGAATATAAACTCCAAACCGATTTTCTTAATAGTAAAATGCAATTGTTAATTCTATATGTAATAGCTTAGTGAAAAACTAGCAATATATATATATCGTCCAGCCAGCGTGGTGAAATGATGGCTAATTCCTCCAATATGCTAATACACCAAAAACCATGGCCCCTAGTCTCCAGGTGCTGGAGTGCTCCTGATCAAGGCAGCGGTCAGCGTGGCATGAAAGCAGGGGGTGCTAAGAATCACTGGAATGGCCCAGGCTGCCGTTTGTTATTGACCTTGGCAACGTATAATGGACGATCCCTTGCTTCTGAAGCAAAACTTCAAGAATTGGAAGAAGAACTTGACAAGATCAAATGGGACATTGTAGGACTCAGTGAAGTTAGAAGAAAAGGTGAAGAGTTGGTGGAACTTAAAAGTGGACATTTGTTTTATTATAGAGGAACGGAAACTGGAAGAACAAGTGGTGTTGGCTTCTTAATCAACAAAAGAATTAAAGACTACCTTCTTGAAGTCGAAAGCACGTCAGATCGAGCAGCGAGGCTCGTTGTTCAACTAACCCAGCGATACCAACTTCAGATAGTACAGGCATATGCACCAACATCAAGCCATACCGACGAGGAGGTTGAGGAATTCTATGAAGAAATCAAACAGCTACATACCAAGGGGAAACAACACATCAAGCTCATCATGGGAGATTTTAATGCAAGAATTGGACAACAGGAACAAGGAGAGACATCGGTTGGTAAA
Organism: Dysdera silvatica; assembly: GCA_006491805.2. NCBI lineage: Eukaryota > Metazoa > Arthropoda > Arachnida > Araneae > Dysderidae > Dysdera > Dysdera silvatica. Next base: position 274,872,438 of record QLNU02015360.1, read on the forward strand.
TACGGATACGGGGAAAGGAATGAACGTGGCGATCAACTCATAGAATTTGCCGAAGCTGAAAATCTTAGCATCATGAATTCATTTTTTAAGAAGAAACTACAAAGAAAATGGACATGGAAACACCCCAATGGAGGAACCAGCGAAATTGACTATATACTGGCAAACAAGAAATCAATTATTGAAGATTGCAGCGTACTGAACAGATTTAATACTGGAAGTGATCATCGAATGGTGAGATGTAAAATGCACTTAAATACTAAACTAGAAAGGCAGAAGCTCATTAGGAAACAAGTATGTAAGAGGGTGGATTTAAAGAAATTAAAAGAAAATACCGAGGCATTCAAGTTGGAATTAAAAAATCGCTTTTCTGCACTGGAAGGACTTATTGAAGAAGTTGACATCTCAGAAGCAAATGAAAACATTGTTAAGACAATAATTGAAACTGCTGGGGAAATTGGTGGTGTAATATGTAAAAAGCAGAATAGCAAATTATCTGAGAAGACGAAACAACTCATGAAAAGGCGAAGACTTATGAAGGTGGACAATCAAAATACCAGTTGCAGGATCGAGTATGTAGAACTTTGCAAAACTTTGCGCAAAAACATGAAAGAAGATATAAGAAAATTCAATTGTGAGTTAGTAAGGAAGGCCATTGAAAGCAACAAGAGCC
>QLNU02015360.1:274876325-274893376 GCA_006491805.2 Dysdera silvatica
TTTAAAAAAAAAAAAAATTCTAAAAATTCTCGCCCCAGAGGCTTTTCTGTGTTGACCATTATTTGGCAATTGTGTTATCCCTGTGAAGGGTAATAATATCTTACATCCTAATATACGGAGAAAAATGCGTTTGTTCTTGTTCTCATTCGTCTAGTAGGTCAAGACACCGCGGGCTCAACGCGGGGACCCTGGTTCGAGCCCAGGATGAGGTCCGCGCCTCTTTTTCTCCAAATATAAAAAAAGCTCTAGTTTGAGCTAAATATACGTGGGTGGCAAACATTATTGTATAAAATAATACAATGATCGAACAAAATATGATTGGCACAGTTGAGAATATTTAAGGAAATTTCGGATACTTCCGACGAAGGTGGTATGGAAACTACCGATAAATATTTAAAGTCCATTAAATATTTTTAACCTCGCCAATCGTTTCTTTCATTCCAGCATTTGATTAATTTGTGATCCAATTTGCGAAAGGGACTATAAAACATAAATTACAAAAATTGGCTCCAAAAAGCTATTGTGTATCTTGTGCAACCAATGGCGGATTTCTAAGTAGACACAGGCCTAGGGCCGGCACTTATCGGCGGGGCGGCATCAAATTGCTTAAACATAAAATTGTCCAAACTTGACAACGTTGAAAAAATGTTTCTTTTAATTAGTGTCCTGTTTCCCCAACAGCGATGACTTATAAGCAGCTACTGTGACGTGTTGCAAATACAAACTACAGAATTTAACAGCAAAGGGATCTGAATATTTTGCGCCCTGGACATTTGCCCAGAGTGACCATTTATAAACCAGGCTTAACACGCTTTTTGTATTTACTAATAGTAAACGAATGAATAATGAAAAACTTGAACTGATAACGAAAAAATTCATGCAAGGATGCGTATGTGTATTTTTCCCAAATACGCAAAATATACACAAAATTATCAGAGGTTCCATACTAAAATTATTGTGGATTCAAAAAGTGCCTCAAATCCACCAAGTCGGAGACTATGGTAGCAATAATTTTGAGTTGTATCTTATTAGTTTGAATAATTATATGAAATATCTCCTTTACATATCAAATGTTAAGAGTATGATATGCGTTTTTTTTAAACAAATATTCCTTTCTTAGTAAAGGAGGGAGGGGGCGGCAGTACAGGCTGTGCCTAAGGGCGGCAATTTTATAAATCCGCCACTGTCTCCAACATACATACATATATATATATAGTAAACATACAGTTTGTGACTTTCATTTTAAAATTTTGACACTTCTTTTTCCCTATGCAAAATTAATTCCTAGTTGCTTTACACTGGGCTTTTCAAAAGATGCATTAAACATCATTTCAAACAGCTCTCTGGCCTTAGATCGTAATACAATTATGAAGTGTCAAACAACAGAGAATTTATAAATTTAGTAAAAGGAAAATTTTACATATATACATACATTGTAAGTGACAAACTGGCCAAAAATTGAATGACATGTTTACTTTTTCACCAAATATTGGGCTTATATCGCTCACTCCACTTGTGATAAAAACTTAAGTATGAATAGAGTTTTGACACTTTTTCAGGTGAACGTTCTTTTGATATGACGTGTATCATATATATCTTTAGAAGTAAATATTAAAAGAGTGTTTGTCACTTTCCTCGTACTTGAGGCAAAGTTTGCATTCTAAATTTCGTTGCAGAAAGCTGGTTATCGTGCTTTCTTCACGAGTTTTGTTTGAACGCTTTTGGGCGGACAGGAAAGATTATGCTGCGCTGGGATCTACTGTTTTCCGAGGAATTTGAACCTCTTACAGTGAGCGTGGGTCATCAGTGGAACCCGGATTAACGAGACGTTGGATGAGCGCGTCACCACTGCACTACCACGGGTCCCTCCAAGACTGTTTAATAATCGCCAGATTTACTACCAGGTTTACTGTGACAGAAAATAACATCCATTTTTCGATCCATGTTTCAACCGCGATAATTATTTCTTTAAAATCCTTGCTTATGTATCTAAGAGTAAGTGTTCAAAGATGTAAAGTAAAATTATAATGCTTTGAAAAATTAAAAAAGGAGAGAAGTTAAAGTTGAAAAAGCACTCAGTATTCATTCAGACCATGTGACGTTGCCATGAGTCCAAACTCCTAAATTGCCTTAAAGTTAAGGAACGCCAAATGCACCAAAGTTCACAAGTGTTCGAGTACAATAGCTTCAAGTATAGATGTCAATTTGAGTTATAATACAGTAGTTTTTGCTATGCTCTGTTAATTTAAATTGTCACATATTTTCAGAGTACAGTTGGACCTTGGTTATCTTATATGAAGGGACAGGGCTCAGTTTCTGTGATTAGTGAAATCTATTTTGGACCATTCAGAAATCCAATTATCAGTGTAAAGGTGCAAAGAAGCAACATTTATCAACCAAAAAACAACACGCTTAATTATATATTACTAAACTATTATATTAACAGTGAAAAACATCACAAAGTATGCGTGTTAACTGTGTTAAGGAAAAAGATATAGTCTTATATTTCTATATGTATATACATATCTTTGTATATGTCCGACATGCATCATTTGTATTGCTTTTTTTTCTTAAGGCCGGAGTATGGTAGAAAACAAAGTATGAACTTTTTGCTTAAAATATTGAACGAATGTCCACTAAGAAATAGTAAGTGCAGCCAGCTATTTCAGTTAACCTGGATTTCGGTTAAGCGAAGTTCGAATTATCGGGGTTCTATTGCTGTAACAATTAATCTTAGGAAAGGATTTGTGAGAATTGTGCGTATGTACATGGTTTAAATGCGCCCCATGGGTTTTCAATAACAAAAATATAGTGAATGGAAAAGGTAACTTATATAGATGTGCATAATTTGATATTTTGCCTTTGAGGGATAAAGTAAGAATGACTCTCTCTCTCTCTCTATATATATATATATAAAGAATAAACTTAATATTCTAAAATTATTCTACATGTATAACACAAGCCTACAAAAAAAAGTCAAATTGCCAAAGCTGTTTAAACGATTTTAGGGTATATCAATTGTGCTGAATTCAAAAATAACCTCAGTTTTGCCAAATTTGCTCTAGTTTTGGAGATAATAAATAGCCCTCAAATTATGATTTTACCCCACATGTCTATGGTGTACACATAATACTGGGTAACACGAAATTTATTGCCGTTTACATTTTAACAGTCTTATAATAACTGTGTGTTGCTTATACCGAATATGGTACCGGATTTGCTAGATTGCATCTAGTTTTTGAGATAAATGTATTTTTCTGTTGAAAAACATGAAACATACAAAAAACTATAGGTCATGCATATATTTCTCAAAAGCACATCGAAATTTCCTCAAAACATGCAAAAATAAATACAGAATAAAATTTTATGACAATAAAATAAACAAATTAATATGGATTGTTGCAATTTTTCTGCAAAAAAACAATGTATGATTTTCGTTTATGTGAATAATTTGGACAATCACGTTGGAGGCTCCAGCAGTAATCTGCCATCATGTGTCTATCCCATCTGCCTTGATACTTTTCTTCCATCACTTTGATCTCTTGGTGGAACCTTTCTACTTGTTCCTCACTGAAATCACCAAGATTTTCCGGAAATTTATCTAAATGACTATGAAGATAGTGTACTTTTATACTCATGTTTGCACCCAAAGTTTCAAAACTGATAAGCATATTTTTTACTAATTCTTCATAATTCTCTTCTTTATATTTGTCCAAAAAAATTTTAATAACAGAAACAAAACTACTTCAGGCAGACGCTTCAACATCGTTCATGCATATTTTGAAGCTTGAATCCTTGATAACTTTGCGTATTTGGGGACCATCAAAAATTCTTACTTTTAGTTTTTCCATACTTATGTTTGGAAAAATCTGCAAATGTACTTGAAGCAATCACCATCTTTGTTTAAAGCTTTTACAAGTTGCTTCATTAGACCAAGCTTAATAAGAAGTGGTGGAAGGATGATTTTTGCTATATCCAATAAAGGCTTATTAACGATATTTTCTTTACCTACAGTCATACTTTCCCTTAAAGGCCATATTACTTTTCCCATTTTCCATAAGCAGATAAAGTATGGGAATTTAGTGTAGCCACTTTGCTGTCCAAGCACAATATTAACCATTTTTAAATCAACGCAAATAAGCCACTGGTGCTCGTCATAAGAGATCTTGTCCAATACCGTTTTAATATTACCGTATTCTTCTTTAAGTTTTGTTGAATGAGCAATGGGTAATGATGTGCAGCGGTTACCATTGTGCAATAAAACACATTTTAAGCTTCTGGTGGAACTATCTATAAAAAGACTCCAATCCTCTGACTAATATTGTGACAAACCCATGTGGGTAACGAGTCCCAATATAATCTTTAAATAAACAAGTTCCTCATCTTGACTAAATAATGGAAGTTCCTCCTCTCTTGTTCTGTAAATTGTTTTTCTTTTTCCTGACTTTAAAAACTTTTTTCCTTTAGTCTAGATGCTAAAATTTCAGCCCTTGTTTTAATAGGTTGAGGTCGCGTATCAGGTCATGGAGTTCATTTTGAGAGAATTGTTGTGTGGTTGCAAAGCTTCCTCCATATTCATTTATAGTGCTACTTCTTTTGCTGCAATCGGAATCATGCATTTCTTTCCGATCTGAATACGAAAGATCAGGCAATGTTAAGAACACTAGTATTGGAATCTCATCACTGTGTGGCACAGGCCACCTTGCTGATTCCAAATCCAGCTAAATCCATGTCCGTTTTTTATAGCGATTGAAGCCTTTCACATTCACAATACAAAAATAACAATCATCGTGGTGATTTTGTGGTTCTCTCCACACCACGGGTATACCAAAGTTTAAACTTTTTCTAACTCCATTTGTCCATTGTCAAAGGAACTCTACACACATTTTGCAAACTTTGTGGGGAGCCCAAGACTTATCTTGGTCTCCAAGCTGCATGCCAAGTTCAGCAAGGTATGCTTGTTTAACGAAGTTTGTAACGTTTTTTCTTTATTTTTGCTGAGTGTATTCACCACAAATGTAGCAGAATGCATCAGGATTATTTACACAGCTCCTTTGTAAAGAACAACTCATCTGGGCAAAAAAGTTAAAAAGAACGTATGATATTACTCGCAAGAGATACCTTTAAATGGTTTTGCGCAGTTAACATTGAATTAATGATTAATGTTAGTAATTCAGTGAGAAATGATCAGATCAATTTGAAATTTACTGTTAGTCCAATACGTACGATGAAGAAAGTTGAAATTGAACGCAGAATGAAACATCAAACACCAAAGCAGTCAGGTAGTGAATAACGAAGAAGAAAAATGTTACATCTCTTCACACTCGTGTCTCCGAATGACAGCATCTCAGTCGTGTATTGGAACTTCCCTAAAACAATTCAACGCATCCATATCCGGTTTTCGTTATGCTTGTACTAATAGTATTGACCTTCAAAAATGTTTATCAGGGGTTGATCATAAATCGTGAAAACTGTCACAGATATAACATTATGGAAGAGAAAATCGTGTTTTTCAACATAAAAATCCATTTATCTCAAAAAGAGAGAGAACCAATCTAAAAAAAACCATACCATATCCGGCATTAGCAACACAAAGTTAATAAAAAAAACATTAAAATATAAACGGCAATAAATTTTGTATTGCCCAGTATAATTTTTGGGATAAAAGTGGCCTGTTGTTGACCTGAGACAAATGGTTGTTAAGATTTCACAGAACAAGCAGTTGCCGTCTTAAGACGAATCGAGGTAAATGTTCTTCTATTTTTGTTCATATTTATAGGATAACCATTGCTTGATCCAACTTTTATCTTCCTGATTATTGCAATTTGCTCAACTGAGCTCTATTCGAAACTATTTCACCCAATTATCAACAATTCTAACGGTAACTAAATCAACACACTTGTCACATAAAAAAAGCGATTAAAATATTACGTTTTATTATCGAAGAATTTTGCAAATATGTAAGAAACCTTCTCTTGTTTTATTTTTATATTTTCGCCATATTTGTGTAATAACGTTTATTAAGTTACTTACATGTCTTCATTAATACGGACCAGCAAGAAGCTAAGACTATTTACTCTTCTCCATTATCAACTCAACTATTAGAAAGAACTTGTGTCCATGACTAATCCCAACCGTATCTAAGTTACGTAAACTCGTTAACTACATGCATATGCTCGAATTTCAATACATTATTATTATCAATAGAAATAATATTATTTCGACTGATATAGATCATGATTTCGAATAAGATACAGCAATTTCTTATTCAAAATTTCGAATGAGGGTTGGTTCGAATCCGGGATGAGGACGGCGTCTCTTTTTCTCCTAAACAAAAAACAGCTCTAGTTTGAGTTTATTCCTACGTGGGGAAATCATTAAGTAAAAATAAATTCCCCCACGAAAACTCACAAAAACTCGCCCCGGTGGCTTTGTGTGTTGACCATTATTTGGCAATTGTGTTATCCCTGTGAAGGGTAATAATACCTTACAATAGGAATTTACATTTTCGTGGGTATCTGACAAGGCGAAACGCGCAGCTATAAAAGAAGGACTTGCAAAAACTATTTTAAATGTTCATATTTTAACTACAATATTTCTATAAAGTTACGATGAAGTTTAAAACAGTTATATTATTGCAACAAAACATGAATAATAATAATACTAATTTATAATCAAACCTGAAAGTACATTGCATGAAACATTTGGCAGAAGTTGGTAGTATATAATTTGACATTAATGAACAGGTGGCAAAAATGGCTCGTTAATAGTGATTGAGTGTGATGACTGAGAAAATTAGAAATGTTAACGTGCAGTCGACAGGCTTGAAAGGAAGAGAATTAGAAAGGAACGGCTTGTTTCGAGAAAGAAAAATGATGTTCGCCAAATTAAAAAACAATGCTTACAGCTTACCGCCCCGTAGTAATAAGCCGGGGATAACAAATAATTTTTAGATCTCATGATATTCAGTGGTGAGATTAATTTTCGTGTTTCGTAAGTTGTTCACAGACAGAACTTAAGAAGATAGACTAATGTTTTAAATCCTTAAGTAAGTAACCTACCTAGTTTAATTATTTATAATTTCTGTTATCCCTTATATGCACAATTTTACAATTAACCAAAGAAACATTTTAGCTCTTACATTAAATAATTGCTCTGCATTTTGCAATAGAACGAACCTTTGGATAAGTTTATTCGAAATCGTGGAGGGGAAAAACAAAAACGTTGCAAAATCTGGAATATCTCATCTCCCACTAAGTTCAATCATTCTTGTTGCCGCTTCTCAACAGATCTCGTGGAAGATTTCTCTCGCTCTTACGCTGAAACTCGAAGCTCTTTTGCGCCTTATTATTTAAAGATCTTGCACTAGATGCCTTTCTTTCGCATTTTTCCTACTTCCCTTTTGTCTGCAGGATTAATTTAGTCCTGAGGTATTTTATAAAATTCTCATGAAACTGGACCCCCCTTTAATTGACTTTTTCCCCAAGCGATGCCTCGGTACTACGAAAAAAATTCAATATGTTTTCCGGAGATTTTGCCTTTGGAATTGTTTCCTTTTTTTTTTTTCTTTGCTCTTTTGCACTTTTAACAAATGGTACCAGTCGAAAAAACATCTGAAGTCTTTTCGTTTAACAGAAAAGGGCATTCTATTTCGAGCCTGCTTTTGGGCATTGGCTATTCTTTGATTTCTTTAAGGTTGGAAACATCTGAGGGTGTCTGAGGTGTCTCTAACTCCATGCATACAAATAAAGGATTATTCATGAGGGTATTAAAATCATTTCAACGACCTTGGTAAATAGAAGTTAATTTGATAAAAGTGTTTGGAGGGCGTTAATGAATGAATGAATGAATGAATGAATGAATGAATGAATGAATCTATCTATCTATCTATCTATCTATCTATCTATCTATCTATCTATCTATCTATCTATCTATCTATCTATCTATCTATCTATCTGTCTGTCTGTCTGTCTGTTTATTAATTATTTTTTAAATACGGGGAGACGCACATTTTTTTGTTAAAAAGAATATAAGACGGGATTTTTGATTTACATGGCTATCAAAAAGAAAAAATCAGACTGATCTCTGCAGCCTATCATATTTTTTCTAATTTTCCCATTTATATCCTTACGTCGTAAATTAATGCAGATAAATAAGTTTACAATGATAATGAATAATGCTTTATTATACACAAAAGCTTTCAATCTTTCTATGGAGAAAATACATAATTTTATCCGAACTTTTTCCACGAAGTCTTTGCGAAAACTAAAATGATTCGGAAAAGTCTAAGAACTAGCATTTAAGGAAAGTTTTTCCCTATGTTTTGCATGCATCAAGTCAGCCATGTTCAAAAAACTCCCAACATTCTATAGCGAGTTTATGATTGATAATTTAGTATTAATACATGTTTTGGTACGTCGTGTGCTAATGAGTTGAAATCTCTTCAGAAATAATACACCTGATTTCTCATATATAATATTTCAGAGCTTCATGACCGAACCTTTTTAAAACATTTTTAACTGATGTTTTAAAATATTTACTATATTAAATTACTATACTTTTTGAAATTGTTAACGGTATGCGTCTGATAATTTATCTAAAATGCTTAGAAATACTTGCTTCTAAAGAAAATTACATTTAATTTATCATTTTTCTTTTGTATCAGGGTTTTTCTGGAGGTCCATCTGTAAAATTTGTTCTTTTTATGAAGATTTTATATTTAGTATTTTTAATATCATAAAATCCTGAACTTTCATCATATGAAAAATAATCGCAAAGTACTAAGACGAAACAAAACTACCGAGTTCACAAAAATAAATAAATAAAATTACTATTTCAGTTTTCTAGGGGAGTTTGAGTCCATTTAACTATGAATAATGAAGTATTTTAAATGCAAGGCTTCTCAATTCTACCTGCGTTGATTTCTTTATGTGGTATTTTGATGTACCCTTGTATAGAATCTCTTTATAAGGGATAAACCATTATTATGTAAATATGAAACCATAAATATAACCCCATAAATATTTAGAAAATGGAACTAATCTTGATAACTTAATGGTCATATTTCATCCAGATATTAATATATGAATCTGTATGTCCTTAATTCGAGTCCAGTACGAGGCGTTATCAGTCTTTACGGAGTCTTACGTAAATCAAACATAGATATCTATAAATATATAGCATATTTATCTGCAGAATAAGGATTCATGACGCCCGCTGAAACCATGAAGCCTAAAAGGCTTGATCACAACGTACAAAGATTGACCAGGGCTTACCATAACTAGTAAAATTTGACACTGGTCGGAATATACGAAATACAAATGAAGAAGGTAAAAACGTATACCACAAGTTTCACTTGATGAAGGGAACAGTAGTTCTCGAAACGTTGCGAATATTTTTGCAGATGGTAAATGTCTTTTACCTTCTTCATTTGTATTTCGTATATTCCGACCAGTGTCAAATTTTACTAGTTACCTAAAAGCATTGGCGTACGCAGGGGGTGTTGATGGGGGTTGTAACCCCCCATTGCAAGGAAATTTTGTATTTAACATAGGAATATGTGAGTTGTAGCTCTGTAATCCTCCTATTGAGCATATAACCCCTTCCCTTACGAACTTTCTGCATACATCTATGCCTAAAAGGCTTATTGTCTTCCGTATATTTATAATACATCTGTTATATATGAGCATGCCAGTCCCGCCTGGAATAGCACACCTTGTCAAGAATCCCAACGCGAGCGATGTAACTCAATCAGAGCGGCCCGTAACCGTAAGAATACCCTTCTGAGTCGCTCAATCTCACCGAAATGACATGCCTAAGGTTTTCTCCCAGGTTTCAAACGTAGACCTACGAGACGCCGAAATATGGAAGAATTCTCTTCTCAGTCATCGGAAATCAGACCCGGATTTTCGACACGCTTGTAACCCGCATTATATTTATATCACCACAGATTCTATGCTGTTCTAAATATAATCTTCATTACAACGAATTCAAGGAAGCGAAAGTTCGGTTTTTACATGCCTTCCCACAAACTTCACTGTACCATTTGATTTAGTGCGATCCACACGATGCCAGAGCTTGCATAAGGACAAAGCTAACTAACTAGACTCGCGTAAGAGCTTTAGTTTAAACTCAAACCTGAATATACAACAAGCCATTTCTTTATCTGAAAAAAAAAGTCTAATTACAATGTTAAAACATAAAATGCATCAGTTTTACGAGAAAGTGCTGTTTTGGCTCATATCTTAGAAAAGTGGCACAGCTCGTGGATGAGAAATAGAAAATATAATTTAACGATATTCCAAGATGAATTTTGAAACACCGCAAACGAGTTAAAAATGACGAAGTACGTATTTCGTTACATATGTTTAGGACACTTAAAAAATTCATTTGAAAGCTTTGTTTATTTTAGTAAATTCTCTAAAATAATCTGGAATATTTCAAATTCATGAGATGAAAGAATTCACTATGTCCTCTTTAACAGGAATTACGTGAATATGCCAGAACAATGTATGTAAATATTTTTTGGGAAGTGTTGATTAATAGCGATTCCTTGGAGATCTTACATCGCGCGTGCATGGTAGTGAGTTGCCGAAATTTTAATAACTGGTTCTTCTAGAGCCTGATTATTCATTTAGTACCTAGAAAAAATTATTAACAATTTTCACGTTCGGTAACTATTGCATAAACTCCCTGCCACGCGAATCTTCGGATAATTTTAAGACAAAATTGAAGAGAAGATTTTTGCTTGAGGGTTTTGTTTATGAATTATATCCATTTCAAAATTTGTATCTAAAAGCCAATCATGCTCCAAGATAGCCTGCTTTTACGTTGTTTCATTCAACGACGAAGGACACGCCCCTTGGTTTCCCCGCCTCCAAAATAAAATGAATTTAATTTTCCATGAGAAAAAATTTCTTGGTCACTTGCTATTTAAATTTAGCGTTCAAATTTCATTCGGCCACACCCTAGAATTAAAAGCCTTTTTTATTGGAAGAGTTCAGCTTGAAAGAAAAGTTAGTGTGTGTAAAATGCTTGTATGTAGCTTTTTAGATAAAAATATTGAAATGGCTATAATTTGTAAACGAAGTCCTCAATCAAAAATCGTCCCTCTTCCATTTTGTCTTAAAATTATCCAAAGATTCGCATGATAGGGAGTTTATGCGATAGTTACCGAACACTCTGAATAAACCACTGCACGAACAACTTTGGAATTGTTATAAAAATTCAAAAATTGCTGCATCGTTCAAGAAATTGGCCATTACGCAGTTTATAAAGCTAATTATTAATTTAAAAAAATTAATTAACTTATCATTAGTTAATCATGTTTACTTTTTATAATATTAATACTGATTTATATGATACACACACCCCAAAAACGTTTTATTCTTAATAAAAGAAACTGCATTTAGACGGAAATGATAGTAGAGTAACAGAATCCCATTCTTCACTTTTCTGTCTTTATAATCTGTTCGAATTGCATGAACCCACAATAACTGTAAAACAGTCAGCTAACTCCACACGCACTCTAGAAAGCAGCTTCTAAACAATTTGCTTTCTCACCATTAATGTGAAGTTCTCATTACTTACTTCATGAATCCATCAGAGATCGTGTAGGGTTGAAGCTCTGGGGTGTAAGGATTTTCCAAATTGTGACGGATGGCCCCAATAGACACTAACTCCAGGTTCCGAAGCGTTCCCTTCCGAAGATAGATGCGACGCACTAGATTGAAGACACACACAAACATCTCCGGAAATCAGTTTTACCAGACAGTTCGAAATTGCTACCGACAAATCTGCCAAATCGAAAACCGGATTGAAAAGTTCTTTATAGTGAAGCCACCCAAGCTAAGAAATTCGCCCTTTCTCCAGTTCAGGTTGCCGTAGTTATTTGAAATGTGTTTCAGAAAGTTTCTTACTCCACGAAAATCACAGACAGAAAAGTTTTTTCTTCTGTAGTTGAATCATAAAATAACCAACTTCGAAAATTTGTGATTCTTTTACAAAAATTCTCTTTTGTCTCTTATTTGCATCTTATGATCATAAGTAAATCTTAACTAGAAATATGTGAATCATTTTTTATCGATTGTAAGGATCACCTTTATGTATTTATTGACTGAAACTTCAAGTTTGTGGAGCCTGAAAATACACTAATAATTGCTCATGGTTACATGATTTCGCATCAATATATATATATATATATATATTATTATAACTATTATTATTATAATTTGCTGGAGTGCATTTGGAAGAAACAGTTTTATCCTGAAGGGGAAATTGCCTTTATGTCTAAAAAGAAAAGTCTTCAACCAGTGTGTATTGCCAGTCCTCTCTTATGGATCAGAGACATGGAGTCTAACAGTTGGAGCAATACGAAAGTTACAGACAACGCAAAGGAGCATGGAGAGGTGCATGCTTGGAATAACTAGGAGAGATCGAAAAAGAAACACTTGGGTGAGAGAGCAAACTAGAGTAGAGGACATCATTGTTAAAGTAAAAGGGCTGAAATGGCGATGGGCTGGGCATATTGCAAGAAGAACTGATCAACGATGGACAACAGAAATTCTGAACTGGATTCCAAGAGACCACCGAAGACCTAGAAAACGTCCTCAAACTAGATGGGTGGATGAAATAAGAAAACAGGTTGGGGTGACGTGGAAACGAATGGCCCAGGATAGACTTGTGTGGAAAGCATTTGGAGAGACCTTCATCCAGCAGTGGATAGATAATGGTTGAATATGATGATGATGATGATGATATATATATGTAGAAACTATATCTGTTCCCTGCTGTCTTAAAATTGTTTGGAAAACCAAACTTCGAAATTTTTAAATATAAAAACACAATAATAACTTTCCTCCTGACAAGCATTTTCTTTAGTAAATATCCTGCTCTTTACTGATATTTTTATAATGTACGCGTATTTTAATAACTATTACAGTATAATTTATTTATTTCAAACTACCGTAATTGTCAGATAATTATATATACTATTTTTATATCGTACTTTTTAAAGTTTTAAATTTACATTTATCATTTTTCTCCAGGAAATTTAATCATTATTACAGTATTTTGAACGTTTAAGTTGCTTCCTCTGCGTAAGCAATAGTGAATTCTGTATTGCTTGCCAATTGATATGTTATACTAAATGTTTAATAGGATCTACGATTAAGGTTTAACAATGTTTAAATGGCTGATTTAATTTATGTGATGATGATTTAAGAATGTTTACTAGGCTCTACAGGAATCTACAAATAGAACGTTTAACACAATTTATTATTGATGTTGATGTATTATTTCCCATATAAATTGAATTTAATTGCTTTAATTCTTATAGGAATTTAGTTTTCTCGCAAAACTATTAGCGGCCGCGATTAGATTCTCTTTGCCCATTAATAATGCAATTATATGTACTCAACTGCTTTCATCTTCCCCAGAGACGTAGATATAATTGTAAAATCAAAGGTGCCTCATGTCGATCAAGGCAAAACTATCAAATTCCAACTAATATTTATCTTTATTAACTAAAAAAAACAATTATTGCAACACAAAATCTAACAAGAAGATTATTGCAGTCCAATAGAACATGACTTGTATTCTGGAAAAAATAAATCCAATATCTGTTCCGAACAGTACCATTTTCTTTCTTGCTTAAATTGCTATCGTTATTTAGCATTGGGTTACCATCTCGAAAATCAGCGTTTAACCTGAAATGGATAAGACACCAAATTTTTTCTAAGGAACAAGTATTGGTCAATTTGGTGGATTTGTTTTTCCCGATAAAAGAGTTGGTGAATATAAAAACGGAGAGAAAGTCTCAGGATTTCTTTTAACAATCGAATCAATAACTCGATAACCGCTTTGAGCAGAAATCGGTCTACGTTTTAAAAGTAACAAAAGTTCTTTTCTTTTTTTTCTTTTGATGGATGCTTAGTAGTGATAGCTTAGATATCTGGACTATTGAATAGCAAATTCTCATGAATGTAATTATTCCAGTGGTAGTCTATGCGTTCCCTTGGTGGTGATATACAGAATGCTGTGGCAGATTTATACAATTGGAGCAATTAGACAGAACCTGTACTGCCGCCCTCTCCATCCTTTACAAAGAAAGGAATATTTGTTTAAAAACTCGAAATTATTGCTACCATAATCGCCAACTTCGTGGATTCGAGACATTTTTTGAATCCACAATAATTTTAGTATGGATTCCTGGAACCACTGATATTTTTACGTATATTTCCCGTAGTTGGGGAAAAAAACACGTACGCATCCTTGTATGAATTTTTTCGTTATCAGTTCAAGTTTTTCATTATTCATTCTTCTACTATTAGTATATATAACAAACGTGTTAAGCCTGGATTTATAAATGGGTACGCTGGGCAAATACCCAGGGCCCAAAATTTTTAGGGCCCTTCGTCTTTCGATTCTGTAGTTTGTATTTGCAGGCAAGTTAAAGTAGTCGCCTATATGTCATCGCTATTGGGGAAACAGGGTAATAATTAAAAGAAACATTATTTTTTCAACATTGTTGAGTTTGGACAATTTTATGTTTAAGCACTTAGATGCCATCCCTAGGCCTGTGCTTTGTGTGTCTACTTAGAAATCCACCACTAACAGAATGGCGTATCGTGAAAAAATTAACCAGTAATTTTATTAAATATAACGCGGGACACTCTTTCCGGAATGTGCAATAATTTTATGGTTGTTTATGGGAGTAAATTGAAGAAAGAATGAAGCTTCATTTACTCGTTGTTTTTTTTTAATTTAAAAGCGTTTAGCGATATCGTTTTTACTAAAATTTCACCATTTAAGTGTATATAGGGTAATACTTAAATTAGATATATTTTATCTATTCTTTCGAGAATTAGAAACGAAATTTGTATTGTCCACTTCTTATTTTTGTGTATTTACATACAAGAAAATAAACTTCTAAATATATTGATGAAAGAAGTAGCGTTACATGTCATATAAACAATACAATACAAGCACATAATTTTATGCTTAGGCTGACGCAAAAACTACTCTCATAAATTAATAGAACAAAAAGTTTATTTTATCAGTTTCATTTGAAATCTATAGGCTATAATTTACTTATTTATTTGTTACAAATACCAGGTATTTGACTATTTAGTCATTAACCTTGGAAAGTGGCAGAATCTGTAGTAGATTTTGCGTTATCCTAAGGGCACCACGTGCAGGACTACTAAATTACTCTTACGTTAGAAGTGAAACTGAAGAACTTGAGAATTAACCCTGTAGTCCTTCAGAAGACAGTAGGTTCCATTGGCCAGGTCCAAGACTTTCATTGGCGGTTATAACGACGCCAAGAACACCAAAGCTTTCAATATAAATGAATTCTTTAGGCTTCAGCCCTTTGTTGAGCTGCGTTCCAACCATTTGGCGAACCAAGGTTAGTGACAGTTGTGTTCGCATATGAAAAAATGTAGCTTAAAGGTGTACATACCCAGGAGAAAATGATAACTGCGAAGAAGCTTTCGAAACAACTAAAATTCAGCCAACGTTCGACACAGGCACGAGAGTACAGAGCAATGAAGAAGGAAAACAGATTTAGCAAATTTCTATTATCCAGGATGTTCTCGGATATTGTAATGTTAGTGTACTGAAAACGTTCGAAAAGCAAGAAAAATCACTATTCTTTAACTGGTCACCACTATAGCATCGCCAATTTGAGGTCAAAAGAATCGGTTTGGAAAATGACACTTAATTGTTCATAAAATGGGATGGTCAGAAAGTTAGTGCACAGCAAAAGCACAGAAAGCTGGAGCGAAAAAATATTCGTGCGTTTTCAACAAGCTATTGAATGTCTTTTTAAATTTCTTTTTAAAGTTTCTTCCAAATGCACTCCAGCCAAGTTTAATACGTCTGTTGAGTTCTTTCATAATGTTGCCATCCATTGAAATCAGCTGGCCAAGGTAAATATATGAATCAGCAATTTCTAGCTCAGTGTTGTCAACTTGTATTTTTGTTTCCTCTACAAAATTATTGAACATGATCTTAGTTTTTTGTAGGTTCATCTTGAGTCCAACTTCTTCACTTCTAGTTGAGAGCTCTTGTACCATGTCTTGGAGTTCTAATGGGTCCGTTGAAAAAATAACAATGTCATCAGCAAACCGCAGATGATTTAAATATTCACCATTTATTTTTATTCCCTTGTTATTCCAATTTATCAGCTGAAAAATCATCTGTAAAGCAGAAGTAAAAAGTTTTGGAGAAATGGTATCTCCCTGCCTCACCCCTTTGCCAAGTTTGATAGTTTTGGTATCTTTATGTAACCGAAATTTTGCACTTGCATTTTTATACACACGTTTCACCATGTCAATGTACACATCCTCAATGTCTGTTGATCTTAAAGAGTTGATGACTGCTGATGTTTTAATAGAGTCAAAGGCCTTCTCATAGTCAATAAATGCAACACACAATGGAAGTTCATATTCATGTGTTCTTTCAATTAATTCTCTTAATACTTGAATATGGTCCACTGTACTGAATCCACTTCGAAATCCAGCTTGTTCTCTTGGTTGAGCTGCATCTAATTTTTTCTGCAGGCGATGTGTTAGCACTTTTGTGAAGATTTTATAAATAGCAGGTAACAAGCTAATTGGTCGGTAATTTTTTAAATCCTCTTTATCACCTTTTTTATGCAAAAGAATTACTGTTGCAGAATCCCATTGGTTTGGTATGTTACCGCTGTTAAGACATTTGGTAAAGAATTTTGCAAGTATGTCTTCTACATATTCTCCAGCTTCTTTTAGGATATCTAATGTAATACCATCATCACCAGGGGCTCTTCCTTTCTTCATATTTTTTATTGCAAATGAAACTTCTTCTTTTAAGATTTTAGGAGCTGTTCCTTCGACTATTTCAGTGTCTTCGTTTAATTCACTGTTATTTTCGTATAGTTTTTTGTAGAATTCTTCAACTCTTCTAAGTATTTCTTCCCTATTTCTTGTTACGGTGCCATCCTCTCCTTTTAATGCAATGATGTGTTTCTTCCCAACAGATAAACTTCCTTTAACAACCCTAAGGCTCTT
>QLNU02015360.1:274893476-274912946 GCA_006491805.2 Dysdera silvatica
TGATCTTAAAGAGTTGATGACTGCTGATGTTTTAATAGAGTCAAAGGCCTTCTCATAGTCAATAAATGCCACACACAATGGAAGTTCATATTCATGTGTTCTTTCAATTAATTCTCTTAATACTTGAATATGGTCCACTGTACTGAATCCACTTCGAAATCCAGCTTGTTCTCTTGGTTGAGCTGCATCTAATTTTTTCTGCAGGCGATGTGTTAGCACTTTTGTGAAGATTTTATAAATAGCAGGTAACAAGCTAATTGGTCGGTAATTTTTTAAATCCTCTTTATCACCTTTTTTATGCAAAAGAATTACTGTTGCAGAATCCCATTGGTTTGGTATGTTACCACTGTTGAGGCATTTGGTAAAGAATTTTGCGAGTATGTCTTCTACATGTTCTCCAGCTTCTTTTAAGATATCTAATGTAATGCCATCATCGCCAGGGGATCTTCCTTTCTTCATACTTTTTATTGCAAATGCTACTTCTTCTTTTAAGATTTTAGGAGCTGTTCCTTCGACTATCTCAGAGTCTTCGTTTAATCCACTGTTTCCCTCATACAGCTTTCTGTAGAATTCTTCAACTCTTCTAAGTATTTCTTCCCTATTTCTTGTTACAGTGCCATCCTCTCCTTTTAATGCAATGATGTGTTTCTTCCCAATAGACAAACTCCCTTTAACAACCCTAAGGCTCTTGTTGCTTTCAATGGCCTTCCTTACTAACTCACAATTGAATTTTCTTATATCTTCTTTCATGTTTTTGCGCAAAGTTTTGCAAAGTTCTACATACTCGATCTTGCGACTGGTATTTTGATTGTCCACCTTCATAAGTCTTCGCCTTTTCATGAGTTGTTTCGTCTTCTCAGATAATTTGCTATTCTGCTTTTTACATATTACACCACCAATTTCCCCAGCAGTTTCAATTATTGTCTTAACAATGTTTTCATTTGCTTCTGAGATATCACTTTCATCAATAAGTCCTTCCAGTGCAGAAAAGCGATTTTTTAATTCCAACTTGAATGCCTCGGTATTTACTTTCAGTTTCATTAGATCCACCCTCTTACTTACTTGTTTCCTAATGAGCTTCTGTCGTTCTAATTTAGTATTTAAGTGCACTTTACATCTCACCATTCGATGATCACTTCC
The DNA here is from genome assembly GCA_006491805.2 of Dysdera silvatica. NCBI lineage: Eukaryota > Metazoa > Arthropoda > Arachnida > Araneae > Dysderidae > Dysdera > Dysdera silvatica. The sequence goes on from QLNU02015360.1 coordinate 274,894,617, forward strand.
AGTATTAAATCTGTTCAGTACACTGCAATCTTCAATAATTGATTTCTTGTTTGCCAGGATATAGTCAATTTCACTAGTTCCCCCATTTGGGTGTTTCCATGTCCATTTTCTTTGCGGTTTCTTCTTAAAAAATGAATTCATGATGCTAAGGTTTTCAGCTTCTGCAAATTCGATGAGTTGATCGCCACGTTCATTCCTTTCCCCATATCCGTATTTACCAACCGATGTCTCTCCTTGTTCCTGTTGTCCAATTCTTGCATTGAAATCCCCCATGATGAGCTTGATATGTTGTTTCCCTTTGGTGTGTAACTCTTTGATTTCTTCATAAAATTCTTCAACCTCTTCGTCGGTATGGCTTGATGTTGGTGCATATACCTGTACTATTTGAAGTTGGTATCGCTGGGTTAGTTGAACAACAAGCCTCGCTGCTCGATCTGATGTACTTTCAACTTCCAGAAGACAGTCTTTAATTTTATATATATATATAATGTCTCAACCCTGCAGTTAGCATTTTATATTCATAATCTGCATTCAAACAACTCACAGAAAGAAAATTGTGCTTATTTTGAATTAAACGTACTTTAAAAAGGTACTTAAAAGTGCCAAAAATTTTAGAAAAAACATTAAAAATTACTAAACGGTACATAAAGGTGCTTGACAAAAGTACTTAAGATGTGATTAAAATTATTTTTTTGATTAAATTTATGTATATATATGAAAGAAGAATCCTGTAAATTGACTATGGAAGGGAATGATGAAGATTAAAAATTTATTAATTTTTTCATTTATGTGGTGTTGAAATTTTCTTTTCAGAATAAAATAAAATTATAAACTAATTTTAAGCTAGCTTACCTTATTACGTAGCCCCCAATTCTGCTAAAGATATAAGATGAATTGCATCTTTTGATCATGAATATTAAGTTATTGAGGGTGAAGCTATTGTGGCCACCTTTGGCGCTGCAATCGCGTTCTTAAACATACCTTGACTTTTTTGATTGTTGCGCATGGTCAATAACCCTTAAGCATTGTTTAAATTGTTATACACTGTTGTGAACTCTCTCTTTCTTCGTTTACGCATCGTTTGTTGGTAACTTATATTCGATTAAGATGCGATCGGTATTTTTCGATATTACTAAACGCAATGTGTGAGTTGTTGGCTCACAGAACGAGCAACGAACACGATGTTGTAGAAATGTTCTGTTTAGACGACTACTGTTGACATGTCTACTTTAACTACGAGGCATTTCGAAATTCTGTCGCTATTACATATCCAAATCAATATTAAATCTGTTAAGTTTCTATAAACTATTTGTGCGCTTGCCTTTTATTCACGCCGTGCATGAAGTTACGCAACTCGCCAATTAGTACCGTAATCAAGCATGACTTCTTTGATTATCCAGATGTTCGTTTTAGTTTACGTTAACTATTCACGCCGTCAAGTGACATACCGGAATTCCAGTTAATATGATGTCGGGTTATTTAGTTACCTGTTACGTTAGTAACTAGAAGATTCTACGTTTCGACATTAGAGGCATGCTACCTTCCCCCCGACATTTGGTGACTCGACGTGATCTCGTGATATTATAATTGGAGAGCTGTCATATTGAGTTAGCGACAATTTTGTTTTCCTTTTCCATACTGGTTCCTGGTTGTGCGAAGATTGACCATGCTGTATTAGTGAAGATTTCCAATTCACGTATTTCACTGGATTCCTGACTTTACGTCCATTTATGGTATGCTTCTGCTGCGGATTCGAAGAGGGCCTTTTCGGATTGGTCTGGATATCCGTCAATATACGTTTTGAGCTACAGCAACTTTAACTTTCTTTTTCTTTTTCATGCCAACCGCTTGAACTAAAACAACATTTGAGAACAATTAGAACATTTTGTTTTTCCCTTTCGAATTTTTTTTTCCTGGTATATATTCGTACTTGCTTGACTGTGCAACGTTCTTTTTGGAATTATTTAATTCCTGGAGCCAGTGGTAAGTGTTTTTTTTCTTTTTTCCTCAACTTGGCTGGTTTCGTACCGTATAGCATACCCGACACCGTATTGTGTACTTGTGCCGCATATTGTAACTAAGTGTTTAAATCGTAGTTGTTTTGTCTAGTCATACTGCACAATATTTTCTTAACATATTTCATCGTGATAAATTTACAACTTTGAATGTGTTATTATTTATGTATAGTATGACCTTTCGACTTTTATATTTTTGCGTTTATAAAGAGATTATTAGTAACTATTTTTCGTAGTGCATATTTGTTGCGAATTGTGGTAAATTGTTTTCGTGACGCGTTAACAGTAGCGAACATTTAGTTGTGTTCTTTAGCTGCTCTAGGCGCACTGGTGGGTGCTTTGACATTTGTTTTGCATTTTATTTTTGGTAATAACATTGTTACTTTGCAATAATATTATGCCTGAAGGCAACAATATTTAACAAGTAGCTAGCTCAAGTAGCTTTTCACGTACCATCCTTCCGGAAGTGCAACATTGAATTATGGTTTCTTCAGATAGAATCTTTATTTTTTTAATGCCGGAATTTCGATGGAAGAGTCTCGTTTTCATTGTGTAGTTAGTGTTCTTGAAGCAGAGATTATGGCTGTGGTCAGCGATATCGTCAGACACCCCTCAGCTCTTCCGTATACCGCCATTAAAAAGCCAATTGTTTAACAGTATGCTCAGTCTGAAACCTTGCTCCTTCAGAACTTAATCATGTGCATTCCCATCGGTTATAAGCCACTCATGGTTTTACTCCGCGAAATGCGTGAGTTATTTGCGGGTAGAGTACCTGATTCATTAAAAAATTTATGACGTCGAAGACTTCGTACCTCTCACCAATAAATTTTGTCCGTTTTGGAGGAAGATTTGAATAAACTCGCCGAGTTGGCCTGTAAGATAAGTGAAGTTACGGAGTTATCTCAAGTAACTGAGGTAAAAAAGTAACTAATTCATGTGATCTTAGCGTTCAGGTCGCTGAGCTTACAGCGCAAGTTAAGCATCTTACTTCTTTAATAGGATCTAGTGGTCATCGGAGTCGGGACCCGTCACAGTCCAGGGACCGACGCGAAACAAATCAAGGACGTAGTTGTTCAAGTAGATCCCCTGAGTTTGACTTGCGCTGGTACCATAGGACATTTCGCCATAAGGCAAAAAATGTAGATTGCCGTGAAAATGGCAGTCTCTAAACGTAAAAGTTCGACCGAATGTACGGGATTCTGTTACATCGGGCGAGTAAACCATTTTTTTTATACGTGATGGATTATCAGAGGTTTTTTTTTCTTATTGATAGCGGAGCTTCAGTTTCTGTTTTTTCTAAATCCTTAGTTAAGAATTTCCGAAAGAAAAGTGATTTATTATTGTATGCTGAGAATGGCACATCCATTGCTACATACATTGAACTTAAACCTGATTTAGGTTTACGAAGATGTTTCAGTGGTCATTTATTATTGCTGATGTTGAGAAACCTATTTTAGCAATCGACTTTCTCGATAAGTTCGGATTGCTTATCGATGTCAGCAATGGACATTTAATTGACCAAATAACTTCTTTGGTTATTATTGCAAAATTTGTGGAATCAATTCCACTTGATTTAACTACAGTGTGCAGCAATATACCTTATGTTTCACTTTTAAAGAAATTTCCTTCAATAACTAATCCATTCTTCGCCGATGCTAATACATGTCACACTGTTACCCATAGCATAGTGACATACGGCATTCCGGTCTTCGTACAACAGCCTACCATCCTAGTGCCAACGGCATCATTGAAAGATAGCACTGACATATTAAAACCGCTATCAAGTGCCATGGCACCGACAGGTGGGCTGAGGTCCTTCCTACCATTTTGTTGGGAATGCTCGCCATTTTGGGAAGTGATTTCGATTCATCAATTACAGAGCTGGTGTACGGAACTTCTATCCATTTACCAAGGGAATTTGTTAGTGGTACCCCATGTAATAAATTGACACCAGGTTGAGTTTCTAAATTAAAAGAAACTATGTCCACCCTTAGTCCAGTTCCTACATGCCATTCATTGTACTGTTAAAAATATTTTTGTTTACGAAGATTTGAATACAGTGACGCATGTATTTGTTCCCACGGATGCTGTGAAAGGGCCTTTGCAGAGACCGTATGTGGGTCCTTTCACAATTTGTACACATCATGAGAAGTTTTTTACTGTATTTATCAATCAAAAACGAGTTAATGTAACAATTGATTGCTTGAAACCTGGATATGTGGTTCAGGAGAATGTTCATGTTAACTCTCCTGATGACTTTATGCGCAGCGATCGAGGGGTTCGGTCAGAGTATACAACACGCTCTGGTCGAAAGGTACGCTTTAGGCTTTAATAATGATTCCGTGATCACCCCTCCTTGGTGATTCACTCACGGGAGTACTGTAGCGACCTGTGGCGCTGCAATCGCGTTCTTAAACGTACCTTGACCTTTTGGTCGTTGCGCATGGGCGGTAATGCCTAAACATAGTTTAAATTGTAATATACTGTGTGAACTCTCTCTTTCTTCGTTTATGCATCGCTTGTTGGTAACCTGTATTCGATTAAGTTACGATCCATAGTTTTCGTTATTACTAAACACAATGTGTAAAGTTGTTGGCTCACCGAACGAACAGCGAATACGATGTCGTAGTGATGTTCCATTTAGACGACTACTGTTAGCATGTCTACTTTAATTACGAAGCATTTTGAAATTCTGTTGCTATTACATAACCAAGTCAATATTAAATATGTTAAGTTTCTACAAACTGTTTGTATGCTTGCCTTTTCTTCACACCATGCACGAAGTTATGCAACTCGCCAATTAACACTGTAATCAAGCATGACTTCATTGATTATCCAGAAATTCATTTTAGTTTACGTTAACTATTCACGCCGTCAAGTGACATGCCCGAATTCCAATTAATATGATGTCGGGTGGTTTAGTTGCCTATTACGTTAGTAACCAGAAGATTCTACGTTTCGACATTAGAGGCATGCTACCTTTCACCCCGACAATATAAATGTAAATATACATACAGGCAGAAGATGTAATCATAATAAAATATTGCCATAATATATCTTCTTAAAATTGAAGGAAAGAAATTCCACTATTTTACCGGAACCATTCACGTTAATAAAATCATAATCTTCGAAATAACTATTAGGTTTTCGTGCTATTTGGTTTCGCTAGACCAGGAATCCTCCACCTCCCAACAAACTCGACAAAATGGCACATAAAGTTTAATTTGTCAGCGGAAAAGCTCTTATCATTGATAATAGTAATAACTATTGAGACTTTAGATTTTGCTGTAAGTAAAGTTTAATGTTAGCCGGATAATCCAAACTTCGCTTAACCGAAATCGTCTGCTGAGCGCTTTTTTTAATTATTATTATTCTCTTAACAGGCACTAGTTCAATGTTTTCGGCAAAGCACTCATATTTGTTTTTTAGTGAACCCCGGCCTTAAGAGAGAAAACAATACAACTGGTAGATATCAGACAGGAGCGTTTTGACATGTGGTTGCGCTTTCCTGGGGTGCGTTGAACAAATATAGAAATAAATGTATGGTACCTCTCATTGATTTGATTAACTTTTACGTGCTGTTGAGGCGCTTTCATTATAATTTTTTGTTCAAATTACTTCCATCGCTATGAAGAAGAGTGTGTGATTTGATCTAAACCATAATAAACTTTAGATAAGATATGCTTATTAGTTAAAAGGGGTGACAGGTGTGTTAATATTCGGCGTTGTTAATATTCGGAGGATTAATGATGTCGGCGGATCACTTTGCAATGACTCCTGGACATCGGCATCGAGCGGAATCGGCGTTATTTCTGTCTTCGGCAATGGAGCGGTTTTGGTAATATTGCAGATGCAAAAAATTCTTTCTACTATTTTTGCGGTGAAAGATGGCACGAACGACGAAAGTTAGCAATGATGAAGGCATCTTTTCGTTGCTTCTTGGTCGCTTTCCATTGTCCGAGCGGGCGGCGGCAATCTTGTCTTTGTCTCCGCGACGGCAGGGCATCGGCATCGGCGAAGGTGGCTGGCATCAGAAGGATTTAGTTGTGGTCCGGCTGACCACTTCTGCGTTTTCTTTTCAGATGGGTCACCGCTTCGGCGTTGTCTTTCAGAAGTTTGCGTCGATGGAAGTTCGCCTCGGTCGGCAGCCGCTGGCCGAGAAGCGGGCATTCTTGGCCTCCTCTATCCGGCGCGCGTGGGACAGCTCCGTTAAGTTATCAGTCTCCTCTTCTCCAGTCGAATGATAAGCGAATCGCGAGTTCTGGGGAACTGGTTTTCTCTTAAGGAGAGTGACTTGTGGGAACTGGTTTGGCTACTTGCAGTTACCTAGAGGGCAAGGCGCGTTTAGCTATTTTCACTATGATTTCTAGCTAACGCCTGCTTACGATATCGTTATTTATTGTTTTTATGTTACCATGTTTGGCGCAGTATAGCCCAGATGCTCTTGCGCCATAAAAAAGCCAAACAATCAATCAAACAATTTATTTATGTGGGGCTGCACGCCCCAAATACGTGTTGTAAAGCATTGAATTAGGAGGTTAACATCATATTTTCAGTAGCATGTGGCGCAAGACAGGGTATAGGTGTATTTTATCATTCTCAACTGAAAATCTGGACGACATCACTGCAAAACCTGACTGTTCCTACTGAACCTTACTCAACTTATAATTGTAATTTAAATTAAATTAATTATAATCTCATTTGGGTGAAATTTATTGTAATCTGAATTGAAGTGTTAATCATTTGGAATTGAAATTTATTGTAATCATTGAATTGAAATTAATTGTAATCATTGGAGTGAAAATTAATTGTAATCATTTGGAATTAGTGGTGTAATCAGAATGTGTGATGTTGGTAATCGGGAATATTAAGTGGTGTAATCAGAATAGTAATTAATTAAAAAAGTTAGATAATTGAATCAAAATATTAGAATGGTAATCAGAATATTAAAATTATTTTAATCCAGAATACTTAATTGTAATCAAAATCCAATTAGTGTAATCTAAATATTAAATTAATTGTGTCAAATATTAGGAATGGTGTAATCTAAATATTAAATTAGTGTAATCAAAATAGTGAGCATTGTGGCAATCAAAATATTAATTGTAACCACATAATATTAAATTAATTGTAATCAAATATTAATTTAATTAGTTTACCATGCGCTTCAAACTTTTCATTATCAATATTGTTGTTTAGAAATATGTAATTAAATATGTCTTTGGATAAAAGTTGTGGTTATTTTTACACCTTTTCACTGAAAACCGAATTTCCGGATAATCCGAAATTAGGTCTGCTCCCATTATTTCGGAAACTCGAGATTCTACTGTAGTTTAAAACCGTTAATGAGGTAAAGATGTTTTACTGCATTAGTGGTTACATTAATATAAGCATTTTGCAATACGGAGACTTTTGGAAAGCAAAAACAGATTTTCTATTATCACTTGTACAAATACAAAACTTATAAAATTTTCTAATCGCCTGCGAACTTAAACAGACAAACGTTGAGAATAAGTTTGGCAAGCGAAGATGAAAAGTGCAATATTCTGTTAAGTTGGTTGGAAAGTCATTTCTTTTTTTACGTGTGCAAATTTGAAGGCGATTTTTACCAATCCCTTTCTTGAGTTTAGAGATAAACAGATTATAAAATGTAAGGGGATTGCTGACTTTACTAGTATATAGGGGCCCATATCATAACAAAATTTGTTGTATGACTCATCCCTTGGAGGGAATAGATGAAGTGTTAAAAAGCTTGTTTTCGGTGAATAGTGGTGTGCGAATTTAGAAAGGGTGTTCCTGCGGCAACATGCGCAAGGAACATAAATGAGGCGTTTGATGGCGATGTGGTAATCGAACGCATATATCAAAATTGGTTTAGGAACATTCGTTTCGGAGATTTTAATCTGAGTGATAAACTTTGATCTGGCAAGCAACTAAGATATTATAACGTTTTGCAACAACCAACTGACGAAAATCTGCCACAAAACTTGCAATAATTTGCGCAACAGTTGAATGTTAATTACACAACGGCTTTGAATAATTTTCTGCAACTAAACATAGTTCCTAACTAAACGAAGTCATTGCTTGTGTTGTTCTGATTTCCGTTACAAAAACGGCAATTTTTTTAATCGGACTTATTTATTTTATTTATTTTAACAAATTTGACTCAATAATATATGAAAATTAAAGTCAACTTATTATGATTAAGATATACTGATTAAGATAAGAATTGTGACAAGTAATAGAAATGGGTTATATACAATAGTATAATAAGAGAAAAAACGTTGGTTCACTAAAGGTGAAACACTTTTACTAATCGTAAAAGCAGATTTGCACTAAAAGAAGATCATGCTATATTACTGGTGAAATTCCAAAGGAATAATTTATTACGAGCTGCTGCAAGCAGGCGAAAACAACCATCCATACCGTTATTGTCAACAATCGAACTGATTGAAGAGGGTACAACAAGCGAGACGACAAGCACCAGATTGTCGCCGGACCTCATGTGGCACTTCAAACAATTAGAAATGAAACGGGTTTGGATAGGAAATTCTCACTCACCCTCCATGCTCTCTAGATCATACTCCCTTATATTATTATCCGTTTTGCTTATTACGAAGTTATTTAAATGGCAAAAATTAAAAAGTTTTCATGAAGTGAAAATTTGTCAAGCTGAATAGTTTCGAAGACGAGTAAATCAAAATCTTTTATGTAAGTAGAATTAATATATTGACAGATATATAGAAAAGTATCCTAAATAGTATATAAAATTATATTATTAAAGATATAAATTTTTATCATGAAAACATTTATCGTTTACATTTTAATAAACAACCTTTTTCAAAACACGAAAGAGGTTGCTCATCAATTCAAAACATATAGGGTTTTTTTATTTGTATTATGTCACTGCGCTCTCACATCATAAAATCAAATTAAAATCGTTTTACATTCCTATTTACAAACAAACTTGGACGCGTTCTTCGAACTACTTGATGAAAAAGTACACTTTTGTATTCTTCAAAATATTTTTAAACGTTTTTAATAAATAATACGTTTTAAATTACCATCACTCCATAAATAACCTTAAGCCTATTAATCCTCACTTCTTTTAATCGTTCTCTCTTCTAACCCATCTACCATTTGCGTAAATTATCAATCGCCGCCAAAAGCTCTTGGCCAATGTCATGACGTCAGAACACGTTACAGACATGTTGACCTTACTCACTTCCGTGTCACGTGTATTTAACCTCACTCGTTCAAATTCACGTTAGTTGATTCTGATCATCTAGCAGTTTCAGGCAGATGAATGTATGTCTAGCGATATATATGTAATACGTTCTCAAATACATTTAGGATCTCTAGAGTATAAACTCACCTACCTATCATTGAAAAGTACTTTACTTTTAACGACATTTTTATACCCATCGCTGCAATGATCGATACCAGTATTGCTAAATGATAAAGAAAATTCATATATGATTACTTTTGTCGTTGAGAAAAATATTGTAAGTTTATTATTAATTTTGCAATGTACGCAGAATTATTTTAAAAACTTGCAAAACACATATTAAGGGGAAAATAAAATTTGCAAAGCCTATTGCAATGACGCGTTCACAAATTTTAAATGACGAGTTCTGGTTTTCATTGCAAAATGGAGCATCATAAAATTTATGTGCTTTACATAAATTGCGCAAAAGGAGTTGTTACGTTGTATGGTCTAGAATAAATATAGCGCATCTTTAACGTTTCGTTTGATTTTGATATTCGGATGGAAAAGCGATATTCTAAATTTTTATTTGTGAGACGCGGTGCTGTGATAATTAGGTATCAAAATTTTTAAAGCTTAGTACTAGATAAAAAAAAACGCTAAATGGTAAAAACGCTTTGATCAGTGTTGTAATTTCCTTTCAGGAGATTCATGAAATACGTGAAATAAAACATCCCCTTTCCATTTTTCGATATATTTTTTTAAGAAATCCCTTTAGTGAAAATATTGGAAAAAAAAGCTAAAATGTCCGAAAAACCAATGCCGTAATGTAGCATACGATAACGCCTAGTTAAACGACTAGAATTGACTAAAAAATTGAAGTAAACACCCTGTTTTATCCCAAAACCTGCCAATATCTATAATTTCTGTTTTGAAAAACACACTACTTTAAATCTCTGTGAAATATATCCTAGTTTTTTCAGTGTTTATATATTGTGTTTCAATTGTTCATATTACAGTCATTCGTATGCAAAATTATGTAAAATATAATCCTTTGAGTGCGGATAGTTTACCAAATATCCAGCATTAACACTGAATACTTTAGTGTAGCTTCTGCCATATAAACTGATTTTTATTCGTGTGGATATATAACGAAATTTTACTATTCCAACGACACATGTCGTCACTAACAAACCTTTATTCTGAGAGAAAATTATGAATTGCATGATAAAATAACATTAATTCTTGTAATAAAACGAAATGACGATTCAACGGGTTCCATAGAGACAGAAGATTTTTTTTGTCACTGGAGTAATTTTTCGTTAAAATAAATAATAACTTTTCTAGAGCTACCTGCTCCCTTTATAAAGTAAGGAAGGCTAAAAAAGGAACGATATTAAATAGAAAAAATAAATACAGGATACAAAACAAAAAGCAATTTTGTCTTTTGTTTTGTATTCTGTATTTGTTTTCCCTATTTATCACCGTTCCTTCTTTTTCAGACTTCCTTACTGGATAAAGGGAGCAGGTAGCTCCCGAAACGTTGTTATTATTTGTTTTAATAAAAACTACTCAATGAAAAATCTTCTGTCTCTATTAAATCATCTCTTTAAAAATTCCGATGCTTTAGAAAACCTAGTCCTTTTAAAACTGATTGTGGAATTTATTTTATTTCAAATATTTATTTTATTTTAGTCTAAATAAAATGTATTTATATGCATTGGTAGAGTGTATTACGATTTTGCTTAGTTTCAGCTTTTAGTTTCTGCTTAGGTTATTGGAGAACGCTTTCTCTGAATTTCAAGGCGTAAATTATCAGTAATGATTTTCAAAACGGTTCGATATTTTATTGGATTATTCTAAATATAAAGCCGAAGATATAAGTAGTTGCTAATGGAATATTTATGATAATTTCAACTGTTTTCCTTTGCAATTTTTAATTTAAATAAAATTCCTGTTTTTTAGGGGTTTATTTAATCCTTCAACTACTTTACATCGACTAATTGTCCATGGTTTCAGGGGCTTAGTCGATAGAACTACGTGCTGAGACGTTAGTAGAGCTAGAACAGGCGACTTTGAAATAACGTGCATGCACGATAGTAGCGCCTAAAACAATCGACTTTGAAATGACGTGAAGGCACGTTAGTAGCGCCTAGATCGGGCGATTTTGAAATGACGCGAAAGCATGCTAGTAGCATAGGGGAAGCAACTGCTTCTGACATGTCAAGACACCCGTAGCAGTGAAAAGATTACATAGAAAGCAAAGACACCTGTTGTGGCTTGAAATTAAACTAGCAATCTTCAGCTTTCTATTCCAATAGTTAATTCTCTCGTGAGGTATTTTTCTCTATTTAGGAAACATATTGTTTGGATTATTTTCATAAAAGAACGTATATTAAGTAATAACTTTTCATCCTTTTGAGCTAAAACCTATTTTGATGAGTGTATTTAATCAGAAAGAAAAGAATGTATACGATTAAAACTTGTATTTTCATAGTTCAGTATAGTCAACATATTTCTTACCTGAAGAGCGAAATACGCCAACTTATATTTTTTTTCTGGCATGAATTAAATCACAATAAACCTATAAGTTCGGACAGCTGCTAAAATATTTCTTTTCCCAATCGATGAAGAAAAACGTGGTCCTATTGAGGTTAAAATTTTATTGGAAACACGTACTTGTTCTTCTCAGTAATATTAGCTAATGCAGCATGGATCAAATCGATCCGTTTCGGTGACACTAACAAGGGAACTGTTTTAAGTGACGGTCGCATCCTGAATCGAAACCCATATCAATAGAAAGGTCTTTACGAGTAGTATTGTGATGGCAACTGAAAGAATTTTTGTGCGGAAATAAATTCCTGAATTTTTAAAATTAACACTGAAATGCAGCTTCTCTAAGAACCTGCAAGTTATGCGGAGAAGTCAATCATAAGGGACAGCGCTCACGCTGCTTTTGGCGCGTTTTTCTGAAGCTGGTTTACGTAGACGCATTCTATATAAATTAAAAAATTACTAAAGACGAACTTAATCAAGTAAATATGACTTCAATGTTAGCTTTCAATTCCTTCTATTAGCTCACACTCTCCCTATATATATATATATATTTATATATCTTGTTCAAATTTTCAATCGTTAATAAAATACTTTCTATCCATCCAATCAAGTTCAAATAAATTTTTTTAAACTTGTAGTGGATGACACTTGATGTTAATACAGTTTTTTCAAATATTAATTCATTAATTAAATTTAAATGAATTTTTTTTTGCTTTCCTTTGGTGTATTTGGCAATCAATGCTTGCCGCCAAATGTCGCCAATTACAGCCAAATGTTGCCAAATGTCGCCAAAATTGCTTTTCGCAATTTTTCCCTTTTTTCCCTTTTATTTGAGCAGCGCATTGAAGGAATTGACTTTAAAAAACTTTTTCAATTCCTACTATTAGCTCACACTCTCCCTATATATATCTTGTTCAAATTTTCAATCGTTAATAAAATATTTTCTATCCATCCAATCAAGTTCAAATAAATTTTTTTAAACTTGTAGTGGATGACACTTGATGTTAATACAGTTTTTTCAAATATTAATTCATTAATTAAATTTAAATGAATTTTTTTTGCTTTCCTTTGGTGTATTTGGCGATTAATGTTTGCCGCCAATTACAGCCAAATGTCGCCAAAATTGCTTTTCGCAATTTTTCCCTTTCTTCCCTTTTATTTGAGCAGCGCATTGAAGGAATTGACTTTAAAAAAAAATTTTTTTATTATACTTGTTTTAATTTTATTTCTCCTTTTTAAAAAATCAAAATTTAATCATGTATCAAATAATAAAGTTAAATGAAAACCTTTGGCGTTTTAACCTTCAAATGTATAAATACAGACAATTAAAATTAATAAATATTGGAAGCGAACATAAACTAAACTAAATTAACCAATAATTTAGTTAAAACTAAACTTGTTAATTTTATTTTCATTAATAAATATGAATAAATAAATTTCTCATGAAGATAAAAGTTCATTAAAATGTGAATAAGTGCCCTACCTATAAAAATACAAATACAGTAAATTCTGAAGAAATATTCTACTCAGGAATAGGATATCTGGCTTATATATATATATATATTTAAAATGGCTTATAATTTTTGAATCAGAAACATTTTTATAAAGATTTTTAGTTTTTTTAATCTATTGTTCCTGATTGAATCGTAATAGCCGACAATGCTTTTCATTTCTCGCAAATTGCATACTTCCCTGCAGCTTTTATCAGACGAATTCTAATCATTATCTAAATGGCTGCTATTTATGATGTCTTTCAATAAATGTAATGTTTCTTCCTCTTTAATAATTGGATTATTTAAAATTAGTTCCACAAATTTGGATAATATTTTTTTTACCTTCTTATAATTGTTCATTTGATATTACGTTAGAAAATACACTATATTCTTCGATAGCCAAAATTAAAACTGACTGTAAAATATTATGTTTTACATTACGTTATCAAGAAATTTCACAAATCGTACAATCAGTTAAGAAGCAACTAAAACCGTGAAAAATCATTGGCCTGCTTTTATATAAGAAACTATCACTCTTGTTTTTTCTTCCATGAATGCCAAAGCAAGGCCGAAATACAATATTCACGCCAATTGACATGAATTAACTTGCCTCATTGAAAGCTTCCTTGTATGACTTCCGTGTATAACGGAAAGGCTGAATTTCAGTGTTAATTTTAAAAATTCATAAAATTTCAGGAATTCATTTCCACACAAAAATTCTGCCGTTTCCCAAACGTTTTTTCATAAAGACCTTTCTATTGATATAAGTTTCGATTCGTGATGCGAGCAGCACATAAAACAGTTTCTTTGTAAGTACTGCTTCGACATAATAGCAGGGTTAACGATAAAGTTGGTCAATGAACTCGTCTCTGGGATTCAGATAAGTTTGCATTGTCTTATTATCAAAACATAAAATAGTTGATTATTAATGTATGCGCCCACAGTACTTTTGACGTGTTTTATTAACTCTCCTAATAATAGAATAGCTGGCGAAGACAAAAGAGAGAGACGGAGTTATAATCATCACAAGAGTACTTTCAGTGTGTTTCGCATCCATGGTAATTGCTCTAAGTCTAAATAAATACTTAACCAATAAAATGAAACTTCCACGATCTAACAAAAACGTAGAAAGATAATGGTTCGATTTTCTTTTGCTGGGTTAATTTAAATATAGCTTGTAATGAGCTCATGATCTTTTAAATAATTGGACGTTGGATAGATCGAACTTCATTTGACATTAAAAACATATTTCTGTTAGCTGAAATTTTTCGCATAATAAATGGTTTTTATTGATTTTTGTGCAAAATACGCCAACTCGTTTCTTACTGTTTTTATGAATTTGAAACAGAAAAATTTCGGTTGAATTTTCGATTTTACAAATTACCGTATTATATAATAGCGTCCCAATCAATACTTAGTTTTCTAGTGATAACAATTGTTCTATTTGCGGGAAGAGAAGGAACTGAATATTTCTTAAATTTTAGGAATACTTAGGGTTTCAAAGTAAGTTATCACATTGTTTCTACAGTATTACAATTATAGATTTGTACAAATGAGGCACTTCTGCATTGAACCGTTAAAGACCTGAAATTTTAGAAAAGATGCAAATTGTCGTTTATTTGTATTTATTATATCACTTGAAATGGCTATGAATTCGTAAAGAAGCGAGTTATGCTTAAAATATGATTAAAGTATTAGAACTGTCAGAAAAAAATCAAAAGAGTCAGAAAGTTTTATGTACTTGGTTCCTAATGTACTTTATTGTTCATTGCAATGTACACGGTTCCTACCGCCTTTATTAGTAAAAACCGATTGCAAAAAATCGTTTTTATCATACCTCTATATATATTAAAAATAGAGTTCATAAGAATTATATATTACAAATGCCAGGCGTTTGAATATTTAGTCCTTGACCTTATAACCTTAAGAATTATCATACATACCTATATGATTTAAACGTAGAAAATGTTTCGATTTCGGACTAAAATTAGTATGTATTTATGAGATTCTGATTTCGCGATGAACATTGTATAAACCACTTAAATAAAAGCTTATTGTTATTTAATTATAATTTATGTTTTATCTGAATAATGTTATTAAACTAAATTAGGCTTCTTTAAGTACTCATTTGCTGTCCAATTTCGTGACAAAATTTGTTTATTTGCTTATAGATTCCCATGCCAGCAAATTGTTTCAAAACTTAAATTAGTTATATCGCCCCGCTAATCCGGGTTCGACTCCCAGCAGTGCAAAAAGAACGCTTACTCAGAGATCTCATAAAGATCGCACTGCTCACTGTAGTCCGGGGTTTGGTTCCCTAGGCCTTAAGAGGTTCGGATTCCTCGGAAAACAGTAGGTCCCGGCGCAGCATGACCACTGTAGTCTTTGAGCCGTAAAACCAAAAAGAAAGAAAGAGAAAGAAAGAAAGTTATACCTACAGAGAGAGAGAGAGAGACGTTTCAATAAACTGTGCTTTGCAAGAAAAATGCCTAGTGAACTATGTAATCCGCCCAGTGACGTAATACACACACACACACCTTGTTGTGTGCAATAATTAAGGACGGGACAGTTTTTCGCAAGTAACGTCGCAGCCCAGTGTTTCAAATGGGTACAAAGCATACCATAATATTTCCAAGATGTAAGATTAAGGAAAATGTGGACGATACTGACCAAGAAAGGAATCCAAAGGATACAAAGGACTTTTATTCAAAAGTGGGCTTTCAGCACAGGAGGATAGAAGACAGAAATGTCCATGCGACAGGCAAGAAAAACAGTTTTCAGTAGGGGATATGATAACCCCTGATTGCGATGCAGGATGTACACCATCTGTTCATGCTCAGTAAGAGGTTGTCGACAAGCTCTTGAGGCATCATGGCCCATTCCTCTTGTAATGCCGATCACAGCTGAGGAATTGTTGCTGGTGGATGACAATGTGCTGTCAAGCATCTCCCGAGAACATTCCACACGTGTTCTATTAGATTCAGGTCCGGAGACCGTGCGGGCCATTCCATACGATGAATATCTTCACTCTCTGACAGCTCAGAGATGGCCGCTGTACGATGAGATGTAGCGTTGTCATCCATGATGAGGAATTCTGGGCCCACAGCACCCCGGAAAATATGGGTATAAGGCAGGAGAACTTCGATACAATAGCGGTCACCAGTGACTGAACTTCCTTCGAAAATGGAGAGCTCCGTACAAGCCACCAAGCATTATGCCTCCCCAAGCCGGAACTCCTCCACCTCCAAATCGGTCCCTTTCGACCATGTTGGAGGGGTGATTGCGTGCTCACCGCTCTCTCCAGATGTACGGACGTCCAGAATCGCTAATGAGACTAAATCGACTATCATCCGTAAACAACGCTCAACCCCATTACAGAACTCCGCATTCCTTGTGTTCCTGGCACCACAGAAAACGCCATCCATAATGGCTAAGCGTCAATGACACACATTGTACTGGTCGCTGAGCGAGTAAACCGCATGTGTGCAGTCTCCTAGCCACGGTAAAATGCGATAGCAGCCGTCCAGTAGTGTATTTCATGTGGCTTGTGATTTCACCCGCTGTAAGTCGTCGATCTCTCCTCGCCTGTAGAACAAGATACCGGTCCTCCCTTGCCATGGTTGCTCGTGGACAATCACCACTAAACCTTCGGACAGCTGTTCCTGTCGTTCGAAATGCCGTCCATGCTCGTGACACGATGCTGTGTGCGATTACGAACTCCTCGGCTACACTCGTCACACTCCAACCTTCTTCCAACTTTCCAATGATTCGACCTCGAGTTAAATCATCCAAATATTGTCTACGGGACTGTCCATTGGACATCTCACACTTTTTCCACTGAAATGCTGCGCGAACACCACCCTCGCGCTTTATACCCAACTTACATCATGATGCGTATACGCAAATGCCCTACCGTGTAGGACCCTAGGCAGTCTCCTGATTGGTCTTTCGGTCGGTTCTGCCTGTTCGTTCCGCTGTTACGTTACTTTTTCCATCTTATCCTTAATTTTTGCACACCAATGTACATAATTATTATAAATTTTCCAGTAACTACATATTCATATACATTCAAAATTTTCTATTTTATAGTATGTTTCTGTAAGGCATATTTCCAAGCCCTTGCCATGAATCTCTAGCTTGAACAATATTCTTCTGCTTTTCAATATATAGTTTTTCGTTCTTTCGTCTCCTCAAAGTGCGATACTTTAGCTTTTGGTTAATCCCAAGACATGATTACAGTAAAGCACTGAAGTTGCAATTCACTGCTCAGGTCCTCTTGCAACATATCCGACCAACTGTTGATTAACGTTTTCTATTTTAGAAATAATGTTTTCAAGAGTCTTACATTCACTTATTTATCTATTGTCCTTAATTCCACTACTCTCCAAATATTCTTCAAGTTTTTAATTCTAACGTAATAAACAAGCGTTGTATATTAATCTAATACGAGATCATTATTTTAATTCTATTTCTCTTTGCATATTAACAGCATAATGCTTTACTTCCTAAACTAATTATCAAAACATAAAATAAGAAGCTTCAAATAATCTCTCTGCCTTACTACTATTTTTAAAGCTACAGTAAGCCCCCTCATTGGCAAACAGAAAAAATTTGCCCGTAAGCGAGAGGTGACCGTAAAAGATGGGTCTTATTTTGAAGGATGTTTCTTGATAGGGAAATTTTTATCTGATTGTATCTGAAGTTAACTCTGCCCGAGGAATGCCCATTAAGAAGAAAGAATTTCTGTATTTTTAAAAATTCAACATTCCTATAAAGTTAATTAGAAAACTAAATAAGTCACTATCACACGAAAATTTTAAAAACACTATTTTATATATGTATGTACGTTCGACGTTCTCATTTTAATTAAAAGTAGTTATAAAATCACTCTCCCTGTTTCTATCATTGTAGTTTATATTTAATACGAAACATGTATTAAATCCAATTAGTTTTACTAGTTGCCTGTGAGTTATTCCTTTAAACGTATAGCTTCACGCAAGGATCTTATTTAAATTTTGACAGATTTGTGGTATACTTTTAATTAAACTCTTCCATGCTC
>QLNU02015360.1:274921723-274947908 GCA_006491805.2 Dysdera silvatica
TGATGTTATACAACCCCAAATCATAACACTAACTGGGTGTTTCACGGTAGGTGTAATGCACTCAGGATGGAAATCTTCTCCAATTCTTCTCCATACGTATTTTACGCCATCACTACCAAACAGTGAGATTTTGGTCTCATCACTCCAAATTACACTGTCCCATTGTTCCGTTGTCCAGTTAACATGGGTTTTAGCCCAGTTTAATCTTTTCAACCTCTGTTTGACAGACAAAAATGGCTTTTTTCGTGGAATTCTTGCATTTAGACCACATTCATGCAGTCTGCGCCGAACAGTCCTTGCACTTAACTTCACATTGCATTGCGCCATTTCACCTTGTATACACAGAGATGATTTTTTCCTGTCACCTAGGCACTGTCTTTTAATTCTTCTATCATCACTTGCTGTTGTGCACCTTTTTCTGCCTTTACCAGTCTGGTTTTGTAATGACTGAGTCTCCTTATACTTCTTCAAAAATTTAGAAATGCCACCTTTAGTTAAGTTTCCCCCAATATTTCTTCTAATTTCTTCATAACTGTAGCCTTGTTCACTTAATATTACTATTTTACATCGCTTCCTAGGTGACCAGTCAACTCTTTGCGCCATTTCTTTAATTTTATTACGTTTTACAAGCACACTAAATCAAAGAGCACAAAAAAAAAACAACCAACTTGATAGCAATTACAGAACACACTGATAAATGTCCTGTAACCTGTTGGCTCATTGCCAAAACAAGAGAAAACATGATTGGCTCATTGCCAAAACAAGATGACACCTGATTGGCTCTGTAAACACTCATGCTCATTGGCCACATTCAAATGAAGGAAAGCTACTTCATATAAATGTAAGCAAGCTGTGCTTCTTTTTTCTGGTTATTTGGCTATAACTTTTGATAGAATACAGATAATTGAACAAATGTTATTGCATTACAATCTTTATTAAATTACCTTTCTAATGATATATAATTTTATAGTATTGGTACAAAAAAAAGTGGTGTTATTAGCCATCAAACCTCTAAAATAAACTTTTTTCAAAGGGTTTCCACAATTTTGTCCACTACTGTAGATGCTTGGTATCACGCGACGAGATCGGAAGACCTTCAGTTGGATAAGAGATCAAACAAAAGTTTGTGATATCATTGTAAAGGTAAAAAGTTTGAAATGGAAGTGGGCAGCCCATATTGCTAGAAGAACTGACAACAGATGGACCAAAAACATTCTAGAATGGATCTCGCTGTACATTACATGCCCAAGGAAAAGGCCAAAGACGAGATGGGTGGATGAAATAATTAAATATATTGGGCACAAGTGGCAGCAAAATGCACAAGATCGACTTCGTTGGAAAGATGCAGAGGAGGCCTTTATCCTGCAGCGGATTGACAACGGCTGAAATGATGATATATATATATATATATATAAAAAGTTTTCCTCGCCCATTCTTGGCGGAAACAGGCTTTGGGACGGGCAGAGCGCCATGTTCCCAAGCCTCTTTTTACATCACTTCTTAATGTGCCATGTCTAGAAACTTCCTGACAATGTGACACGTGTTTAGGATTGTGGCTTTTTGTATTTCAATGTAGGTGTTTGGGTCAATGTTGAGTATCTCCAAATTCGTCGCAAGCGTTTTTGGTACTATCCCTGTTGCTGAGATGACTAACGGGATGATGAGGATCTTTTCCATACCCCATATATCTCGTACTTCATGTCTGAGATCTTGGTACTTGGTGATTTTCGTTGTGTAGGTTGTCTGTATGTTATTGGTGTTGGGTACTGCTATGTCGATTAAGTACGTGGTCTTATTCGATTTATCGACGAGGGTTATGTCAGGACGGTTATGTGGGACTGTCTTGTCTGTTATGATTGCTCTATCCCAGTAAAGCTTGTGTGTTTCGTTCTCATGCACGGTCTCTGGCTCATATTTGTAGTACGGGCATTTTTCTGTCAGAAAGCCAGCATTCGCTGCCAATTTCTGGTGGACTATTTTCGCTACTTGATCGTGTCTATGTTTGTAGTCTGACTGCGCAAGGATCTTGCATCCTGCCATCACGTGTTGGATTGTCTCCGATGCCGCATGACAGTGTCTGCATTTGTCGCTTTCTATGTCTTTTCTCTGGATGAATTTCTGATTGTTCCTTGTTGCGATCACTTGGTCTTGGATGGCTAGCATGAATCCTTCTGTCTCTGGCTGGAGAGTGCCTTTGGCCAGCCAAGAATTTGATGCCTTTTTGTCAACGTGTGGTTGTTGCAGGTCATTGTAGTGCCTGCCATGTAATGGTTTTCCGGCCCAAGTTCTCAGTTTCTGTTCGTTGGCTGTTTCGAGGACACGCTCTTCGGTACTACACAGGTTTAGTGGCGTGTAATTTGCATCTGCTTGTATTATGGCTTGGATGAGTGGCGATCGGGGACTCTTCAACTGGAAGTATTGCCTCATGCTCTGGATCTGCTTGTCATGTAAGTCTTTGAGGTCCGCTTGTCCGCGTCCTCCTTCTTCCCGGGGTAGTGTTTGCCGTTCAATTGCCGTTGCAGGGTGTAGTTGTCCGGCTCTTCTCTGGATGGTTCTCATTTTCCGCTGGAGTTGTTCTAGTTCAGTGTTGGACCATTTGATGATCCCGAAGGAGTAGGTGAGCACTGGTACCGCATATGCGTTAATTGCTTGCGTGGTGTTCTTCCCGCTCAGTTTCGTCTTCACAATGCTTCTAAGTCTTTCTTGGAATGCTTGCGTGAGCTGGACTTTGACTTTCTTGTGCTCCTGCTGCCGTTTTTGCATTATCCCTAGGTATTTGTAGGTTTCGCCCTCGTCCAAGGTCTTCAGTAGTCTCCCGTCTTCGAGTTCGATGCCTGGTAAATCTTCTTTGCTATTCTTCTGTATTTTGCACTTATCGAGGCCGAATTCCATTCCTATGTCCTTGGAGAATGTCTCTGTTATACTGATGAGTTGTCGGAGTTGGGTGATTGTTGGCGCGTATAGCTTGATGTCATCTACGTACATGAGGTGGGAGACTTTATGTAGGTTTCTCTTGTCTTTCTTCAGCATGTATCCGTATTTACTTGTGTTCAGCATCCTTGACAAGGGGTTTAACGCCAAGCAGAACCACTGGGGGCTTAGTGCGTCTCCTTGAAAGATTCCGCGGCGGATGGGGATCTCGGCCGTTTCTATTTTACTGTCTGGCGTGTTTAGCTGTAACCGGGTTCTCCATTGTTTCATGCTGCTCTGTAGGAATCGGATGATTGAGGGATGCACTTTGTATATGCTGAGTATTTCAAGGAGCCACGAGTGCGGAACAGAGTCGAAAGCCTTCTTGTAGTCTATGTATGCGGTGTTGAGTTTTCGCTTTTGTTTTCTTGCTTGTTCCAGGATAACTGAGTCGATGGTAAGCTGCTCTTTACATCCCAGAGTCCCTTTCTGGCATCCCTTTTGTTCTTCCGTCATTAAGTTGTTGCTTTCGCTGTGCCGGCTTATTTTTTCAGAGATGCACCCCGTGAGTATCTTGTACAGGGTGTTAAGGCACGTAATGGGTCGGTATTTCGCTGGGTTACTGGTATCCTGGTCCTTCGGTAGGAGGTAAGTTATTCCCTTGCAGAGGAATTCAGGCATTTTGCTGG
Organism: Dysdera silvatica; assembly: GCA_006491805.2. Lineage (NCBI taxonomy): Eukaryota > Metazoa > Arthropoda > Arachnida > Araneae > Dysderidae > Dysdera > Dysdera silvatica. The sequence continues at coordinate 274,925,323 of QLNU02015360.1, forward strand.
GGTCTTCAATTATCGCCGTAAGTTCCTTGGCTAATGGGCCATGGGCGCTGGTAAATTTCTTGTACCAGAAGTTGTGTATGCCGTCAATACCGGGTGCTTTCCAGTTGTGCGTACGTTGGATTACCTGCTGGAGTTCCTCTATCGTGATGCCCGTGTACTCCATCTCCTCTATTCCTCTCGTAGCCTCCATTTCTTGCTGAATCCAGGGGGCGCTTTTGTGCTGTACTTCATTGGACCATAGTGTCTTCCAGAAGGTCTCTATTTCTGCTGGCTTTGGGGCTTCGTACTTGTCTTTGTTCGCTGGGGTCTCTCGAAGCTTCCTGTAGAAGGCCTTCTGGTTTGTTCGGAATTCCTTGTTCTGTTGTTTTCTGTTGGTCTGTCTGTATATATATATATATATATGTGTGTGTGTGTGTGTGTGTGTGTGTGTGTGCACGCACGAATGTTTTAAGGGAATAGCGGAAAATAAAGAAAATACACACACACATGTACGAGAAACAAAGGGTAGGTATGTTATGAAAAAAATATTCATATGAGACTTTACATTGATTGAAGAATTTTTAATAAATCGTCCAGAGGTCGCAAATCAAAACAGTCTTTCTTTATTTTCATTTCAAAATATTTTTATTCCTGATTCAGAGATGTGTATTATATTTGGGCAACGTTTCACCCTCGAGAACTGCCTATCCTTTAGCGACTCCATTAGTCGCACAAAAGTGTTAAAGACCCTCCTATGTTCATTGGGCCATGGATAACTCATCCCTTGCTCGTAAAATTTAAAATATTCTAAGTTATGAAATATCAAACTAGTTGTGTAAATATGAATAAAAGGATGCATCTTTTACGCTTCCACTTTGCTTCTTTACATCAGGGGTTTTCAATTTATGACCCGAGAAGCAATTCTGGCCAGCGAATGCTTTTTATCCAATTAGACTTCGATAAAATAATTGATGTATTTCATTGGATTGATAAATATTATGACTATATATATACTTGATATACAAAGTATGTATGCATGTGCGTGTATGCATGTAAAACCTTTTCATTCATGTTTATCGCAACATATTATCATAGAATTTACCACTTTTTATAGAAAAATATTACAATTTTTTCTCTACCTGTATACAAATAATTCTCTCCAAATGGGTACTAAACGTGCAATTTCTTTCATAATTGCCTAAGAATTGATTTCTGACCTTCCAAACGAAGCAAACTTTATCCTTCGCGAGTTCTTGGAGGCTTATTTTTTATTCTCAGCATTTTTCGTTAGCCAAAAAGCCACGTCATCCGAGACAATGGATCCATTTGCTGAGAGAACAAATAAGACTCGTAGTGAGCTAAGGAGACTACGGTCCATTGAATGGGCTCACTCCTCTTTCTTTCCTGCAGAAGATAAGGGACGAGGATCCCTTCCCTACTTGACGCCTTATCTAATTTTTTGCGCTTATTACTTTTACCCCGCCCCTTCTCCAAATGACGAACTCAGCTGTTTTAACTTCTTAAATTAGTGGCTTTGAGAACTAAAAAGAAACAAAAAATTTCTCACAAATTCACAAAATCTTCACTTTTTATAAGAGAAAACCGGTAGGGACTTAGTTATGCCTTTACCAAAATCTGTCACCTCTCTATGATGACCATCGCAGTCCAGTCCCAAAGGTGGTCACTTCAGGCAGGTTCCACTATATATATACATTCATTGTTAAAGTAAAAAGGGTGAAATGGCGATGGGCTGGGCATATCGCAAGAAGAACTGATCAACGATGGACAAAGCAAATTCTCAACTGGATTCCAAGAGACCACCGAAGATCTAGAAAACGTCCTCAAACTAGATGGGTGGATGAAATAAGAAAACAGGTTGGGGTGACGTGGAAGCGAATTGCTCAGGATAGACTTGTGTGGAAAGCATTTGGAGAGACCTTCATCCAGCAGTGGATAGATAATGGTTGAATATGATGATGATGATGATGATATATATATATATATAGGACAAGGGATCAAATAAAGAGAGAGGAAAAACAGCTTAACTGGTCAAAGTTTTTAAAAAAATTTATTCCCAATATTTCGGTTACTAAATCAGTCAACCAATATCGGGAGGATGAAGTGCATATGGTAAAATGGTGAAAACCCAAACTGTAAACGTACAATAGAATATTTTTAGCACGTTTTTTACCATCAGATGACATGTAAAAATATATCAATGTAATTATTTTTGTTATCACTGTAATTTTTTAGGAATTGTCAGGAGACGGCGTCTCTTTTCTCCTATATCTAAAAAGCCCTAACTTGGACTTAGCGTGGGTGTCGAAACTTATTAAGTATATGACAATTCTAAATGTCACGTATAATGAAATAAATAAACCTGAGAGGTGGCCAGAAAAAAAATGATAAATTTTTAATTTATTAATATTGCTATTCTATTTATTAATCTGTGTCCTATTCCTAGTATTTCACTTGCCAATTGGTTCCAGTATAAAGATGACAAAACAAAACTATTATTGTCATATCTTTCTCTGGAAATGATAATTCATTTCGATTTTCATCCGGAAACCTGAAAACTGTACAAATATCGTCCCAGTATGCATGCTGTGCTAAGCAGGGATTTTCATTTGCAAGTTCTTTCTCCTATAGTTTGGTAAAATCCCGATTTGCTTAATTATTAATAATATTATTATGGTATATACAGACAATCAGGTTCACATGACTGAAGTTAACTTAATGTTCCTGGTCTTTTCCAAGGTCCTGAGATATCAAAAATATTTTCTTAATTATCATTATTATTCTATATGATTATATTATTATCAAAGTATTATCATATTCTTATCAAGGTATTATTATATAATTACAAAGGTGTTATTACATTATTATCAAGGATGCCTTGATGTTTTTTTTACAAGTGACCAAGTAACTTACATTCGTTTATGCCTAGGCACTGGGTGACACAGTGATAACATATTCGCCTAAGATGTCGTTAACCCAGTTTCGACTTTCATTGGTGCCAAAAAAAAGCTTACTAACTACTCACTGCTTCAGTTCCGAGGTTGGTTTCCTAGGCTTTAATACGTTCGGATTTCTCGGAAAGGTTAGGTCCACTACTATACCGGAACTTAGCATTAACCAGCGCCGTATTTCCCAATAGGCTATACTAGGCTATAGACTAGGGCGGCAAAATTTTGTGTATTGAGTCTGATATACCAAATTATTAAAATAGAGAATAAATCATCAGTCAAAATGATTAATTGAAGATGTGTTCCACAAGGAACTATACTAGGACCATTATTCTTTTTATTGGCAATAAATGATTTGATGTATTTAGATGATAATATACTATTAGTTGCTGATGACATAAATTGATCCATAAGTGGATCAAATACTAAATTACTGGCAAATATAAAAGTTAAATTAAATTTGATTCAACAATGGTTCTATGATAACGATCTGATACTAAATGCTGAAAAAAAATGATTATATAATATTCCATGCTAATAACAAAAAAATAAATAACATAGAAAGTAATATGAAATTTAATGGAAAAATACTAGGTCTTTACTAGGTCTACTTTAGAGAAATTTCTAGGTGTAAAAATACACGAAAAACATTTATGAAATGATCAAATAGATGATATACATAAAAAAAAATTAGAAGAATAAATGGACTTTTAACAAAATTAAAGAGTAAACTAACTTTAAATGCAAAAATTGAAATTTATTATTCAATAATTTACAGTATACTACTGTACTGAAAACCAACATGGGGTGGACTAAACAAGAAAAACTTAATAAAAATAAATAATTCATTAAATGACACAATAAACAAAATAAAAATCACCATATCAATCAATTGTTCAATTTAGAGAAGAATATCAACTACTTAATATAGAAAATATACACAAATTAAAAATATCTCAATATATATACGAAAGAATAAATGAAGGAAAACACATAGACATAATAGAAATAATAAAAGAAGACCACAAATATAATACTCGCCATAAAAAAGAAATTAAAACCAAAAATATTCGAACTAATTATGGAAAAGATAATATGAATTATTACGGATTAAATATTTGGAACAACATACTAGACGAAATAAAAAATTTAACACCAATAAAACAATTTAAAAATACACTCAAAAATATTTCTTATTTAACGAAACATAAATGGCTAAAGTTTTTAGGTTGTATGTATATTAACCTATAGTTTTAGCATGTAATCCATCATGCATGTATGTATATGTAATCTATACACATATGTATGAAAATAAAATTCATTTGTATTGTATTGTATAACAAAATACCATACGATGATATAATCAGATGTTTTGGCGAGAAGGAAGCTAGACGTCATGCTTTCCATTTAAATTCCAGTGCTTGATAGGCCCTTTTATTTTTTGCTAAAATTAAAATTTATTTCAATAAAATTGAATTTGATTTATTATATACCAAAAATAAATAGTGTTTCAATATAAGTTAATATTGTTTAATGTTTATGTTTCAATTTATGAGTTTGTTTTTCAACATATTTTTTTTAAATACGAAAGTTTTTGGCGTATATTGAATGTAACAATTTTTATGTTCCTACCACTGTTGAGGGGAGTGGCAAAAATAGCCTAGGGGCGGAAAAATGGTAAATCCGCCCATGTCATTAACGTATTCCTCTATCGCATTATTAATCAAATTCGATTCCCAATTGTGTCGTGGACAACTTGCCATTTTTTTGGTTCTTTTAGCCTCAATGATATTGGGCGAGTTTACACGCTCGTCGTTGGAAAATTTACTCGCTACTAAACTCGCTCAGTGTAATAAAGTTATCTAGTTAACTTGCTGCTCGCTCGGCTAGTGCTTATGAAGTTAAGGAGTGGGCTACTTTCCACACTGCTTGCCTGGGTTTTCCCTAATTTGATTGGCTGAAACAAACCCCCGAAAGAGGTGGGCAAAGTTAAAAGACAATTTAAAAAAATCGCTATTACTAGTCGTCTACTGATCACCTCTGCTGTGCATTTTTACTAAGCGAGTGAGCGAGTTTTACAAGCTGTATGTAATCGAAACTCGCTAAGCGAGGTGCATCACGCTCACACGCTGACTAGTTTACAAGCCAGCGAAAATCAAATTCGCCCAATGTAATTGAGGCTTAAGGCAGCAGAAGTTTAGATTCTGCGGAAAAATGTGGGTACGACGCAGCAAAAATATCACCATCATTGTATCGTAAAAGCGCAAACAAACGAACAAGCGCTTACGCCTCGTTTAAACTATTAACATCGTACAAAAGAATACAACGATGGTCCAGGGCTCACCATAACAAGTAAAAGTTTGTCACTAGCCTGATTGCGAAAGAAAAGGAAAAAAAAAATAAGCAAGGTAGAAGATGAAAATAAATAAAAGAAAAGGAATAAGAATAGTGCAAGCAAAGTGAAAGAGGAAAATAGATTAGGAAAGCTTACGAAAAATAATAAGGGAAAATAAAGGAAAACGAAGAAAGCTAAATAGAAAGAAAGTTAAGCAGAAAGAAATAGAATGAGAATAAAAATAAGCAAAACTTACATACGGCATAAGAAAATTTTCGCAACGTTTCGAAAACTATTGTTCTCTTCATCAAGCGAAGTGTCGAGAAAATGAGAATATCCTGCAATTTCATCCTCAGTTCCGAGTTTTCCCACAGCAGTCCCGCACTCAGGGTTTCCCTGAACTTTTTATCCCGGGTTTCCCATGGTACAAGATTTGTGAAAGTAGAGGGGGGGGGGAAGATTTCAGAAAAAGCCCCTAAACCCCTCGGAATCAGCCCTTGTATTCATTATTATTGGTAATTTTGGAAACTGATGTATTATGTTTCTATATTTCTATAAATACAAATTTTTAGCACCTGTTGTTTTACAGTCAGCTACGCATTCTCGAATTAAAATATGTTAGATCATTGCGCTCACAAACGGTTTCTCGGTTATATGTGGCAACACCAGTTTCTTAAAAATAAAACAACGTTACAGGGCTGTTCTTACGGTGTTAGCGGCCCTGGGCAAAGCAGATTTTAGCGGCCCTTAGAAACGCTTTGACAAAACAAAATTGATTTCCTGATACTTGCAATACATTTTTGGCGGCCCTAAATTTTAGCGGCCTTGGGCGGCCGCCCAGCTTTCCCCCCATTAAGCACGGCTCTGCAACGTTAGTTGACGTTTTTAAACGTCTCGATAACATAATATAAACCCTAAAAATAAGCAGAAACAAAGAAGAAACAGGAAATATCGATTGTTTCGCATGCGAATTTGGAAAAACAAATTAGATCTAAGGACATTCAAATTATAAATATGGCATTTACATTTGTTTTAACAAAACGACTTTAAATATATTTGGCTTTCTATATTAAAGCGATTATCGCAAAAATATAGAATAAAAAAAGACAATTTATCGTCTTTTCCGCAGCAATTTAGCATTATTCACAATATTTAGAAGTTTATAATTACACCGAATGTGTCAGAAGGCCTGAAATACACATCGTTAATTTTTAACTTCCAACCTCTGTCGCACCCCCCTCCTCTTAAATATCATTTTTCCTTATTTTAAAGAAAAAAAAATATCGAAATTCGTTTACTTCGAGCCATTAACTTATTGGAGGTGGGGGAACGGAAACAAACGAGGGACCAGGAAAAGAAAGAAATCGCAATTTCCGTTTTAAAACGTGACAAATTATTTTCCAGAGAGCGGCTTGTTTTCCCCATCTTAACTTTACTTTCGTTTTGGAAGTGCTCTTGAATACAACCTCCAATTCACGCTAACAAAGAAAACACACACTGTTTTCTCCGTTACGCAAAGTCTATAGAAAATGACAAATTTCTTTTTCGCTTTCTCGTTTACTTCATTCGCCTTATTTTAGACATTTTTTTTTTATTTAAAGAAAAGACGGAGAAAAAAAGAAATTGACGTAATTAGTCATTTTCCTGGCCATTTGCCAAGCTTCTCTCTCTAACGAGGATCTCTTCGGAGGAGACGCTGCTCTGTAAATCATGGTGTTTCCTTTTCCCTTTTTCCCCGCTTTATTTCTTAATTTTTCCCTGCGCCATGCATCGAAAAGTGATCTTTTAATAACTGTTGCATATACTGTCGATTCCTTTTCCCATTTGAATCCGAACGAAAGATTATCCGGAGCCAGAATATAATTGCCGGATACTCCATTAACGGGTATTTTATTTAGTCGCTTTAATTTATATACAACGGTGTATCAATGCTGACGTTTCAATTTTTCTAAAATTCTCGAAAACTACACTCATGACAAAGTTACTGAGAAGTTCAGTCTGGCTTAGTTATGACATAAATCCGTTAACGACGAGGAAAAAAGGCAGATGAAGAATATCCAAACCGATCTTATAGTTACCAAATGGTACCTCACTCGTCATTTCCCGATTAACTATTCCTGACAGATCGTGCACGTCCTTTCAACCGAACTTCAAGTTGGCTATAAGAACAAAAATAATAGTTACAAAATCCAGCGAAGTCATGAACATCTGTCAAATTATTCTGTGAAACTAGTATAAATGTGCATATCATTTCAGAACTGTCATAAAGGCCCTAAAAGTACACACCTGGCGTTTTTCTGGGGGTATATTAACAAATATATATTATAACCAAAGCATGTATTCAACATACTTTTGAGTATATTGTTGAATTTGTGCTGAATTGTGATTAGCTAGCATACTGATAGCAGCCTTTTTTTTTAAAGAATTATGATATGAATAGGAATGAAGTTATGAGATAAATAATATCATGTTCAAAGAAATCTCTCTTTATGAATATAAGAGTACTTTGGTTTATTATCCACACTAAGAAGCACGATACATTAAATTCTCTTGTGAGTGTAGTTGGGAGAAATGATTTCGAATTTAAGAATGCTACAATTGCACTACATCAGATATAAATCTATAAATTATTACAATTATTTATCGTTTGGACATTATTGCACATGCGCTGCTAAAATCGTGCTATGCCAGGACCTAGTTTTGCGAGAAATCGAAACCTCTAAAACCAAAGGAATCAACCCTCAGACTACGAGCTGTTTAGAACAATGATACTCACTTGAAAACACCATCCAATATCAAGTCTCGGATTTCGGCGCAGTAGATTATCTCTTTACGCCTCTACTGCCTCATAGAATGAAATTATTTCTATTCTATGAGACCATCTAAAATTTTTTTCCTACTCAATCCTTTTTTTTTTCTTTCTTTTTTTTATTATGACATCTCTTTCTAAGCTTGTTATTCAAAGACTTCGGCAATTCTGTTTAACACAGAAATCACAATTTCCCATTGGAATGGACCCACTTCAAACGATTTTGTGACACAAAAACAAAACGCGAGCCTGTTTGAAATGTGCATCGAGTTTTTCAAATGATCACAAATATGCATTAATACAAAATTGTTTGTTACTACTTAACATCAACCTGTCTTCTTAAATATATTGTATTAAAATCTACATAAAGAATTTTTAATAAAGTTAAATTTTATACAATAATATGTTCTTCTAATATTATAGTAGCCATCTTCGTATATTTCGATATGATAGAAAAGTTCACCAGGAGATCCCATATCAACTGTTATTTCAACACTGGTGTGAAGGTTTAAATAACAGTGCCAAAATAACAGCTGTTAAGTACTTTTTTTGCAACAACATTTCCTCTCATGGAGAAAAAGATGAGTAGTAAGACGTATTTTAGTACGTATTCAAGAAAGAACATCTCATTTATCGATAGGGGCATATATGGATGGGTTTTGATTTATAGGTGGCGCACGTTTCGTCTCAACAAATAGTCAATTTTCGTCACAAAACACAAATATTTAAAGACCCAAAATCAAAGTTACAAATCAAATCACCACGTGCTAAAATTAAATATCTCATGAAATTAAACGCTAGATCGTAAGTGAATTGATAACACAAATATTCATCGCAAAAAGTAATTTAAAATAATGTAGACATTTCTCCAATGACGTGAGTTTGTAATACGTGAATTTTCCGTACACTGTTCATAAATGGGAGAATAAAATCACTACAGAACTTAAAATTGTGTTCGCATATGTAGTCTTTCACCCCTGAGTACATTTTGCTCTACTAACAAGAGATAAACATGAAAAACACTGTCGAACTAAACATAGCGATTCGCAAGGAGGAACACACACCATAACTTCATCTGTTCTCGCTTACCTCTTTTTACCCACGTGCGCTACCTCCCAAATGTGAATCATGCTGTTCTACCGAACTTATGTACACAACTTAATAAAAGTATTGAATACAGCATACTACATATAAATAAGCGTTCTGTTTATAAGCATCTAACAAGGGAACTACCCCGAGTGGGAGTCCTAACTGAGAATTGAGACATATTGCAATTTATAGATTTTAGACCCCTAATTACGAATCCGAAGTCCTTTTTCAGTGAAATCCATATATTAATTTTTAATTAAAGAATAAAATTTTCAAAATTCTCACAGATTCAGGTGTTTGGCGAAATATGTGTAAGAATTGGCGATGCTTTTATTATCGTTTCAAAACTAGTTTGCTTTTTCGATAAAAATGAAGTTAAAAAGTACATGCCTTTTGTGAAAGCAAGTAATTACTATTTTAGGTAAATTAAACTTAGAGTGCACCAACTCTATTTATAAAAAATAATACCACAAAATTTAAAAATTTGGATAATGTGCATACAATGTGAAAATGGAAAGTAAAGATTGAAACATGGATCTGTTTTTTGCAGAATTAGTTAAAAAAAATAATTAAACAAGACTGTCATAAAATTGGTATTGAATGAAAAAATATTCAAAACATAAGATTTAGTTACAGTGAGTTGTATTTTAAAAACGAGTGACTCTTACACAATAAAATATTACAATGACTATTATGAACTGCGAAGGAAAGGGTTTCTACATTATCAAATGGTTTAGGATCGTTATCTGAATAATTGCACTTGTACCAGGAATATTGTAGCATTGGGCGAATATTGCTCAGATGGAAATTGGTTATAAGTTATATTAAAGAGTGCATTTTTAGTATTTCATTTCTATTTTTTATATCAATTTTCATATATCAGCAAGGGCGATTTAGTTTGTAACTTTTTTAACGAACTTTTTAAACTGCCTGAAAAAATATACATCGAGTGGTTGAATAAGTGATATTGTTTTAAGGGGTATTTGCAAGGTAATGCAGTCGCTAGGAAGATCTTTACATATGCTTGGATCTGTGTACCCTGTCCAGGAATCTAACAGGATACAAGAAGGTGGGTGCAAAATAGAAATAATCATGCAAATCACTGCACGACAAAGTAGTGACAAACTTACCTTACCATAACTAAATCCAAAGTAACATAGCCATAACAATAAAAAAATCGTTGTGTGTGTACATATATACACTCTTTTGCAAAAAAAAAAAAAGCACCATTAGGAAATTATCTGTTTTTATTAAAATTAAATGTATATCCAGCACATACGCAGGTAAGGAAATGATAAAAATATTCAGGGCCGTAGGACCCATCAATGGCTAGGAATTGCACATTAAATGTTCAAATCAATAGTTGGTGAACCCCCCCCACTCCTGGCGTCGATGCATGCTTCTGTGCGTCTAGGTAATGAGTGACAAAGGTTCTTAACGTCATCCTACTACACATTCTCAGGGACGCCGAGAGCCAATGCGGGCGCCCAGGCTTACTTCGAAGGCGGGTCTTCATGACCCCTTCCCTGAGCAGCAGCATAAATATTTTTTTTTTTGAGGGTAAGGGAGTTGAGCCCCCAAATGAACAAAAAGTATGAAATAAGAACGCATTTTTTTGTACTTACTTATTACTTAATTATTTTACAAGATCACTGCTGAAAAAAGAAACTAACGTAAGCTACTATTATTGTTTGTTTTTCAATAATCGGAACAGTTAATTAAAAAACTGTACATTAAAAGTGTGCAAAATCTTATTAATCTGGATTTTGAGAACAATTTTTCTGGCCTTCCGACTAGTAGCGGGGACCGGGCCCATACAGCATAGATCCTTGCCAGAGCGGGCCCCTAAATTTCATCCGGGCCCCCGGACTACAGCCCCTGCTGCTCCCCTCTCATCGGCTCTGCACATTCAGTCAGACATTTCTCACTTATTCCTCTATATCTTCGACATTTTGCGGTGCCCGAATCTGGCGGCCTACCATGTCCCATACATGTTCGATTGGCGAAAGGTCTGGTGATCTTGCTGGTCAAGGAAGAGTATCAACAGCACTGGGGTAGCTCACAGATATGCGAACCATATGGGGCCTGGCATTATCTTGTTGGAAAATGACTCCAAACTGTCGTGTCATGAAGGGTAACGCAAACGGCCGCAGGATGTCATCAACATATCGTTGAGCTTTGAAAGTTGTATGCAGGATGACTAGGGGTGTCCTGCTGTCGTATGAGATAACACCCCACACCATCACTCTAGTGGTAATGGCTGTGTACCTCTGTAAAACAAAGGGTGGTTGGAACCGCTGGCCCTGTCACCTCCACACGCAGATCCGAACATCATCTACTCCAAAACTGAACCATGAACTTCATCGCTGAACACTATGCGATGCTAATCTGCTGGCAGCAATGATGATCGGCTACGACACCACTCCAGACGACTCTGTCGATGGTGTGGGGTTAAAGGCAGACGTCTTAAAGGCCGCTGTGAGCGTAACCCCACCTCAGCCAAGCGTCGTGAGATGGTGGAAGGTGTCGCGATTGGTATGGAAGAGACTATAGTACGTTGGGTGGCGAACAATGATGTGTGTTGGGTCAGCTCGGGATTATCGCCCGACCAATCTATTTTGCCTGGCATTCGTGCACCTTTGCACAATAGTGTCCGTACGGTGCAGGTGGCGGCCTATTCCTCGGTAGGACCAGCCAGCTTCACGCATCCCGGGTATGCGACCACGTTTGAAGTCGTCCAATTGGCTATAAGGTCTTTGACAACGTATTAACGGCATTACTGGTGGCGTCTCCAGGGAACTGCAACGCTGATAACGAAAAAAAATAAACCGTTCGCAATTTTTACCTCTTTTATACGATGCCAGTTGCGCAGTAGAAATGCACGCTATGATCGAAGTTAACACTCATTGGCTTTGAAAATTTAATCAAGATATGCGTGTGTGTGTGTAATGCACGTTAGGAAAAGATATTAAAACATGTATCGGGAACATAAAATTGGATTTAGAAAACTGCATATCTGTCTGGAGCTAATTTTCTCAACTTTATGCTATTCCCTTGCCCTTTTTAGCGGATGCTAATATAACCTAAATAATGGAAGATGACATCGAGTTGCATCAATCAAGCCATTTATTCTGCGAAACAAAAATCGTTGCATTAATAAAATCGTAACAGTCTACAAGCATCTTCCTTATCTCGGATAAATGCTTTCCTCCGCTGAGGAAAAGGTAACGACATTGGGCCTATAAAAGCTTTATGTTACAGAATTTTCGCCATAAAAATTCAAGGATTAATTTTGCCATAATGAAAATATAATAATATGATAAAATAATTTTTGTACTTCATATTTTCTATAATTTACTGAAAAGTAACTTTTATGTTCAAAACTTATGAATCGGATGAAAATGAGATAAAAGCAGAAATTAGTTTACCAACATCTGGTTATCTACACCTTGGAGTTTAATAATAACGTCCTTAAATTTCCAGAATATCATTTGAAATTGTGCCCATATCATTACTATTATGTAAAGCGGAAAATGAGGAATATTATACCATAATTAAGTAAACGTCTCTTAACAGCGCAAGTAAACAAGTTCTAATTCTAAAATAGGTTTCTTCCAGTTACTTACATTCGTACTGTAAAGTAATGTCGAAATATATATATAAACCGGGGACCTCCCCGTTACATGTAGGAATCTATACCGACTATATTATGGTCTACACAATTTCTTTCTTATTAGGGTTTATATAGACACACACACAAGGATGAAAATTTGCATGTTATAAATTAAATAAAAATAATAATTTGTAAATCAAAATCGTGATAACGGTTAACATGCAATCGGTTGAAACTTTTCCCCGGTCTTCTCACAAATATAAGAAAAAACCCTTTAGCCACATAAGTGTGAAAAACCATGGACTCAATTAAAACTATGCATGACAAACTACAGTACCTTAGTAGTTATGGGGACTGTATAATAATTATAAAATCACTGATTGCTGTCCAGTTTTACCATATAATTTATCCGTTCTATCTCATGCTCGTTAAAATAATCTAGTCTAAACGAAACACGTAGATGCAGCTATATGAAAAATAATTAAAAACAAGTTTAAAGGGTACTACAGAAAACCTCTCGTCGAAAGAATACCCTCAAGAATTAAGTATAAGCAAGTATTATCGAGTGTATTGGCCAACGATGAATAATGAAAATGCTTAATTACACAGGACCGCAAAAAATATAGACATCTGAAATATTAATATTAACATGGATTACAACAATATTAAAAGTAGCAGAGTAAATGGTTTTGAATGTAGAACTGTCTTATAGGAATCCTTTCTTAAAAGATTATAATGAATATGATATGAATTGATGAAACGGAAACTTCTTTTTGATAAGGTTCTCATTTTTTAACCATCTCAATCGAGCTTTGCAGAAAAATCGGAAAATTTTAATTTAAAGCCAGATCAAAAATTGCTTTATATGGATAAAGTTCCTTTCTTGCATTACGTGATACTTGAGAAAAGAATTTCTTCAAGCAAAAATGCTTTTTTTTTTCGTTTCAAGTATTGAGTGACTTTTATATATGTCACTTAATGTCAACCTTATCTAACTGCCATAGGAAGTTTGAAAATCTTTGAAGGCTTGATGTTTTTTTCTTTTTTTTTTTAAACGATCTTTATCCGAAAAATTGAGTTAATGTTTATTAAATAAATGCAAATTTCCATTAGAACCGCATTCATGAAAACCAATAGGATTTAAATTTGTGTTTCTTACAGTTTCTAAAATTAATATATTGGTATCATTGATGTGCGTATATGAGCTATCCAATTCTTAACGTTTTTTAAAACACTCAAACCTTTCAATAATTAAATGGATGGTTACATTATAAAGAAGCATTCAACATACGAAAAAAAGCATATAAATTTATATGAGAGATTAGTACCAACGTTGTGGAATGTATTATTTGATGTTACGTAAACCGTTTCAGCGAGATTTAGACAGATATCTCTGTCTTTCGGTAGCAGTTGACTAGAGTATATACTGTGACCGCTGAATATAAATTTAGCTACAGAATTAATAAATTAAAATTTAGATAAATAAACCAAAAATTAAACAAAATCCAAATTACTAAATATTTAATAAACATCTGATTAAGATTAAGATTTTCAAAACTTAAAAGTTTTCCAATGGAAAAGTTTTCAGCCATTGGCCCCTCTTGACCACATAAACGATGTTAATGTTAAGTCATCGATGGGTACGTTGTTTTGAAGAAATGCTCTGAGATAACAGTTCTCACATCCTTTTCGTTACAAAAGTTCGATAGCTTAGAACTCTCTTAATACGAGCTACCTTGCGTTAAAATTACGATAATATTCACAACTCCATGCATACCACACAGCGTTCCTTGAACGTATCAAGTACTCATTTATCTCGTGCTTTATGTAAAATACTTTGGAAATCATCTGATCTATGGAATCAGTTCAAACATCATTCAACGGAATATCAACAAAGAAACGTGTCATCAAACTTATCTTCAATTTATTCTCTAAATGGTGTTATCTTTAGCGGTGATCCTCTCAATGTGAATCGATTTGTATCCTTCTAACGACACAGCACAGTCTTCAATGTGCAATTACCAGTGATTTACAAGTCCGTTTTCATCGTTCCATAACAAGCTGCGAATCATCGTCTAAGATAGGTTCTATTATGTAAACTATGCTAAATAAGCCTAGTCCAGTTTAAAACAAGCAAACCAGAGCATCTTCCCTGCAGGTATCATCATCACTTTCCTGAACTGCAAATTTTCGACAGCACTCCCTAAAGTTACTAGGCACAGAAAAACATGGTGGATCGTGATACCCCATGAATAATAAATATAAAATAATAAATCCAAACCATCATCAGACAACGTAGATGTCGACTAATGTATATTATTTTAAACCAAAAACTTACATTACCGAGAAATTGTACAGAAGTACATTGGAAAAAAATAAATTTTACAAATTTATTATGTAAAGCAGAGCTGTTGGTTTTATGTAAATATTTGTTAGTCTAGTATATGACTCAAAAATGCGAGGCTCTTGTGTTTTCATAATTGTTATTTTATTTAGAAAGTCAAATTTCAGACACAAACAAATTATGTACATCTTTATAAGTTAGTGTAGAAACAAAGTTTATTCAGTCTTTTATCACATTTCGCTTACCTCATCTTCAATTAATAGATTCAATGGTTTAATCAAATAAAATTTCAGCACATGATATTAGGATAAACTCCGTTGTCTGCAGTTTTATACTACGTCAGCAGACAAAACTACGTTGCAAAACTACACACAGAAAGCCAAGAGCCGAAGAAAATTCCGAAAAAATCTGTGAGCTGCCGTTTCAATATATTCGCAACAGCAAGAAACATTCAACTAGAATTAAGAACTTTCAAGAGCCTAAAGAGAACTCTCGTTTAAGGTTTCTCTCTCTGCAGTAACTGCTATTGTAAAAATCAATGGGTAAACGTGACTAGGTTAATGTCCAGTGATATCAATCTAATGCTAGAAAGCGCATATTGCTGTTTGCTTGGAGGAAAAGTAATGTTTATGTAGGGAAGTTTGGTGGTGATGTAAGCTGTAGACAAAAGTAAGACTTTCACTTTGTTTTGGACAAAATTGGTCGAAAGAAATTTTATTTTTGACAATTTAGAGTATTGGTCGGAGGCTTTCTTTTTCCACCGAAGAGTAAAACCCTGCTGACAGCATCGTAACTCTAGCTTCTAGCTGCTTTTCGTCTCCAATTTTGCAATGCAGGCTACGTAATGTACGATAAAAAAATATCTATGATTAATATATAGTTATCCATTGTAATTCAGGCTATGCGGTTTGGTAGCAGTCATAGATTTGGTGGAATGAACCTAAGAATTGGTGCTATTTAGTACTAAAAAGCTCATAGCTTTTACCTTACTTCCCGTGCATGGTTTTCTTTAGGGGCGCCAACTCAAATCATCCAAAGCTCTTTGTCCCTTCCCCCCCAAAAAAAAATATGTGTGAGGGCTGGACCTTCCTAAAATCGATAGAGAATAAATAATGAAATTCAAAATATAGTTGGAGTGAAAGATGTAACATATAAAATATATTAATTGTTATTGTTCGTGATTTGGTGGATTTACGACTGTATATGCGAATTCTTGCACTGTCAGGGGGCCCCATATATTTTCTTCAAGTTTCTCCCCCTGATTCCCTTCTATATTAATTTTTCTGCATTATTAAATATATTATTTATGAAAATATAGTCTTTGAGATTAATAATGAACTTTAAAATAAGTCTCGATATCGGATCTGTGACTGAAACATTTGAGAATGAGCTTGGATCGCAGTAATTTGTCTCTGGTTGATGTTACAATGGAATAAATAACCGTATTAGGTTAGAGCAGGGAATTGATGTTAGAAATTTAAATTTTGTGTTCAAGTGGTATTAACTTCTTTGATCAGTTTATATTTTAATAATTTCTTTGCTCAGGATCACTTTTAAGTATTTAATATCATATAATAATTATAGGTCTTTTTTCTACTGTAAATGTTACGGATTACATTTATTGTTTTCATCTTTTTTTTATCTTTTCTCTTGAGTGAACAAATCTGATTTACTGAAACTCGTGTAATATACACATTATCTCATTATTCCCTTCAATTGTAATGCCATTATTTGCGCAAATAATTTTAAAATATCTGCTTGATAATCATTGTTTTAAGACATTTAAGTCAATATCGCAACATAATAACGTCATTATCAAGAATAGGGTAATATTTCGCATCAACATGAATAATTTAATACCAATAAATTTATGAAACTATATGTTAATGTCATTTATATGGAATATTACAGTAACTAAAATCAGTCAAAATTTTAGAGGAATTTCCTTGCGAATTTCTCTTCTCAAAAGGATTTTTCTTTGGCTAAAATCTATTTGAATTTTATTGATTGTATGAAATTTAAGGGGCAACTACAAACAAATGCCCAAAATACCAACGTTAGGGATGAAAAGCGCCCATCGTAAGAGGAAGGTGAAACTTTGATTTCAGATTAAAATTAATCAAAATTTACCTTCGTATCAATCTGTTGACATTATCATATGCCTTTAAAGTTGAATATTATATATCATTCTTATCTATCAAAGTCTATATTTTGTTGCTATATCATATTGCTATTGTATATCTATTTGATATCGCATAAACCTGCCATACAATCGCGCATTGCATATTACTTATGGGCCTTGGATTATCGGTTCCTGACAGTTCCTGTGCAACAATAAAAAATTACACTGCAGTTTGTATATAAATAAGAAAAGTCATTTAATATGCATTTATATACTGAAATATAATCATTAAAATAAGCATATCATGTTATACCTTATTTCTTCAAAAGAATTTTGACTTCCTTTCATTACAAAATGGGAATAATTTAGAAGTACAATCCAATTTTGCTCCTCTCTGTGCACTGATTTATTGTGATGATTTAATACAATAATTATATCTATTTTATATAATAATTTTTATATGATTTTTGCAATTTTATATGGTTTTTGCAAATTTTATATGGTTTTTGCAAATTTTATATGATTTTTGCAATTTTTATATAATTTTTATATAATTTTTTAATTTTTGTATGATTATAAAGTAAAATCTCCTTTAACGGTCACCTCTAAACGATGGTAACCTCCGAAGATCGGCCACATATCAATGGAATTGAACGCATTCCATAGGATTAACATTAATGCTAACCTCCGAACAATGAATTCCGAACAACATCTACCCGTTAGGCACAACGAAAAAAAAAATATTCAAATTTTCAAATACGTCTGCAACCAAAATTGTCAACGATGTAAAGTAAAATTTATTTGATGGTACATTCTTTCAAATTACTCCAATGAAACATACGTTCACATTTTGTAGATTTTTACGTACACCCCTTTCTGTGAATACGGTGTCGCTACTTATGACCTAATATTTCGTTTGCGCAAACAACTACTATCTACTAAAAATTCCTTTTTGACAGCTCTAGTTATTTATGCGTTGTTACTATTAAGTAGTATCATAACCTAACTTCGTCACTTGAACGCCAGTTTGCAATCACGATGAGTTCACGAAAATTCTTAAGTTTAAAGGACAATATCAAAGTTACCCAGGACAGTAAAAAGGTGTAAGTGCACGAAGTTAGTAGATATTGGTAACGCTTTACGCGGGAGTCAGAAATAAATGAGATTTTAAAACATAGTAAAGATTATCTGCAACTATTCTTTCGAAGCGTGAACTTAGGAAAACGAAGCGTTGGAAAACCAGAAACGAAAAACTTCACGAAGTGCTGTTGGAGTGGCTTTCCACCTGTTGATCAAAAAAAAAACTTTCAATCAAAAATCCTGCAATTAAAATATTTTTTAATTGCAGAATTTTTCTTCATCTTATGAATCCGAAAATATTTACAGAGTTGATGATAGGAAAGGGTTAGATGACATTCTCTCGGATTAGCAGGAATGACAAATAATCAAGCCAGCGAATTTGTTTGCGTGGACGAAGATTTAGAACTTTCTGTTACGCATAATACTATTCAGGAATTGTTAGAAAATATGATGGAAGGGGGGGGAAGTGATGATTGAAGATGGGGGAAAAGTTATGAGGAAATGGAAGAGGAGAAGAGTGTGGCACTGCCACAAAATTCTAACATCAAAACATATTTTGATGTTTTGGTAAATTTTCAGGAGATCCAAAACTTTGCTTTGAACAAAAATGATGACGAGTTATCCGAATGGACTACAAATATTATTATATCCTTAGAAATGAATGTTTGCCATAAAAAAGCAAAACAATTACGCATCACTGATTTTTTTAATATAAATTAAAATAGGTGAGGATTAATGTATTTGAAATGGTTATAATTTTTTATTGTTAATTTTATTTATTTTGTTCTTTTGTACTGAATCTGTAAATAACAGCCACCTCTGAAGGACCGTCACCTTTGCAGAGTCCCGCGGGTGACCGTTATTCGGAGGTTTTACTGTATTATATAATTTGTATATAATTAGTTTATAATTTGATATAATAATTATATACGAATAATAGTTCTAAGTCAAACAAGATTAATAAAAGTTCTAATACTTGTTTTGATATAATAAAGGTGGCAACATATTACACCGAAATAAAAAATTATCTTTATTAAATTTGTACCGCCTTTACAACTGTCTGTCGAATATGAGTAACAATAAATAATATAAGTTTTAAAATGACAGAAATTTTATGAGCCATTCACTTTTATAGCTCTCTGAGTTTTATTATTAAAAGTTTACGGAAACTTCTTTCTGCTTTATTAATCAGTTTAATGTTTTTATTATAAAATCTTAATGTCTTATTTTGCCATAATACGAAAAGACAGTTATTTCATTTTTTTACTCGAAACGTTAATATTTTCAGTGATTCAACTTTGCAACGACGTTTGACAACATACTTTTCAAATTCATAATTATTTAAATTAAAACGAAGCTAATGACTAAATAGTCAAATGACTGGCATTTATATTGATAATAATTACCATTTAAATTGAACTTTTGCGCTGTGTTTTGTTTTTCTTTGGTTTCTTAAATCCTAACCAACCCAGCTTAATACTACTAAAAAATGACAAAGGTATTATATGCTTAGTACTTCTCACATACTGAGTATTCGGTTTTATTTGAAAAGTTTTAAGCTCACCACGAACTCTGAAACGTTGAATTGACGATAAATACTGAAAGATCCCAACGTTCAAAAAAGTAAAAAGCACCACTAAAGCAGGCTCTAAAAACCAAACGACGCTATCCTTGAAAGATTGAGAAAAAATCTGAAGAGGAGAAACAGCAAAAGGTTCAAGAACTCTTGAAAAATAGCAAATATTTTTGAAATTTTTTGGATCTAAAGAGAGGAAGGGACTTTTATTCAGGCATCTTTTATTTTTTGAATTCCATCCGAGCGTCTCACAGTATCTTTCCAAAGTAAACCGTCTGGCTTCCGCAATGAAATTCAATTAATCTCTAAGATCCACGGTATTTGGTTACGAATAACCAAATACTGTGGATCTTACAATTAATCTCTAAAATCCACGGTATTTGGTTACGGATAATCCCAAGGTCCAGTCCATGAGATTAATATTTTCGAGCTTCGCTGCGCATCTATGCACATATTTTTGAGTTTATTTTCACTCGATAGGCCAGAACCAATCCTTAAAAAATAAAATATTTAAAAGGATTAATACGCTCATATCTATGTTTGGCAAAATATCGCCCGATCTGTTTTTTCAAGCCGCCAAAGTATTCTTCTACGCTGAGCGGAATATGAGTGAAGCGGCGGTAAACTTAAGTTATGGATATGAGTTTCTCGTACGCATTAAAATAATCTAAATCGCATTAAAAATCGTTTAAATGTGCGATCGAATTTCCCATTTTTTTAGCATTTATCAGAATGCAAAATTGATGATTTGAAAATGAGGTCCGTGTGACGTGTAGTAGAGGGTAAAGTGGTGGAGATCTAGGTAAAAAACAGTGTTTGAACGCACTTTTATTCGCATTCAGAACGGTCGGGAGATAAAACAAATGCGATTTAAAATCCCAGGTAAAATCCCAAAAGACAAACTTTGACTTAAGCTGTGTCTTTTTCCATTCATCATGATTTCTGTTCAACTTCTGTTCCTGAGTGTTACAAATCAGGGGCAGAAAAGTAACCATCTGTTTTCCGATATCATTAGATATAGTCGGAGGTCTAGAATATGCTTTGAATTTATTCTATTTTAAAGATTTTATTTCTATTCTTGGCAATCAATTTATTTATGAGAAGCAGTTGTAAATGATTTTATTGTGTATATTTTCTTAATTCTTAGCTTGAAAATAGGAAAAACTAGCTGTACATTATGTATGTACAGTCGCAACCGTATAAGTGCAGATTGATAGTGCGGCAACGATATTCTGTGCAAATAAGCGGTTTTTACACTTAAGCTAATTGCATTAAATTATTATGTGTAAGGTATTTTTCCACTACATTTTATAGTACTTTATCTATGTTATTGTATTACATATTCCTATTTATAAATTTATAAATTACATACAGTATTTATTTAAATAATTATAACATGTCAGCACACTTTTTTTATAAAGAAAAGAAGTATAGGAGTACTGGCGTTTGATTTTAAGGATTCAAAATCTCCAGCGTTTGATCAAACTCTTTAAATAGTTTTCTCTTTCTATCTGCATAGCCAGTAGCGTACTGATAACTATAATAAAACTGTTATCTATCTATCTATCTATCTATCTATCTATCTATCTATCTATCTATCTATCTATCTATCTATCTATCTATCTATCTATCTATCTATCTATCTATCTATCTATCTATCTATCTATCTATCTATCTATCTATCTATCTATCTATCTATCTATCCATCCACCCATCCATCTATCTATCTATTTATTTTATGTGCATATACAATTTCATTTTCGTAAAAGGGGGCCCCTAAAACATTATTGAGGGTGCCTCCAGTTTTTCCGTTACGCTACTGTCATAGATAGTTAAAATAAACCCGTTATAGGCATAAACTAATAATGTGTAATGGGGATTTTTAGTGAATAGTCTGAACTAAATTTAAATTGATTTAATCAAAGTATACTCTTCCCGCATAAAAACAACTCTTTGGCCAACTTACTTTACAACGTTGAGTTCAATCCAATCATTATAATTGCCGTCGATGCTCCAGGTTATTTGGGGCTCGTTTTTCCTGCAGCTGCACTTAAATAAGGCTGCTAATGCATTGTTTAAGGTCAGGCTGAACGAAATGAATCCCTCACAATCAATTCATAAGCTTTCTCCAGTACCATGGCAGTTTGGAATCTCGTTTCAAAACCTTTCGAATAATAAACGGAGAAAACAATTGATACGTACTTAAGTACCCTTCCTGGGGTACTAAATTTTTTTATTTCTCCCTCTATACGTTTAAATCTAGCATATATTGCATATTAGCGTTAGCATTCTAGATTCACATGGATGCATGATAAGGATAATTTTGTGTTTTTTTATTTTGGGGCTTGAGAATAGAAACGCCCCCCCCCCCAAAAAATTTTTTTTTTTTTTTTATCCAAGCTATTAAAATGCTGGAAAAATGGACTGAAGTCCTACGTGCACTGTAACTAGGCGTGAATGTTTTCGCCAAATTTTGCTTTACATTTTTCCAAAGTTTTCGTTGTAAGTGAAATTTTGTTTGGATAATCTAAAATTTCTGTAACATTTGGTATAATTTTTAATAAGAGTTTTACAAGCAATTCCAAAATATCAAATTTTTCAAGGTAAAAGCATTTAAAAATATATTTAAAATTGTAATCCTTTCATTTCCAAAGTTTGCCAATTTGTGTATTA
>QLNU02015360.1:274948008-275007523 GCA_006491805.2 Dysdera silvatica
TATTAATCCAGTGTGAACATAATTAACTTTAGTTTATTTAACATTATACATAACATGCAAGTAATAATTCTATACGTTACATTTTCTGTTTAAAATTATCATTTAATTTATTTGCCAATAACGTAACTTAATCTGGAGCTGAAACCGGTCCATAGTAAATACAATCAAGGTGTATAAGAAATTTCTCGACTCCAAACACACTCATCTTGGATGTTTTTGCCTTTGTGCAAAATAATGCCCCTCTCGTGTTCTTTTTCCTTTTTTTTTATTCTTATTTTAAAGTTAAGAAGGCGATATATAAAATTTTTTTAAGTCTTCCTTTCTTTGTAAGAGACGAGGGGGCGACTATACAGTCTGTGGTTCGAGGATCATCAATTTCCTACATCAGCCTCTGCTTATTCTCTATCTATATCTAGCGTTAAGAAATTAATAATTAGCATAAATAATAGCAATAATTTAATTATCAATATGTACCATAGTCCTGCACATCATCAGTCCATGAATGCGTCCATGGTGGATAACAATACAGACGAAAGTAAAATTCGAAAAAAAATTAAAAAGAAAAGTATGAGACATGTGAAACTAGTATATTATGTATGGCATTGTATGGCGTAACCTGTATGTTGTATAATATGTTGTACTCAGGTGGTGTATGGCTACCCGGGTATAGAGCTTAAGCTTTTCTGTTAGAACACACATATTCTGTTCGACTTGCTAGATGTCATACAAATATAATAAGTTGGCCAGTAAAGTTTACTGCCATTTATTTTTTATTTTTTGTGACCGAGTTTGCGGAAGTTTAGCCTTTTTAAAATCGTTAAGTTTATGCTAAAGAAATGCAGTTGTTCTTGTTGATGTTACCGCTGTTGAACTAAGTAATTGGAATACCTAACGAAACAATACAGAGTTTCACCAGGAGATTCCATAACAAACAGTTATTTCAACACACTAAACCTTACGCCAGTGTCGAAATAACTGTTTGTTAAGCAATTGTAGTCAGTTCTTTTTACGCAGTACAACTAATTGTAATGGCCCAAGGGCCAAGGCCGCTTCAATAGTATAGACATAAGACTTTCTTTTCCAAAATATCGAAATAGTAAATTTTATAAGTGGCATTATTAAAATTTTTTGTTTCTTTCAAACAGCCCAAAGAAGTACGCATATGCTTTGGAGCGCAAAAAAATTCTTAGACTTTGTGTAGGTAATAGTTATAAAAGCTATCTAAGAAGAAACTATATATTCTGCCTAAATACTTTCTGAATATTTGTTTGCACTTCATATACAAACGCTAATTAGCAATTAAAACTAAAGGTATGATGAAGTTGAGTACAAATTTCATATCGTAGTTTAAAATTGTTACTATATTGCTATCAAATACAAATATACGCACACAACAAAGCCTGGCTGTACTATGTTTAGCTTTATAGCTATCCGTTCCTAAGAGAATTTTTAATTATGACCTATACCCCCGTTTATATGCACTGCATTCGCAGACGCGAGTTTCGGTGACATGGCGTTGCCCTCAATCAACCGAGTTTACATTTACATGGACTTAGTTTGCTTATGACATCATCGCTCGCTGCTGCTCTCTGAATTTCGGTGCTTCGCTATAGTTATGAACTATCTGTACATATACACACACGGTATGGTATTTATTTTACTTGCAATTGCTTCAATAAAATCAATCAAAATATTGCTAAATATGCATCTACAATTGAAAAAAGACAGTGATTCTCTCTAGAACAAAGAAATTGATTAAAGGAAGTTAGTCCGGAATATAACATGTCATGTGATCGAAATACGCTCATGCTGAGCATTAATATTATCGGTATCTCAATTTTCGTTTGGTTTATATTTTGGGAAGATTATTACTTATTACATTCTAAGAATATGGTGATTATTTTACTAAAAAATTTTTACTGACTTTGGATAGGATTTTTTCTATTTCACGTTATTATTTCTTACAGATATGTTGTATTTGTACTTGGAAAATTTACATTTATACAACATTTCTTTATATTAAACATTCACCTCATTTGGAAAAACTTATTGTTGTACCATTTGGACAACTACTCTAAACTAGTGAGCAATATGTAATTGGCAACAACAGCACTAAACAAAGTCCCCGTTATTCTATTAATTCAGTTGGCTTGGTCAATTCATTGGCCCAAAAGTTCTTGCAGCCTGCTATGTCAAACAGCCACAGAACTGATGGAGAAGCTATGCATTTTCTTTAAGAGAACCAATATAGCTGAAAGGAATCTAATCAAGATGAAAGCAAATAATAATCTATTACCTAACCCTAAACGAAATCCTGTATCGTATTTCACCTGGACTGGATAGTATGTACAAAGATTACTTTTTACGGCCTAATTCGCTCCAGTTTGCTCTATATATATATAAAATAAACTAAATTCAATCAGAATTAAGAGGAACAAAAAGAAAGAGAAGAAGAAGTTTATATCCAATAATAATAATGTAATCTAATAATAATAATTATTTTATTCCTAGAAGTTGAATGGTAACAAATTAGATAGATGCTCTTTCAATTCTACTGAGAGATACTTTTTATTTACCATTCCAAAACATGCAATATATCTATCTATCTCTATATATACATATTACAATAAAATCGCAACTACAACTTTCACTACGCGAAGTGTATCATTTTTATTTTTTATAAAAGATTTGACATATCGAAATTTTATAACCCATTTCTTCGCTTTTCTTACAGATTTGAGATGTGTATTTTATAACTTCCTTAACTTCGTTTAGTTTACAAGGATATTTATGTTTTTTATACATTTATATTTTATATTTTAAGATAAATTGGAAATTTAATTTTACACAATTTTGATTCCGCCTATAAATTAGGGATTTGCTGGATGTCGTGGTCTTGTCGGACATGACGCTTGGTTTCCAATTAAGAGGGCTCTAGTTCGACTCCAGCGAAGTAGGACGCCATTTTCTTCTTTACAACCCTCCCCCCCCACATCTTGTAATGAGTCAGTGATCTGTATTGTAAGCCATGAAACGTGGGTGTCAAAACATCCAAAATTTCTGTAAATTATGAATTAAAATTATTCTTAAAATTAACGAAGATTCTAAAGTACGTAAATGTATCATAATTCTTCTCTAAATAATAAAATTATCGAATATTATATTTGTTATATTATTTTTTTATTCGAATAAAATGAATAACTTGAGTTAATATCATGAAATGATAATCACGAAAGAATGTAACACGCATATAACAAAAGAAATATGCTTCTAAGCATGTATGGAACTAAGAAAATTATACTCGTTATAATAAATAATTTATGAAATATGCAGATTTGAAGATGTATAAAATGATTCACGAAGAACGAATTATATAATGAAAACACACAATTTTGCATGACGTAGATAGCAAAAAGCTTGTCAATTGTAATTCAGGAAATTCAAGCCGCGTTATTTATTTTAAATTTCTTTAAGAAATCGAGAACGGGAAAGTGAGTAAAAAATTAAAAAACAGGAATAAATTAATACTTGCTAACGTTTTATTAACTTTTTACGGAATCTCTTATTTTCGTTTCGCTTTTTGAACGCAGTTTCTTTTTTTTTAATCCTTAGAAATAAAAAAAAATTGCCTCGCATCCTTCTAATTTTATAAGTTATCTAAAGGCTCTCCAAGTTTTCTTTTGGCTTTGGTGTTGAACGGCGTAGTGTGAAGAGAAAAATTTTAAAAATACATTGAATTTTAAATAAAATTATTAATAATATATCACACGTTTCGAGTTTTTAAAAAATATTAGTCGTGAAAATGTTCAATTTCATTTAAAATTTATTAAGTCAACTAAATTAATATTTCTATGCTTATGTTAATTGTAATTTGTCAATTATGTTAATTGTAATTTGTCAATTATATTAATTGTAATTTGTCAATTATGTTAATTGTAATTTGTCAATTATGTTAATTGTAATTTGTCAATTATGTTAATTGTAATTTGTCAATTATGTTAATTGTAATTTGTCAATTATGTTAATTGTAATTTGTCAATTATGTTAATTTAATTTAGTAAACATTTTAACAGCTGTGAAACCCATTTACCCATTTACTTTCGTTGTTTTAATTGCCTGTTCAAATTTTCTTCTAATATGCATCTCTATACAGAGGTGTTTTTATCCTTCATTTATTCTCATTGATTCGCTGAAGAAACAAATCTTTTAAAAAGAATTCACAGTTAACCCAGATAATCCTAATTTTTTTTAGTTTTTTTTGTTTTGTTTTGTTTATAATTTCTGAATGAAATGTTGCTAGAGGTTACTTAGACAACAAAAGTTCAACGTTTAATTTTATGCAGTCCATATGGGTCCCAGAAATCGAGTAGTAGCGTCATACGCTTGTTGTAATTCAAGTAGTTTACTTCTTTCCAAAAAATGTTCTACGTCCTTCAGGAAGGACGTCAAGGGTATCTGAGTTAACAATGATTCATATTTATAGGCTATTAGTTTCCAAGCTTCTTTGTTGAAGATTCACACACACAGTTCTAACACACATTTATCTGCCAATCCAACGTATATCCATTAACACAGCATGGAAAAAATTGAAGAAAAGCATTAGTGTAATATATTGATATTCCTGCGTATTTAGATTGCACATGTCAATTTAATGTTGTTTTCACTATCTAAAGGTTAGCATAAAGTTTTAAAAGGGCATCGTAACCGCTTTAAAAAATCAAGTTTTTTAAATTTAACCTGTAAATTTTAATATTGCCTGCTTGAAGCACATTTTTAAATGCTTTGCCAAATTGTGATTTTACATTAAACCTGACTACGACAATCAAAAAAGGAAACTGAAACCATAACACACCATGTTAAAATTTTCAAATATAATTGCTTCCGTACAGTATTCAACATGCGCTGATTAGAAAGGATAACTAATAAAAACTGTAGAATATTTTGGCCAAAATCTTATACTAGAAAAGGTTAAGCCTAAAAATGTGTTTGGCTAGGCCTTACACTCAAAAAGAATGCAAACGATGTTAGTAAAAATTTACTAATACCTACTCCCGAAGGAAAGGGGGTAAGAGGTAAGCCAAGAACTACGTTATATTAAATAATCAAATACTTTCACAGCAAATAATGATTTTTCGATGCCTGGTGGGAGCTGAACCTACATCTTCTTGATTGCCGATAAAATGCTTGAACCATTAAGCTACAGGTGTTGATCATTCTCTCCCTTGCGAGCGTATATAAGGTTTTCCTTATATACGCTCGCGAAGAACTTATATACAGTTCGCGAAGAACGGTGCAGTACTTCGACTGTATTTTAAACCAAGGCGACGAGTAAAAAAAAAAGCCAGATATCCAAAAAGCCAAACGAGCATTTATATTTATTAGAGAAATCCTCATCATAGTCGATGATGTGGTTGTATTAAATGATCAAATACTTGCAAAGAAAATAGTGATTTTGGAACACTTGGCCTGCAATCAAAAAGATGTGTGTTAGGCTCTCACCAGACGACGAGAAATCATCCCTTTCTTTGCGAATATTTAATCATATAATACAACCACATCATCGGCTATGATGATAATTACTATAACAAATGAGCAAAATGTGTAGGAGAACTTTATGAAATGAACTCAAAGAGGAAGGGAAAACACAAGAAAGGATTAGGACGCCATTAAAAAAGAAGAAGAATGAAAATTGCAAAATCCCTACGCACGCCTGGATATTAAAGAAAATAATGACAACTAATAAGCATGGCTTTGTTTGTCTCGCTAAATGATGAACTTTGCGTTTTAAGTGTAAACTGTCCGCAGCAACCGAAGATTAGATAATACTCATTATTTAATCGATGGCCACTTACATTATCGATGGTTAATTAGCAATTATCGATGACTACTTAAATTTCGGAAAAGAACTCATCCCCTCAATGCGCCTATTAATAAAATTTCGGTACTATTATTGACTTCACTTAACGGCGGTAGAAGGTCTTCATGGTGCTAGTAAGGCATTGTGGATTCTCAGAAATAATTCCCAATGAATACAAAGCTTGAAAATTTATCGCATTCATGGACGCCCTAAAAAATTTAATGTTTTTTTTATGAAATATTGATAAATATTTGGAAGCATGCATCTTCAAAAGCTAAACGTTTTTATTTCCCAATGTATCGTGAACTGGGGAGTTACATTACTAGACCCATCGAAAGTATCTCGCAACCCAGAAATCGGAAACAACTATTGCGAGTAATAAAATGAGATGTGGAAATAACACCCGCGTGTTTATTCTTCCGATATATGCCAAGACATCTACAAGATAGCTACACAAATATTGAAAATTATATGCAGCATATAATCATTTGAAAGTATCCCTCTATTTTATATATGTATTTCTAGAAGACTAAAACAGAGATAAGTCTTTAAATTCGTGTAATAAGGATTTTAAATCAATTTTTTTTATTATGAAAAATCAAATTTCATTTTTACTAGGTAGATCTTTAAATGCACATAAAAAGCTGCATAAACAATACTCTCCTTTTTGATGTAAGGTTAAAATGATATGTAATTCCTGTAGTAGTATAATAGCAATTTATAATTTTCGAATAACAGAATGCCTTTATGGTCCAACACTATCTTTGCTATTCTGAAGCCATAAAGCACAACCATGTAATGATTTCGGTTTGCATAATCAAATAACTATTAAATTAACATTTTTATAATTTTAAGAATATAAAAATATAATTCCTATCGTCATACTTAACCGTCGTTAACTCACTTCTGGATATGAAAGCCTCTCCAAATCTCATACATACATATATCACTCATTATCTGTTAGAAAATTCTTCTAATCTTTACTCCCTTATCATTAACTCCTGGTTCTCCATTATCCATCGTTGACCTCTTTTTATAGTACGGCAGGGTCTTTGATATTCAAATTTTTAAGTTTTACCACTGACGGTTTAAATTCTTGTCTTTTTTTCTTATCCAAATACCTTTTCTCAATCTTTTTCCTTTATTCCAAGCATGAACTTTTTTACATACTTCACTAAATTTATTTAATACCTCACTAAATTTATTTAATACCTCACCAAATGTTTCTAATACTTCACTAAATTTTTTTGCTACAATTTTTGCATTTTCTTTTCCCTTAGGAAACGTTTCTAACAGAAATTAAAATTCAACTGAATATGATAAAAAAGGAAGTTATTCATGGGAAAATAATATTATTTAGTATATAAACTGTTTCTTTATCAAAACGATTAACTCTTTTCTAAAATTCTATGAGATTTATCTAAGAATTTACGTGGAACTTGGAGATTTTCGGAAAAATTCGTTAAGATTTACGTGACACACTTTTGATTTCATGAATACTTCAGTTTTCACCAGCATAGAGGTATAATATTGACGGAATGCGAGTATGTCACACATTCTATGGTTTAGCATTTTATGTTTTAATTCGAATCTATTTGTACGTTAAACATGAAAATTCCTTCATTACATATATGTTGTAATATAAAATCATATGTTCTATGAATTTGACACTGGTTGTATTAAAACTTATTGATAGTATCTAAAAATATACGTTATTGAATTCCCCATATCCTGTTCTCATTTTCAATAGAATTTTGTTAAAGAATATCCGAATCTTTTCATTTTCTCCACATTTCCTTTTACTTTTTTATAGTACTCGCTCCAGATTTTAGATTTCATGCTTTTTCCTTCAACTAATTCTAATCTTGTATTTTTATACATTTCCAAATTACTCTTATCTTTTTTCAGAGATTTCACTTGATTTCATTGCGTCTTACATATATTCCTGTGCAAATATAATACATTTCTTTAGAAAAATATTAATTTAAAATTCTGATTATTTAACGTTTATCTTCCAACGAATATTTTTGCGTTTCAAAAACCTGTTCAATTTTCACTGCATGCATTTTTCAACCTACGTTTATTACAAGTCCCTCACAGATGTTTTATTTTATTAATACATTTGTTCAATAAAAAATATCCACTCTAGTGTTTTACTTCGCTTTTCTTCTTTCGCCGATTCCACACCATCCTATTTGATCTCAGGTTTCCAAAAGTGATTTGCCATTTACTGTTATCGGCGTCAGCAAGTCAGCCCATTTCGACTTTTATCACCTTGTGTCCTCATATGACCAAGATCGATCTTTCGAAACATCTCACAATCGAATTTGTAACCTGATTCTGCAGCCATTGGCTATATATATATACATCGCGTTGATCTAACAAGTATGACAGTTAATTATCAGTTATTTTGGGAGCCTTTATTTAAGATTGAAACTAAAGTGAACTTTCTGATTTATGTATGTTGTTCTAATTAACGATGGTGTTTTGCGATACCGGCAAATGTTTCATAGAATTGCGCACATTCTTATTAAGGACTTTTTGTTTAACAACTTTTTTTCTCCGAGATTTGAAAAATGTTAATGGGGGAATTTACTGTATACAAAAATATAACACATTTTGTAAACTAAGAACCACTAATTCTGAATGGGTGGAGATATGTTACTCAAAATTATCAGAAATTTTACATAGTTTCATTAATATTTCTGTCATATGTTACTTTGCGGCTAATATTAATATATATAGCATTTTGATTATTTAGTCTATCATTTCCATTATTCCTTTTATCATTTTTATTATTCGTTTTATAATTTTCATTATTTCTTATGTCATTTTCATTATTCAGTGTATCATTTTCATTATTCATTGTGTCATTTTCATTATTCATTGTGTCATTTTCATTACTCATTTATAATTTTCGTTAATAATTATATCATTATTCATTATACCATTTTTACTATAGACCAGTCACGGGGAGTGCAACTTGTATTGTTTTATCTATACTTTTTTAAATTTGCTATTATATTTAAATTGAATTTTAAGACTGGTTGCAATATATAACCCTTATGACAAATAAATATTCTTATCATTATGTTCATCATTCATTATATCATTTTAATTATTCATTATATCATTTTAATTATTCATTATATCATTTTAATTATTCATTATATCATTTTAATGATTCATTATATCATTTTAATGATTCATTATATCATTTATCCACTATTATTATGCACACATAAACGAGTTTATATTCAGACAATTTTGAAAAATTATTTCGTTAAAAATTATGTATAAGGAACAGTTGTTGTGTGTATCTTTTGTATCTTTTTTTTTATGTTAAGCGTTATAATTTAAAAACATGCAGTCAAGAAAAAAATATGATAATAAAATTAAGAGTTTTGTTTTTAAGTAGCTTGAAAATTACTAAAACAAATTCATAAGAATATTGGGTATATTGTTATACCTTTACAAAATTCAGTGAAAATTTTTACAAGGATCTCCAAAGAACTTCAAATTCAGTCATCATGATCGATGGTTGTTGCAAGTGACATTTTTTAAAATCATAATATGGTAATGCGTTTTAACACTTGTTCTAAGCTGATTTCTAAATATATATATATATATATAGTGAAATGTACAAAAGTACAATGTTTGAAAGAGACAATATTATTTGACCCATATTTCTCTAATGTGCTTTCAAGTCGTTATAATCGACACAGAATTATTTATGCAGAAAAAAATGTCCGCGACAAAAGGTACCGACGTTATATACGGTACATAGAATCGTTAAAAACATAATGCTTGACATGTAAAAAAAATAAAAAATCGAAATTCTGTTAGTGATTTCATAGTTCTATGCGGTTGTCCTGTAATACCGATGTCGTTATACGGCACCACACTTACATACCGATGTATATAAAAAATATACCAACTCGGATTTTTCTCGCAACTTCATTTGCAAATTTATTTAACAAGGAAACCCGTATCCTTTCTACCTTTCAGCATCGCATTTCTTCCTTGTACTAAAGAAAATGAAGACAGACAAAAACCGCATCCGAAATCACAAAGCTATAAAATTTCACGAATTTCACATTAAAACGAAGGATTGAAGAAAATGATAGACAAAATTAACTCCAACACCCAGCGTATTATAGCTCATTCGAAATCTCTTTTAACTCATAAGAGTTGGGGAAAAAATAAGATGACCGTGCCCCCATCTAGCCACTCGCAAGATTTCACTTTGCCACCTGAGCTATTGAGAACGTAGGCGTCATTGATCTAGCTTCCTACTTAATTCTAACAAATTTACAACTTCCATCTTAAAATGGAGAATCGGGAGAATTAATGGAGATACTCTCGACCCGCCACATATTGTGCTTGATACCGAAACTCGTTTGACTCCGAGAAAACTCTTTTGACTCTTGAGTGTTGGAGAAGGGGAAAATATATAAATTTGAAGATTCTTCAAAATAAATGAAAATAATAATAAACTGTACTAAAACTTAATTGAATTCAAACTTCATAATCCATTTGGCTGTTATATCAACCAACTTGTTATGCGAGAAAAAGAACCTAGCCAAATGGCCCAAAATCTTATGAAATTGTTATTATTCAAAGATATAACGGTGCATAGTAACCTAAAGTCATGCTAGGTGACGATATATAGATGATACACCCCACGTATTTTGTCTACAACAAATATGACTCTAAAATTAAAAGAAGCCATTGGCATATTCAGGGCCGTTTCTACCATTAGGCCAGAGTAGGCGACCGCCTAGGGCGGCAAAATGGCGTAAAAAAATAATTTCAAATCAAACAAAGAAAAAATGTAAAAGAGGAAAAATTAAAACATCGAACTATTTTCAAAAGCATACGAAACAATTACTTAATAAATATTTACTTCGATGAACGTAAAAATGTTGGATGCGTTTCATTATTTAGCTTTTCACACAAGTTCTTTTGTATCTAATACATTTAAGCCTTCTAGCTCTGATAATACAACGTTGTGTTTTGAAATATTACTCCTTTAATATTTCAGTTTTCAAAAATATAAAATGTTGAAATTAAACAATTATAACATGTAGCAATTGTTTTACTATTCACAATATTCTAATATTACAAAATAACTAATATAAGTTTAAAATATAAATATAATTAACGGGTTTAATGATTAAAAGTATAATAGAAAATTTATACTGTTGAACCGCTGGATGTTGGTGGTAGTAGAGAGGGGGATATCGATAAAAGAGTGATGATAGTAAAAAACTAGGGGCGGCATTTTTCAATTTTCACCTAGGGCGGCAAAACACCTAGAAACGGCTCTAGGCATGCTTCAATGATATACATTTCAATAGGCAAAATTACAATACTTTAACAATTTACAAAATAATAAGACAAGCTTTGCTAGGATTTAATAAAAGGTATTTGTATACAAACCGAACGTCTCTATCGTAATTTGCAACTGTTCTAGAAAGAAGCATGGCGTTAGCATACATAAACTTTAGAGTAATAAATTATTTTACAAACTGCAGAGTTCTAGAATTGAGATCTGTCTGTGAAATTAAAATATGGCAACTACCTTCTCCGGAGTTGTAGTTGGTCAAATATATCTTTATTTTCCTTACTCTTTTCAAAATCTTAAATTTATTCGAAAACGTGTTTTGAAAAATTACTGTTGAAATTAATTTGGCAATATACAAGATATTTTTATCAGTAAAATCCAATTACTGGACTTAGCATATCTTGTGAAACTACATTGATAATTCAAGAAACAATATCCATTATTATTACAATATTTTTTTCATTTATCATCTACATGAAACCAATTGTACTTTTGTTAATATCATTATTGATATTCTTCAGTATTCTCCCTTCAATTTCAGTGTGTAGAAAAGAAAACTAAATACAATAAAGTCATGAATCCAAGAACAATCTGTCTCCATGAATCCAAATGGGAGGTGGTAACTCCAAGCGAAAATCCCTATGCTGTATAAAACGAAATATCATAAACTTTATAATCTCGCACAGAAAATATAACGAGCATTAATATTTATGCCATTACGTTAAATACGCAAACTGTCACTTTGTATGTATATAGCATTATTATGCGTATTAATATAATGAATACGTATTAAATATAATGAATACGTATTAAATATAATCAATAAGTATTAAATATAATTAATATGTATAACATGTATATACATGTATACCATTCTAGACGTATATAACTGTGAACATCAGTCGCTTTCATTATATAGCACTACCAAATCTTTATCTAAACATTATTTCTAACACAAAAACCTTATGCTTGTATTCCAAACATTTTATAATTGTTTAGATTTGTGTAAAGAGAAAAATTTTAATGTTTTACTTCAAAGTACTTCGAAAAATAACTTTTTTTATCTTTTAAACACAGTTTACATTTAAATTTTTCAACGAAGATGGAAAATTTTTTGGTAGTAAAGACTCAAAATCTAACTTGCCTTTAAACTTACTTTACGTCCTTTCTATAATACAACAAAAATAAAGTGAGCTCTAAGAAATGCAAGTAGGTATGTCATTTTTTAGCGGCAGAAAAATTGTTTAAGAATCCGATGATTCATGTCTGATATTTTGGAGCTGTGATATATTTCTTTATGTTAAAGTATTCGGTTCCTGAAGTACTAATCTTTGTCGAAATGTTGTATGAATTTCATTTTTTAGGTTTCCATGGTTAGAGCTTTGCTTCTCATTGCGTTTATACAGGGTGTCCCAAAATACTGAGTGAATCAAAGGCGTTTTCCTTCAAATATAAAATAAAGGTATTAAATGCAAATGATATTATTTGCTACGGTATACAACAAATCGAATATCTAATAAGCCCACAGCTAGACGCTTGTTATAGGGGAGCTCAGAAAGCTAGAGAGGGCCTTAAAATGTGTTAATGTTTTAATTTATTTTAGTAATATATTTCATAATACTAGATATTTAAGTCGACTAGTATATTTAACATTAATTGATAAATTTAGGTAAATTTTACACTGAAAACTTATGGATATATGCTAAAATTTATCATTTCCCTTATCCTTATTGTAGAGACGATGAAGACACAACTTTATAAAAACATAATATATACAAGATCTGCCGTAGAAATCTTTGAATATGTTTTTAATGTCAAAGGACAATCTCCATTGTCATGTACAATTTTATACAAAACAAAATATTCAAAATAAAATTCTAAATTAATTTATTTTGAAAAAAAATATTTTCCAGGTAGGGGCTAATTACATTTTCAGGGAACTCAGCTCACTTATCCTCAGCCTGTCTACGACCCTGATCTCTAATAAAAAGAACGTTAATGTGAAATTTTATATCAAATTATAATTTATTAAAAATTCGTAATTTTCTATAATACACGATATAAATTATATATAAAAAATAATAACAAGTTCTATCAATTATAATGTTTTTAATACATCAACAGATGTTTATTCACGTACTACCTTCTTCGAAACGTATGTAAATAAGGTCAGTTTTGTTCTGAAAAATCTGTAAATGTATTAAATATTTTTAATTGCGGTAACTCATTTGTTCTTATGTTGGACTTATTTCGACTATATTATTTTATATATCGACTTACTAAAATTCCACTAAGAACATTGATAAGTCTAACTTGAATGAGCCGAAATTTTCTATAAATCGAAGTGATAATAAATTACGAAGAAAGTATATTATTACGATAATAAATTGACACCCATGTTTTAAAGCTCACACTAGGGCTGTTTTCAGTATAGGAGAAAAAGCGACATCATTCCCGTCCTGGATTCGAACCAGGGTCCCTCCGTTTAGCCCGGAGTGTCTTGGACCGCTAGACGAATGAGGACAGGAAACAACGCTCTCTTTCTCCGTATGTAAAGGTGTTAAGGTATTATTACCCTCCGCAGGGATAACACAATTGCCAAATATGGTCAACACACAAAGCCACCGGGGCGTTTTGTTTTTTTGAGGATTTTTCCTATATCTAAAACAGCTCTAATGTGAGCTTGGGCTTTGAAACGTGGGTATCAATTTATTACCGTAATAAAATCCCCCACAAAAAAAATCACAAAAACTCACCAAAATGACTTTGTGTATAGACCATATAATATTGGCAATTGTGTTATCACTGAGAAGGGTAATAATAAAGCCTTACAAAGTGTATTACGTGTGCATATGTCTCGATACCTCGAATCCAAATACTTAATTAGAAAGAGCGAGTAAAAGACAAAAACTTTATGTAGTGTGTCGCAACAACTCAAGTTCCTGATTATTAGATTATTAAATACTCAATTATTATCAAATCAAAGTTTAATAACTCATGATTTTCCTTAAGCCTTTCTATTTGGACTTACCGGGGTTCGGCTATATATTATTAGGAATTGTTAATGACAAATTACCGTTTTTTTTTAGTTTGAAGTTCGGGAAACCATTTAATCAAATTCCTCAAAAACAAGGAGGGAACCTTTGCTAATACCATAAGTATATAAAAGAAATGTACACTGAACTGTAGTCGTTCAATTCAATAAAGCGTTGGTCCACTAAAACCTGAAACTCCCTAGTTGAAGCTTAGCCTGAATCGCGTTCTATTTATTTTATACAAATGATAAAATCTGTCTTCAATTCAAATTATGCATCAAATCATCACTATCATCAACCGTTTTCAATCCACTGCAGGATAGAGGTCTCTCTCTATTATCACACATCCATGTAGTACGGTGAAATAAATAGAGAGGAAGCGGCCATAAACTCAACGCGTTGGCCAGACGGGTTGGCAAACTGGACCTACAGTTTAAAGAAGAACCCGAACTTCGGTCACCACAGCCGAAGTTCTGCGCTAAAGCGGGACTCGTTCTGTCACCTTCCTACAGAGTGATCGCTACCGGGGCTGCTTTGAAGCGACGATCTGACAAGTACTAGTATTCTTGACAGTGGACGTCTGTGGGACCTACATCAAATATAGGGGTTAAATTATAATTTTGTTTAACTTTCCAAAACGTGATCTACCTTTTAAAAAGGTAGGCCTCTCTATTAATATTTTGTTTTAATAAAAACAAGTTCGTTAAATTTTATAACTCTCTCAAGCCAAAAACTTCATAAATAGAATATGTTTAGAAAAATGCATTTTCCTGAAGGAACTGTCGAAATTTTTAGTTCGTTTGGGTAATTGTATTTGATAAATATTAAATTTTATCTGAGAAACTGTTAGATTTTCGCTAAATGGATATCCAGATAGACAACTCAATTTTTAAAACCATCTAAAAATATGGATGTGCATATTTGAAAGTGGATAAAGATAAACGGAAAATGCGATTTTTTCATATTTATAGCATAAAGGAAAGTTAGTACTAATTTTGGCGAAACACGATTTAAGATATCAAAATCTTGTTTTGCCTTCACAAAGTGGTTTAGAACCGCGCGAACTTGAAGTAGATTACAGAAACTTTTCTTTAGGTTTAAACATACGATAGTCAGAGACTAAAACAGTACCTTCGCGTTACTTTTATAAAAGGATTACGACCTTTTCACTAATACCTTACTCTACGGGGCCTCATGTGCAACCGTAGTGTGGATATCAACCGCTCACAGTGTGATATCAAAGAAAACCTGTATTGACAAATTTAATTCAATAAACAGATGGATGAGTTATAAGCTCAAAGGAATCCTGCGATATCTTCGGGAGAAGAAAGGGATAATGTTCAAGTTAAAGCGTAAGTCCATTCGCTGCCATAATGATGTCATCCCAAGGGCTTCCTAAAAGCAATTTTCGAGTTCCTATAGTGATAAGCCCAGAGGGTAAAGAAAGAATCACTTACGCAATTACTCTATCTATCATGCGCTATTCGTGGAATATTTCAGAATATACTGATAACGAGCTATAAATTCCGTCATTCTTAAGATAAGATTCAAAAGAAAAATTTGCTCAAAAGAATTCTTCCTTCCTTTGAATTTTCTTTATATCATGTGATTTTAATAGTACTTTGATATAAAGTTCAATTTTCCTTTTTACATTATAACAATTTAAGTGTCTATTAGATAATTTTATAAAACTACTTCCGTTACCCTAACTTTAAAAACCATTCAAATGGTATATTCTGAAAGATTTATACCATTCGTAAATATTCAAAACTTTCTTTGACAGTATAATAATTTTAAAAAGATATTTTACGTTTCAAAGTGCTTATTGAATTATGAAAGGAAAAGAATGCAAAAGTAAATAGTAGGTAAACTAATTAAAATTATGTAAAGTTGTTATTACTAAAGAGCTTTGTTATGGAAAAGTAAATTATCATAATTAAATAATAGTCTAGTGCAATTTCACCGTTTAATTTCACAGCTTTTAGCTTGTATTTAGGCTATGACGGTAGTAAATCTGTAGAAGAATTTCCAGGCATTCCACTTCGCTACAACCAGCCATGAATGTTCCCAATTTCAAAGGAAGGCTCCTTGGGCACGGTGTTATGAAAATTAGCTCTGTAGCAAACAATTCGATGTGCCTTTAAGCCTAAATAAATAATCGAGGAAGCAAATATTGCCGAAATTCAATAACAATCTTTATTATCGTTAACTCTAGAATCAACAGAATGCACTGTATTCATTTAAGATTTAAGAACCGGTTTCTCATGGGCCGATCACACGTCCCATATGGACGCCTTCATTATTTCTGTCTAATTTAATTTACCGTTTTAATCTTGCATTGGCAAAACCGATTTCGTAGCGCAAGAGAAAGGTGGCTGTACACTATTCCCTGTAATGCATATTTTATCTCCCGGTTTTATCCGTAGTATTTATTTATTCATATGGTGAGTGGGAGTAAATTTTGTTTCGAGAAAAGTACTTTCGAAAGGAGAGTTATTTTCTTATGAAGAGTTTTTCAAACTTTTCTGGTAGAAGTATAGTTAATAAAACTTAGTTGCGAATTTTTTCCATGTTAGTACGTTCTTTCGTGAAATATTTTCCTGTGCAATATTAAGGTACACTTTTTTTTGAAGGGAAAAGCATGGGCTGATATACAAGCACAGTGAATATCGGGTACCATTAAGTTACTTGGAAAAGTATTTAGCTTGTTGTTTTGGAGAAGATTTTTTTCTGAATTTGTAGGAAAAATAGTACCAAAATCAACTGTGCCCTTTTCCTACAAATAATGTGCAACTATAAGCTGTTGGCGAAAAGTTTATGCCTTATTTTTTTTATTTTTGCTCTAGCTTCCTTTTTGTCCGGCAGAATAAATCGTTTATAAAGGAGTTTATGTCATTCTTTCTATCATTACGGAGCCCATAATTCCCATGTCATTTACCATGTCAAAATTTATATAGAGCTTGTACATTTCAGTTGCAGACGTAAACGTATTGCGCAAATGATTGATCCCACCAAAAATAAAAAGTAGCACAATCAGTAATGATCAAGTGGGCCTAAAACTGCTGCAACTAAACAAAGTTCTAGAAAATTCCACCCAAATAAAAATTTAACGTTTCACTTCAAAGCTAACAATTCCCAGTAATGAGAATAGTTTAACACAAAGCTTTTGACACATTACGGAAAAACTTTTCTCATTTTTCCTAGAAAATATCAAAATTACTAAAGTATATCTTTCCTATTATGGATAACTGACAAAACAAAACAAGCCTGAGGTAATATTCCATTTCAGAATAGACATTTGATATTTTGACGTTTTATTGTATTGCATAGTTAGATATTCAAAAATTGTGAAAATTCGTTTAGATGATGCATATAAAATTCAATACTACTTAAAAATTACATTTGTAAAATGCCTTACACTCTACCATGTTGTTTTTTTTTTTTTTTTCAAAATTATCAACTACTTATATTTAAGAAAAGCTGTCATATCCCTAATATTCATTTGTAGTGTGCTAATTTAATTATGTAAAAATGTCACAAATTTTTAAACTAATGCTCATTATAATACATTATAGAGCTTTACGGGATATTCTGCCGTGTCTGTTTCTTAAAAACCACTTAACGTTTCACTCCATGCTATGCGAAGCATCGCAGAAGAAACAGCCGACCAAGTTTTCCTCTGCAAAATGCAAGAATTCCACTTGGTTACTCGGCAGAAAATGAGTCAATTTAGAATATGAGACGCATTTATAGTACCCTTTCTCTGGCTACCCATTAATTGGGTGATTTTCGGATTATGTACTTTCATTGGTTGTTGGATGAAGGTTGTCTCTCATTGACCCAGAGGGTGGCGAGTTTAGATTGGCTAATCGAGGCCTGACTTCTCTGTGAAATTTCAGGCAAGAATTCCAAATTGATGCAACGTTAATGGGGTCTTCTCCATGGAAATTATTAGGACAGTTTTTGATAGCCAAGGCCTCCATGTATGAGCGTGGCCATAATGCACTAGCTCTACAGCAAAGGTCGCTTGACACATCATTGATCATGAGCATCAAATTCTTTTTCATGACACTTCGGTTATCGCAAAAACTGTTGCATTGTGGCCACGCTTATACATTGAAGCCTTGGCCATAGGCATGGCCAGGTGATGGTTTTGATAGTTCTAGCCCCCCCATCGCAATGAAATTTTGTATATTTAACATAGGAATATAGGAGTTGTAGCTCTGTAACCCCTCACTATTGAGCCTATAATCCCTCCCTTATGAACTTTCTGCCTACGCCTATGGCCTTGGATATCAAAAACTGTCTTAATAATTTCAATAGACTCCGTTAATGTTCCATCAATTTGGAATTCTTGCCTAAAATTTCACAGAAAAGTCAGTGCACAGAATGTTCCATGGTCAAGTGACGTCAACTATCATGCGAGCGAGGAACTGGGCTCAACGGTTTTATGCTAAGCAAAGGTTTTACGAATCTCCGAGTCCCCTTCATGCAATCGATGCACATGCTTGATTTTGTAAGGAAAAAAATGCACAATCCGCCGCATGATGGTTCATACAGTGCAATACGACATATCCACAGCACGGGAAATAACTAGCATACTCACACTACCATGTGGCGATTGACAGCTAGCTTCCACGCCCGCTTAGCCACATCTTTCACGCAAGTACTGGACTCGCTTTCGTCCTCTGCCCGGAAGAATGCCCAGTTGCCCAGTTCTTTCAAATTTCTGTATCATCTTGCGTAGGGCATACGGTGACATTGGACTTCTTCGTGTCTGCTTCATACGGCAAAATTCTTTAACACTTGCAACGGAGTTTGGTTGGTTCTGGTAGAATAACTTATCCAGTAGAACTTTTTCTTGAAACGTAGGCATGATGTGCAGATAAGTAACTAATGCTTCTGCACAATTCGCCTTCTTCTTATCCAACAAATAACGCCAATAGGCATGTGCTGTAACGCGAATGGTGTTTCACTTGTTCAATTTATACAAATAAATACCATTCGTGCTGCAGCGCCACCTATCGACGGATTGTTGTACTAATTTTTTATTCATTCAATAAATATCAAGGGCCTAATTTGAATTATCTGTACTACAAATTTTGTCTCATTTGGAGGAGTACAACGCACTCTAAAGCTCTCTGAAGTGGGAAACTTATTTCTCGCTAACCCTGTACTTCGTTTTAATGTTGTTACACCGATAATAACCCAGAAGAATTCAAAATTATTAGGGAATTTTTTTTTAAATCGAATATAAGAATTATAACCTAGATAATTGCAAAAATCTGTCATTCTTAAAATGTGCCCACTGTGATCAATTGCTTTGCTTCACTCATTTTTTTGTACTGTAACACTTTTACGACTTTCCTAAGATGTACACAGTTTAATTTTTCTCATTTTTGAATTAAAACATAATTTAATAATCAATCCAAAAAATATGATTACATAACTTCATTAAATGTAAATTTAAATCGATTTTTTCACATTTTTTCTAATTACAATAAATGCATTTTCAAATAGCCTACTATTAAGTTTTTTATATGTCATCTCATACATGGATACTTACATATTCATATATTTCATTTATTCGTACCCATAAATGGATACTCATACGTTCATACATTTCATTTATTCATACTCATG
This sequence comes from Dysdera silvatica, assembly GCA_006491805.2. Classification (NCBI taxonomy): domain Eukaryota; kingdom Metazoa; phylum Arthropoda; class Arachnida; order Araneae; family Dysderidae; genus Dysdera; species Dysdera silvatica. The sequence continues at coordinate 274,967,891 of QLNU02015360.1, forward strand.
TATGCATGCTTCTATATTCATGTGTTTCTTTTCCTTATGAGATAATATTTTGGAAAAAGAAATGTAAAAGAAACTTGAAGGATTGCGAAAATATAACAAGTACTTGAAGCCAATGTGGCCAAATCGTCTAAATCGCAGCCAAACGTGCCGAATATATATCATGAATAGTAGGTTTTTATATGAATTTTTGCAAGTTTTGAATTATGTGAAACATATATTTTTTCTTTTAGCCGTTAAATATGATAATTCTTCATGATCTTATTGACTTCAAAAGTGCTTTTACTCACATACAGTGCGGTTAAAAAATATCAAACCTTGCGAAAAAAGTGTCATTTTTGGACTTCAAATATTCATAAAAAATTCTAACGATTTTAGAATAAAAATGGTTCCATATTCTTCATGAGAGACTCAAACACTATCAAGTCCCATAGGTTTCCTCTCAGCGGAAAAGGGTTTCCTTGTTATGAGAGTGGGGAAATTTTTACTTAAAAATTTATGAAAGTAGTCAAGAAGTAAGCGAAGAAAATATTGAAATAGCTAAACGAAGACCTCCCAAAATTCTGACAGAAGAAGTAGCTAAAAAAGTTTGAAGAAAGGAAGAGTCCCTAGATGATGATGGTACTAGATTATATAGATATTCCAAAAGGAGTTGGAGATGAAGCAAAAGGGGCGTTTGTCAAACTCTTCGAAACCTGCCCATCTAGCATATCGATCCAATGTGATAATGTAATAATGATTATGTTACTTAAAAAGAGTGCTAAAGAAAACCTAATAGATTACTAACTAATCAGTTTGTGCTTCCTGATGATTATATCTTCTTTATATTTATATAAAAGAAATAACTTTTCGACTACTTTTCATAACATAACGCCTATTAATCCTTCTTAGAACTTAATGATTAGAAAATACGAAAATTTTAATCATAGAAAAACTAGCTCATTTTCACCGGAAACAACTAAACTCTAAAGTCAAACTAAACCCCATTTTCACCGAATGAATCGGCATAAATAACATCATTTTCAAAGTGTTTTCAAAACAAAATATAAAATATTTTAAAACGCCTGCATCCTTTCATTCCTACCGAAGATAAAACCATAAAATGCTGGAACGGACAACATATCATATATGGAAAACTTTCATTTATTTTTCCCAAAGAGCTCTGTAAAGTCAAAGTATAAATATTTTTAACGAATAGTGAATAGTCTCGGCGAATGCCCAAATTAGGATTTAGTAACGATTTTGCTGTTTTAGTAATGTTTATGACGATCGACCCCATTGCATAAATAAAGTTAATGGTCTGTTTTCGGCCGTCGAATTATTATACTAGCTTATATGTCACAATTAATGGCAGCAAATGGGAACATTCACACGGAAAGTCGTTTAAAAGATTCACAGTCAAAGCATACTTTCACTGACTAATAAACTTTTCTGCATGGCGCCAGAATGAGATGCTTTAAAGCACTGTACCATGTCATAGGGAAGAGGTTTGTTAGATAGAAACGCGTGAAAAGGAGGCAATAGTTTGAGAAAAAAAAAAGTCTTCCCTAAAACTAGGTAACTATCAGAAACTCACATCCCTAAAAATGTCTTTGACTAAACTGCATCGTCCTCTATATTTTCAACGCGGTTCTACTAGCTTATAAAAGCATAGCCGTGTTGCAGGATTTCGACTCTGCTTATGTAGCTGTATATCTCTCGATTACATTCGAGCGGAAATTTCACGGGCATATTCTTGCACGCATAAAACTAATCCAGTTTCCAAAATTGGATCTCCCCACCAAACGATAATTTTACCTTCACCGTGTCACCAAAATATAAACTATGACCTTAAAACATAACTAAAAAGGCGCTTTAATTCTGGCGAGTTTCCGAACCTTCCACGGAAATACTTTTTGAGCTTGACAACCGACTTTGCTTTATGATTTGCCGGAAGATTATTTCACGGTTGTAATTGGACATACGTATCTCAAACTGACACGTTTAAAGAATTTTCTTGAAAAGTATTTTTACGAATTTAATTTAAGAGAATGTAATAAACTACTGCATACGAATACGAAAGAAAAATGGGCGTTTCTTCCAAAGACCTCAAAAGAATAAATTCATCCAAGCAAAAGGAATATTTAATTAGTTTAATATTTTTATAGCAATAAAATTACTCTTGTTTATCCGCGCACTCAATCAAATAAAAATAATTAATAACGTCTCAAGAAAGCATTTCACAGTTGTGGCCAAATGAACATCTCAGTATAAAAAGGATAAAAAATTAGACGAAAAAAAACCCCTTCAAATTATTAATCTTTGTGCGTATTTCAGGAGATTGTACTCTTTTCTAAGCAGATATAAGAATTAAAATAAATTTTGTTAATTGCTAGGATAGGAAGAACACGATAAAATGGATTAGTTTTCACAACGGATAAATTCTTATGTTTATAATTGGAATTAACTCAAAAAACGTAGTGCGTACTGGAAGTAGGATTTATCCGTCCTTTTAATGGATGTAAAATAATCTTTAAGGGATAAAAACACAGCGGGATTTTTTTTAAAATGCATTATGCATACATAGATTTGCAAACATGTATCTATTAAAAATAAAATAAATTCTAAATAGCCAATAAGAAGTTTTATGAGCCCATCTGTTTTATTTTCATGAATTGGTGGCTATTTAAATTGCACTTTGTATGTAAAACTTCAAATTGTTACTTTGTTATTAATATAGCTTATATTTTTTTAGGAAATTAAGAAAAGATATTCTTGTAGCAGAACTTGCCTTTTCAATCTTTAAACAAATAGTGTAATAAATTTTTTTTCAATGATATCTAAAATTATATTCCAAGGACATAGCTATCCTCAGTGTTATAAAATATAAATAAACGGACATCCACAGAGTACTTGAATACGTAAGAAATATTATAAAGTTGCTATATATATCAATGACGTCGCGTTACAAAATTAACATTAACGTAAACATTTAATTGCATTGTTATCAATGTTTAAAAAGCAGTGGCGGTTCTATGCTAGGGCCAGGGAGCCATGGCCGACCAAATATAACCTAATTTTATTTTTTAATTATAAGAAAAGAAATTTAAACTGCACATAGGCAGGAATTCGTGCCACCCAAATTATATTTTTGTCCAGAACCGCCATTGTTTGATAGGTTTAAATATGCACATCGCATATTTAATCATCTTCTTTGGTCCCATATAGTTAATTGTAGGATATCTTTGAATGCCTTAATTACACTTAATTTATTTTATTTTTATTTGTTAATTTAATTATTACTTGATTTAATAATCATACTATTTAATAATCATGCAATTAAATACTCATATGAATTTAGTAATCGTGTTATTTAATAATCATACTATTTAATAATCATATGAATTTAATGATTACTTAATTTAATTATTTTATTTCAATTTTTTATTTCTATTCAACTTATTAATAATTTTTAATGTAAATAGTTCACTATAAAATGAATATTTTCGAGCCTTTTCAAATGACGCAACTAAGTGGAGTTGATGTTATATATAAACGTGAATGTTATGCTATGTTTTTGAATAGAAATGTCTTAATTGTTTATTTTTCTCATCGGAACGAGGAATTTCGTTAACAATTTAAGTCCAAAATATATAATTTTGAATTAAACTGTGGGAGTTCTTAAAAGAAATAAATTCGCAAATATAATAACACAATATCGGTAATGTTGCTTATTTCTTTAAGTGTGGGCCGCACACCTAGCACACCCAGGAATATTCGCCCCTGATATATATATATATTCATTATTGAAGCAAATAGAAAAATCATTTCAAATTTTAGAATCTTTACTAAATAAAATTAAATGCTTTAACGATTTTAAATTAATCATTTAACGAAAGGAAACTTAATCGAGTTCATTTTAGGGAAGCTTTACATAACCGCCTGAAATTACTTCAAAAATTGTTTCAAGCATTTTCCAATTTATTTAATTTATATTTCGACAGCTTAGAACATTTCGCCTAAGATCTATCGTCAAAATTATTGATGCATTTATTATTTGAAGTGAAATATTTTCAGTTAGGGAAGACATTTATGAATTATCTTTTTGCAATTCTCCTGTTATTTTAGTGCCTAATAAGACACGGGCATTTCTTAGGAGTATAATCTTCATATAAACCATACTTGTTTTAGAATACGAACCTTTATGTATCTTCAGGTTTTGTTTTGTCTGCCTGATATACTAATTAAAATACAATGGGGATTAACGATTAAAGACACGTTCATTTCTTTCACTAAATGCAACCTTCTCTCATAATAGATTCAACTCATTTACGTTTTTCATAACTCTTGAAGAGAATCTCGTAACAAGTTTCTGCTTCGTATTCTCTCCATTTCTAACCTAATTCAATACTCTAGATAATAATACACCATTTTCGCATGTAATTCACATATACTAACAAACTTTATGCACCACTCAATGTGTCTTAAGTTTGGATAAGTATTATTATTACACAATATAAAAACACACAATCGCAGTTAAAATTTCATCGTTTAGTTCATAAGCCTTATTAAAAACATATAATTTTTTATAATCGACCGACATAAAAACTTTTACCTTCCAGGTAAACTAGGTATGTAAATTAACAATTTGGAAATCTCTATGTTTGATATTTTATATTAAAAGAAGGCGAGCTTTCGAATAAACGGGTCAGGCAGATACGACAGAATTTTCTTGCGATTGAAGATGATAATTGACACTTTGGTCTCTTCTTCATTCTTCGGTTCATATCAATGTCAGCTTTCCCCGTAAAAGTTGAGACCTCCCCCCTACGCATAATTTTTAGTTAATTAAAATTTTCTTCCCCGGATTTTCTCCTTCCTTCTTTGGATTTTTAAAGCACAGTGATCTTTGCAAATTTCGTTACAAATCATAAAAGATGCCATTATTTCTCCAAAATTAAAATAATGAAAACGGCTGAATTTAAGAAAAGAGAGCGCTTTTTAAAATGCAAATGAGTATTACTGTGCAACAAAACTTCCTTTCGAGAATAGCCTCCGGTTGGTTGAAATTTTCTTTCATATAGTAATGTGTTCCTAAAATTAACTTTCTGTGAAGCTCATATTTTAATGCTTTAATTTGGAACAGCGATTTGCTCATTTGTTTTCACACTCAGTAATTCAAAAACGCATTTAAATGAACAAACATCAATAATGAATGGTTTTAATCCCAAAGTAGGTAAAATTCAATGAAAATATTTTAATAGCTCCAATATTTCTAACAATGCTAATCAAAATACGAGATTTTTTTTAACCTTTTAAGGCCCAAGTAGGTTTAAAAATGGGTGCCTCTGAGGATCAGCTTTTGTCCCTTGAAAATAGACTCGCCCAAAAATTTGTAGGCAGGTAAATGTTGTTTCACCTTTAAGTAAAAGTCAAATGCTTACTTATTAGTCTAAGCATTTATGTAAAGGAAAATTAGCTGTAGGGGGTTGCTGTCCCACTATCTTAGGCGTTGCGTATTTCCTGCATTCTAGTATTCACTCCCTGGTTGACGCGAAGGAGTAATTCTAAAGAGTGTAAAATGCTTTTTAGATATTTCGTTTTTTTTACACATTTTTTATAAAATTATAACATATTAACACAGTGGAATATTATATTTCATCATTTATAGCTATGGGCTATCATTTATAGCTATCATTTATAGCCTGGGCTATTTTCATCAAAACGGAACCGATACAACGCAACATGCGATGCTCTGGAAGTAGAAAAAAGTGGTTTTACTTTCAGAGACATTTTTTCTAATTCACGGTCTAATTTCTTATGCCATGCATTTTATCTGTACCTGTAACCGCCGTTTGTAACGCTTGTTGGCATCGCACGTTGCGTTGTATCAGTTGCCGTTCTGGCGAAAATAGCCCAGGCCTATTGAAACAGCTGTAAACGATTAAATATAATATCCAACTGTGTCAATTTGTGGTCTTCCCAATCATTTTATTAGTGCGCAGTGTCTTCGTCAAATTAAATCACATTTTTACTTATAATGGACCATACAATAATCAAATTTGAATGGAGTGTAGTTTCAGTTGATAAAAATGCAATGACTGCTAATTACATATAAATAATAAAATCGTTCCTATTAACTTTCTCATATCAAAATCATCCAATTCAAATACCATATATAAACGGTAAACTTTCTCGTCAATGTGTAATTTTCAAGAGATAGAGGAAAAACGTCATTTGTGTCAAAAATGACAGTGTGTGTGTAATCCTATGAGGCATTTGCAGAGACTATAAAATACCGTTGCCAAAAATAGCACTTAATTAGAACTGTGTTATTGAGAGCAATTACTGTATAATTAAAATGAGCATAATGAAAGTAACAGGAACCATAAACTTAAAACTCTTTTCGAGTTAACTGTGATACACTGCGTAGCAATATTAATCCAAATTAACAGAAAATTGTTGCAGTTAAATAAGTTCAATTGAACGTTTACAGTTGTTTCAGTAGCCACGTTCTTCCCACATCAGAACGACAACGGTGACGAAATCCAGGCCTACACTGGAGCAAAAAAGCCAGCTTCCATTCTATGGCTATTCAGCGACACGACAAATAAACGCATTACTTTTACGCCACCGTGGGACGGTAACCATAGGCATAGCCAGTGGTGTTTTGGGGGTTGTAACCCCCATTGCAATGAAATTTTGTATATTTAACATAGGAATATATGAGTTGTAGCTCTGTAACCCCCTCAATTAGCCTATAACCCCCTTTATGTTATTATTACTTCCTGCCTACGCCTATGCCTGTAGCCAGCACTTGTAATGCTTGTCTTCTTTTGGATTGGGGAGGGGAGTTCTAATAATATTTTTATTGCATTATTTACTATTTTTTAAAGCAATTATTTTTATGAATTCGCTTTCACTAAAGCTGGTTGAAAACTTCTGTTAACCTAAACCTATTGCATTAAATGTTTCTTCGATAAAAAAAATAAGAATTGGTAATATTTAAGCACCCATTCATATGCACATATACAATAGCACCCTGATAAACCGAAATAAAGTGATTCTATTTCGAATAATCTGGAATCCGATTTTTAGGAATTTAAAGGAACAGAGAAAAAATATTCATCCAAAGAAATGCAGTGGTTATGACCTCCCGAGTTTTCTCTTATGAAGTCATTTACTTAACCTTTCTCTTTCCCCAGACGAAGCCAAATGCCCTGGATTTAACTATTTCATTATAGAAGCTATTAAATCGTCTGTCACCTGACCACTGAGAGGGGTATTTTGGTTTGGAGAAACGAATTTACAGAAAAGACGCTTAAGACTGCGAATTTATATTACCTGCTGCGGCATGCGACATACCAGTCGGTATACAATGGAACCTTGTCAGAACGACGCAGGTATAGTACGTCTGTCAAAACGAGCCATTAAAGCCCCTCTGACTCCGGAATTTTTATGTATTTTTTTAGTTTTTCTCCGAAAATTTTCCCCAATTTTCACACCACAAGATCACATGCGGTCGCAGTCGGCGTAGTAGGTGAAAAAGAACAGACTAGGGTCCTACACGACTTTTTTCACATACATTTGGTTTTTATTATTTTGTTCTTGAATAACATCTGTGTTGATTAATTTCTTAAGATCGGAATCCACTATAAAACAAATATGAGCGTTTTTACCAAGAATGTTGAAAGGCTATTTATTTTAGCAAATAATAATAAAAAACACGCAACAGGTCATTTCGTTTAACCCGGAGTTCGGTTAAACGGAGTTCAGTTAAGCGAAATTCTACTATATAGACTGGCAGAGTCAGGAATGTGCGAGACCCTAGGCAGAATGTATTGCGAGAGGCCCAATGTTTGAAAGTTCTGTGAAACTTTTCAATTAAAGGGGAGGAGTAAAAGCAGAAAAATAAAGCAAATGAAATATATCCAAATATTGATCATCTTGTACTCGATCAACTACTGACGGTGTCTTAGAATCTTTAGATATTTAGTTTGAACACAGTAATTTGTTTTTAAAACTTGGATATTTAATAATAAATATATTTATATCTAAAATTACCACATTCTTCATCAGACCTTGAGAATAATGAAATTTGCAAGTGTATATATATATATATATATATATATATATATATATGCATTCTTACGTGCAAAAACTGTCCCATGTCATCTATGACGGACAGGCTTATAGCCAAACCTTGTTACAGGGGATCTCCGAAATTTACAGGGAAGCCTAGAAAACGACAGAGGGGGTAAAATTCGTGAATATTTTAATGTATTTTATTAATATATTTAATAATACTAAATATCTAAGTAGACTAATATATTTAACGTTAATGAATAAATTTCTTAACTTAAATTTTGCATTGAAAATTTACAGGGGTATACTTAAATTTATAATGTCCCTTATCTTTATTATAGAGCGCATGATGACTCAAACCTCTGTCATTATGTACACAAAATCTGCCGTAGAAATATATTTTGAATATATTTTTAACCTCAAAGAACAATTTCCATTTTCATGTACAATTTTATACAAAACAAAAAATTTAAAAGAAAATTATAAGATAATTTATTTTGAAAACCATTTTCCAGGGGTCCTGACTACATTTCGAGGGGGGCTCAGCCCCTCTAGCCCCAGCTGGGATACGTCTCTGATGGCGAAATCAAAGGCTTCAAGTGACATCCGAGCTATAGTACGATTTGTGGATAACAGGTTAACAACGGATCGCTAACAACCATTGAACCGCTGAAATATTGCACTCTTTCATCAAACTATTTCTATTTAAATTTTTAAACTACTAATTAATATTTCTATTTAGATTTGTGCATTCACATTTAACTACCAGGTTTCCATTTAGAGGCCATAAATTTAGTTTTATTTCCTGTTGAACAAACATATCGTAATCTTCGAAACAAAAGTCACGTAATTCGAAAAATTTCAATTTTGAATTATTTAGCTATTTTGTGAAAAATATGCCAAATTTATACAAAAAAGTCGTAAATATAGTGTACTATTAGCTCTGTCGATGGTGTTTTGTGTCACTACTTTCATTCTCTGCCATAATCTTCAGAACAGAAGTTTTGAAATTGGAGGTCATGGCTTTCAGTTTGGTTTTCATGGGCATTTAAAAATTTTATTATTGTATTCACGAAATAAACATTTAAATTCATTCCTTCGTAAAAATCTTCAAAATGTTCAAAGCTTTTGATTTTCCACAAGCGTTTCCTTAAAAAATTTACATATAAAATACCCTATTTTTTTGTTAGAAAAAAAATAACTTTAATTGCAAAACTGACTCACACAAGAGATGAATTTTGGGGAGGACTCGAAAATTCATTCAGAAGTCAAAGGCGCCGATCGTTTATAAAGAAAACTCTATGACATGGCAAAACTTTTCTTTTGCTTCTCCTGTGCGAAATTTACATTTTCAAATTGGGTTTTTTTGTTATCAAGAGGACCCCTTTGCGGTGATTCCCTACCTAATTTTCAGTGGAGAGATCTCGAATGATTTCAACGTTTTATTGGGAAATTCTTTTTTCGACCCGATGAAAATCTGAAATTTCTATATTCGTTTGCTTCCGAAATTAAAGTTTAGAAAATTTTATACAAAAAATTGTTCGCTATAATTTTTTACATCCGTGAAAATATTTAAAATGCAAAAATATTTATAAGCATTTGAAATGTTTATAGAATATATATATATTCGACACATCTCTCTCTTTGGCAAAGGATTACGAACTGTGTGCTTAGGTCTTACTAAGGCATCGTGAATATTTGCTAAGACTCTATTGGACAAATGTACACTTTAATTATTACCTTCGTAATTTCATTTTCTTCGTACACCTTTCTGAAAGTAAAATTAAATTTGTAAAAATGTTAGGTCATAAGCAAATTTAAAAGTGACTTACAATTTAAATACATTTATCTAGAACACGAAGAAAGAAATCAAGAAATGTAGGTCTCTTCCAACTGTCTTTGTATTTAATCACGTACGACGTACGTATACAAACTTCCACAAAGTAAGCATGCATAATGCTTCCTCAAGGTGACTGAGAGTCACCGTACTGACCATTGTCCGAACTCTATTATAAAGCCTTTCTACTTGTTTTGTTGTCCCTCTTAAGCCACCCAATCCCCTTATTTTCGGGCAATCTCAAACTCTCTGGGATCTCAGCGACTCTGACACTCTCGAGATAACGGTTTAATAAAATAGGTGGGAATGAGTATTTCAATTTATGGCTCATCGACGTAATGTAGGAAATAAATAGATGGAATCTTGCTGGATAAATTGTGATCCAATTCAGCAAGTTAGGAGGTTTATAGCCACGTTGTGTGATTCATGTTTAAATGACTCATTGAACAGAGGTTTTTAAAATCTGCCGTTATTGCAAATTAAAGCAATAAATTAAAATTTTGTATGATGTCTGTCGTTTTCTCTTTTTATATTTATCATATTTTTAATTTATTAAACCATTATTTAATTCCTTCTTACTTGTTCGTGCAGTTCTGAGACTGCCACTGGTCTTTTTTTATCTTTATTTATTCATTTCTTTCTTTACTTAAACTTGAACTTAACAGAATTTTAGGTGATTACTTTCTTGTAATAGGAAATCAAATGTTTAACTCTTAGTACAAGGAAATTATTTTTTCCGTGATAATTACCAAAATATCAGTAGTTTCACTAAACAGTTAATTCGTGTTTTATTCTCTTAATGCGATTTAAATAAATTTTAGATTCGAGCTCTTTGGCTTTAAAATCGAAGTAAATATTGAGCGAAAGGTAATCGAGAAAATTCTATATACAGGTTTTAAACTCCGTCTTCAAGAAATTTAATTGCTTGCAAAAAACAAATTTGTTTCCCATGTTTTACACGAGGATATAATTAAAATCTGAATAATTAATTTCCTTCTGGTGCAGATGACCTAGAGGTATTTGAAAATGTTGACGAAGTTAAAGCCGATGATTATCATATTTATTTTTTTCATTAGTCGAATATTTTTTATGAATATTATTAATTTATTTGCTTTAACGCCTTGTCCAAACGCGATAGCCCATTGTCAACTGTTCACCAGTTGTATATGTTGCGACTATCACTGCTGTTCTCTCTTCTAAGAAAAAAACTTGATTTGATTCAGTCATTTATGCAAAAATGATAATTTAAATAGGTGGCCAAAATATGTCGATTTCTGCAAATTTCTGATAACAAATGCCCACGGAAGTTAAACCTCAGGCTTAAATTATGTTTCAAGAAATCAAATTAAAAGATCAACTATGTTTGGAATAAATTAATCGCAAAAAAGTAAGAGCAAAATTTTTTTGGGAATACATTAGATTAAAATATGTATTAATGTCAACTCTCCTGGGAAGTGTCTTCCAATCCTCGTAACATCACATGAATATGTAACACCACCAACGAAACACCTTAAAATTGTATAGCCCTTGAAGAAAAAGGATTTTTTCCTGAAAGTTAAAAATTTGGGAAAAATTAACCACAAAGAGGTTTCTTTGGTAAAAGGGACATTTATTTTTTCTGATATCATTTTACTGATTCCACAGCTTGGCAAGCTCAAAGAACAATTTGTGTTCTTCATTATATTCACATACATATTTAATTACATCTGAAATAACTATTTGAAATGCAATAAAAATTGAATTAATAGAAATATTGTCTAACATAAATTAGGTTTAGTTAAAAGTTATATAATTATATTTGTGTTTAGGCGTAAAATACATTAAATATTAGTAAAAACGTTGCGTGTAGAGTGCTTTTTTTTATTTTTAGGAGAATATATCGACGCGTGTTGGAGAGATGCCGCTGTCCTCCATCATAAATCGTCTGAAAGGGAACTCTAAGTAAACACAAGCTAGCATTTTTGCAAAAATTTTCAAGAATATCCGTTTATTTTCATCAGATTGAAATTATTAAAAAAAAATAGTCACTTAGTACTCATGTTTAGCGTGTCAGTTTAAAGAATAATTTCAGTTTTCAATAAAAATTTAATGAATGCGGGAAATTATCAACTAAGAAGTTTACACAAATATTTAATAATGTTTCTTATAAAAAGTAATTTTATGAGTTTTAAACGATCTTGTTTGCATGTACAGTAAAACCTCTCTGCAACACTATTATACGGACCGAGAAAAATTATCGTTGTAGAGGGATTTATCGTTATATCGGATATCGTTGTTGGGAGGTTTTACTTTATAAACCAATCGAAGTTTCTGATTAGTATCGTGCATTAGGATCGGGAAATTCGATCTTTTTCCAATATTAATCACAAACCATTGCTTAAATCAGAAATCATCCTTTCTTTATCATGTTATATTTCTGATATATGTATACAAAATTGACATATATTCAAACACATAATCATAAATGCTTAATTATAATTTAATATTTTTTTGTAATTAAAGAGAGAGAAAAGTATAAATTATTTAAAATAAATTACCTTAGTGCGGAACGGTATGCATCGGTAAGTTTTCTGATTTCTATAGATCAGTGGCCAGCAACTTATTTAAGCAAGCGAGCTAATTAAGCGGCTCTTGCTAAATTAAGAAACAATTTTTATCAACGTTTTTTAGGCTTAGTAATATGAACGCCGATGTTATGGCATGGTTAGATGGTGAAACGTTCATACAGAAAAGAAATTTTTCTGCGTCTGGTGAGGTATGATCCCACGGCCGTCTGCTATCTCGGCAGGTGCTCTTACCAACTGAACTACAAACGACAAACATTCAATCCCTTACGTACGTATTTAAAGCGTATTTTCCGAAACCGGATATTTCGCCGAATGAGGCAGTACATGGACTGCTTTTTAAACCCACTTACGAAAAGATCGGTATTAAATTCATCGAAAAGCCCGTTGCAGCAGATATATTTATACAAATCGAACACTACGCAGATTAAATTTAGAAACAATTTTTATCAACGTTTTTTCGGCGTAGTAATAGTAACGCCGATGTTATGGCGTGGTTAGATGGTGAAACGTTCGTAAAGAAAAGAAATGATTTTTGCCTGTGGAACACGATCTCATATCCTTCTACTATCTGGGTGAGGTGCTCTTACTTACTGAGCTACAGACAACAAACACTCAATCCTCTACGAAAATAAATTCTCTTGCTATTTACCAAAAGTCTGCTTCCAAATTTGCATATTAAAATAATTCATTAATTTTCAATATAATTTCGATTATTACAAAAACGTTGATGTTTTTATACTTATATTATAATATCATGAAAACGCTCCTCATTTTTGAAGCGTTGAAAATTATTGACCCAAGAATATCGAAAAATATCGTAAAAACACTGTAGAGAGGAAAAAAGCGCTCTCGCTAGCAACAGAAAACGGGATCGGCTGGTCGAAGGGATCATCTACCATTGCTATAGATATATTGTACCATGTGTACTAGATAAATTATAAAAAATAAATAATTTTCCTGCATTTACTCAGGGAAAGAGTGTGCAAGGAATGCACGATGTACCTTAAACTTCCAGGCACTGCTGTATTTGGCTTTGAGTGAATGATTTTTCTCCACTGTATTTAGCTCTACTATATTTTTCACTGCTGCATTTATCTTTGAGTTTAATGGGGGCTCAATTAAATAAAGATATAGGTGCTTTCTGCCACGTTTTTCAAGTATGGCTACATGCTAAAAATTTACGAGAAAATACAGAAAACTTTTTTCAAATGATTTACCTATTCTGCCCTTCTAATTCATTTATATTTAACCTGCTGATGTTAAACATGAGTTAGAGTGTCGTTTTCGCTTACTAATGTAAGTAGGAAATTGATGAAATTAACTAGCTTAAATCGCCATTCGAGGAGAACTTTGTACTTTTCATACAAATCGGGAAAGACATTATATTATTTTATATTATATTCGGTATAACTTTCACGTAATTAGTTTGGGAAGTCGTGAAGTTTTATTTAATTGATTTGCTTTATTTAAGCTTACATTGTTTTCTTTTGTACTTGGATAAACCATGTAATAACACTTGTTCTTGAATCTCTGAACGAATTATTAAAAAATAGCAGTACCCTGTGTTTTCGTAAAATTAGCTGAAGGGATATTAAAAGAAATACCGTCGCTTCCAAAACGTATTTATTTCTAATGAAATCCAAAGCTTGACCAACAAATGTCCGCCTAGAGATTACTAGTTGCTTACAGAAAATCAACAATTTTAGTTTCTTCACCACAGTATAGAGATTACGAAAACAACAATGGGATATGTGTGCAGAGAAATGAAATCTAAATACCTTTTCGCCGGATAGGCAGTTTTCGTAAATATTGCTTTTAATTAAATTCATCTTTGTACTAATCGGTTCTTTTTATCGGCTAACTAATGTAGAAATGTTTACTTTTGTACAGGAAATAGACAGTTTTAATATAAACGTAGGTTGCGTAATTATCAATTATTTGTTCTCTAATACCTGGTGTACCCGAACGTTCTTTAAACTACTTTCATTATATTACCAGTAATTAGTAGCAAATTTTAAGCATTTACCATTCAGAAAATATCTTGACTCTACTTTCATGCTAATGAAATATGCAAATAATATATTTTCTGAGAAAAGGACTTGCTAAAATTATTCCAGTTAAAATGAAAAATGCAGAAACGGCATTGAAAATTCGTGCATTGAACCATAAATGTCGTAATAAACTCCGTAAAGGAAGCATGAAACCTAATTACGGCGAAAAACAAATGCAGAATTTCATTACGCTAATGTAAAAGGCAATTTTCAAAGACTGCTAATATATTTTCTATTGGAACCACTCATTACATAAAGGTACAATATAAAATTAGATTAAAAATGTAGGAAATAAAATGATCATTTCAAAAAAAACTTAACGATGTCATATTTTACAATAGGGTACAAAAATATATACAATTGACTATTAAATATGCTTAAAATATTCCTTCGAAAACCTTATTTTTTATGCTTTTCACAACGTAAGAATCTCTCATCTGAAAAATAAAATAGCTGCCTATGTGACAAATTTGTTTGACGATGCTCTCTAATGTGCCTTGTACATTATTATTCTCGACAAAAATAATAGAATCAATTTCAATGAACAAAGGTCACGATAGTAATATTATTGGTCACGTGGTTGCAAAATTTCCAAAACTCTTTCTAAAAAAAAATTCTAAATATAAATTTACTTTTGCCAGATCCGAAAATTGGCAACACTCTAGCCAAAAAGTTAAAAATTACCCCATTTTCCACCTTTTTGTCCACATCGACCACGTTTTAGCACTTTAATAAAACAAAAATAAAACCCGTGTGTTAGAAGTTTTGGAACATATTAGGTGTTCGTGAAATACAGAAAATTATTTATTGGCTAGACTTAACGTTTTAAAAGTATAGCTGAAGATATATCAAAACTGTGTCTAAGAAACCGTATTTCGTAAATCTTCCATTGCTCATCAATGATAATTAATTCCAGTTTAAAAACTTATTACATTTCTTCTACCGTCCACTGCAATTAAACCACTTCGAACCATTACTATAAAAGCATTCACTTTCAGAATATCGTCAGCTATATTAAATCTATCCTTTCTTTATTCAAGCGCAAAAATTCTTTCAGAAATTACGTCGAATGTAATTCTACTAAATTGTAATACAAATCATTCACATTATTTTCTCTTTAACTTTTTGTTTCATTTTTACTAACGTTCATCTATGGTCAATGGAACACGTCAAACGTATTCAGAAGTTATTTCTTTTACGCTCAATAACATAACACTTTTCATTTAACATCGACCTACATAAGTCGTCATTACTGTAACGCAGAAATTTATTGTCGTTCCATTAAAACTCTCATTTTTATGCCACATATTTTACTCTATCAACAAGCTTAGTAGGTTTTCGTTCCAACTCCATTAATTTAATTTTCTCTTGCTCATTATTTAGATAGTTCTTTCACATTTTCTAATTCTTCTTTCCTATCCTTTCCCATGCTATTATGTTCGCCTCCATTTCATTAGTATCATTATACGTATGTTGCTTTATTGTCTCAGTTTTATCTTTCGTGCCATTTAGAGATCTGTTCTTCGACATTTGCAATTTTTGCATTTGACATGCTATACCGAAAAACTTCCATAAAGCACAATGGTAAGGTATTCCCTTTCCCATAAAGATCTTATGATATCATTACTCTCCGTGCAAAAAAAAATTTCTTAATTATTCGATAGTTAATTTAGTGTTTTATAATCCATATGGTTCGAAATTCAAAAATTTGTTATTCTTTGAACCTGTTTTGTTATTCTTTCCATTCATTT
Organism: Dysdera silvatica; assembly: GCA_006491805.2. Lineage (NCBI taxonomy): Eukaryota > Metazoa > Arthropoda > Arachnida > Araneae > Dysderidae > Dysdera > Dysdera silvatica. Next base: position 274,984,158 of record QLNU02015360.1, read on the forward strand.
TTTTTTTATTTATAAGGAAGATGAGTAATAGGCATATATGTGTATGTTTATGCGTGTGTGTGTGTGTTCATCCTATTTTTCCTTAACCCTTAAGTAGCAATTTAAATGTGATCAAAAAATATAACCTTTCTGCAATTTATTATTTATTTAAAAATATCTTATTTAAATTGATTTGATCGCGTGAAACTTGCGTTCATTTCTCTTCCTGTCCACGTAGGCTGCTAAATATAAACCCTGTATGTGCCAAAAAATATAGCAGTAAAGTAAAATTTAATCATTCTTTAATCGTCTCGAATAACAACTTTGGTAACATGATGATATCTTTTCGCAATCGAAATTCCGTATTTCATTATAAGGATTGAATTGAATTGAGAAATATAACAATAAGAATAAATGGAAGAAATTTAATCCACTTAACTTTTCGAGATTCGAGATATCGTTATTAGTTTTGCTGCTATTTCTTTGTAGGGCTTTAAAACATCATGCGATACATTTTCTTTAGAAATCGAATAACTCAAACCCAAATCTCCCAAAAGATAATGTTTAGCAATTTTATTGTCAGCGCAAAGATATATAAATTGAAGCGTTACAGGTTTACGATACATATTATAGATTCATACATGACTTTAACCAGCAGCTATCAGCGATAAGCAATGTTATGAAAGGTCTTCATAAATGATTTCAGCTTAACTGGGATGCATTTTAAAGGAACGATTTTATTCCGAAAACCATCCCACCATTATAGGTGTTCAAATCTAACAAGCAATGGATTTAACTAGGTCTTAAATAAAGACCAAAGGCCTGAGGATTAACTTAAAATACCATAAGAAGATTAAAAATGACCCAGAGAAGTATTTATTGAGTACTTCTATGGATATCTAATAAAAGTCGGGAAATAAATATGTTGGTAAATTATGACAAGAAGAGAAAGTTGGTGATGTAATTGTTTAAGACAAAGTCTAAAAAAAATGGATCGCTCATATTGAGGCTCAACGATTGTAAACTCGATATTTCTTTTGATATCAAAGGATAATCTGAAACTACAAGAAACTTCGCTGACATGCTGTAAACAGCCCTCTTTATTACATCCTAAAGCTTGATTGCGTTAACATCAAGGAACTCTGGCATAGTCGCTAATTATTATACTGGTTATTATAATTTGACTAAAACATCCGATAGCTTCTATGTCCTACACACCAATATTGTATTTTGATGTGGCCTGCCCATTTCTAGCCACCTTGTTGAAATAGATCTTGCCGTTATCTATTTGCTTTCTGAATTCTCATAATTTTCTCTCAATCTCAGAATTAAAATTCAGAAACTGTTCTTTTCAACAATATCACTGATCACTAGGAGATTTGTAAGTATGTGGGTCGGTTTGTGCGTATATGCGTGTGCATGTGTGCGCGTGAGAAAGAGAGGGAGAGTTGGTGGGTGGATATTTGTATTCGTTTTCAAATCGTTCTCTCTCTAAATCCTTATAATATATTTTTTACATAAAAAGCCTATTGTGCCACTTTTAAGAACACCAAGTCACTCGGTTTGTCTATGCTGGAGCTTAGTCGAAAACTAACGTATTTAAATATCTGGTATAGTAAAATCTCCGAATAACGGTCAACCGTGGGATTCTGCAAAAGTGACCGTCCTTCGGAGGTGGCTGTTATTTAGAGGTTCAGTATAAAAAAATTAAATAAAAAATAAAATTCAAAATAAAATTTAGAAATAAAATTTAAAAATTAAATTTAAAATTAAATTAAACATAAAATTCAAAAATATTGAGGAAATACCTTTTCGCTTAATTGATACGATTTGCAGTGATAATGAATGTAATTTACATCCTTTTTAAAGTGCAGCCATTGTGAAGAACAATTACGTTTTGAACGTTTTTATGAAAAGTATCATCATCACAATTTATAAAAATAGTTCCGGAATCCGATATTTTGAGACATTTTTATAATTTTCTCATATTGAAAGCCTTTTATTGATTTACAGCATTCAGACTTTCCGCGTCAAATTTTTACGAGAGCTAGGCCGACTCCGCATAAAATAGTAGATATCCAATATAATACAATGCTTGTCTACTTTTTAAAATGAATTATTTACATATAAAATTTTGAAATGCCAGCTTCATTAAAACATTTTTCTTTATTAAAAAATTACGTAAAATATTTTGATGTTACGGCCATAAAATTTAGAATTTTTTCCTTTTTATTATGCCATTATATTTCCTGAAAATAATGCCAATGACGGTAGAAATATGAGCGTAATTGAATAATAAATACTTCATGCCGATATCGCCAATTCTTCTAAACCATAGCCAAACGCGCCAAATATAAGTATTTTTTAATTTCTATAATTGTTTTTATATACTTGCTTTTATACAATTTTTTAAAATACTCTGAATGACCTTTCGTGTAATTTTATAATTTTATCCGTTAAATACAATTACCCTCTTTATTCGAATTGAATTAAAAAGTTATTATCTTCATATACAGTGCGAATAAAAAATATCAAACTTCATCTAAAAAGTGCGATTTTTGGACTTTGAATATTAATGAAAAAAAATTTTATATGCTATTCACAAAAAACTGATTTCATATTCTTAATAAGAAATTTAGGGACTATCATTTGTGATAAGTCTTGTTTCAAAGTACGAGCTTCCACAAAAGTGGTTCCCTTGTTAGTTAAAAAGCTAAAACCAGCTAAAAAAACGAAGAACGTATTTCGCATTGACATTGCTACGTAAATGATAGCGAATTTATTCGAAAAACAAAAGTCAGTTGATTTTTTAACTCAACTTGTGATCTAAATGGACAAATGCTCCAGACATCCAATTTCATATCAGCATGCAATGACGAAGTTAGTAGCTAAAGCAATAAAATGTTAGCTGAAATAGGAAAGTGTCATTATTTGGCACCCTAACCAAATTTTCAATAAATGACGGATTTTGAATACGTTTTCAGATTCTGGCAAGCGTCTATTTTAGCAATCATGATAGCATTGGCAGCTTTCTAGCAATTTAATGCTTTGGAAAGCGCCCTCTGCTGAGAATTTTGAAAAGTAAATCAATTATGCGCTTAATACATAGCCATTAATTTATATACTATCCTTTTTAAGGTAATTTCTGCACGGCTTTCTGCTTGACTTTTACATAAATTTAATTAATTTCTCAGCGAATGTTTCAAACACCTCAAATTCCATTAAACTACCCAATTAGTTATCTATTGCGTTTTAAACTCGCTACTTATTAATATTATTATAACTTATTTTACTTTATGAAATTTCGAACTATTCTAAGACATATTGCGTTAATGATTTATGTAAATCGCATAAATTTGCCTGTAACCATAGTTGCTTTTAAGACAATTCAAGCATTTTCACTGTATATATTGTGATGTAGCTAGTTTTATTTTGACAAAAACGCTATTTCATTAAACCTCAAATATAATAAACATATAATCAGCTTATAATCCGGCGAATTTATATTTCACGTAGAAAATATTTTTCTTTTTTTTATATTGAAATCATCTGCATCTCATAGAAGACATGGCTATTTTTCCAAAAGACCCTTTTGAACTTTAAAATATCATAGCTTTCTCAGATAGAGAAATAAAGAATTTGAGTTCAACAAAAACCGTCAACAAACATGAGTTACATTTTATTGCTTTATAGGCAAAACACAGACCCAGTTAATGCCATTAAAATAGACACTGTAGATTTGAACAATTGCATTAGCCAACTGATAGACAATTATTATACTTGCGTATGTTAAGAAATGTTTATATGCTATAAACTCCAGCGGACCACTGTCGTTACTTGGTCAAGCTGTGCCATCGATAAATATTATCGCTAACCTAGCAGTAAAAGCTGTATAGATGCATGTTCGTCGGTCATTCGTAGTGAGACATAATCTGCAAATGTAATATATCTTTCTGACTATAAATAGTGGAGGAAATGGTAACTCTAAGGTCACTGGAGGTGTCGCCAGAGGTTGGTTGCTGAACTTTCTTACCTCCTTCCTTGAGCACTTAGATTTTGGTAAAGTGAGTTGTGTTAAGAGAGTGGCCACTGCGATCGGTATATGTTGCTGACAGAAGTAATACAGAGTACCGAATTTATTATATGTTGATATTGGCGTAACGAAGGTACGAGCCATTGCCAAGTACGGTTCAGTGGATATTACCCGCACATGGTGGGTGCCAGATTGCGGCTCTTAGTTATTGTTCGTAGACAGATGTATATGTTCGGTTGAACGAGTACCACCAGTTAGCGTGCTTAAGTACGTCATATGTGTTTGTTACAGGGACGGTAATGAGTACTAGTGTGTTGGGACACTAAAACCCTGTGAGTACTCTATTTATATATCGTACAGTTGCCATTAAGCGTGCGTAAGCCGGAGGCTTCATCCTTTAACTGCTCATGGAACGCATGTTGTGTTACTTTACTATAGTACAGAGACTGGGCCCTCGTTGATCATTGGATTCTTAACAGTTCATTAATCTTAAAATATTTGTTAATATTCTTAATATTTTTATTAATTATTAAAAGTATTTGTTAGAGTATATATCCTTTTATTTATTCTTGTTATCATGTCGTTAATATGTTCTGTTTATCATCACTGACTACTTTCTGTCTATCTACGCAACTTGCATATGTCTGTACACCCACCAGCGTTCCATTCTAATCTCATGTTTATTTAAGTATATACGCCTCTCATAAGTAGGAAGGGAAAAGGGAGCTTGTTTCATTGTTATATATATGAATGTCCCTCCAAGGCGATAATACACAAACTAACTGGATATCACCTAATGGCAGCATCAATCTCGTCTTCCACACAGAAATAATCAGTAAAATAAAATCAACGGGCAGAATACCCCAAAAGCGCAATCCTGTGATTGCACGTTCTACAATAAAAATTCATAGCCCAATTTTGAATAACGTGAAAACGTTGAACAGGCTGAGTAGCTCTTCTTCGAAATGCCTGGGGAGCGAAATTTTTCAGATTTCTGATTTTGAGGTACTTGCAGATATATAATGAGACCTCGGGGGGACGAGACCCAAGCCTAAACACGAAATTCATTTATATTTCATATATCTCATACACGTAGCGTGAAATTAAAAAGATGTAGATTATTTTTAATAATATTTTTTGCATGGAACGAAGTTCATGCATGTTGAATCATCAGAAAATGAAAGTCACTTATTCATATATAAATACTTAGTAGTAAAAAAAGATGACATATCATTAATACAGTGCAAAAATGTATTTTCAGAGGTAAGATGACCTTTCTTTCTTGAAGATGTTGAATGAACTGCCTGTAGTGCCCCGTGTTATTTTGATTACGACAGGTCTCATGAGATGAGATTTGAAATTTTTCATTTACGACATCATATCAGCACTCAAGAGATTTCAAATTTTTGAATTTGGAATATTCGACCTGTATAATGTTTTTAGCGATTTGAATATTTGACTGTGTAAAAATCGCCATTTAATAGTCAAGTCACTGATAAGGTCCAATTCTTAACCTTCCATCGAAAGCCAAACACATTAACTCCATTAATTTGGAAATTAGTGGGTATAAAATATCAGCGTACACATTATTAAAGCTATGTGATATTATTATACTAACAAGAGAAGCCGCCGAAGTGCCAGTCGCACCTCAAATTATACAGCATAGGAATGTGTCACGAAAAAAGTTGTCTGAACTAAAGCTACTGTACTTTTTTCACCTTTGCAAGATAATGTTCTCTGATTTGGTAAAAAGTGTTCGAATCCGCTCTGATCAGCATTAAATATTTGCCTGCTCCGGCGATGAGCAAATTCATCACGTGATGCTATAACAAATTCAATAGCGCTGTTTTCAAGAACTCTGTTATTTTCACTTTTAGCTATCACTGTATATTTTGTAACTTTACAAGTGGTAATACCATTATATTTTTTTTATTTCATATATGAAAATTTTTGAAATTGTACGTTTTGTAAAATTAGAAGCCTTTGCTCTTTGATAAGCCCATCTCTTTAGGTCTGTGTCATGAACTGCTAAATGGTTACTTCTGGTCTAATGAAATTTTTCTAACACTGCGCGTTTAATTCATTTATGTTTCTCTTTTTTGGTACCTAATTGGACAATATATTTTTTAAAACGGCCTATAGCTTTGTAGTGTATTACTTTTCGATAACGTTTTCGAATTTATTGAAGATCGTTTCTTTTATAAGAATTGTAAAAATCTACAATATTTTTAATTTCTTGCAAACTGCACGTCTCTTTACAAGTTTCATTGTTAGATGTATATTCATTGGATTTTTCATCATCAGAAGTAATATTTTTGAAGCTATCATCATCAGAATTATCATCTAAGTTGCTATTGTTTCCTGCTTCGCTATTTTGAAAATCTACCGTTATTTCCTCTTCAATAAATGCTCTATTCAAAACTATTTCTTCAAATTTAGATAATAATTTCTTACCTCCATTTAATTGTTCATCTGTTATCACGAGTGCAACTGTCCCGTACTTTTTAATGGATAAGTTTAAAATGGATTGCAAAATATTGGTAAAATTTTGTATATTTAAACACTTATGCAATGTATTATTAATTCATAACTTATGGCATTATATTGCTGAACAGTTAAATATGAAGAATAACGGTAATTAATTATATTGTTTCAGAATCACAGATAATATATGCATAGGGAATTTATATTTTAATTTAATATTTCAACTACCAACGCAAATAGTTGTCCACGTGGTGAGTAAAATATTCTACGAAGAAAATCCTCACTCAAGTTAACAACTCGAAAAGCTTAAATTCGCCAAGCACTCCAAATGAATGTAAAACTACCCCTAACTGAAGACTTCACTTTACGGCTTTGCAGTTAAGCGCAAAGCTGCGTTTTAGTGTAATTATGAAAATTTAAAAAATTCATAAAAAAAATCAGAAAATAAGTTTTACACAAAAATTCTTTCGGTTTTGTTCATTACTCATATGGATCTCTCATACTATGTATCTGGATTTGAGGTGAGACTGGCACTTCGGAAGCGTCCCTTATAAGTTAAAATATATAAGTAGAGAATATGGCTCAAACGAAACCTTTTTTTGATAGCTTATAAAAGAAAAAAGTTAGTACTCTATAAGTTGAACAGAAAACTTGCAATCATTGGTTTACCACTTCAACATTATGACCACTGACTATGGGTCAAGAACAGATGGTTGTTTTTGTTAAAATCTCACAAATTAAACGAAAACAAAAAAAGCGTCTAGCTTCAGTGGCGTAGGCAGAAAGTTCATAAGGGGAGGGTTATAGGCTTAATGGGAGGGGTTACAGAGCTACAACTCATATATTCCTATATTAAATATACAAAATTTCATTGCGATGGGGGTTACAAACTCCAAAACCCTCCCTGGCTACTCCTCTCTCTAGCTTGAGCCAAAGATTTTGGACGCGTCAAAATTAATCGATTTAGTTTAATCCCTAGAAGCATCCTTCTTTGATGAGGAATATCTATTTGGAAAAAATAAATATGATAATAAAATATCACATTTATTAACGTAATGGCTGATATCTTCCTTAAACTCGAAGTTAACGCACGCATTCCAACTTCAACTTCTGAAATTAAAGCTTAAAATTACATGTAAGATATTATTACCCTTCACAGGGATAACACAATTGCCAAATATGGTCAACACAGAAAAGCCTCCGGGGCGAGATTTTTGTGAGTTTTTCGTGGGGGAATTTATTATACAATAATTTTTGCCACCCACGTATATTTAGCTCAAACTAGAGCTTGTGTAATTTTGGAGAAAAAGAGGCGCCGTCCTCATCCAGGACGAGGACGGCGCCTCTACATAGACGTGGGTGGCACAAAAATTATTATATATTAAAATTACATGTAGCTAGGGTTTTAAATATTTATTATTTCTGAACTTCAGATTGAGGGCTCGATATTTCAAAAAATGATGTAATCTTCTTCTTTTGAAGAGGGTTCGGAAGTTTTCTTTTCAAATTTCTATGAAATAAACATCTCAAAATTTCCAATGAAGATGAATTATTGTTTTAGCAAAATGGTTTATAAATATCTCATGAACTTTCGACCACAATTTATCAGAATATAAAGAAGCCGCCAAAGAAGTGTCGTTTGAAACGAAAAACACGACCTTGGGAACAAAAGGAAGAATTATAATCGCTCAAATGTAGACAATCGTTCCCATTTGAATGTTTATTCGACTGAACTATAGGCTTTTGAAGCCAAACTTAAATAACATCGGAAGAATTCGTAACCAATGTCTGAAAAGAAAAAGCGGTGAAACGTTGTTCATCGAATTATTGATTCTGTACGTAAGGCTGGAAGACCAACAAAAGGAAAAGCAAGAGAGGGGACACGGGCCCTTGGGTGTCCTTTAACGACCCTTGAGCACTGTTGGCCGATTTTTGCTTCTTAAGGTTTCGATTGGACATGTTTCTATCTTGCAGTCGAAAGATTTTTACTTTCAATGTGTCGTATCAGTTTAGTTTGACTTTCTGTTCGCGGGCTATCATTGTGTTGAATCTCAACTTCCGATTTCGAGTGAAATAAATTTCAAAATTATGTTCTGAGTTTTGTCCTCTTTCCGTCCAATTTTTATTAGGGATTTTCAATTTAAACTATTTGAACACAGATCAGATAAATGTTTGCGGAAAACGACTCCGTGTGAAATGTGTCTATTGTGAAGATAAACTATGCGACCTTCCTGAAAGGTCGTGCAGTGGTGGTATCCAGACATGACATGAAGACCCAGAAGTTCGCTCTTGTAATCAATTTCCATATTTAACCTCTGCTGGTGCATTTGACGCAGTTGCAAGTGAAACTGATCGTGAAATAAATCACGAAATGTCAGTAATATTTACTCGCGAATAGATATATATATCAGTTTTTAAGTACTTACCACAACGTAGTGCAATCACCTAATACGATATGCAAACTTCATTTTTATTTCGAAACGCTGAGACTGCCATCGAATGACTAATATTTATTTTCTATCGCAGTACGAACTCAAATTCCTACTTAATTTTCAGGCTGCCTTTAGGACTCTTTTGAAATTCCATTTTCTTTTTAAAATTCTAAAACACTCGAAAAAGTTTTCCTTTTAAGGATTCATCTTAAGCAGTATAATAATTTCGCGCGATTTAAAACGCCTGTATATTAAATAGATTATAACTTGAGTTTAACTTAAATAATCGAAAAGAAATATGGAAAGATATGCGGAGAAATGCATTAGATCTTTTCGTAGAATTTAAAATTGATATGCATAAGATTCAGAATTGCTGAAAAAAAATAATTGCGCATTCCAAATTTTATACAAATAGAAAGTATTACACCTGTCGTATCCATAATTAGTTTTAGTGTCTAAATAATTTGAGCGTATACTAAATATTTTATTCTCTGGTTATTGGATTTTTTCATGTAAGTGCTGCTCTTCACAGAAACTCACTTCAAATGCACTGAAATGCCAAAAACCATTTTCATGGTATAAGTTATCTTAAAGCACGAGCATGTTAATTGCCTCATTTTTTCGTGCTTATAATTTTATTAAATATATACACTATGTTTTTAACGTTTGTTTTTACATCCAAGATATGTTAGCTTTTTCAACAAACTAAACGTATTTGTCTACTTTATTTCATTATCAGGTAAAAACTTATCGTTTTCCTTCATCAAACTTGGAATTATTAAGCTGAAAATAATGCACATAGATTACAACATATAGATATTTCAATACATGTAAATAGTTGAAAAATTTGAACATTGACTTCTTATTTTCAGACAGAATATATTTTCATTTTTTTATTACTCAAACTCTTGGCCGTAAGAAATTAAGAAGCGTTGGAAACTAGAAAGTTTTTAGAAAATAAAAAACTCTATAAATAAGATACTTCTTATGACATTTAATTTTTTTTACATGCCTGAAATTTTTCTGCAGATTTTAAATTTGATTTTTCTGTAATGTTGACAGGAAAAACAAAATTTAACTCAAACGTATCTCTGTTTAAAATCATTTTAATTTATAAACAATTTTTTCATACAAGTATGATTTCTATTTCATTGACACTAAATTTTAATATTCGATTTATTGGCGACAGACTGCACTAATCCGATAGAAAACAAACATTTATTTGATGTAGTTTGGGAAGAATATTATTAATACAGCTATATATATATATATATGGCCTGCAAAAGGGTTGCTGGTATCTAACTGGAAGGAGACCCACACGCTGAACGTATGTGACGATGTGTGGAACCGGCCAGGCCAGTAACCTAGTGTCCTACCCCGCCTTCAAGTGGTGCAGGCTGAGCTTTCTATTTATGTGGCAAATTAATATTTGCTACACGGATAGAAAGGCGGAAGGGGAGGGCTAATTCACCAACCCGTCTAGCCAGCGTGGTGAAATTATGGCTAATTCCTCCATTATGTTGACACACCAGAAACCATGGCCCCTAGTCTCCAGGTGCTGGAGTGCTCCTGATCAAGGCAGCGGTCAGTGTGGCATGAAAGCAGGGGGTGCTAAGAATCACTGGAATGGCCCAGGCTGCCGTTTGTTATTGACCTTGGCTACGTTTAATGGACGATCCCTTGCTTCTGAAGCAAAACTTCAGGAATTGGAAGAAGAACTTGACAAGATCAAATGGGACATTGTAGGACTCAGTGAAGTTAGAAGAAAAGGTGAAGAGTTGGTGGAACTTAAAAGTGGACATTTGTTTTATTATAGAGGAACGGAAACTGGAAGAACAAGTGGTGTTGGCTTCTTAATCAACAAAAGAATTAAAGACTACCTTCTTGAAGTCGAAAGCACGTCAGATCGAGCAGCGAGGCTCGTTGTTCAACTAACCCAGCGATACCAACTTCAAATAGTACAGGTATATGCACCAACATCAAGCCATACCGACGAAGAGGTTGAAGAATTTTATGAAGAAATCAAAGAGTTACACACCAAAGGGAAACAACATATCAAGCTCATCATGGGGGATTTCAATGCAAGAATTGGACAACAGGAACAAGGAGAGACATCGGTTGGTAAATACGGATATGGGGAAAGGAATGAACGTGGCGATCAACTCATCGAATTTGCAGAAGCTGAAAATCTTAGCATCATGAATTCATTTTTTAAGAAGAAACCGCAAAGAAAATGGACATGGAAACACCCAAATGGGGGAACTAGTGAAATTGACTATATCCTGGCAAACAAGAAATCAATTATTGAAGATTGCAGTGTACTGAACAGATTTAATACTGGAAGTGATCATCGAATGGTGAGATGTAAAGTGCACTTAAATACTAAATTAGAACGACAGAAGCTCATTAGGAAACAAGTAAGTAAGAGGGTGGATTTAAAGAAATTAAAAGAAAATACCGAGGCATTCAAGTTGGAATTAAAAAATCGCTTTTCTGCACTGGAAGGACTTATTGATGAAAGTGATATCTCAGAAGCAAATGAAAACATTGTTAAGACAATAGTTGAAACTGCTGGGGAAATTGGTGGTGTAACCTGTAAAAAGCACAATAGCAAATTATCTGAGAAGACGAAACAGCTCATGAAAAGGCGAAGAGATATGAAGGTGGACAATCAAAATACCAGTTCCAGGATTGAGTACATAGAACTTTGTAAAACTCTGCGCAAAAGCATGAAAGAAGACATAAGAAAATTCAACTGTGAGCTAGTAAGGAAAGCCATTGAAAATAACAAGAGCCTTAGGGTTGTTAAAGGAAGTTTATCTGTTGGGAAGAAACACATCATTGCATTAAAAGGAGAGGATGGCACCGTAACAAGAAATAGGGAAGAAATACTTAGAAGAGTTGAAGAATTCTACAAAAATCTATACGAAAGTAACAGTGGATTAAACGAAGACATTGAAATAGTCGAAGGAACAGCTCCTAAAATCTTAAAAGAAGAAGTTTCATTTGCAATAAAAAGTATGAAGAAAGGAAGAGCCCCTGGTGATGATGGTATTACATTAGATATCCTAAAAGAAGCTGGAGAATATGTAGAAGACATACTTGCAAAATTCTTTACCAAATGTCTTAACAGCGGTAACATACCAAACCAATGGGATTCTGCAACAGTAATTCTTTTGCATAAAAAAGGTGATAAAGAGGATTTGAAAAATTACCGACCAATTAGCTTGTTACCTGCTATTTATAAAATCTTCACAAAAGTGCTAACACATCGCCTGCAGAAAAAATTAGATGCAGCTCAACCAAGAGAACAAGCTGGATTTCGAAGTGGATTCAGTACAGTGGACCATATTCAAGTATTAAGAGAATTAATTGAAAGAACACATGAATATGAACTTCCATTGTGTGTGGCATTTATTGACTATGAGAAGGCCTTTGACTCTATTAAAACATCAGCAGTCATCAACTCTTTAAGATCAACAGACATTGAGGATGTGTACATTGACATGGTGAAACGTGTGTATAAAAATGCAAGTGCAAAATTTCGGTTACATAAAGATACCAAAACTATCAAAATTGGTAAAGGTGTGAGGCAGGGAGATACCATTTCTCCAAAACTTTTTACTTCAGCTTTACAGATGATTTTTCAGCAGATAAATTGGAATAACAAGGGAATAAAAATAAATGGTGAATATTTAAATCATTTGCGGTTTGCTGATGACATTGTTATTTTTTCAACGAACCCATTAGAACTCCAAGACATGGTACAGGAGCTCTCAACTAGAAGTAAAGAAGTTGGACTCAAGATGAACCTACAAAAAACTAAGATCATGTTCAATAATTTCGTAGAGGAAACAAAAATACAAGTTGACAACATTGAGCTAGAAATTGCTGATTCATATATTTACCTTGGCCAGCTGATTTCAATGGATGGCAACATTATGAAAGAACTCAACAGACGTATTAAACTTGGCTGGAGTGCATTTGGAAGAAACAGTTTTATCCTGAAGGGGAAATTGCCTTTGTGTCTAAAAAGAAAGGTCTTCAACCAGTGTGTATTGCCAGTCCTCTCTTATGGATCAGAGACATGGAGTCTAACAGTTGGAGCAATACGAAAGTTACAGACAACGCAAAGGAGCATGGAGAGGTGCATGCTTGGAATAACTAGGAGAGATCGAAAAAGAAACACTTGGGTGAGAGAGCAAACTAGAGTAGAGGACATCATTGTTAAAGTAAAAGGGCTGAAATGGCGATGGGCTGGGCATATTGCAAGAAGAACTGATCAACGATGGACAACAGAAATTCTGAACTGGATTCCAAGAGACCACCGAAGACCTAGAAAACGTCCTCAAACTAGATGGGTGGATGAAATAAGAAAACAGGTTGGGGTGACGTGGAAGCGAATTGCTCAGGATAGACTTGTGTGGAAAGCATTTGGAGAGACCTTCATCCAGCAGTGGATAGATAATGGTTGAATATGATGATGATGATGATATATTTATTTATTTATTTATTTATTTATTTATTTATTTTATATTGATAGCCATGTGCTATCTTCATCAGAATATAACGGCTTCTGTTTTTTCCAATAATGCGGATTAAGGTTGTCAATGCGCCAGTTAGAAACTCGTTTATATTGATAGAGAATCCTGAGTGTTAGTGGTAGTGCCTAATCCTAAGATATCGGAGGTTTTCCAAGTGGACGAAATTACGTTGTTTAGTAATTGATTATTAACCGCAGACACGGTATTAAAAAGGATGTAGAGAGTTATTCAAACAGCTGTGAACAAAGTTAGCCTAAGTGTAACTTCACCAAATGAATTTATTATTATCTTTCTTCTGTTGATAGTTTGTAAATTAAAGATTCGTAAAATATCGATCGCGTAGTTAGGGTTTCGTCGTAAACGTTTAAATTTATTTTCTCTGAAATTAAATTGTTTATTAATTTGGATATGAATCATATAATTGGTTTTTATCGTATTTTTGGAACTTTTTAGTTTTTGTATTGCAATAAAAGTATAATGTATACTTTTACTTTGAAAAATTTTAATGTTTTAGTCTAATTTCAAAGTAAAATAAAATTTCCTGAATATTAAAATATATATATATAAATATCACATAACTAAATATCTCGTAAAAATCCCTATAAAAATATGAGAAAGCGAACTTCTCCTAAATTATGCATGAGAACACAGTTAACGTGTTTAAATGTGTTAAATTATCATGCATAATTTAGGAAAAAGTTCGCTTTTTCATATTTTTATTGTGATTTTTACGATGTAATTAGTTATAAAAAAATGTATTTGAATAATTTTATAATATGTTATGCTGCTGTTTGGCAGATTTTCCCCGTTAATTAGATTTATTACCATATATTAAATAATAATGGATTTTTCAATTAATATGTATATATATTATTTTTGTCTTTCTTTTGATCACTATTCATATATAATGGATTTTATATTTGCAATTCAATACACTTCTTAGTAGTTAAAGATTATTATCTGGTTATAATTGAAATCCTAATTTATCTGAAACTGATAATTCATTTTAACTTTTACTGTATTTTAAACTCAAACTCTATTCCTGTAATATCTATAGCAGCAACATAACTATAAACTAAATCCGCATCTTCCACCTGACAAAGCTCTTCAAAAAGATGAAATTCCATCACAGCACAGTTATCGGTTATTTCAGGTGGGAAATGAAAAAAAAAAAACAATATTTAGTTTCGCTTGAAATGTTATACTTCCATTCCAGTTTGGAAAAGCGGTATTCTGCCTAAACTTTCAGAAATAATAAATCACAGAAACGGATAGCTCATTTAGAGGAAGGCGATCTTGACGTATCTTTATTATTTAATTCACTAGTGACTGAAGGTTAATAAATAGTAGCTGAGATTTAACATGTACTATGCAATATAGCAAGTAGAAATGGCGCTAATGCCTACAAATGCACCTTCTCCAAATGCACGCCTACAAATACACCTTTCCCAAAAGAAACCTTTCCACAACAATTATTTATTTCCCGACACGAAATTGTTTATTAAATGGTCCTAATTGCTTAATCACAACTCTCATTTGTACACGACTCACACATTTTCTTAATTATTACATTTAATTACGTAAAATTTAAGTAATGCTCATGTTCAGGATTAGTTTATACAGTCATTTATATAAATAAAAAATAGTTATTGACTCTCCATAATTGGGAGATTTCGTAAAATAAATAATTTAAAATGACAATAATAGCGATAGCATAAATATAGTTTAAGCTCATTTAGAGAAACTACGTGGATTTTGCTGATATATAAGAAACATAAATTAATATAATGAATATAAATTAATATATGCATTAATGAGAAACGTATATATAAACATAGGTTCTAATTTGAAAATCGTGGAACGTCAAAAATTAATTGATATATATAAATTAGTTTTTACCTACTTGACATGATTCCAAAGTAAAGGGAAATAATATGGCTGCCGGGGACTGCACATCGAATAAACGACAGCTATCATCGAAACAGATAATATACTATTGTGTTTTTGGAATCCGAGATGCCCTCATCAAAAAACCCCACTCTTCTGATATGGCGAGTACTATTTCTCTGATGTAGGAAAATAATCCAAATCCACAAATATACACAAATCCACTTTGCGGGTTTCGTTTTTCCATCTTGGCAAAATATCACTTTTCCTACTACGTGCTTTATCTCGGAAGAGAAGTATTTCCGTCCCCGTACCCTTTTTTTTCCTTTGCTATGCTAAATAAAAAATGTTTCCATGGTTGACAGTTCATTTTGGAAATACTATATAGCGGTTTATCGTGAGATACATTGCTAGGTAGTGCGGAAGTAGTGTTTGAAACGAGTAAATGTGCAATGATAAAAACATTACGTAATATAAAAATAAGAAAGAATAAAATATAAAATGAGGATGAGAAATTAAAACACAAACAAAAATGTCCTACTAAGATATATGCATACAGAAACAGTACAAGATCGTGGGCAGCAACTTTATTGTGAGTTCTGTATTGCAGGTAATTATTTATATTATATAAAAGGTTAAGATGTTAATGTTTCTTTCCAATGACATGGGAAGAATCTTATTGATTAGCGAATTATTTTGGACTTTTTCTCTAAGATTCACAGAGGAAAGCTTAAAACAGGGAATCAATGTCATAAGGGTACACTCAAATGGTAATAAATCTACAATAATTCAAGCTTTGGCCTCGCTGGCATTGAACGTTAAATTTAACTACTACGCTATTAGTCATCTTTCAAATTTTGTTGTTCGTAAGACACTCGGCTTTGCTGCGTGGATCTCTCTTGGGTACTACAGCATCTGATACTATTATAGTTCAATGATTAAGTGAGATTAGTTCATAAATATACGCTTACATAACTTAAAATTTCGTAACGTGTGCATATACAGAACGTTTTGCAATTAAATAAAGGTTTTAACAACAATAATACTCGTAAATGTATTATTAATCATAACCCTAATATTTCACGCATATTGTACATTTAGTCATTTATAAATTAAAAATGAATTTAGGTTTAACTCGCCTGGGTTGTAATGTAAAAATAAAGGATTTTTGGTCTGACAAGGAGCGCGACGCCCTACTGGTGAGACTAAAACCATGGCATCCTTTCATTTCAAAGTCATTACACGTAAACACTCTGCATCAACTTTCTAAAAAGCTTAATTTTCTTATTTATTAAAGAATGGAATTAATATATAATGATACACAACATATAATTAATGAATATTGCAAATTAATAATTAATAATTAATTAATTAAATATGTGTTAAAAAGTGCAAACAAGTTTAATTTTGGTGCTGGAAAGAGTGTTTGTCTCACTCTAGAACCAACACAGCTAACGTGTATCATTTAAATCATTATCAATTTAAATCATTATCAATTTAAATCAATATTATCAATTTAAATCAATAAATTTTTGAGTGTAGTCAGATTTTAGATTTTGAGTGTGTTTTAGAGTACTATATTCCTGATTTGATAATTGTACGGTTAAAGGTTTGTTGCATATGCCTATTTTGTACACGGTTATAAAAATTCAATTTTATAATTTAGGCATTTATTGGTAGGGTTTGGAGATTTCAAGCCTTGATGTCAATCTACAACGTATGGCTCTGGAAAAAGTGAGAAAATACGTTTAGGATACAGGACAGAGGACACACCAGCCAATTTTAATTTTTATATCAATCTTTCATTATCAATTGCGTCAAAGGACTTAGTGAAATAGAACAAGACTTCAACTTCTAATTAGTTTAAATTCGATGGAGGATAAATGCAGTTTTTGACCGTAAAGAAGGCTTGTTCATAATATTTACCTTCGTAAAAACACAAAATGATTTCCATGTATGGTCAATGTGTTCAAAAATTTTGAAGTCTTTTACGTAGAGATTTTTCAGAAAAATAGGAAACACAGAAACACACTTGCATGAACTTGATAAGCCAAAGTTAAAGTTGTAAGGGTAGTCAAGTAATAATATTGAACTTTACTTATACAGGGTGGTTAGTAAAGTCCTTATATACGCAGATAACTGTCGAACGGAGAGAGCTATATGTACGAACGTGAGGTATAGGTATAGTAAAGTGACTATGCGTTACAAGATGAGACTGCGTGCAGCGCCCTAACGAAAAATTTCAGAACTTAGAACTGCTATCTCGAAAACTATTCAAGATACGGGGAAAAGTCAATTACAAAGTTGTTAAGCACCAGCTAATTAGTACGAAACGATTTTTTTCACCACCTTAATAGAGGAAAAATTGTGATTTAGTGAGTTTATTGGGGTACAGGATGCCCCTGCGTGACAGCTTTTCCTTCATATAGCTATGTATAGAGGGAAAGCTTCAGGTAGGGGCGATTCTTTCATTGCGCACACAACTTTAAGGGTGGTTTAGTAAAGTCATTATACACGTTGATAACTGTCAAACGGAGAGAGATAGATGTATGAATATGATATGTATGTACGTACTGTATACGTAGTGAAGTGACTATGCGCTACAAGGTGAGACTGCGTGCAGCGTACAAATACAAATTTTATTTTCATGCCATTTTTACATTTACATTTGCCATTCTAACATCATCAGGCCGTCGAACCACATTAGTGATGGTCATTGCAGTCGGATGGAGTCCCGAAGGAAAACGTACGGCATATTGTTGTGCACTTTCTCTTGCATTACGACCACATTCCCCATATAACAGCACCATCTCGCAATACTCGTTGTTGGAATAATTCGCCATGTACTATGTAACTACAGACGTTTAATGCACGGTTTCACTTCTCACACTGTCTTACACTCCTTGCCTGGCCACTATTTTATGCTTACCGATAACGTATGACGTAGCGTACACATTTGCATATCATGCGCTTTGTGACGAGATTGTGTGTGCAATGAAAGTATCGCCCCTACCCGAAGTTTCCCCTCTATGCGCATCTGTACGAAGGGAAAGCTGTCACGCAGGGGCGTCCTGTATCCCTTAAACTTCACAAATCACGATTTTTGCCCTATTAAGGTGGTGGAAAAAAATCATTTCGTACTAACTAGCTAGTGCTTAACAACTTTGTAATTGACTTTTTTCCCGTATCTTGAATAGTTTTCGAGATAGCAGCTCTAAGTTCTGAATTTTTCAGCAAGGGGCGTTGCACGCAGCCTCATCTTGTAGCCCATAGTTATTTTACTATGCATATATATCACGTTCATAAATGTAGCTCTCTCAGTTCGACAGTTATCCGCATGTATAAGTATTTTACTAACCACCCTGTATATAAAATGAATATAGCAATAATACCTGTCACATACTTTGCAATAGACGGATGCCCCTAATCGTATCCAAGACCAGTGTTTCAACATAACTCTCCCATTTCTCTAGTAAATTACATTAAAATAATTTGAAACAAAATCAGCCTTTTTAGTATATTAATGCTAGAAATCTCCCTTACGTTTCTTGACATTTGAATGAAAATGACAATCATGACGAGCACGGAAAATGGAAAAATATTTGTTAAAGGGTTTAAAACTCATTTTTCAATTAATTAAAGTTTGATGTTCGACATTCAAACTTTCAGTTGGGATTTCGTTTTTATTATTTTGACCGAATTCATAAGCCATATTATTTACTTGTGTTAGTTAAAATGGATTTAATAATCATATATAAAATATGCGTGTTTATATGATTATGTATGTGTAAAATTCCAAGAGACCATCGAAGACCTAGAAAACGTCCTCAAACTAGATGGGTGGATGAAATAAGAAAACAGGTTGGGGTGACGTGGAAGCGAATTGCTCAGGATAGACTTGTGTGGAAAGCATTTGGAGAGACCTTCATCCAGCAGTGGATAGATAATGGTTGAATATGATGATTATGTTGTGTGTAAAATAAGAACTGAAATAAAAGATACTATTATTGAAGACAAATAACAAATGACATGTTTTCGTTTTTTTTTAAATTTTGGATTAATATCCAAATTAATAGATTACGCGATAAAATCCCTTGCATTTACGGAGCTCAAAATATTTTAAATTTGTATGTGCATATTTAAAAATTCCCATTTATCTTTTTTTTTTTTTTTGAAGTACAAAATGTAAGTACTTATATTTTATAAATGTAAACACGTTAAAACTAAGCATACATCCTCAAAATTTTTAAGTGAAATTTTATATAAATGAAGAAAATTGTACATCATTAAATAAAGTGTTATCTTAAAGGAGTTTTAAATATATTTCAACATTTAAGGAAACTTTTAAAAATCTCTCTTACTTTTATTCATTTGTTTTAATATGCTAGTTGATATATTCAAACATTAAGTAAATGACACGCTGCTTTTGGGGATCTCTATTCGCCTTTCACTAGAAGTAATATATTATAAAAACTTAGCCTTTGAAATAAAGAATGAACAATATAAAACTTTAAAACTAAATTTTGTGTTTTTTGGATTCCATTTTATTTTATTAACTTAAAGCAAAAAAATAATATAAAATAATCAAAGACCCATTTTATTAGACATAAATGGAACTTATTTAATCTTTCGTTTTTCCTACAGTTGCTTTTTTATCTAAGATTCTTGATTTGAAAAACTCGCCATAAAACTAAAACACGCAATATTTCGAATACTTGAGTTATCCAAAAACTTTTATTTAGAATTTCTCCGAAAGCAATTTTTTGGCATATATTTGCTCATTTAACTACTGTTGACAAAATAGTAAATGCATAAATAAAAGCATAACGTAGTTAATCGCATGACGTAGCACTACTCAGAATAAATAGCAAATAGAGAGAGAAAAAAAAAAACTTTTACAAGGGTAGTAGAAATTGTATTAACCCTTTAACCTCAAGCCATTTCCGCCTATTTCTCCTAACATAACTAAGAATAGAGAAAACTTCTCTCACTGTTTCTTTAAAACAGCCGTTTACAGACCAATGGAATAAACCCCACCCCCAAATTTAATGCTTAACAGAAATTCGAGTATTCCATTGGGTTAAAAAAATGGGTTGTTTTGCGTACAAACCACATTTAGTGTGAAAAACTGGATTTGAGGTGTAAGGAGTGTAACGTTTACCAAGCTTAAATCAGTAAAAATTACGCAATCAAAGTTTAGATCGGTTGTGATAAATAGTCATGCGTGCGTGTTTGCTTTCGAAATTATGTTATCCAATAAATTCGCAAATGGACTAAAATTAGCTTTAAACTGAGCAAAAAAGGCGTTTACTAATAAAAACTGTATGTCAATTGATTGGCTACAAAAGAAACAACAGAAAAAGTACTGTGGCGAAACGTATGTACACGGTGTTCAGTAACTCTCGGATAACAACCGCGCAGCGGTATTCCTGGGACAATTTTGAGACATAAAAGTGGCCTTCATTTTGGTGACAGGTCAATACTTTTTGTGATATTAGCCAAAATAGTCCAACCAATGAGGAAGCTGTCTGCATCTGTTAACACCTTCGCTGGTTAGTTTAAGACAAATTACAGAAAACTTGTTTCTGCAGGGATAAAGCACTAGGCAGTTTAATTGGTAATTTAATTTCAAAAGCAAAACGCAGATACCGGTTGGTTATTTTTTCAGCCAATTGGATAAATTTTACGCGCTGGCTTTGTTGGACAGTTGCCATACTAAAATCAGTAGTGCCAACGTAAAAGCTATCCTAGTAGCTGAAAGAAAGAAAAAAAATACGCGTGCGTCTCGCTTTTGAAATTTAATTACCAATTAAACTACCTAGTGCTTTGCACCTCGCCCATGTATAAACAAATTTTCTGTAATTCGTCTTAAACTAACCCTCGAAGGTGTTAACAGATGCAAACAGCTTCCTCATTGGTTGGACGTCTTTGGCGAATATCACAAAAAAGTATTGACCTATCACCAAAATGGAGAAAAAAAAATTGTGCCAGGAATACCGCTGTGTGGTATTATCCGAGGGCTCCTGAACACCCTGTATACGGCGCCGGTATTTAAGTGGTTAAGCAATACGTTGAAATTTGATTAATAAAATATCCACTGCACTTATAAACGTTATTTTTCTATTTTTTACATAACGCAGTCTTCTAATATTTCTTTTCATTCCAAACAGCAATATTTTCTATTAGTTAAGTAGGTTTACTGCCAATTTCTATTAGCGGGTTAGTTGTTGAATTTAACATTCGAAGACTACCTGAAAGATGAAGGGAAATTGATTGCTTTGCGCAACCTCCGAAGTAAGATTGTTGTATAAATAGCAACGTCTTACCAAATGCGAGCTCAACTCACATAGGCATAACTACAAGGATTCGACTGTTACGCTATTGAAACTGTTGCTATAGGCCTTACGTTTCTCTAGTATGGTATCCTTTTCAAATACTAGCAGTTAATTTTCCCCAGAGTAGCTGGATAACAAGGTTTTCTGCTTGAAATGTTATGGAAATCTCGATTTAGAAATTGAATCGTTAAGCAAATGTCTAAGATTAAATTATTTTATCGAATATAAAATAACTTAGTAAACGTAACCTGTTCACCAAAAAATGGGCCACAATTGAAGTTAAGCTATTCTTTCCAAAATATGTATCTCCAAATACAAGAAAACATTTCTCTCTTAGCCTATACCTCTGTGAAAAGATCGATATTTTATGGGCAAAAACAACATCTAAGGTCGTTTTTACTTTCAAACTTCTTAAATAGAACATTTATTATTCAATTATTCCTTTTTTTACAAAAACATCAAACAACTTTAAAATTACATTAATATCAACAGTTTACCAAAGTGATGTCCTTGGGGAATTACCAGCAACCACCGGGTAACCCAGAGGCCACTGGTTAATATGTATGTACGAAAGGAACCACGCATGGTTGTACTCAGTGGTCTCACGATCGCTTGTTTAAGTCCAGTCTGAGTGCGTTGCAGATTTCTTTCCTCCGGCTATCATGAGCCAAAAATTAGTTTCAGTATAAACCGTAAACAGATGGAGAGTCAAGCTTAATCGTGAAGCATTATTAATATGTTGACCAGAGATATTTCTTCATTTTCCTCATCCTTCAAGCCAGTACTTAGCTAGCCAATCTCTTGTGTAGAAACATTATCTATGCTAATGGCAATAGCAAAAGCGTAAGGAAAAGAGAATAAATGTTTTTAAACCTTATTGCAATTTTGGTGTTACATTCTGTTACGTGATGTTTTTAATGTTACGTTGATAGATTTGAGGCTAAAAAATATTGACTGGTGATCAAATTAGAAATAGAGGAAAGCAGAAAGTTGTATCTTCTTACATGGCTCTCCTCCAGATGAGTCATATATTACATAACTCGCTTTTTACAACCTTGTTGCTTCGGTATTTTTGACGTATTTTTACAAATTTAATGGTGAAAAAAACTTTACTTTCCTGCTAATTCATAGCCTCATTTAAGAAACTGACAACGAGCAGGATAAAACCTTGGTTGGCGCAGGTAATTTTAATTTAAGTTGAAATCATAATCAAGTTCGGGAGCGAGAATTTTTTTTAATTTTATTTATGACTTTTCGATGTAATTTCACCATATTTTTGATGAGTTAGTTCTTAAAACATACAGACATGGCCTTTAGTGAATGAGGAAGGAAAACACGAATTTGCGAAGTTGAAAATTGCGATAATTGGTACGTTTTTTAATTATTTGTTGCTTTTACTATCCGAACACGCTCCATTATCGCATGTAGATAAGAAAGAAAATACGGAAAGGCTGAGAGGCCTCGTTCTGTGATTATCACAGTTCTGTCTGGGGAAAAATATGTTTGCAAGGTACTTAAAATTTCTTTGCACTTAGAGTTAAAACACTCTTTCTGAGATTTTACTATAAAATGAAAAACCCTAGACGTCAAGAGAAGTTTTCTTAAATTCAGCGAATTTTTAGAGAATACTGTTGATTTCTTTTTTGTTAAAGTTCTGAGAATATAATATTTC